>OX359289.1:98992551-99688384 GCA_947179395.2 Pulicaria dysenterica
TACCTTGGGATGATACATATAGTGTGCTCCAATCTCTAAATTTAAACTTTTGACATTGAATTCAACTTCTAATGTTATATGAGAAGGGATTTGTGTATCTTATTATTAGAGAATTTAATTGGATTTTAATCCATCCTTGTTGCAGCTTGTGTACCAAATCTCTAGCCAACCCTTTTGTCAAGTGGTCACTAAGTTTTATTGAGAACGTACAAAGTCTCCTAAAATCACCCCATGCATGATCAATTCCCGAACCATGCTATGTCTAACAACTAGGTGTCTACATTTGTCATTATATACTTGACTATAAGCTTTAGCCAAAGTGGTAGCATTATCACAACAGTTAGAAATGGGTGAAATCGGTTTTGAGCATAAAGGAATTTCATGAACCAAATTCCTTATCCATTAGCTTCCTTACCAGCTGTTGCCAAAGCAACAAACTTAGACTCTGTTGTCGAGTTTATGATGCAAGTTTGCTTCTTGGAAGCCCATGAAATGGCACCTCCCCAAAGCAAAAATACCCAACCATTAGTAGAAGAACGATCTTCTATATTGGTGTTCCAACTTGCATGTGAATAATCTTCTATAACCGTAGGAAATCCAATGTAAGTCAAACTATGATTAAAGTTTTTTTAAGTACTTAAGCACCCTTCTTATAGCTTGCCAATGATGGGTACTAGGATTAGTCTTCCTAATGCAAAGGCTATATCAGGTCTTATGCTAGTCATGGCATACAAGCAACCATTACCTTTGAGTATTCAAGTTGTGAAAGTACTTCACTTGTATTAGGCATAAGCTTTACACTTGGATCTATAGGGGTACTAGCAGGAGAGCCATTGTAACAATTGAATTTTTTAAGAACTTTCTCAATGTAATGAGATTGTGTAATAAAAATTTCTTTATTTTCTCTTTTTATCCTAATTCCAAGGATCACACCATCCTCCCCAAGTCCCCATATCCTTGGTACAAAACTTTGATGACAAAAACTCTTTGGTTTGATCAACTTGATTTTGATCGGTACCAAAGATCAACATGTCATCAACGCATAGACAAATTATCACTCCTCTTCGAGAGTCATCAAACTTGCTATATACACACTTATCAGATTGATTTAAACTAAAACCATTTGACAAGACTACTTTATCTAACTTGTAATGTCATTGTTTAGGTGCTTCTTTATTCCCATACAAAGATTTAATTAATTTGCACACTTTATTCTCATTTCCACATAGAACAAATACCTCATGTTGCTTCATATTGACCTCCTCTTTTAGCTCTCCATTCAAGAAAGTTGTTTTAACATCCATTTGATGTATCAAAATAGTTGATGCTTCTTTTTGTCTAAAGCGTTGGATAACCAATCTGGCCTTAAATTTGTCAATAGTTCCATTAACTTTCATCTTCTTTTTGAAGATCCATTTGCAACGGAAAGGTTTACAACCAGGCGGTAAAATAGACAACACCCATGACCCCATGTATCATTTTCACAACTGGAATCCATCTCATCAGTTATTGCTTCTTCCAAAAAGCAACATCTCAAGATCTCATATCTTCATAAAAGGTCCTTGGATCCTCCTCTATTTTTAAAACAATATGGATATTGAGAATCAATCTCTTTCCTCGATCCTTCGACTAGATAAAGTTGAAAATCAGAACAAAATGATTTAGCTTTTCTAGCTCTCTTACTTCTACGAGGTTCAAGAGTTTCATTCAGATCCTCATGACCTCTAGTTTGAGTACCACTTGTACTTA
Source organism: Pulicaria dysenterica (assembly GCA_947179395.2). Lineage (NCBI taxonomy): Eukaryota > Viridiplantae > Streptophyta > Magnoliopsida > Asterales > Asteraceae > Pulicaria > Pulicaria dysenterica. The sequence goes on from OX359289.1 coordinate 98,994,301, forward strand.
TGTAACGCCACAAAAATTAGTTTTTTTAAAAGTAAAATAGAAATTAGATAATCATAAACCGATATTAAATATTCGATACAATCAAAAGTCAACGGCTGGCCCAACACACGGGATTTACAACACCAAAACGATTGTTTAAATGTAGTGTTTATAAGTCAACGGCCGGCCCAACACACGGGACTTACGACACCTTATTTAAAAATAATTCCTATCTAATTATATCAACTAAATAATAAAAGATAACAAGCTTTTATATAAAATATTCTATATACAATATTGGATCATATCAATACGATTACATAATAAAATTCGGGTATTACAACTTGGAACCATATCCTTAGGTATAGGTATAGATCATAATCTATTCTCATCAAAACTTGCATCTATTGACTCTATGACAGTATTAACCAAAACAGAATCATTAAGCTTTATTACATAGAACCTATAAGTTTTGGAATGCTCAGCATATCCAATGAAGAATCTACACCTTTCTCACCCAAAATTTACTTTTAGGCTCTTGAAGTATCACAACAGCCCTGCATCCCTATATTCGAAGATAATTATGATTTGGTTTCCTTTTATACTAAAGCTCATATGAAGTAACCTTATTCCTTTGATTAGGAACCTAATTTAATAGATACAGGCTGTTAACATAGCTTCTCCCAAAATCCTTCACTCAAACCCGAGTAGGATAATATGGAAATAACCATTTCTTTAAGAACCAACCCTTACACTACTAAACCGTGACCCACTAATTGTAAACAAAACCTGATTAACCCAACATAACCAACAATAACCTTCTTCGAACTTGGCCGGAGTTGACACGCACTTGAGCTACATTTTGGTATGTCCAGTTGTTATAAATGGGTATTGAATAAGTCATAAAAGTATAAGGGGGTGAAGTGCAAACATGTGGAGTCTTGAAGGTGTTATTTGTTCTTACTTAGTTGTAAGGTGTATATATACATTTAGCATATGATGTCGTAGAGCTGATCATTCATGTATCACATGTGTAAATTAGAGTTTCGTTTCATCATTTCTGAGATTTTGCACGCCTGTAGAGTGTAATCTGTGTTCATAATCAAGAATTCATTGATTGGTTTGTTCTTGTATCATATCTTGATCCTAATTCCCGTGTATGTTGCTGTGATATTCAACACCAATTATGAGAATCAATTAAGCCACCTTGTTCAAGTTGTGACAAACCACAACCATCTTCGCCATACCAAACTGAGTTTGAGAGATTAGCACCCGGGCTATTGGTTTATCTCAACGAACACTTCTCAATTGCTACATCTCTGGCTTACGGTCCGGTATTTAATCTGAAATTTTAATCTATAACCCACCATGCTCACCTTCCATCTTCCGATGAAGTCTTTAAACCTCCACCAATGAACCCACCCTTGTTGGCCGTCTCTCCTCAATCTACTCAACCACTTCTGATCAAGAAGTTAACCCCAACGGAGATGCAAAAATGACATGCCAAAGGTTTATTTTACAATTGTCTGGCCAAGTATGAGGAAATTTCTCCTTCTTCCTCTGCACCTGTTAGAAGAGCGGAATCGATTGGTACTAGGAGGCGTGGTCGTTTTTGAGGTGGGAAAATAGAGTTAGAGCGGATTTGCAGGAGCTTTCTCTCTTTGAAGACATGATCTCAGATAGGCTGTCATGGAGAAGGAGGATTAAGATTCAGGGCTAGGTAGAAGCAAGGCTACCTCTCGCAACATAGGACTTAGGGATTGGGTTCGAGCTTGATTTTCTTTTTATTTCTATCTTAGGAGTTAGACTTTTCTTTTATAAGGTTTTCAAACTTTCCTTTATTAGTGTTAGCAGCCCCATATAGTGTTTCTTCGTTATTTATTTATGTTTATGTTTATGTTTATTTTTGTTAATTTATTTTGGCTCTTTCTCAGGTATTTTAATTTAAATATATGCTTTTTTTATATAAACATATATATATATATATATATATATATATATATATTATATTTATATATGTATTTTCTTATTACTACGTATATTACCTTTAATCGTATTTCTTTTATTTCTTACTTTCCAGGTATACATCCCCTTTTTATCTATTTTATTGTACTATTTCTTATTTTTCGTGGCCGGAGGTCCTTTTCAGGAAGCAATCTCTCGACCTACGGGTTGAGGTATGATTGTCTACATTCTACCCCCCCCCCCCCCCCCCCCCCCCCAATACCCCGCTTTATACGGGATTGGGTTTTGTTGTTGTTGTTGTTGTTGTTGTGTGCAATCCAAACAAGGACCCCCGGCACTTTCCTAACACCAACCTATCCAGGTCTTGAGGACAAGACCCTTTCAAGGGGGGGTGTATTGATATGGTCCTGTAGTTAACGGATCAAGTATCAAGTAGAATCAGTTAAGACTTAAGACATGTTAAATCAAGTCATATGGGTTGGATTGTTTTCTAAGTCTTCATTATTTACCTAGTCTTTAGTTGTTTCCATGCATGCATAACTCTCAGTCTTCCAAATATCTAAGGTAGTTGTTCATGTAGGAAGTTATTAGTTTTAGTACTTAATGCATTTCTTTTTCTATAAATATGTGCTTGAGTTTAGTAATGGGAATGAACAGAAAAATTGCTTCAATTTCAGTCTTCTTTTAGCTTTAATTTTTAAGAGACTAGCAGAGACTATCTTGAATTATTCTCTATCACCTATCCATATCCAGCCTGGATGGAAGCCATTTTTGGCGCAAAACTAACCTCATCAATATAATAAGGAGATAGAATCACTATTACATCATAATGGTTATTTTCCAAGTTCTTCCTCTTTCATTTTCCTTTGAATTTAGGTATGAGTCAAAGTTTGTCCAAAAGATTGTGCACGTGATTGAAGACAAACTCAGACGACCGATTGTGAGAGTTGCTCGCTACCCAATTGGAATACATTTCCGTGCCCAAAATATCAACCGGTGGTTACAACAAAAATCAACCTATGTTGAGTTGCTTGTTATATGTGGCATGGGAGGAATTGGAAAGACAACCATTGCAAAACACGTTTACAATTTAAACTTCAGAAGATTTGAATGTAGTAGCTTTCTTGCAAATGTTAGAGAGACATGTGAACAGCCACATGGTCTAGTTCATTTACAAAATCAACTTCTTTCAAATGTTCTCAAAGGGAAAAGGCCAAAGATATGGAACGTGGATGAAGGTATCATTAAGATTAAAGAGTCCTTGTGTCATAAGACAATTTTGCTTGTTTTGGATGATGTGGATGAAATGCACCAACTTGATGCCCTGATTGGGAGTCGAGAGTTTAATGCAGGAAGTAAAATCATCATAACTACAAGAAATAAGCGGTTTCTAAGAGATCATGATGTACATAGAGTGCATACAGTTGAAAAGTTAGATCACAATGAATCACTTGAGCTCTTCAGTTGGCACGCCTTTGGGAAAAAACATCCTCGTGAACGTTACATGGATCTTTCAGAACGTGTAATACACCGTTGCATGGGGATTCCCTTAGCCCTTGTAGTTTTAGGTTCTTCTTTGGCAGGAAGAAATCGAGCTGTTTGGACAAGTGCACTTGAAAAATTGGAGGCAATTCCTGACACGCAAATCATACAGAAACTCAAAGTAAGTTATGATTGTTTACAAGATGACCACGACAAGAACTTATTCCTTCACATTGCGTGTTTCTTTATTGGGGAAGATAAAGAATGTGTTAGTAAAATACTAGATAAGTGTGACTTCTTCTCAGTAGTTGGCATACAGAATCTCATTGATAGATGTCTATTGAATCTTGATCAACTTGGCACCAAGTTAATGATGCATCATTCAGTTCAAGAAATGGCTAGAGAAATTGTTAGGAAAGAGTCACCTACACTGCCTGGGGAGCGTAGCAGACTTTGGCATCATGTGGATTCATTTAGTGTATTAAAGGAGAAAAACGTAAGACAACTACTTTTAATGCTTTTGAATTTTGATTTAGGTGCAGATAAAATTGTGTAATGTTTATGTTTTTATTTTTTTATTTTGACAGGGTACAAGAAGAATTGAAGGCCTTAGTCTTGACATGCATATGTTAAACAAAGACAACACTAAAAACTCAACCGTAATTGGTCATAAATCAAGAAAGCGTCAATGTGAAATGTTTCCGAACGAAACTTCGTTGAAAAGGCGGCATCTTAGCCTCTTTTCTTGGGAACGGGTGCATAGCTTTTTCAAGTGGCCAAATGAAATGGAATTGGAAACTGATGCATTTGCAAATCTGAAAAACTTGAAATTACTTAGGCTGAATCATGTACAACTCAATGGTTGCTATGATAGTTTTCCTACACTTCTAAGATGGTTGTGCTGGCATGGGTTTCCTTTAAAAATGTTACCTGATGATTTAGACTTGAGAAATTTAGTTTCTCTTGATTTGTCTTATAGCAACTTGGAACAAGTTTGGGAGCGAACCAAGGTATGATTTTCTATTTCTTTTCACTCTTTTCTACTTCTGCTCATCTAATGATTCAAGTGTATGGTTAAGCGATTAACCTCCATCTTTTTTTTGAGCAGTTTCATGGATGTTTAAAGATTCTTAACCTTGGTTATTCTCAAAGACTTACAGAAACACCAGACTTCTCAGGGCTTCCCTGTCTAGAAAAGTTGCTTCTCAAAGGTTGTGTAAGATTAACTGAGATTAGTGAATCTATTTCAAATTGTAAGGATCTTACGTTGCTTGATCTTGAAGATTGCAAGAATCTAACCAAACTTCCCCGTACACTTTGGAAGCTTAGAATTCTTGAGAAACTAGTTATTTCTGGTTGCTTAAGTCTGCATGAAATTCCAATGGAATTGAGGAATATGAAATCTCTGAAAGAGCTTCGTGCCAACAGGGTTAACCTTGTAAACCATTCATCAATTGTAGCTACGAAAAACAAATGGTGGCCTCCATTTGGTTGGTCAAAACCTTTGAGAAATCCTGATATTCTGTGGGCTTCTTTACCACGCTCTTTGGTGAAGCTACGTCTTGCAAACAGCAACCTGAGACAAGATTCATTCCCCAAGGATTTCAGTAACCTATCTTTGTTGACATACTTAGACTTGAGTGAAAATCCACTTTGTGGTCTGCCAGAATCTGTCAGAAGTCTGGGAAACCTTGTGACATTAGACCTTACTTCATGTGAAAATCTGCAACTGCTTTTAGGTGTACCAAGCAGTTTGGAGGATTTGTGGCTAGATAACTGCATATCATTAGAAAGAATCACCAATCTTAGTAAGTTTGCTTTACCTTACCTTATAAAAGACAATTGCAGAAAGCTGGCTCAGGTGGAAGGCTATTTCCAGTTGGTACCTATAGCAAACGTCAACCAAGAAATAATCAACGATCTGGGCCTGGCTAGTGTGGAATCAATACAACATCTTGAAGTATTCCTTGATGATGGGCATTCATATTACTATGGGAAACGGGCAATCCAGGTTCTCTCTTTCACACGCACGCCCTTTGCACATTACCACATTAGATATCTCTTTCTGAAAGCCATTTAACACTTCTTCATTGTCATTATTTGTCAGGGTTTGTTTCAATACGGTATATTTAGTACTTTTATCCCAAGTGAAGTGGTTCCCTGCTGGTTTAGTGGAAACAAAACCAAGGCATCATCACTTACCTTTAATGTTCCCCTGGATGTTATGTTTAAATGTTTAAACATTTGCTGTGTATATGGGGACACCTATAGTGATGAAATCTGGAGCCCTCATCCAGCATTTACTAAAATTCACAATAAGACCAAGAATCTAACATGGATATATTGTCCAGTATATTTTGCTAGGCCCGATGAAGATTTGGCATGGTTAAGCCAATGGAAGTTTGGAAACCACATGGAAAACGGTGATGAAGTTACAGTTTCCTTTATATTTGGAGATGCTTTCCTGATAAAGGAGTGTGGTGTAAATCTTATATCAACCAGTCAAGATGAAATCGTGGTTGCAGATTTAGTAGAATTTGAACAAGCAGATGAGGTTGTTGGTGGAGATTTATCTGAATTTGAGTTGACCAATGGGATATATTTCATCATTCATGAGCGTTTCACAAAAATCATTGGAATCGATGATTGGACATCCACACAGTGGTTTCAGGACTTATTTGGGGACTTTCCAGATGCCATAGGTTTGAATCTCTAATTTTCGTTTCTGTTTTTTTAAGTGCACTAAATTACTTCAAACATCAATTGTTATCTAATTGCTGATTTATGTGTAGATGCATTAATCAGGTCATGGGATGGAAATTGATGGCAAGATAGATCAAATACCACTACAAAATCTAACTTCACATCCTGTAACATGGCTAATTGTTTTCCTAGCTAATGTCTATAATCATTATTGTTCAAGTTACTTGAAATTTCATTTTCTTTGGTATGTTTGATTTGATTTGGTGTGTTTAACCTTTTGGAGTTTTGGGTATTTATGAGCAAGTATTATTCATTGATTGGAAATATATATTTGTTTCTTTTAGAATGTTTTCTTTTTCACAAGTCATGGTTCATTCTTTATTAGATCTCAACATCCTTTTGTCCATGTTGCGCTTTAGTTTAAACTCTATGGTACTTGCTGACATCATCAAGAAGTTCTGTAGGGTTCCACCATTGAATATCATAGTTTATGTTGATCTTAAATTGTTTCAAAATCTCAATCTGAAGCTTTTCAGTTCTTATGTTTTTTATGACATCGTTAAAACACAAAAAAAAAGACTATTACACCATCAAAGTATCTGCAGTTTCTATGTAAAGATACGAACGAGAACTGCAGTTGCTGCTAACAGAAAGATCACGGGCATGCAGTTAACGATATCCAAAAAGGACATGCTGTTGCTTTTACTTGCTGTCACATTGCACTTTGCAAATTTTATTTGCTTGAATTTTACATTGGCTCATTTGTTTAGCACCTTGTGAATTGTTTCTTGTGTCTTGGACTCCTTGTTATTATATATTTGTCTCAAACCTTCTTACAATTCGATGATTAATGATTTTGGTCGATTTTCATAGATTAACACAAGTGTGTTCATTTCGTGCTTTGAGAATTAATCTTGGGCTTTTTTTACTGCACTTTCCTTTCAGTCAAATTACATATTCAATGCTTTTGCTGTTATTTCATTTAACTGCCATCAAGCCATTGTTAATATATTAACCCGGCTTGCTTTTACTTTCTTACCTGGATACGTACCGTCTTCATAAGCCTTAATGTTTGCTTTAGTCTCTGTAACTAAAGTTTATCGACAATTGAACGCTCACTGGATTTGTAGTTACGATTCTTAGTTGGATAACTGAATCTATTCTGGACAGGATGTTCTTAACATGATTCTAACATTAGATGTTTTGACTTTGACACTCCACATAATTGCATCCACCGAAAAGAAGCGTGCAAGGGGAGCGATTGGGGGATTTTTTTTGTTGGCATTTTGTGGTGTAGCATCACTTAAGCAATTTTCATATTATTTATTATCTATATTTTGCATCTTGTATGGCTCTCTCTCTTTGTGTAGGCTGAGAGTTGGTTCAACCAGAATGATATGGGTAATCAAAAGATGTTGCAGGGTGACCCTATGATCAACAGGAATCATGTGGGTGGGATACGGGATGGATGACATGAACTCATGAAGGGGTATTGGGGTGAGGGGTCGGACAGGTACGGCACCGGGATGGGAGTCAGGGTGAGGGGAGGGGTCCGCATGCCAATCGGTGTGCGTTTTTTTTCTTTTTTTTCCAGCATTGAGCAAGGAAAGTAGTCTTGGGTTGTGATGAACTACATGTGTATATTTCCAGTGTGATAGTGTTGAGTAAGGTGGTGCTTAGGTGGCAAGTGGGGGGGGGGGGGGGGGGGGGTGGCCACACTAGTCATAAAATCAAAAAGTAAATTGTATGAAAAGGGGGTAAGGGGGTGGGGAGGGGATGGGATGTGGTGAGGGGTCTCCACTCATGGAGGGGTGAGATTTTTGTGGGCTCATCAAGATACTTCTATCTATCTCTACCTTATTTTTATTTATTTAATTTTTGATTGGTAGCAGCGTATTAGATGTGTCTCAAAATTTAATATGATGGAGAGTGATCATTACAGAATTGAGTGTTGGGATTAAGTGGTGAGAGATAAAGTTGACATAACGGTATGATATATTGTGAAGGTTGCAAACATTGTAAGTGAATATCTAGGAATATTGAGGTACACAACGTATTCATAATAAATATTATGTAAATGTCCTACTTAGAGTATTAGTAGTGGTTACCTCCCACCACACCCACCACACCGTCTCGTCAGCTTTTTTCTCCTACCACTTAGCCCACCACTTAACCTCGCTACATCAAATTTTGGGACCCGCCTAATACCCACTACCAATTAAAAAAACCAAAAAAAAAAAAAGTTTGTGAGGATGATGGTCCACAATCTCAATCACACCATCATCCCGTGCGCGGTAGCCACCACCCACTTTCATTCTTCACGCCGTCATATTGTGGAAAATAAATTTGTCCACGGCGCGGTGGAGCAAACCACACACAAAAAGAGTCCCACTCCGTCTACTCTTACTATGATGTAGACATGTTGCAAAGCCTTTATTAAATTTATAATATTTACTTCATTCTAGCTCTTAGGTTGTTTGGAGTTCTTTTTTTAAAAAAAAAATCACCGACTATTCTTCTTCCTATATACTTCTCATGTACGTGAATATGAATTTGGCTTCCTATTTTTCCGTAACCAATCTTCTCACTTAAGATCATCATCTTCTTGAGCCCTTATTGAACGAATATATTTGTATGTACTCATCAAATATTCAATATGAATCCACAAGATCTAGCGAAATTCCTTGTCACATATAGGGCCGTCAATGGATCGGATCATGATCTAGATCCGATCCGATCTGCTCCATTTAGATGATCCAACGGGTCAAAAAATCCGATCCATTGATCCAATAAGAGATTCAATGGGCCGATCCATTTAAATAGATCACTACATGGATCGATCCAAGATCTGTCTGGGTCGATCCATTTAATATCAAAAAATCCGCCGCCACCGTCACCACCACCGCCGACCACCACCGCCGCCGACCACCGCCACCATCGCCGCCGACCACCACCGTCGCCGACCACCACCGTCGACCACCGCCGCCGACCACCACCGTCGCCGACCACCACCGTCGACCACCGCCGCCGACCACCACCGTCGCCGACCACCGCCGCCGACCACCGCCGCCACCACCGCCGCCACCGCCGCCGACCACCTCCGCTGCCGCCGCCGCCACCGTCACCGCCACCGTCACCGCCGCCGCCGACCACCGCCGCCGCCACTACCGCCGCCGCCCACCGCCTCCGCCCACCACCGCCGCCACCACCGCCACCGCCGCCGCCGCCCACCACCGCCGCCGCCGCCACTGCCGCCGACCACCGCCGCCGACCACCGCAGCCGCCGACCACAGCCGCCGACCATCGCCGCCGACCACCACCACCGCCGCTGACCACCACCACCGCCGCCACCACCGCCGCCGACCATCAAACTTTTGGGTGTGGTAGGGTGGGGTGGGTGAGGTTGGGGTAGGGTAGGGTGGGGTGGGGTGGGGTGGGGTGGGGGTAGGGTTTGGTGGGGTAGGGTGGGTGGGGTGGGGTAAGGTAGGGTGGGGGTGGGGTGGGGGATAGGGTGGGGTGGGGTGGGTAGGGTGGGGTAGGGTGGGGGTGGGGTAGGGTAGGGTGGGGTAGGGTGGGGTGGGGTAGTATAAGGTAGGGTGGGGTGGGGTAGGGTAGGGTGGGTGGGGTTGGGTAGGGGTGGGGGTAGGGTGGGGTAGGGTAGGGTGGGTAGGGTGGGTGAGGTAGGGTAGGGTGGGGTGGGGGTAGGGGTGGGGTGGGGTGGGGTGGGTAAGGTGGGGGTAGGGTGGGTAGGGAGGGGTGGGGTGGGGGTGAGGTAGGGTGGGGTGGGGTTGGGTGGTGTGGGGTGGGGGTGGAAGAGTTATTTGATATATTTATTATATAAATAAAATTAAATTAATAATATTAAATGGGTCGCTCCGGGTCATGATACATTAATTATTGATCCGATCCAAATCTAATTAAATGGATCAGCGGTCAGATCAGATCTTTAACCGATCCGATCCGATTCAATCCATTGACAGCCCTAGTCACATAAGTAATAACCTGCACAAATGGTGTAACGACTGCCCACTGTCTCCGACATGGATTGATGACCCCATTATAAGCAGCTATACCGACCGATGTTGAAGAAGGATATCTTTTAAAGAAAATCTATCAAATTAGTAAACAACACATTAAAAGAAAATAAGAACAATGGAAATGACAATGGAAATAACTCATTCTTTTATAGACAAAGGAAAGGTGTTCTTACATGCATACAAACACTTCTTAATGCATGACCAACTCGACACAAAAGTTCTACACAGTTGATGTAAGTGCTTACATCACATAAAGTTGACATAGTTCGTTCATCATGCTTGCATCATTATATAGTTTTATTTATTATTCTTATTTTTATTTCCAACGAGAATCTTCGTCTCCATAAATACAGGCCATTGTGTAGATCTTCAAGGTCATAATCACCATCATGTTCTTATGTTTTCATGTCATTAGAGGTCTCTATTTATGGAGGAAGGTGTATCTCTCTCCATTCATCATATGCTTCTGTCCATTTGGAGGACCTTGGGTGATCAATATGCCACAACATCATTCTATTTATGACTGCAGTGTATGGGGATTGACCTAATTTGCATGTTTTAAGATATGACATATATTCATGCATTGAGAGGTTTAAATGAGAATATATATTTAATTGAGAAAAAGAGACTCAAACCTGACCTTCCATTTGATTTGATTGGATGGGTTACAATTCCCCCCTCATTTAACTCATAACCCAACCATGGATTTCGACGTCTATGAATTGCGACGGATAATTACGACCGTTAGATCAAATAGATCAACATCTAATTGATGGTTAGGATTTGTTCTCTCATCCTTACCTAAATATCTATTCTCATAATAACCCTCCCCTATCCATGGATACTTATCTAGTTGGATATATTTGTAACTAGTACAAACACAATTTATATGGTACCACTCATGAACAAAGCACAGTGGAGAGTTAAATGACTACATTTGTTGTCTGAGAACCATATGTGAATAAGAATAGTGGTGGGTATTCAAATTGACATTATATTACTAACAATTATCAGGAACCATGAACAGTACCTAATAATTGTTAGTTATATATTATTAATGTTGTACTTTATAACAACTTAAGTATGCAACGTAGCGGTAAAAATCAAATATTCGGAGCTGATGTCAGGGTTCGACGCTTAGGCCATACAAATTTTTTTCCCTTGATCTTACCTTTTTCATTGGGAGCCACAAGCGACACAGGTTTGTTTTATTTTTTATATTTTACATTTTATTATTATTATTATTATTATTATTATTATTATTATTATTATTATTATTATTATTATTATTATAAAACAATTAATTTGATGCATTTTTGTTTTCTTTTTTATAACTTATAGTATATGATGTTTAACAAATATAAATATATTTGTAATAATCTCATTTTAATCTATAAATCAATATAAATTTTATTGTGATACGATGTCTATGTAAATCTGTAGTCTTTCGATTAATGTTACGTTCTCTGTCGTACCGAAGAAGTTAACCTTTATACTTGAGCCTTACACTCTAACTCTACACCTTTAACGTTTTATCCACACCGAGACTAAAACCCATAAATATGGAAATACAATTGGTTGCAGTTTTCACTTAATTTTTGAGCATTTTGTTTATGTGTTAGTTTTTACATTTTGTTCATTCTTATTTTTCATTTATTGTCATGTTTCTCATACAAGTAAAAGATGTAGATTCTGCTATACATAATGCATATGTTTCGAACCCCGCTGCAACGCGCGGGGTAAGAAATACCTCGTTGGAGAATATAGGTGAGGAGCTTGATAGACTGAAAAGGAGATGAAAATGGTGAAGGATCAAATATGATACTAGAAAAAACAAAGAGCCTCTTTTGGAATCTGTATAGATTAATGATCTGGAAAACATTTCATGAAGAGACCATATATGATTGCAGAACGCAATGCGAACAAATGTTTTGTAACTTAAAAAAGTGGATTTACCTCACAGGAAACGCCATGGAGGGGTGGTTGAGTGATCGTTGTATTTACAGTCTTTCGTTTATGATAAAAATATGTAATAATACTTTCTGACCTTTGATGTGGATAACAAATTTTTACTAGGAGCATCTTTCTTTTAAACTGGTGCATGCGAGGGTAAGGCTCACATGTCCACTTGTATTTCAAATTCAAGATTAATTACATGGAATTGGGATTTTCGCGTTAACATTCTCTCATGTTTGGGTCAAACATTACTTGTCATGTTCCCTCACAAACATGAGTGAGTCTCTTAAGAATGGGTCCCCTTTGTAGGGTCCACTCTCATGTTTGTGAAACATGAGAGGATCTTAGCCCAGGATTTTTCTATTCATCTTTTGACTCCGAGATTTTCTTTAAACGTTGGGTGATATCGTTTTTCGCCCAACACATGGATCTGTCATATCATCAATTCCATCTGTATGGAGAATTCTTTTGTCTACTGAATTTGGAATTTGCTGCTTTACTGTCTTGACAGCTAATGTCTGTCTTATTGTCCAGTGTGAAGGATTCTTTTAAGTATGAACTATCGCTATACTTTATGGTTTTATGATTTTGTTACAAACAATCAGCAACATAATTGAGTTATCCATGAAATTATTGAACTTCTTTTTGTGAGTTTACTTATTTTAGAAACTTATGTAATTCTTAGGCAACCTTTCATTCCAAACTAATCAACGCCAATCTCCATTTTCTTTTCGGATAACATGATCTCGTACTTAGTGATTCTAGAATAGAACTTTGAAAGTAAGTCTATGTAGGACTTATCATATGGGAAGAACAGGAGGATATCATCAATGTAAACCAAGATGCTTGCGAGGAGTGCCATAAAATCTTTATTTATTGCCTTTTGATAAGTAGATAAAGCATTTTTTTTGGTCTAATGATCTAGAATACAGTAAGCACTCTTTGGCCTGTTCCTCGGGTTCATACTTTGCAGAAGGCTTCGCTGAGATTAGTTGTAGTAGGCTATATGCACTTTATGATACTTTGACACATAACTGGAGTATATTATTGAACTGCATGTTGATAAGATCAGTGTTGTAAAACTCCTTTTCCAAGGCCGAGTACTCGGCGAGTACTCGTCACAAGGTTGGTGACCTTCCCAAGTTGAGTTGAATCCGAGTACTGCAAAAGTTGACCCCAACTAGGGGTAATTCCGTCCAATATTTTAAATAAATACGGAGTCTTCTTGGTCCCAAACTATCCATAACTAAAGCTATTAATACATGCCTAGTGTCCTTGTTTGATGAGTTTACATCTTGTTTGAGTATTTATTTTCTAATTCTATAGTCCCGTGAATGTGTTATAATTTTGAAATTCATATATAGAAGTTTCAATGCGAATACTCCCCGAGTACTCCCCGTGTAGGCTGATTACTCGCTAAACCCCAGTCGGCTGCTCGAGTACCCGCCTAGCAAGTTTTACAACATTGGATAATAATCAAGGTTCATTCCTAGATGTTGGTTTTTATTAATCTTGACATATTATTTTTATTTAGCATGTTTAGTATTTTAGTGATTAAAATAATTATGTTTTAGATGTTAAGGTAATTTAGTAGTGCATTAGTGTTGGGGGCCAGTGGTAAAACTTGACTTATTCAAGAGAGTATATGTAAGTGGGATAAGTTGGTGGTGCGTGTTGGGTGATCTCACCTATTCTTTAGGATGAAGTTTAGTTTTTTTTTTTTTATTTGTTTGGCATGTACCCACGTTGAGATGGATAGCCTATTTATATAGGCCATATTTTACATGAATTAATTGAGAGTTGTTTTCTGGTTTGCAAATTCTCCAGTACCCACTTCCGTTCATTTCTTTTTTAATAATCATAAATATACAAACACTTTATTGAGGGGCTTGATATCCAACACTAATGTAGGATATCAAGCCTTAATCAAGCACCACACAGACTGACGAATATATATATATATATATATATATATATATATATATATATATATATATATATAGGGGAGGGTTCATGCGAGAACCGTTGTTAGTGCGAGAACCGCGAGAACCAATCTCGGCCGTTCCTTGGATATGAGAAGTTTCATGGATGGTGAGCGTGGAGGGATAGAGTGTGGCAGGGTGCATGTGAGGAATTCATGGGTGGGTAAAGAGGGGGAATTGGATGGCTCAGATTGGTTCTCGCGATTCTCGCACTAAGAACGGTTCTCGCATGAACTTTTTCCTATATATATATATATATATATATATGAAACTGAACTTGCTAATATATATAAACACTGCAGGAGAAAAAGGACTAATGCTACTCTTCTAGATACAGACGAGAACATAATATAAATAATGAAAACAAAACAAATTCTCCTAAAAATAAGTAGGCAACGTGGGTGTTAGAATCTTGTATTACAGCTGTATAGCTATATTTAGGAGTGTATTTGGTTTCCTTATTTTGTTTATTCAGTTTCCTAGTTTAGCCATGTTCCTCCTGTATATATTTTGGTTCTTTGTTCATAATGAGATACATAAATCATTCCATCCTTTGTCTCTGATTACATGGTATCAGAGCCAGTGCTCATGATACAACCCCATTAAGCCTGCCAGTAACATACCTCTTAACCCTAGATTGATCCCGGCCGACTCCTGTTTTGATTCTTGATCATCATCACGATTCTGCTTTGGTCGACCTCTGTTCTGTTTTTCGATCATCATCACTGACGATCGAAGCTTGGGCGACCTCTGTTCTGTTTTCCGATCATCATCACTGACAACCGAAGCTTGGCCGACCTCTGTTCTGTTTTCCGATCATCATCATTGACGATCGAAGCTTGGCTGAATTTTGTCCTGTTTTTCGATCTTCATCACTGACGTACCTGCTTGGCCGACTTTAGTTCTGATTGTCGATCTCACCTAAGACGAACATTGCTGAACTCTGTTGTGAGGGCCTGGTCATCGCACCTCTTAAGCCTATCACTCCATCGCTGATCATCTACTATCCAGACACGAGAGTTTGAGCCCAATATTTTTTATCTGAAGTCAACCCCAAGCCCACATACGAGAACAATTGGTTTATCTCTGCCTGCTCTAAATAACTTTGTTTACTTATTATTTGAGTTTTATTTCTTTTGCATATCTTATATTTTTTTTAAAAGAAAAAATGGGAGATGATGCAAAACCAAATGATACTACAATTCCCGGTATTATTAATTACTCTGCTATTTTAAAAATACTGGTCAAACTAAACTCAAATAATTGGACACAATGGAGTATGTTCGTTCAAACTGGACTTGAAAGTTTAGACAGGATCCTCCAAACCCTAAAACCAGGGAGTGGAAATTTGATGATAGTGGGATTAGAATGGCCCTATGGAACGCTATGGAACCTCGAGTCTTGAGTATTGCTCAAAATTACCCTACCACGAAGAAAATGTGGGAACATTTGCAGTCTTCTTTCTCAGTAAAGGAATCTCTGTCTCATACATACTCCGTGTTTGGTTCTTACTTTAGATGTGAGCAGGGTGACTCGGATCTTACTGAATATTATACGAGGCTCTCTAAATTAGCTGAGGAACTACGTGTTCTTTTCCCTGTTACTCCGGATGTCAAAGTTCAGGAGGAGCGGTTAGCAAAAATGGATGTAATGACATTCATTTCAGGGTTATCTCCAAAGTACTCAAGTGCTCGTCCTTTGCTTTTGAGTCACACGGCTTCTCAATCCCTAGCCTCGACATACCATCTTGTTCGAGAAATGTATTCGGACAGTTCACTGGCACAATCATCTACCGGCACAAATGTATCTGCTTTTACGACTTTTAATGACCGGAATAATGGTAAAGGAGGGAATAAGAAGAATGATCCAAATAAGAAGATCCAGTGTCATTATTGCAAAGAATATGGGCATACCAAGTACAATTGTCCGAATCGACCACCTGGATCTCATCCACCGCCGCGCCCTCCTCGTGCTCAGGTAGCATCCACTGCTGATACAACAGGTTGTTACTCTGAAACTTCTGGACAGGTAGCACCCACTCCTCGTGCTAATACAGCACATTCAGGTATCTCTTCCACTTGTTTTTCTGCTTGCTCATCATCCTGGATTATTGATTCTGGTGCTACAGATCATATGAGTGGGAACAAAAACCTTTTACTTAACCTAGATACTAATATTACTCATAATCCTGTTAAACTTGCTAATGGTTCTTCATGTCCAATTATGGGTATAGGATCCACTAGTAATTTACCAAACCTAGACCTGTCCTCTGTTCTTTACGTACCTACCTTTCCAGATAGCCTTATCTCTGTTAGTCAGATTACCAAGAAACACAATTGTTCAGTAACTTTCTTTCCTACACATTGTGTTTTCCAGGAACTGGAGACGAACCGGTTGATTGGCACATGTTTTGAGTCTCAAGGTCTCTACCGCTTGTCTGCACTGCAGTCTCCATCGGCACACCTATGTGAATCAAGTGTTCATGAAACTCACTGTCGGCTTGGTCATTCTTCTTTACCAGTTCTCAAGCAGCTAAGACCAGATTTTTCATCTTTTCCCGAGTTTATTTGTGAGTCGTGTCAGTTAGGGAAACATACCCGTCGTCCCTATCCCCCTAGAGAAGTTAAACGTGTTAGTGCTTTATTTCATTTAATTCATTCAGATGTTTGGGGACCTTGTCCAGTTACTTCAACAAATGGTTTTAAATACTTTATTACGTTCGTTGATGATCATTCTCGTGCAACATGGGTTTACTTATTCAAATAACGTAATGAAATATTTTCTATCTTTCGTGAATTTTATGCTTATGTTAAAACACAATTTGATATCTGTATAAAAACACTCCGTTCTGATAATGCTAAAGAGTATTTCTCTTCTGATTTCACAAGTTTTCTATCTGAGCATGGTATTATACATGAGTCATCATGTGCGTACACACCCCAACAAAATAGCATTGCTGAACGTAAAAATCGTCATTTGTTGGATGTTGCTCGCACTATGATGATTCATTATAATGTCCCACAACGGTTTTGGGCTGATGCGGTCCTCACAGCAAATTATCTAATCAACCGCATACCATCCTGTGTTCTTGGCGGCAAAATTCCGTTTTCTCTTCTATTTCCTAAGGGTACCCATTTTCCTTTGACTCCTAAAATCTTTGGTTGTGTTTGTTATGTTCATGATTATCGTCCAGGACATAATAAACTTGATCCACGTGCCATCAAATGTGACTTTCTCGGGTACTCACGCGTCCAAAAGGGTTATCGTTGCTATAGTCCAACTCTTCGTCGATACTTTGCAAGTGCTGATGTCACTTTTAACGAGTCGAGTTCTTTCTTTGACAGCCCCACTAGTTCTTCACAGTCATTGAATCCTGTCCCAGATCCTCTAGATTCTCCAGATCCTGTGATCAGTACCATCCCTATACACACTTCATCTAAGCCGACTCAAACTCTACCGACAGAAACAGATACTCGATTCACAAAGTTGTACGCTAGACAGCGAAGACAAGCGGCAGATTTCCAAGAAAACTCAACTCCAGACCATGACATTGGTAACTTTCCTGTTCCACCACATACATCTGAACCACACCCTGAACCTGCACCTCAACATGTACCTGAACCCAATACCGAACCCGATAACCCACCTATGCATACATCTCAACTACACCCTGACCTTGAACCTCAACCTGTACCCGAACTCAATACCGAACCCTATGACCCACCTGGAGCACCATATCCTGAAATTCCAATTGCCTTTCGAAAAAGCACTAGGAGTTGTACTAGATATCCTATTCAGAATTACCTTGCCTACTCTCACCTCTCACTTGAATCCCATGCTTACCATACATCCACTGATAGCCACTATGTTCCTAGAAATATAACTGAGGCCCTCAATCATCCTGGATGGTTTAAAGCAATGCAGGAGGAGATGGATGCTCTTCTGAAAAATGAGACCTGGGATTTGGTTCAGCTTCCTCCTGGAAAACGCACAGTTGGTTGTAAATGGGTCTTTAGTGTGAAACTAAATTCCAATGGTTCGTTGCATCATTTGAAAGCCCGATTAGTTGCCAAGGGTTACTCTCAGACTTATGGGATTGACTATGATGAGACATTCTCTCCAGTAGCCAAGATGCCATCTGTTCGAATTTGTATTGCTTTGGCTGGCAGCTCCATCAGTTAGATGTCAAGAATGCCTTTCTTAATGGCAATCTTGAGGATGAGGTATACATGGAGCAACCCCCTGGATTTATTATCAAGGACGAGGCATATAAAGTGTGTCGACTAAGACGCTCTTTATACGGGCTCAAGCAATCTCCTAGAGCATGGTTCGGACATTTTTCTGATGTCCTTCAACAATTTGGCATGTCTCGAAGTTCTCAGGATCATTCAGTGTTCATATGGGTCTACGACTCATTCTTGTAGTTTGTGTGGATGATATTATTATCACCGGAGATGACATCAATGGAATTTCAAAATTAAAAGAGTTTCTACAATCACAATTTCAGATTACGGATTTGGGACGCCTTCGCTATTTTCTTGGGATAGAAGTTTCCCAGTCTCCACAAGGAATCCTTTTATCTCAACGGAAATATGTTCTTGATATGTTGACCGAGTGTGGTTTGCTAGGATGTAAACCGGTGGAAAGCCCAATGCTTACTACAGGAAAGCTTCTTCCGAAGGATGGAAGTCCTGAAGGACCCTGAGCGTTATAGGAGACTAGTAGGAAAGTTGAACTATCTGACAGTTACTCGACCTGATATATCGTTTCCCGTAAGTGTCTTGAGCCAGTTCATGTCTGATCCTTACACAGGTCATTGGGATGCAGCTCTTCGTGTTTTAAGGTATTTCAAAGCCACACCAGGCTTAGGAATACTCTATTCTGACCAGGGACACTGTCGAGTAGGTGCATTCACCGAAGAAGGGGATGGAAAAGTATATGGATTCTCTGATGCAGATTGGGCTGGTTGTCCTGTTTCCAGAAGGTCTACTACTGGATATTGTGTCTTTGTTGGTGGGAATCTAGTGTCTTGGAAAAGCAAGAAACAACACATTGTCTCCCGATCAAGTGCTGAGTCAGAATATAGAGTCATGGTAGATGTTTCATGCGAGATGACCTGGGTTAAAAGACTACTGAAAGAGCTTGGGGTGAGTACTGACGGTTTGATGAGGCTCTATTGTGATAGTCAATCAGCTATCCATATAGCCAAGAATTAAGTGTTTCATGAGAGGACAAAACACATTGAAGTTGATTGTCATTTAATCAGAGATCATGTTGTTGGCACACAATCAAATCCTCCATCGATTCTACCCGTGCATGTTAGAACTGAACATCAACTTGCAGACATTTTTACGAAGCCACTTCGTAAACCACAGATAGATTTTATTAGTAGCAAGTTGGGCATGATTAATATCTTTTCTCCAACTTGAGGAGGAGTGTTAGAATCTTGTATTACAGCTGTATAGCTATATTTAGGAGTGTATTTGGTTTCCTTATTTTGTTTATTCAGTTTCCTAGTTTAGCCATGTTCCTCCTGTATATATTTTGGTTCTTTGTTCATAATGAGATACAGAAATCATTCCATCCTTTGTCTCTGATTACAGTGGGCAGTAACTCAACATGACTTTTTCAAATAAAACATGCATAAGACTCGTTCACATGCAACGTGATTTTATTTAATCCAACACTAGATGTCTTGCTTTTGTTGGATTAACATCTTCATTTTGTTTAAATTAGGAGGGACACAAAAAAATATAGGGTTTAACCACAACGGAGATTGCCGTATTGATGATAGAAGCACATGAAGTTTGAAAGATTTGTGTATAAGGTGGTTTAAACAATAACCATTAGTTTTGCGAAAACCGTTCTTAGACATATCATAAATGTAAATAAAAATGATATCATGTAATATTTATAAAAGTTTAAGGGGTAGCAATTGAAGTTTGAAAACACTACAACAAAATAAGTATGATATCATGTAATATTTATGAAAGTTTAAGCGGTAGCAAATAAGTGCGGCTAAACTCTAGTCTACATTATCTCTAATACAGTTAGATAACAAAAGAAGGTTCATTTTTAATTAGACATACCAAAACAACATATAAATGGTAATAGAAGATTACAAATGAGTGCTGCTAAACTTCAAGTAGTTGTTTCATTATAGGAACACATTAAAACCAATCGATTTCATGTTGTTTACATGACCAGAGAAATGATAAAACCCAAAAAAACGAAGTAATAGTTGACCTAATTTGGTACTCATAGTGCATTTGTTCTTATTGGAACAAAAATGGACCTAAGCTAACTGAACAGGATATACTAAGTTTTAATAAACCCAAATACATCACTCAAACAATAATTAATGGGCAACATATAAACATTTATTCACTAACCAGGCATTAGATGTGATGGTGTCATGGGATAACTTCATATGCAATGTGCAATGAACTTGATATACACACGGCTTTCGATAGCCTCAGGAAATTAGGAGACATCCTATACAATGTCCAATGAACCTGAAAAGCATGCAGATTAGGATTCCCTTTCTCGTGGAATTAGAGGTGGTAAGATGACAGGGAGGTAATTGTTATGATTACCAAATCAACATAATTACAATAATAATAAACGGGTAAACGGAGAGGTTTTTCCTGTTTAGGTTACCCGGGGAGGGTGAGTCTTTGACTCAGATGTACGCGGCCTAACCGGGGTATCCCCGTGACCGTTTCCTTACCCTTCCCTGGCCACCCTCAAGATGTTTACTTAGTGAGGTTTGAACCCGTGACCTCTTTGAGGACGGGACGCCTTACCACTAGGCCACCTTGGTGGTGGTTAATTACAATAATAATAGAAATCTTTTAATAAAATGAATTAGTTATCTAAGATAACCTATAATCAAAGAAAACCTCATCTATATTATCTAGTTATATTTTAAACCAAATAAAATAATGATGTAGACAATGAAAGAATAATTAAAAGATGTTTCCTCAGAGCCAGGATCTCTTAAGGCAGGGACTGATCCAAATCATGAAAAAGGATGTATTTCGGGTGAAAAAGAGACGGACACATCAGAAGACATGATACATAGAGGTCATCATCCAGATGATTGAGTTTGTGAAGAGATGCATCATTTTACCCAACAAAAAAACTGTTCATACTCTTGAGGACTCTGTAACTGAACTGTTTCATAAAGGTATCTCTTAATTCAGAATAAAAAATGAATCTATTGCATAAAATTGCTATATAGTACTTTATTTCCTGTCATGCCTTGGAGTTCTAACCAAGAAGTTATATGCTAAAATCTCAGCTTCTTAATTATGTGCATCAGTAGCATCACTTACAGAACCCTTGACAGAAGAGGTAGGAATCTCGTCATTTTGAATGCCATAGCACAAATATATAGAATATTATGTATAGCTTGACTACGCAATAGCACAAATATAACACATACTTCTTAAAATTGCGACTGATATGGAAGGCCATACTTGCACCCTTTGCAGGTGTGCTCAAATTTAAGAGCTACAAGTCAGAAATAGAATAAGGAAAAATAAATTGGCTAAAATTATGATTTCAAAGAAAATGATAAAACTTGTAGCATACTAATGATATTGCTCTACAAAATTGTTTACCTCTATGGCCTTTGAACCGAATACCAATTCAGTTCTACAGAAACACATTGACCAACCTTTGCCTTATATTGAGGTAATTTGTGTGCTTTCAACCTGGAAAAATGGCCCTGTATTCAAATGATTGATTCGAAAATACTTAGGACAGTTTCGGAAACAAGACTCCAAGAACTTTTTTCTTAAACTGAAGCTCTAGGGTCACATTACAATAATATAAGCCTTAACGTCAATCTAAATCATAATGAAAGCTAGAATGGTTTCCTATTTTCACTAATTCGATTTGTCAATGCGAAAGAGATTTCGACAAGGTGTTCTTTGTAGGTACAATAAGAATGGGATTTTAAGGTGCAAGAATATAACATTCAATAGAAATAAGAATAACAGTATAAGGACTTTGAGTATAAAGTGTTTCTATATACTACACATCTGGAAGGAAAATTGCTTAGAAACATAAAAATCTGCTTAAATGTCTCATGTTGTCAATTCGACTGACTACTTACGAATGAGGGATTGCTTAATTTTTAACCCAAAATTTCACTATATATTCAATTTAGCAAACATTAGAAAAACATACAACGAAAATCATCAAACTGATATGATCAGTATTCTATAAATCATTTAATTATAGTAGTTATTAATTTATTATATTTAATTATAGGTAATCTTTTAGCTTAGGATAGTAATATTTTATCTTAGGAAGGAAGTTATTTATTTAGTATAAATAGAGGTTTAGGGGTATCATTTAGGGGGATAGAGTTCAGAGTTATTTTAATATTTTCTTTGTTTAGGAGAGCTCCTACCTCTCGAAAGTAGGTTAAGGAGAGACCACTGTCTCTCGAAAGCATGCGATGATTGTATTCGTTGTGATTTATCAATATATCAATTTGGTTCATATCAAATTGTATCAGAGCCACGATCTGGGCATAAAAGAGGAAAATTAAATCGAAGTACTGTTCACCGGTACCGTTTAGGCGGTTACTGTTCACAACAGAAAATCAACTATTCTCGCGACCACTGTTCATCGGAGTATTGTTCATCCGACGAAAAATAATACGAGTATATATTTTTTTTTTCGGTATGAACGCTTTTGAGAGATTTGAGAGAAAGATTGAAGAATATATGGCGCAAAGTGCAACACAACACGAAGAGTTGATAAGTTTAATAAAGGAGACGAAACGACTGCTGCAGCCGGCGCGCCGCCTTTCAACCAACTCTCCCAGACGCCAACTGCCCAGCCAAACCCTACACCATTATCGCTCATCAATCCTCCTTCTCAACCCCCGCAGCCAGTAAAACAACTGCCGCCAACCCTCATTCCTCCCACATAACCACCACAGTCACCGCCGCCAACATTCAAACCCAATCAACCCTTACCTATTTCACATCCTCCTGCAAACCTTTGGTCTATCAATGGGGCTTCCCAAGGTCATTCGTCAAGATTACAATTTTTTGCCCAAGCATTCCTCCATCCGATTAGCAATATTAGCGGCTTCTCGCAGCCTATGTTACGAAAGTTAATGATGCCCTTTTTTGACGGAGAGGATGCATGACGGGAAGACCTAGCGGGACAGCTACGAAGAACTTTGCATAGGCTAGAAGACACATCTCGAAAAAGGCTACAAGACAAAGATCACTACAGTTAGGATCCTGGAATAATTCTAGGCAAATTTATAAGGCCACACCTTGAGGAGAAGGTGTGTTTTAGGGGGAAAGTAATGATATGATATTCTATAAATCATTTAATTATAGTAGTTATTATATTTAATTATAGATAATCTTTTATCTTAGGATAGTAATCTTTTATCTTAGGAAGGAAGTTATTTATTTAGTATAAATAGAGGTTTAGGGGTATTATTTGGGGGAGAGAGCTCAGAGTTATTTTGATATTTTCTTTGTTTAAGGGAGCTCCTACCTGTCGAAAGTAGTTTAAGGAGAGACGGGTGCAGTGGCGGACCTCTTTAGTAGCCATGTGTAGCACGTGCTACATGTGGACTTTTTCTCCCTAGTGTATTTTTTTTGTCAAAGTTGTATGTTTGTGTATAGTGCAACTGGTCAAATAAGGGTGCAACACATCTTATTTTTGGTGTGCCACTGGTGAATTTGCGAGCTAGGTCCGCCCCTGGACGGGTGCCTCTCGAAAGCACACCGACTATTGTATTCGTTCTAATTTATCAATATATTAATTTGGTTCATATCACAAACCAAGACTAGCAATTTTGAAACCTCATCCTTAGGGCTTAGTCATGGCCTCCCGATGATTCTCATATAGCCCAGCAGCCAAAAACAAAGCAAAGTATGACGAGATATAGCTACTTGAGTACTTGTGAAAATCAAGAAGCTCTCATGGCCTCTCGATAACTCTCATAAGGATGAGGTTTCAAAAAGTTACTTAACTAATTTCTCATTTACTTTTTTACTTTAGATTAACAAAATTAGCTTATTTGTAAATTTTACTTAAAACTAACTACAACCTAGTAGGATATGATCGGATCAAGATCATAATCCTATGTTCAAGATCGAGATCCTATGTAAGAACCTATGCCTGTAGAGATCCTACCAAAGGATCGAAACATTTTAGCTAAGTGAAATAGCAAGATAACAAGATTGGTATCTTAACAACTATGATTAATATGGTGCATGAATGTTAAAGACTTCAGAAGTTACATACTCATATCCATTATTCTTACTTTTCTCATTCTGAAACGTATCCAAATATTTTCTATGCAAAAATGCATGATCATCAAGAGTCCTCATTAAACCATTACTGAGTTAAGCATCGCTCACCTACAAAATTGAAATTTATGTGGAAGAATTTTGTTTTGCAAAACCTACCTACAAATTTTAAAATGCCAGCCCTTGACATAAAAACTATCATCTTTGACCTTTTGACCAGTGGAAATAGAGAATTAGATTATTATGAACATGTAAAAAGAAGCATGCCCAAATATTTCTAGAAATACGA
The DNA here is from genome assembly GCA_947179395.2 of Pulicaria dysenterica. Lineage (NCBI taxonomy): Eukaryota > Viridiplantae > Streptophyta > Magnoliopsida > Asterales > Asteraceae > Pulicaria > Pulicaria dysenterica. The sequence continues at coordinate 99,018,989 of OX359289.1, forward strand.
TAGATTTACTTGCAGGAAGAGCGCAGAAAATCAGAACATCTTGAAAATAGTCAATTTATTAAAAACTTCCAAGTTCCAGTCATCATATCAAAAAGAAAATGAAGTTTCATGTAACTTGGACAAATAGGAAAGATAGAGAACCATAAGGACATTACATGGGATGTGAAGTCGGATATGTGTGGTGGTAATTAATCTCTCTAGCCATCAATTTCCATTCCATGACTCGATTAATGCATCTACACATTAACCAAAAGGGAAATAAGTATTGATGTTTAACACAATGTAGTTCATTTAAAAAAAAAACAATAGAAGATGTGAACCTATGGCATCCGGATAGTCCCCAAATAAGTCCTGAAACCACTGTGTGGATGTCCAATCATCAGTTCCAATGATATTTCTGAAGCGCTCATGAATGATGAAATATATCCCTTCTGTCAACTCAAATTCAGATAAATCTCCACCCACAACCTCTTCATCTTGTTGAAATTCTAATAAATCACCAACCAGAATTTCATCTTGATCGAGAGGTATTAGATTTACACCACACTCTTTTACCTGAAAAGCGTCCCCAAAAATGAAAGAAACTGTAACTTCATCACCGCTTTCCAAGTGGTTTCCAAACTTCCATTGGCTTAACCATGCCAAATCTTGGTGGTCTGGGAGAGCAAAGAATACAGGACAATATATCCATATAAGATTTTTGGTCTTATTGTGAATTTTAGTGAATGTTGGATGAGGACTCCAGACTTCATCAGTGTATGTGTCCCCATATAAACAACAAATGTTTAAACATTTAAACATAACATCCAGGGGAACATTAACAGTAACTGATGTTGCCTTTATTTTGTTTTCACTGAACCAGCAGGGAACCACTTCACTTGGGATAAAAGTACTAAATATACCGTATTGAAACAAACCCTGACAAGTAGCCACAATGAAGAAATGTTAAATGGATTTTCAAAAGAGATATCTACACTCTGTGTGTGTGTGTGTGTGTGTGTGTGAGAGAGAGAGAGAGAGAGAGAGAGAGAACCTGGATATGTTGTTTTCCATGGTAATATGAAAACCCATCATCAAGGTGTAGTTCAAGATTTCCAATTGATTCCACATTGGTCAAACCCAGGTCATTGATTATTTCTTGGTTGACTTTTGTAATACTTTCCAATCGGAAATAACCTTCCACCTCAGCCAGCTTTCTACAATTGTCTTTTATAAGGTAAGGTAAGGCATATTTACTAAGATTGGTAATCCTTTCCAATGATATGCAGTTATCTAGCCTCAAGTCCTCTAAACTGCTTGGTACATCTAAAAGCAATTGCAGATTTAGACATGAAGTAAGATCTAATGTCAAAAGGTTTCCCAGACTTCTGATAGATTCTGGCAAACCACAAAGTGGATTTCCACTTAAATCTAAGAAACTCAAAAAAGATAGGTTACTAAAATCTTTGGGAAAAGAATCTTGTGTCAGGTTGCTGTTTGCAAGGCGCAGTTTCACTATAGAGCGTGGTAAAGAAGCCCAGAGAATATCAGGATTTCTGTGAGGTTTTGACCAAATAAATGGATGCCACCATTTGTTTTTCATAGCTACAGTTGTTGATTGGTTTATTAGAGTGACCCCGTTGGCACGAAGCTCTTTTAGAGATTTCATGTTCCTCAATTCCATTGGAAATTCACGCAGACATAAGCAACCAGAAATAACAAGTGTCTCAAGAAATCTGAGCCTCCAAAGTGTTCGTGGAAGACAAATTAGATTCTTGCAATCTTCAAGATCAAGCAAACTAAGATCCTTACACTTTGAAATGGATTCACTAATCTCTGTTAATCTTACACAACCTTTGAGAAGCAACTTTTCTAGACTGGGAAGCCCTGAGAAGTCTGGTGTTTCTATCAGTCTTTGAGAATAACTGAGGTTAAGAATCTTTAAAAATCCAAGAAGCTGCTCAGAAAGATGAAGGTTAATCACTTAATCCCTACATTTGGATCTTTAAATGAGAAAAAATACAAAGAGGGAAATACAATTGAAAAACATACCTTGATTTGCTCCCAAACTCGTTCCAAGTGGCTATAAGACAAATCAAGGGAAACTAAATTTCTCAAACGCAAATCATCAGGCAATTTTTTTAATGGAAAACCATGCCAACACAACCATCTTAAATGTGCAGGAAAACTATTATAGCATCCATCGAGTTGTACATGATTGAGCCTAAGTAATTTTAGGTTTTCCAGCTTTGCAAATGCATCGGTTTCCAAATCCATTTCATTTGGGAATTTGAAAAAGCTATGCACCCGTTCCCAAGAGAAGAGGGTAACATGCCGCCTTTTCGATGAAGTTTTGTTAGGAAACATTTCACCTTTACGTTTTCTTGATTCATGACCAGTTAAGGTTGATTTTCCAGTGTTGTCTTTGTTAAACATATGCATGTCAAGCATAAGGCCTTCAATTCTTTTTGTACCCTGTGAAAATAAGTAATTAAATACATACATGCAATAAGAAAGGTATGCGTCTTATCTATCACCAAATCAAAATTCAAAAGCATTAAACGCATGTATCTTACGCTTTTCTCCTTTAAGACACTAAATGAATCAACATGATGCCAAAGTCTACTACGCTCCCCAGGCCGTGTAGGTGACTCTTTTCTAACAATTTCTCTAGCCATCTCTTGAACTGAATGATGCATCATTAACTTGGTGCCAAGTTCAAGATTCAAGAGACATCTATCAATAAGATTCTGGATCCCAACTACCGAAAAAAAGTTACACTTATCTAGTATTTTACCAACACAATCTTTATCTTCCCCAATAAAGAAACAAGCAATGTGAAGGAATAAGTTTCTGTCATGGTCATCCTGCAAACAATCATAACTTATTTTTAGTTTCTCTATGATTTGTGCATCAGGAATTTCTTCCAGTTTTTCAAGCGCACTTGTCCAAACAGCTCTACTTCTTCCAGCCAAAGAAGAACCTAAAACTACAAGAGCTAAGGGAATCCCCAGGCAACGGTGTGCTACACGTTCTGAAAGATCCATGTAACCTTCTCCAGGATGCTTTTTCCCAAAGGCGTGCCAACTGAAGAGCTCCAGTGATTCATTGTGATCTAATTTTTCAACTGTATGCACTCTATGGACATCATGAGCTCTTAGAAACCACTTATTTCTTGTAGTTATAATAATTTTGCTTCCTGCATTAAATTCGCGATTCCCAATCAGGCCATCTAATTGGTACATTTCATCCACATCATCCAAAACAAGCAGACTTGTCTTATGCCATAAGGACTCTTTAATCTTAATGATACCTTCATCCACATTCCAGATCTTTGGCCTTTCCCCTTTAAGAACATTTGAAAGAAGTTGATTCTGTAGACGAACTAAACCGCCTGGCTGTTCACATGTCTCTCTAACATTTGCAAGAAAGCTGTTACACTCAAATCTTCTGAAGTTCAAATTGTAAACATGTTTTGCTAAGGTTGTCTTTCCAATTCCTCCCATCCCACATATAACCAGCAACTCAACATCAGTTGATTTTTGTTGTAGCCACAAGCTAATATTTCGGGACCGAAAATCTATTCCAATAGGGTATCGAGCAACTCTCACAATTGGTCGTCTTAGTTTGTCTTCAATCACATAGACAATCTTTTGAACAAACTTTGATTCATACCTAAATATAAAGGAAAACAGAAGAGAATTAATAATCACTCTATATCTGTTCCAAATTGATGAAGTGAGCTTTATGCCAAAAACTGGCTCCCATCCAGGGCTAGGTATGAATAGCAGTCATGTCATTGTATTAACTACATAAATAATCATCTCATTGCAAAAATTCCTGATTTGTAGTTGAAATGTTTCTCATAAACTGTGCCTATGGTGGGAACTGTAACTACAATCTAACACATTTTCCATTAAATCTTCTGCATAAGTGTTAATTTTGTATTCGTAGGACTACCCTTAAAAAAGAAAGTTCATCAATTACACGTCCTTGTTGTCAAGATCACTGACAGTGATCTATGGTGATCGCACAGCAAAAAGGATACTTGTGCCTTGAACTATGTTGTAAATAGAATTCAGTTATGTATTAAAAGCTTAAGAAATAACTTACCCTTTAGAAGAATTATGCGAAATCATCCCGTACTCAGACGCCATTTCTGCAACGTCTACAAGTGCGGATCTCCATGCTTCCCTCCTTACATCAGATTCTGACCTAATTTCAACACATTGCTTCAAAATCTCGGAAGGATCGAGGCGATAGAACACAGGTAACACAAATTGCCCAAATCTCTTTCTACATTCAATAATCATCACGAGTTCATCTAAACATCGATTACTAGAAGCGTAATTTTCCGAAAGTACGATTACAGAGACTCTAGAATGTTCGATTGCTTGGTGTCTCTGTAACTCACCGAATTCGTATCTGTTTGTGAAGGTGCGAATCCCTAACTGTAACAAAGCTGTTTGGAGATGATCGGTGAAAGTTTTCCGAGTATCCTTGCCTTTGTAGCTCAAGAAGACATCGTAGTAGTAGTTATGGGTTGGGGAAGAAGATGGATGGTGTCCAACATGAATCAAAGCCATCGTTCATGGAGATGCTGCAGCTGGAGAAGGAACGACTTCAGCTGTTGACTCTGGTTTATATACGTTTGCTAACAGGAAAAAAAAAATTAAGGGGGAGTTTGTTTTAACTTACCGATGACTTTTTTTTCTCTAGTTTATATAGGGTGTGTTTGTTTTAGCTTATTTTTTGGAAAGCTTATGGGCTTATTTTTGGATAAAATAAGCCTTTTTTGATAAGCCAACTTGAATTAAATTATTTTTTTTTTTCACACGTTTATTTTTATACATTTATTATTATACCCTTTCTTATAACCTTAAATTAACTTTTCCATATCTTAAGTATACTCTTTTTAGTCATTTAATAACTTTTTTTTATTTTCTACTCTAAAAGCTAATCCAAACACTTTTTTCACTTATAAGCTTATAAGCTCATAAGTAAAAAAAGCCAAAAAGCTTAAGCCAAAAAAAATAAGCTTGTCCAAACACCCCCATATTATATCTTCGTTTTTTCCAGTTTATCTTTTATAGGAAGAATTTCGTTTATATCCTTATAAACTTCATAAATTACGTATATATCCTTGTAAACTTTGAAACTACATATATATCCTTACAAAACCTACAAAATTACACATATACCCAAACACTTAATTTAATTATAGTTAATCTTTTTAAAAACTGAAAATCATTATCTTAAATTGATTTATTATAATTAAAATACTAATAAATTTATATATTACAAAATTACCCTTGTTCTAAATCAAAACGATCGAGGTCTTCATATGGATTACCCCTTTTGACTAACAAAGACATACTCATCTGTTAAAACAATCGTTCTTCAACCTACGCTTTCGTTCTTCCTTACAATCCATCGACTGAACAAAAAATTTCGAACTGTTGAGGGTTTAATATAGGCACTCGATTGATTGAGGTTCGTATAATCCATTTCCATCTATTCAACAGATGCTTCCGTTGATTGAACACAAGATTCCATCGATTGAACAAAGGCGGCTTCTTTTTTCGTCAAGTAACCTGCTGCATTCCATCGATTGAACAGAAGATTCCAGGATTGAACAGAGAATTTGGAACAGAGGCTTCCATCGATTGAACAAGGTTAATTCTCGATGAGGTTTGAGCCCTAGAACTTGAAAATATTATGGCTGATTGCCTTTTGATCGATTTAAATGGGTATGATGCCTTTTGATCGATCTGTTGCTGCTAACCCTGCCGTGGATTGCTCTGTAAAGACAACATAGCTGCTCGTCCGGTAAGCACCCACATAAATTCCTAAACAAAACAGTCGTCTGCGATTTGAATTTGTTCTTTTTTTCAATAAAATTTCACGGGACGCAACGGTGTTGGAAGTAGCGTATTATTAATTTAACGGCGGACGACAGGAATATAAAAAGGATGACGGTTCTCTCCTCTTGGTGGTTCGATTGAAGCACTGACATTCTTAAATTAGCATCTTTTTTGGTATTAGATTTTGAATATGTTTTCAAGTAGTTGTTTGATTTACATAAGGTGCCATTGAACCCATATAGAGTTGCAAGTTTGAAAATTGATGCCTGTTTACTTCTATCAATTGCAAACATAATGACAGCCAATTGAACCCATAATGACAGCCTTTTTTTGTTGCTTGCTGTCAATTGCAAGTTTGTTGTAACTTGCTTGATAGGTTATTTTATTTACTTCTTTTAGTAGTTTATTTTGGCATTTTAGGTGTTTTGCATTTGTATATTATTGCATTTGTCTTTCTTTTAATTTCTTTGGCCTATTTCGGGTACTTTCTAGTCTTTGTATTTAATTTCAGATTTTTAGAAGACTATGGCGGAGCGGATGCTAAGCGGGTATCAATTGGGAGAATTTGGACTTTAAAACATGTGGGCTTTATACTTTTGGATCAAGAAGTGATGGAAAATTACAAGCTTGGGCTCAAGAGAATGACATTTGGGCTTTATATATGGGCCTTTTAAAATCTGCCAGACTCGTTCACGCGGCCGCGTGAGCTTCTGCGCGGCCCGCGTGGGCCCTTCAGGGTCAATTTCGTCATTTTCATTGGGGCTGCCATTTTAAAGTGGATTAGGGCAATGTTTTTTGCAGCTTCTGGACAGAAAACAGGGGGCACGACAAGAAGCAAGGAGGAAGCCATTTTTGAGGGTTTTTGAAGCTTTCTTCAAGATTTCTTCCATCTAAATCAAGTATTTACATGTTTGGTACAATTAAACACTTCCATTTAGCTCTAGTTATGTGTAGCTAAGCTCCATTTTGGTTAACATTGGTGATTCCTTGAACATTTAGTTAGGGTTTTGAAAGGATTTATGAACTTGTTCTTGAAATTTATGAATATGATTCCTAGTTTAATTCTTATTTCATTCTTATGTTTGTATGTCATGAATGCAAGTATTTGAGTGATTTATGTTAGTTGTTTTCTTGATTACGTAATAGATCTTCAAAACAACAAGTAACAAGTGGTTTCATGAATGTTTATGCATCTCTCAAACCATGGAAATGTATTCTCCAACATGGTAGTGTAAGGTTTTGACTCCTCTTGGATTTGGTGATTCTTAGATTGTAATGCTAGTTGATTTTTGTGAACTAGATGCTTTGTTTGGTTCATGACTTTGACTAAGAAGGTGTGTTAGGAGCTTCTTCAACCTCCATACTAATTAAGAAGAGTCTAGGTGATTTAAGCTTTTAAATTGCTATAGCCAAATTAAATTAAAGTTCAAGTATTGCACCATATTCCTTGATGATAAACCTAGCTAGTTGTTCATGTGATGAAACCAATGTTGACCAATTCATATCTCATTGATTTAAACCATCTTGCTTAATTGCAACTTTTATTTACTTGTCATATTTAGTTTAATTAATCAAATCTCAAACCCCCCTTATTTTTATTTTATTGTTGTTACTAAAATCATCTTAACTTTTGGATTGCATAGAAATTAAAGCTGAGCCAGTCTCCGTGGATTCGATCCCTTTACCACTTTACACTATTATTTGTGTTTGAATATTGGGTTATTTGTTTGTTGGCCTCGACAACCACCATTGCTGTAATCAAACTTTGATTTCTCGATTGTAGGAGATGATTTAGCAATCTGATTATCGAATATACTGCAATTGTTTCGATCAGAATATGGAGTGGCAGAAGGCAGTTCTTGTAATCCCTTGAATCGAGGAAGAACTGTGTGTATCGATTAAGAGGGGAAATCAAATGGGTAGTTTAGTAATTTTGGTAGCAAATCAATTTAAAATAATGATTTTTAGTTTTTAAAAAGATTAATTATAATTAAATTAAGTGTTTGGGTATATATGTAATTTTATAGGTTTTGTAAGGATATATATGTAGTTTCAAAGTTTACAAGGATATATATGTATTTTATGAAGTTTATAAGGATATAAACGAAATTATCCTTTTTTTATAAATCTGGCTTATTCTCAAAAGTATGAAAAAAAGTCGGAAAAAACTAACTTATAAAAAGGAGGATAATAACCATTCATATTGTTTATTCAGAACTTTTATTAAACAGCATATCACATTTAGAAGCATATTCATTCACAGTCTTTGAATTATTCAGACCACAAAATCATTCGGTGCTTAATCATTTTGTTTAAACAAACAACACCTAATCTTGATTTACTACATTTAAACAAAGATATTGTAACACCCTGAAATAGGGCCTAGCTGCGTGCAGTTGTATCTTGTGTCTAAGCAGTTGTACCTTGACTTAGGTCAAAGTATTTAGTTGTTAATTGGTGATTAATTGTCAAATTAATATGGTTATGTGGATTAAACGTGGTCAAGTGAATAATGTGGAAAATAGATAGAGTTGATGAAGTATTGAACGGTTTCAAATAATGATTTTGAAAATATCTCCGTTAGTTGAAAAGGATGATTGTGTGTTAAGTTGTAAGCAGGGCCGGTCCAATGGGCGAAGTTGGAAAAAATGCCCCGCGTATGAATTTTAAGACGCATAAACTTATACTTATTCAACAACTTTTTGCAACTTTTGGCAAAAACTTTGAGATGCAAGAAGCAAGGTGGAGGTAGGACATACCCTATGAAGTATGAACCAAACCCAAGCTCTATAAAAAAACAACCCTATACAATACACGTAAACCCAATAGAATATCCTATCACCAAAATGACAGCAATGCATGGAGCCATGGACAACACAAAACAATATCTATAAATTATTATTTTTTTAAAATGCAAATATCTATACATTATATGACCCCTTATAATTACTCAAAATAGGATCAAAAAACAGCAAGTCATATACATCCAATACTTCTATTGAATATTCATAACACTATAACGGTAACATTGCAAAATAACCAATCCATCATACTTATACCCATATTGATCTACTAATTGATATCTCATAAAATGCCAAATCCAAAGCCTCTAAGCAGGATGATATCTAATACAAAATTAAATCCATCCTCAAACTAGGATATACTTCATATTCTCAAAGTGTAAAAAATCAATCAAATAACTTGTAAAAAAACCAAAACCTCATACCTTTGCAAAGAACAATGCACTTATTACCCATTTGATTAATACCAACTTTGCTCAAAAGACATCTACTACCAGTCCTCATAACCACACAAATTTTAGACCAAATATTTCTTATCTCAACCCGATATAGAAGACAATTGGGGTGAACCAATGAACCTTTTAGCAAAATTAAATATAATAGTTGAACTTTTGGCATACTAATTTGTAACATTCTGAAAATGGGCCTAGAAGTACCTAGTTGTACCTCGTGCTCAAATAGTTGTACAATGATTTTAAGTGATTTAAGTTAGTGTGTTTTAAGTTGATAACGCGTGTTATGCGTTAATTAAAGTGATTGTGTGAAAAGTGTCAAGCGTGTTTAAAAGTGATAAAATATTAAACGGTTTCGCGTAATGATTCCGTAGATATCCCCGTTAGTTGAAACGGGTTAGCGGGTGACAAGTTGTAAGTTGAAAAGGGGAACAAAATACCCGAGGTTTATTAAATAAACCTCAAGGTCGGCTTATCCTTTCCCTTATCCCCTGTTGAAGTGAAAACACACACTAACACACATACATACACAAGACGTAATACACAAGACGTAACACACACCTCAAGGTCTGTTTTGTGGTGTTTACCGCTTACGAGCGAAGGAAATAAGGTTTGTGACCGTAAGTATGTAACTTACGATCATAACCAACCCTAGAATCAAGTTTGCGATCAAAAGGTGATGTCCCTTGCGATTGAAAGCGTGTGTTGGGAAAAAGGAACCTTTGCGATCACATGGGGTATCCTTGTGATCGCATGGCTATTCTGTAGGGGTCCCTTACGACCGCAAGGCGGGTCCTTGTGACCGCAAGCGGGGGATCCAACCTAACAGCTTGTTAACTTGTGTTTTAACCCATATGTGCTATGTGTAAGTGATAACCAAGCGTGTGTATGATGTGTTAGGTGTACCGGAGGAACCGGAGGACACGAGTGGTGTATTTGCTTAGCAAAGGCTCCAGGTGAGTACCGGTTTTCCCACGAGACTCAATAAGTAGGGCTATCTGTTGTGTGTTGAAGCGAGTTATAGTAATTGTGATGATAGATAAGTGATAGTGACATGTTGTGATGTAAAACGTGTAATTGTGATTATGATAGTGACGATAGATAAGTGAAGTGATACGAGATAGACCCAAGTAGGGTTATGCCTTGTGTGACGATTATGTGCTATGTTTGTAAATTGTCTTCTGCTCATCGAGAATGAGCAGAAGCTAATGTGATATAGTTATGCAGTGATGTATGTGATGCAATGTGATAATGTGTATGTGCATGCAAATGGATCCTTATGGGATCGGTTATGTGTTTATATGTTATGTCCGGACAATTGGGGGACTGTGCCACAGTTCCTGGAGATTGGTTAAGGTCAGCCACTTAGGTTGGTCCCTGGGGGCCGAATAGGGTCTGGTATTGGGGGATAAACGGCACCGAGTGTATACGCTTGGTGACGGCTCTGCAGGCCACCGTTCCTTGACGAAGATGGGGTTCTTGGCGTAAGCCGGAACTGGTTATAAAATGGGGTTTCTGGTGTAAACCGGAACTGGTAAACGCGATGGTGGCTTGCTCTTCGCTTCCCACCAAAGCGGACGGTTGTGATTGATTTCTCAGCTGGGATCGTTGAGTCAGGCTAGCTACCTCGCAAGATATGATCTCGCTGATTTGTCGGCACACCGCTATGTGATAAATTAGCTCTATGTGCCGTCTTGTGATATGATAGCATGCTTATTGATGATTATGTGTAAATTGGTGCTCACTAGCTAGTTGTAGCTAACGGTGCAAGATTTCCCTTTTTCGCAGGTTTGAGACTGATGGCCTGGCGAGCTTGGGTTACTCATGGGTAATAGTAGTATTTATGTTTGTGGAACACTATTTGTTAATTATATGCATGTGATCCGATGGTCGGTCGTTAGTCGTGGTAACACCTGGTTTGTGAAATGGTAACTAGTCAGATAACAATCTGATATTTTTGTAAATGGTGATTATATCTGTTGCCAGCCTTTGGTAAATAAGTTTAAATTGGCGCTAATTTTAAGCTCGTGAAACCCGGTGTTACAATTAGGTATCAGAGCCTAAGTTTGAGAGAGTTGGATACTCGGAAGAGTATTCGATCTCAAACTCGGGCCCGACCATCGTTAAGTGTTCCTATTGGGGTAATTGGGGCTGAGTGTGAGTGTTAAGTGATTGTGATGTATTATGTGCTAATACCCCATGTTGATAGATGTTATGTAAGTGATGTGCTAAGTGTAGCTTTCGTGTGTATAGTGAATAAGTGAGAATGTCTGAGCAACAAGCTGATAGTGAGAAAGCTCGTAAGCAAGTGGAGGACGAGACATCTCGTACTCATGTTGAAGCTGAGAAGGAGACTTCTCTGCGTGATACTCAAGGCCCGAGGCCGACTCCATAGTTACAGGCGTATGTTCTGCACCTTGAAGAAGAACTCCGGAAGACGAGGGAGATATTGTTAGAATCCGGAGCACCGTTCCTACAAGAAGTTCTTTTCTTGTGGACCCAAAGAGTTCGAGGGTAGTGATAATCCTTCGAATACTATGCGATGGCTTCAAGAGACGGATCAAGTTTTCAAGTCTTGTGATTGTGAACCTGAGTACCGTGTCACGTATGCGGTATGCCTGTTGAAGGGTGATGCCCTGTTTTGGTGGGACTCTTTAACAGATTCAGTGAGTCGAGACGTGGTTGCTGCAATGACGTGGGAGCAGTTTTCTGAACGTGTGACAAAGAAATACTGCACCGACTATGATTTAGAAAAGTTGGAACGAGAGTTCAATGATCTCCAGAAGGGAGATAAGCCAGTGGAGGATTTGATCCATGCTTTTACAGATAAAGTGAGATTTATTCCTCACCTAGTAGCAGATGAAAGTGCGAAGATTCGCAAGTTTCTGGGAATGTTGCCATTAGAGTATAAAGCGCATGTTAGAGCTGTGTCTAGTTTGGATCGGGCTTTTGAGATAGCTCGACAAATTGAGGGAGATCGCCTCCAGTGTAAGGGAGACGAGATAGTTAAAGGTCAGAAGAGGAAATCGCAGAAATCCTCTAAATCTGGTCCTGCGAGAGTACAGCCTTGTGTAGGCGGAAGTTCGAGATCGGGTAAGAAACCCAAATTTGATGGTCCATGGTGTTCCCACTGCCGTGCTTATCACACTGGTTCTTGCTCTAAAGCTACTACCAGGTGTTTGAGGTGCGGACAGGTTGGTCACACAACTGCGGAGTGTGAGTTCAAAGGGAATGCGTGTTTTAGGTGCCACAAGCTAGGGCACCGAATTAGCGATTGTCCGATGAGATAGGATGCCGTAACTAGAGGATCAGTGACAGGACAAAAGATAAAGAGCTCTTCCCGTGCTAAAAGGGTGAGCGTTGTATATAGTGACATGTGAAACTAAAGAGACGAAGTGTATAATTTTGGTTATTTTGTGTTTTGTAGGTTTGATAAACTGTAAGCGTTTGTATTAGTGTTGACTGAACTCGTTTAAGAGTGTAAATTGTTGATGTTCAAGTAGCTGTAATTGTGATTAGTGTTTTGTAAGTTGTTGTTGGCTATAGTGAGATTGTTTCCTGTTTTATTGTGATTGTGTTTTTGTGAGATTTTGATGTTGTAACTGGATTGGGTTGATTCGGCAATGATGTTGTCGAAGAAATCTAATTCAGAAATTGTGATAGAGGTTTTATTGTTTAATGAGACAAGTGTTTTAGCTCGAGGTAGACAATGAAAGCATGTGATATTGAGTAGTGATAAAGTGTAAGAATTTGACTTAAGAGAGTTAGTTAAGAAAGAATGACAATTGTGTTGGATAAACGCGAATGCGATTAGAGAAATAAAGTGATATTGTTAATACTGTGAAAGAGTAGTGTTAGTAGTAATAAAGCGAAATTTGATTAATGTGTTAAGAAATGACGTGTGTCAAATACGGACAGTCGAGAATGTCCGAGTGTGGATAGATTGAATTGGTGAATAGTAGAAAGATTTTAGTAATGTTTTGTGTTTATATTAATTAAGAGTTCTTTGATTCCAGTAAAATTGATAGAGATGCAGATAGACAAGCTGGAAATGAGAATCGTGAAGAGACCTTGGGTTTAATTACTATTGAAGAAATTCAAAAGACGAAGACTCAGGCTGAGGCCGGAGGATCTAGGCGTCAAGTTATGTGTGAGATTTGTGTAAAGAGCCATGCCGGGGAGTGTCGGTGCAAGGATAGAGTGTGTTATTCGTGTGGACTCCCAGGGCATTGTTCTAGAGAATGTTTGGGTCAGTTTTGTGATGAGTGAAATCAGTATGGGTATGACTCCTCGGAGTGCCCTAACTAGTTGAAAGTGTTGTGTAAACTTTGAGATAATAGTAGTATGGCCTAATGTAATTAAGTGAAGTCTGTGTAAATGTGTGTGTGTGTTTGTGTATAAAGTGTAATGTTGCAGTTAGTTGAAATAAATAGAGTTTTGTGTTAGTTGTTTTTCGTGTTAAATTGTGGTGGTGGCCTAACGCAGGATAATTGTGAATGTGTGATCGTGTAAGTGATCGTGATTAGATTCCGAGGACGGAATCCTCTTTAAGGGGGGTAGATTTGTAACATCCTGAAAATGTGCCTAGAAGTACCTAGTTGTACTTCGTGCTCAAATAGTTGTACAATGATTTTAAGTGATTTAAGTTAGTGTGTTTTAAGTTGATAACGCGTGTTATGCGTTAATTAAAGTGATTGTGTGAAAAGTGACAAGCGTGTTTAAAAGTGATAAAATATTAAACGGTTTCGCGTAATGATTCCGTAGATATCCTCGTTAGTTGAAACGGGTTAGCGTGTGACAAGTTGTAAGTTGAAAAGGGGAACAAAATACCCGAGGTTTATTAAATAAACCTCAAGGTCGGCTTATCCTTTCCCTTATCCCCTGTTGAAGTGAAAACACACACTAACACACATACATACACAAGACGTAACACACACTTTTGTTCTTGGAGTTTTGAAGGATCCAATCAAGAATCAAGCTTCTACAAGAGATTGTAGTAGCAAATTGAAGTTCCACTTTGCTGTGTTTGTACATATTAGTAAGTATTCTTCATGTGAAACCTAGTTTTGAACTTGTGAAAGAGATGACCATTTTGATGGATCAAAATGGTGTTTTATGTGTTTGTAATTGTGTCAAGTGTGTTTGTAAGTGTATGTGGATGTCAAACAAAGTGTAGGAACAATTAAAGTTGAGTTTTGATCGATTAAGATGTCAAAAATGTGATTTACAGCACCTGTGCGAGAACAGAGTCGAAGAACACTACGTCGAGGGTCCTTACGGCCGTAAGGAGTGTTGCTTACGGGCGTAAGGGTGGTGTTTAGTACCTACGGCCGTAAGTGAAAGGCTTTACGGGCGTAAGGTTGTTGTTTGGTCTTTACGGCCGTAGGGGTTGTTCCCTGTGACCGTAAGCAATTGTGAAGGTCTCTACGGCCGTAGGACATGGGCTTTACGGCCGTAGGCGTTATTTCAGTCTGTTGTGATCGTAAGCCTTTGTTCTTGCGACCGTAAGCCTTGTGTTTGTGTTATGCGATCATATGGTAGGTCCATGTGATCGTATGGGTCTGTTTTGTGGTGTTTACCGCTTACGAGCGAAGGAAATAAGGTTTGTGACCATAAGTATGTAACTTACGATCATAACCAACCCTAGAATCAAGTTTGCGATCAAAAGGTGATGTCCCTTGCGATCGAAAGCGTGTGTTGGGAAAAAGGAACCTTTGCGATCACATGGGGTATCCTTGTGATCTCATGGCTGTTCTGTAGGGGTCCCTTACGACCGCAAGGCGGGTCCTTGCGACCGCAAGCGGGGGATCCAACCTAACAGCTTGTTAACTTGTGTTTTAACCCATATGTGCTATGTGTAAGTGATAACCAAGCGTGTGTATGATGTGTTAGGTGTACCGGAGGAACCGGAGGACACGAGTGGTGTATTTGCTTAGCAAAGGCTCCAGGTGAGTACCGGTTTTCCCACGAGACTCAATAAGTAGGGCTATCTGTTGTGTGTTGAAGCGAGTTATAGTAATAGGGATGACAGATAAGTGATAGTGACATGTTGTGATGTAAAACGTGTAATTGTGATTATGATAGTGACGATAGATAAGTGAAGTGATACGAGATAGACCCAAGTAGGGTTATGCCTTGTGTGACGATTATGTGTTATGTTTGTAAATTGTCTTCTGCTCATCGAGATGAGCAGAAGCTAATGTGATATAGTTATGCAGTGATGTATGTGATGCAATGTGATAATGTGTATGTGCATGCAAATGGATCCTTATGGGATCGGTTATGTGTTTATATGTTATGTCCGGACAATTGGGGGACTGTGCCACAGTTCCTGGAGATTGGTTAAGGTCTGCCACTTAGGTTGGTCCCTGGGGGCCGAATAGGGTCTGGTATTGGGGGATAAACGGCACCGAGTGTATACGCTTGGTGACGGCTCTGCAGGCCACCGTTCCTTGACGAAGATGGGGTTCTTGGCGTAAGCCGGAACTGGTTATAAAATGGGGTTTCTGGTGTAAACCGGAACTGGTAAACGCGATGGTGGCTTGCTCTTCGCTTCCCACCAAAGCGGACGGTTGTGATTGATTTCTCAGCTGGGATCGTTGAGTCAGGATAGCTACCTCGCAAGATATAATCTCGCTAATTTTTCGGCACACCGCTATGTGATAAATTAGCTCTATGTGCCGTCTTGTGATATGATAGCATGCTTATTGATGATTATGTGTAAATTGGTGCTCACTAGCTAGTTGTAGCTAACGGTGCAAGATTTCCCTTTTTCGCAGGTTTGAGACTGATGGCCTGGAGAGGTTGGGTTACTCATGGGTAATAGTAGTATTTATGTTTGTGGAACACTATTTGTTAATTATATGCATGTGATCCGATGGTCGGTCGTTAGTCGTGGTAACACCTGGTTTGTGAAATGGTAACTAGTCAGATAACAATCTGATATTTTTGTAAATGGTGATTATATCTGTTGCCAGCCTTTGGTAAATAAGTTTAAATTGGCGCTAATTTTAAGCTCGTGAAACCCGGTGTTACATAATTATCAAAACACATACTAGGTATTTGGTAAAGAAGTAATAACTGAACATAAATACAAAACAATAACTTGATTGCACCATTGCAACCCATTCATGTTTGGACTAAACCAAAACATTTTAAATGAATGATAAAAATGTCTTTGATGCTAATACACTATAATACCTAAACAATTTGGTGATAATATAAGTTTGTTCGTGAATTTTTTTTCAAAAACTGAGAAGAAAAATGTCAAGAAATGTACCAAATCATCCAATTCAAACATTCAAAAATTGAGATAAATGCAGAAGAATCATTGAAACCAAACCTATTTGGCTATTGGTGGCTTCATTCAAGAATACCAATAAGATATGATATCTTGCTGGCTACTACATAATCATATGGATTTAAACAATATTGCTTGCTGCAGAATGGGTTAAATCAATAAACAATCGATTATTTTTAATATATAATGATGAAACCATCGATTGGTTTTGAAAAAAATGAAGATGAAACAGTAGCTGTTGGGGTCGTCCAGCTTGAGGACAATGGAGAAAATCGAATATGATTCACTCGATGCTTTAATAACTGCACCATCGACAATCCTTCTCGAGTTTTTCTTTCTTGAGTTCTTGATCAATGATTTATGTCCATGCCTTAATCCTCTAATCGATAGATTAGGTTTCTGGTTTCAAGATAATGTGTTGATTGTTGCCTCTCATGCCGTAGATAATGAAATCGCTTGATCAGCCCTCCTCGAGATATGGTTTTTGCCGGATTGCGTCCCCTCTGCAATAATGGTCGACAGATGGGTTTTGCCTCCTCATGTCATAGATAGTGAAATCGTTTCCGTCCTTGAGAAATGGCAATGCCGCCCCTTTGCAGTAATGGTTCACGAATCGTTTTTACCGCCCCTCTGCAATAATGATCGACGAAGAGTTTTGCCGCTATCAAATAATCGAGCCTATTATACTTAATCATGTTCGATAAAAATGATGCCCCTGCTTATGTTGCTGCCCTGGGCCGAAGCCCAGGTCGCCCATACCTTGGGCCGGGCCTGGTTGTAAGTTGAATTGGGAAACAAAATACCCATTGTGATATTAATGAATTACAAAATACGGTTCCTTCCTTCTTGAATCCCCAGGAGACACAAAACACATACACAAGTACACGTACAACACACACATACACTAGCTCTCTAGAAATTGGAAGAAGAAGTCAAGAAGATCAAGTTGTTTTGCCATCCAGCAGAAAATTCAAGTGCTAAAGTTGTTCTTACAGCATCTAATCTTCAATTATTGTAAGTATTCTTGTGAAGAACTCTAGTTTTGAGTTTGTGGAAGAAGATGATAATTTTAATAGTGTAAAATGGATTTAAGTTGTGGGTTTTGATGTAAGAAGTGTTAGTAAGCTTCAAGTGGTATTAAACAAGTTGTATGAACAATAAAACATGAGTTTTGGTCGATTTGAGGTGCAAAAATGGTGAATTTGCAGGTTTTGTTCGAATAGGGACGAAGTCTGCTGTTCAGACCCTTCCTACGACCGTAGAGAAAAGTTCCTGCGGCCGTAGAGGCATTTTTATGTTCCTGCGGCCGTAGAGGCATTTTTATGTTCCTGCGGCCGTAGAGGCATTTTTATGTTCCTACGGGCGTAGTAAAATGTTCCTACGGCCGTAGAGGGGTGTTTTTCAAGATTATTGAAATTAAGTCTTCTACGGCCGTAGTAAGTGGTTCCTGCGGCCGTATGGGGGTGTTTTATGTGGTTTACCGCCTACGGGCGAGGAAATGAGGTATGCGGGCGTGGGTACATAACCTACGGACGTAGTCAGTTATAAGGACCATTTCTACGGGCATAAGGGGAAGTCCCTACGGTCTTAGGACGTGGTTGTTGGGAAGGAGCTCTGCAAGCGTAGGGAATCTCCCCTACGGCCGTAGGAGTGGTTGTTTAGTGCTCTGCGGCCGTAGGGAGTAGTTCAGTGTTGACAGTTTGTAACTTGTGTTTAGAGCTGAATGTGGGGAGTATAATGTGTTAATTGAACCTAAACATATATGTTAGGTACGTCTGAGGAACCAGAGGACTCCGGACATTATATTTGTCTTCTCTGACGGTGAGGTGAGTACCGGTTTCCCGTAAGGCTCAGTAAGTGATGCTAACTGTAGTTTGTCGTAACATGTTGCAAATTGTGGTATGACACGTAGGTTATGAAACGCTTGTGTATCGTAGGGGTCATTTGTTGCATGTTGTGTCTGTTAGTTTGTCTAAGTGTGCACTCGATGTATGTTATGCCATGATAGAACGCGATTATGAAATGAGTTGTTGTGATATACGTTAATTGCAGAGAAGTATGTAAACTGTGGGACCCAACGTGGGTCATACGTGAAAGATAGTTGCATGTAAAACATAGTTGTTGTGGAACATAGCTAATTGGAAGTTGTGGTTAAATGTAAAGTGTAGAATGCGTCCGGACAAATAAAGTGTGGCATGTTAAAGTGTGGCTTAAGATAGTGTGGTTTAAGGAAGTATGGAAGTGTGGCCTATTGAAGTGTGGTGAGTTGAGGACCTTTGTTCCTTAGCGTGAGTTGTGGGGATCTTAGCCTATGGCTTTGATCTACGTGGCTCTGTAACGCGCTGGGTGGACTGCTCTTCGCTCCCCCACCAGTGCGGTTGGTCGTGGCTGATTTCCCAGTTAAGGACGTTGAGCGGGACTTGCAACCCTGCGAGATATGACCCGGCTGACTTGTCGGTGCACCACAATGTGATAGGATAGCATTTTGTGCTGTTCATGTGTTGTGATGACATGCTTGTTGATACTTATGTGCTACCTGTGCTCACTAGCTAGTTGTAACTAACGGTGCATGATTTGCCTTTTTGGCAGGTACTGATTAGACGGCCTGGCGAGGCAGGCACTTATTGGATATTGTATATATCTTTTGGGAACACGTTGTTGTTTTTAGCATGTGGTCCGATGGTCGGTTGTAGTTGTTGGACTTGGTGTCTTTTGTTGTATACCATGTTGCCAAGTCGGTTAACAATACTTAATCCTTTTGTAAATGGTGGTTAATTCCGTTGCGTGCTTTTGGTAAACTTGTTTAAAAAAGTTTAAATTATCCCTGATTTTAAGCTCGTGAAACCCGGCGTTACATAACCAAAAGAAGAAACAAGCTATTTTTAAATTGTATCTTGTTTCTGTAACGACAAATGTTTGTAGAAGAGGGTTTGAATACAAACTTAAGCTTTTTTTAAATTAATTGTACACACTTATACTTTTAATATAATGTTTATTGATTATGAATCAAGAATTACATGTATGAGGAAATGGAAATTCCTAATGCATTAAAAGGTTGCAACTAATGTGTCTAGCTAACACATAGACAAACTTCTCTTAAACAACTAATGTTTAGGATGTCCAACACATCGACAAGTTGTTCTACACTTATGCAAACTCTACAAGTTTGTTTTGCTTAAAAGCTTGAAGCTTAGTTCTTCGAGAGATGTTTACTGAGTGTAAGAGTGTTTTGCATTCTGTGAATGCATGTCTATTTATAGAAGTCTCTGGCCGATATTTTGAAAGATTTTTTACAGGATGATGTGGTAATTGGAAAAAACATAAATATTATTATAAACCAAATGGGTTAGTAACAGTATCACTTTACTTGAGTACAAGTAGAGTGTTCGTTCTTTTCAGAAAAATATTATTCTCATCGATAATATAATAATATTATTTATCTTATCTAGTTACCTTAAATCTCTAGCTTTTTTTCCATATCAGAACTTTTTTCGTCAGACATGCTTCTTCATATTTGACTTTTCTAAAGATGTAGTTGTTAGCCATGCTTTAGTATTTGAATAAATATTCGAGATCTTTTTATCCGAGGTAACTTTAACCTTTTCCAGAGGTAAAGCTTGTTCTTGATTGTATCTTTAGAAAATACAACAAGTGTGAATACTTTTACATATGAAAGATACAACGCATAATAGAACAACACATATTTTGCCTTTTGACTTAAAAATTATATTAATAAATAGAGTATGTAAAACAAAAATACATTTCATGACTTCGTTGAAAAGTGTAGTTGAATTGGCATAATAAATTTGTCTTTAGTAAGAGACGTTGGAATGTTTAGTGATGGATATGTGTTTCAGCTGATCTGAAAACTATTTGGCTGGTGTTTTGATATTTACCCATCTGAAAGGCTTCAAAGTCTTTACGCATCTTAAAAATACTTCAAAGTCTTTTACACATCTGAGATGCTTCAAAGTCTTTACGCCGTTGTCTTCTTCCGAAACTTAGTACTCAGACGAGTCTTGATACTCTAATACTTGTAATTTTTGTATCAGAAATTAAACAACACATGTTTAATTTCAGTATAACTGAAAGTGATTTTGTTAACATCAAATCCTAGTATCCTACATATATTCAGTGAACAAGTTCGATTATGGACTAATATGATTATCTCCCCAACAACGTATCTCTACATTCCTTCATAGTTGAATCCAAAAGCCACCTCATTGTTTTAGACACCGCTATAACCCTTGCCCTTCATCCAACCTCTCTTGTATCACAATTTCCACCCCCTTCTGTAAATGGAAACCATTTTCTCCAACGCCTATCTGCCTGCCCTGCTCGTTGGATAGCAATTGCTTGAAATCATGGAGTGAAAATGATGGTTTTGAGGTATTAATCAATCAAGGAGAGGTGGTGCAAGAATGTATGCATCAGGGGTTTATCGTGGGTGTTTTCTTGATCAAGCAAGTGTTTAATCGTGGCTTTTCTTTCTTTAATTTGGATATAGGGTGAAGAAAAATTTGTAATACCACATGTTATTAGTTTTTAGATAAAGATAAACTAATTCAATGATAGTTATTAAATTTTAAAATTGGTT
The DNA here is from genome assembly GCA_947179395.2 of Pulicaria dysenterica. Lineage (NCBI taxonomy): Eukaryota > Viridiplantae > Streptophyta > Magnoliopsida > Asterales > Asteraceae > Pulicaria > Pulicaria dysenterica. Next base: position 99,039,982 of record OX359289.1, read on the forward strand.
AGTTATAATAAAAAGAGTTAATTGTACAAATGGTCCTTAAACTTAGCCAAATCTGCCATTTTGGTCCTTTAGCTTTAAAAGTGGTACAGATGGTCCTTTATGAAGCATTTTGTAGTCAATTTAGTCCTTTCTAACGTTGACCGTTAGTCAATACCGTTAAATCAGGGGTAATTTGGTCTTTTTATACCTTTTCTAATATTTTATTAATTAAAGTGTTAATTAAAATATTAAAAAAAATAATATATATTTTTTAATAGAAAATATATGTTAACACTCTACAGTCTACACCCACAAACAACACACACCCTCTCTCCCTCTAGCACACTCTCTCTCTCATCTCTCCCTCTCTCGGTCACTTCCAGCCGGCTCCACCACCATCCACAGCCTCCGCCACCACCCGCCACCACCATCCACACCATCTCTCTACCTCGCTCACTCTCCTCTCTCTCACAGTTCAGTCCCTCTCATTACAGACCACCGCCTCCTCTTCACCTATTTTCATCTTAGAACCACCACCTCTCTCGGTTTACTTCTCCTCATCTGCAACCACCGCAGCCGCACCGTCTCGAAAACCCTATTGCGTGTTTGTGTTTCTTTCAAAAACCCTAGCAGACGGCGGTCGAAGATGTCTCGTCTAGGCAGCTCCAAACCCTAGAGATCTTTGAAGATGAGGCGGTGGGTGGAAACCCTAAACCACTGTAAAGGTAAGATGAGGCGGCGGCAGTTGGTGGGAACCCTAAACTACCGTTGGTTCTTTCTCTCTCTACTATGGACACAAACCCTAGAGATGAGGCGGCGGCGGTGGGTGGAAACCCTAAACCACCATCGGCTCTCTCTCTCTCCACCATCGACACAAACCCTAGAGCTGAGGCGGCTATGGTGGGTGGTTTGATGGTGGCGGTTGTGGGTGAAAACCCTAAATGTACGAACTCAAGCACAGTGGTTGTGGTACGGTGGTGGTGGTGGTGGTGGTGGTGGTGGATCAGTCCGGTATGCGAACTCAAGCACAGTGGTATGGTCTGTGGTGGTTGAAGGTAAAATGGTGGTTGAAGGTATGGTCTATGGTGGAGGCGGCGGAGGTTGGCCAGAGAGAAAGAGAAATAGAGAGAGAAGGCGGTTAGAGAGAGAGAGAGAGAGAGAGAAACAAAGAGAAAGAGAGAGAGAGAGAAGAGTGATCTGAATATATATTTTAAATTATAAATCTTAATTTATAATTAAATAAAATTAGTAAAGTACAATTAAAATGAATAAAATAAAACCAGAGGGGTAAAAATGTCATTTTACCCTTATTTGACAGAGTTGACTAACGGTCAACGTTAGAAGGGACCAAATTGGCTACAAAATGTTTCATAAAGGACCATCTGTACCACTTTTAAAGCTAAAGGACTAAAATGGCAGTTTTAGTCAAGTTTAAGGACCATTCGTACAATTAACTCTAATAAAAAAATAGGTATATATATATATATATATATATATATATATATATATATATATGAGAGTTTTTAGGTTTTATAAGGATATAATTATGGGAATTAAGAAAACTAAGTATTTATACAAAATTGACCAAATCATCATGAGTTTGACGAAGTTGGGGTCGAGTTTTGCAGTACTCGGATTTACCCCAACTCGGCAAGGTCACCCACCTTATCACAAGTACTCGCCAAGTACTCGGCCTTGGAATAGGAGTTTTACATCACTAATAGATGTTCATCTTATCGCTCATGTGGAACATGATCAACTGACCTGCATTTGTTCATCTGTTCTTCACAAAAGCAACAGATCTATGAGTTTAGCTATGAATATCTAACTGATGGAGGAAATCGTTAGAATCCATATTTGAACATGAAGCCAATTCCTCAGATGTATAAACATTTGCCATCGCTGCTGGAACTAGGGCTGTTTATTAGGTTCGTCCAGAAATTGTTAACCCCCGAGTGCAAAGTTTTGAATCGATTCGTCCTTGATTTTGACCAAAGTTACAACCATGAGAACGATTTGACCGTCGTTGCTGGAGTTAGGGCTCTTTATTGGTGTCTTCTTTGCAATCTTGTTTGCAAAAGTTATTGGTGTCAAACTTCAAGAGCTCGCAACTCAATCAATACATGAAACACAAGAAATCTTATATAATTTGGGTGGCTTTTATTAGCTCAAATCATCAAAAGTGAAGTATCAAGCAACACGCAGAAACATGACAAACTTTTTCATACGTCAAAAACATTTCTCTTCAATTGCATTGATCCACAATCGACGGTACAACTTTGTATCTCATTTTATACGATACAGACAATTTGCAAGCGGGAATTTCCCAGGTGGTACATAAACTCACCTCAGATACCCGCATTCTGCTTACCTGCTTCATAAACCGGTCTCTGTAATACCCGTTATGAACACAACCCGATTGACAAGACCAACTCCATTGTGCACAGCTAAACGCTTTCTGTTAAGACCATCTCATTCAAGCAGTGGGAGCGTATTCTTGGATAGCAGCTGCAAGCTTGTCCCTATCCTCTTCGCTCTTTGTCCTTATTAAAAACGTTCTTGCAACAACATTGCTATTCTCACTCCCGTTATCATCCTATACCAAAAAATAATAACTATTACTATAGTAAATAAATAAATAAAGCAAGTTCTTATAAGATACAACTGTTTCATGCAACATTCAAGTGACTCGGATTATTTACTCCCTTTTTTCCTTTAATAAGTATATGGACATACCGCAGTATGAAAAATAGCAACAATTGAATTCTTTTGCAAGCTTGTCTTTATGCCTGGATATATTAATGCGTTTAGCAGCAATCTTCCCACCTGTCATACAAACAATTGCAGAAGTTTATATAATATGCCTTTTTGGATTTAGGTAATTTGAAGATGATATCATGTAACAGAACAACAATAATAAGTCACAAGAAAACAAACACACATCATTTCTAACAAGAATTGTCGGTTTGGAGTCTTTAGTGCCTTTGGTAACACCTTCTTTGCATTTAATAGATAGTTGTCCCGTGCCTCGGTCTTTCCATGCATCTTTATCCGTTGGATCAGTCGACTGAACAGATGGATAGAATACGGTTATATGTAAATCATTTGAAAAGATAACAATTCCACTTATATGCATATCCCTTTATATTGGATTTAATAAATAAATTTAGGTCTAAAATATTATAATTATAAAATACTCTTTCCACCCAGAGAACTACAACACTTCCCATTTCGTAATTAACAATCACTACAATATATTGATAAAGTTGATGGTGGTCCATAAGTTAGCTTGGATTTGTTTAATTAAGTGAAATTTTAGGTAGTTGATGTATATTAGATTAAGCACCAAGTCAAACATTGTGATTAATTTATACTTCTCTGTCAAAATAGATAAATAAATCTCTCAATGTTTACCTTAACATAGAGCTTACATTTGACTTCATGCACTACTAGGATTCCCGTCTCTTCAGTCTTCTTCACAGATGGACTGCTAGGCTGCTCAATATCATCATCTGTAAGATATTCATTGTTAGGATTAAAAAACCATACATTTTCTGGCAGATTGGTAGCATCAGTTCATGATAATTTTATTTAGTTTGTCAAAAAAAATTAAAATTTCGTCTTACCACCATCTGCTTCATTTGAAGCATCTGTTTTTACAGAAACTGAACTTTGTCCCCCTGAGAGAAAAGGAAAAAATCCAGAATTGTTTAATAAACTCAGAGTAACTGACTGCGACACAAAAATATTTAAACTGAAAAATTAACAGAAAACGACACCTACCAAATGAAAATGATGATTGATTATTAAAGAGAGGCCCAGTGCTCCATGAGGTCGTGAAACCTGAAGTTGAAAACATCGGGGTCGTTCCAGAAGGTGGAGCATTAAGAGTTTTCTCTTGAAAGGATACTTTCGATTTGTCGTTTTCTGTAACGGTTTTCTTCTGGGCGACATGCGGTCCATTTTCTAACAAACTCTCACTTTTTGTGGAATTCGATTTAAGCCAGTTGACAACATCACTAAATTTCTCCTATTTCAAGAAGATCAATAAAAATGAAAATGATTGTTTTTCATAAACTAAAGACAATAATTCTTCTATATGACAAATCAATTTGAACTATGAATTTGGATCACTACCAGAATGTTTGAAGCGTGATTTAGGTAGTCACGAACTCCATCTTCCCAAAGTTCATCCGGGTGATTCTTCAACTGAGATTGAATCCAACTGCTCACAATCAAAATACAAACTTAGTGGCTACTAATTCAATCATATATTAAACTAAACTATAGTAAGTGCAAGTTGCAAATGAAAGAATGCATGGATCACAGACCTTGCAAATTGGTTATTAAGAGCTCGCACATGCTGTCTTGATGATTCTGCACGATGCATATCCAAAGATGGAGTCCCCATTGACTTGGGTTGCGATGATGGGGCCCACTGAAAATCAATTTGCGGTCCTACCATAATCTTTTTATTCTGAAACCATATAGCTACAGTAAGAAATCGAATATACGGGCAAAGATAACCAATCACTCTTACAAAACCCATGCTCAATGCTAAATACTTTACATGTACAATTGTATAAAACATCTAACAGAAAGCAAAAGCACAATCAAGTAATCAACTCAACAATGTTTTCCTCCTCTGAATTTGAATACAGCTTAATGGCAATATGAACTTATTTGCAAAGAAAAATGAAGATACTCATATACAAAAGATTTTCACCAATGGCTTCCATCCTTCAAAAACTTTTAGGAACATAACTTTGGAGCATTTATGCATACATCTTTTCAGTTTGCTAATTCTAATTTCAAGCATATAACTCCAGCAATAAGATTTCCTTTCTTTGAAAGAGAATTCAGCTAAGCATTCCCCTGAATAAGCAAGAAATTAACCCTAGAACTTTCTGCATATCACCTCAAATTGCAAGAACAGCAAAATCAATCAACTAAACAGAAACCCCTAAACTTCATCTGAGTTCGTGTAATCCATAATTACAGCAGCTGATACTACTGAAATTGAAACAATAACACAAACGAAATAGAAACAAAAGGTGCATACAAACGAATTGTTGGTGTCTGCACTTGATTCTGATGCCCCGAGCCGCTTGGTTCCTTTCATGTATCAATGAAAGGCTTAAAGCTGTCTTTCGGAGAATATCGATTCAATAAATCGAGCCCAAATTAGGGTTTTCTATTTGTGCTGATCAAAATACCCCTTTTTTCGCCGTAGATCAAAATTTTCCTCTTTCTAGGGTTTTCGTTTTCGATTTTTCAAATGGGCAGACTGTTATAATGTGCGGGTAGGTACATCGAGGTCTATGATTTTTAGCCGTTAAATTAAGGTGGGGTATTGAGTTTCAATCAGCGCCGTTGGATCTAATAGATGATGGGCAGCATGGCCACATGTTGTTGTCGGCCCAAATGTGGATTTGTTATCTTAAGGGCCATCAATATGTAGCCCATGATCTTAGTGTAGGCCCATTGATATAAGAATCTTTTATCTTATATAAAGTTATCAACTATTAAGCTTGATTTTATCACATGTAAGGCCCATTGATATAAGGGGGTGTTTGGTTCAATCTTTGATTTTGGAAGGATTTGGATTCATACGGAGGAATTCATTTGGTAGGATTTAAAATCCCACCCCCTTGTTTGGTTCACCTCATCCAAGACACACACATCAAACCGCCGGCCACCACCTCACCGCCGGCCACCTCTGCGAACGCCAGCCACCACCTCACCGCCGTCCCTTCTCTGCGAACGCCAGCCACCACCTCACCGCCGTCCCTTCTCTGCGAACGTCAGCCACCACCTCACCGCCGTCCCTTCTCTGCGAACGTCAGCCACCACCTCACCGCCGTCCCTTCTCTGCGAAGCTAAGGTTTCCATTGAGGATGACGGCAGACGAACGGGGATTCGAAGCTAGGGTTTTCTGCGAAGGGAGAAGGAGAAGACGAACGGAGAAGGTAGACGACGAACGGTTTGCGAAGTTAGGGTTTTCTGCGAAGCTAGGGTTTGCGAAGGGATAAGGAGAAGACGAACGAAGAAGGTAGACGACGAACGGGGATGCGAAGCTAGGGTTTTTTGCGAAGCTAGGGTTTGCGAAGGGAGAAGGAGAAGGTAGACGACGGACGGAGAAGGAGAAAGAGAAGACGAACGGAGAAGGAGAAGACAAACGGAGAATGGTTTCTGTCAGCCGGAATGTTAGCCGGAGGGCGACGGACGGTCGCCGGAAGAAATCCACACATATGGGATTTTGAAATACCAGGGGGTGGGAGGATTTCTAAATCCCCCATTCATTGGATTTTAAACATTCCCATCATTTTGATTCCTTCCTCACAATTGCAAAACAAACACAACATTTGGGAGGATTTGAATTCCCATTCCCTTGAAATCCTCCCAAAAGAATGAACCAAACACCTCTTAAGAATCTTTTATCTTATATAAAGTTATCAACTATTAAGCTTGATTTTATCAAATGTAAGGCCCATTGATATAAGAATCTTTTATCTTATATAAAGTTATCAACTATTAAGCTTGATTTTATCAAATGTAAGGCAAGTCGTACGGGGTGACCCGAATTCAATCAGGAGGAGAAAAGATACATCGGGTAGTTTGGGTTGATCACTATGCCTAACAAACTATCCTTTTCTTGAGTTAGGGGTTGATTTCTCACACTCGATTCATCTGAATTTTTTTTTTTTTTTTTGTGTTAGAGAAAATAAAAAGAGAAAAATATTGGGTTGTTTGGTTTAGGCTATACTTGGATCTTGAGTAAGAAAGAGAAAATAAAAAAAATAATATGACCTTGATGTGACATTTAGGTAAGAGAGACGTAAATGATATGTTATACTGATGATTATGTTCATCCTTGCTAACATGATCTAATAAACGTGTGTATTTAGTTTCTTAGTAATTATATGTGGTTATTATCTAAAATGGTTCCATTTCTGTTTTTCAAAAATGTAGCTTAAAAATCATAGTAAATACATTATGGTTTTCGAAGCATCAACTAGTTCATTGTTTACATCAATGTTTTAAAAAATGGTTTTTTAGATGACCCGGTCTTCTCACCGGGTTACGGGTTAACCTCGACTGGCTGGTCAACCCGATTTTCTGGTTTTTTTTTTATTTTATATATGTATATATGTGTATACATATATATAAACTGCAAAAAATTAAAAAAAATTGGCTACAATAACAAAAAAACCATAAACCTACAATATCATCAATCTAAACACAATAATAAGTTCAACATCTAATACCAAAAAAAATAAAAAAAATCTAAAATCAAACAACAATTGTTATAGGCTCACAATCAAACTAAATTAAAGATTTTAAGACATTGAAGTATTGTACGCATCAAACTCACAATCACTAAAAATGTTTTTTTTAATAGCAAACGGGGTTGATTTACACCGGTATGACCGGTTCAACCGTTAACCCGGCCAGGTCACTTCGGCCCGGAAAATTACCAAAAACCCGTCATATATTGACCCGCTCTAGGGGCCGGGTCTCGGGTCAACCGATCTGACCGGTCGGGTCGACTCCGGTCTTAAAACATTGGTCTACATGTTCTAATTTTCTGTAAACATGCAGATCTTGAATGATATTAATGTTTCCCCAATGTTATCCTCAAAACGGTGGGATTTGAGTTATTGTAACAGGCTATGATCATTTTTATTTATACCTTTAATTTAGGTGAGATTTCTTTATAACCTTAACCATTAATTTGTTTGATTTTACTCATAATAGAACCTTTCTTGATGGATCTACATTTGTCCATGTGATATTTCGGTAATATTTCTATTCCATCTATTATTCTTTTTGGAGACTACAAATTATTCTCTTGAGGATCCCTTGTCGAGGTCATTCTAATGGTTCTTGACTGTAATTCATTGATGGAAGTGTAACTGAAAAATGTTAAAATAAATAATGATAATGTTTATTTATTTACCCCGATGGCTACATTTTAGAACTTTTTTTTTCATGATATTAATTAAACTATAAGAGACATCTTTCTAGAGCTTATGATATCGTTGACGTAGAATGATGAAAACCCTGGTAGGTACGTTGTGTTACATTAATATCTATTTATAGAGTACGAAATGTACAAGAGAAACTCTAATGTGAAAGCCTAATTGACCCTAGTCCATATATACGGTTTAGCTTAGTTATTCAATACTAAACACTTTTCTACATTATCTCTAATAATCAAGACACCGTGTTGGTAGCATTAGAGACACGAATTGACCATGCTTCAACATTTTAATGAATTGTGATCCTACCACCTATTATGAAAAGGTTAAAAAAATATTATGCAAATGTTAATATTTATCTAATGCCTCGATATCTAGATATCTTATGGTATAAGATTTTCAAGTATTAATGCATAATTGTAACTTAATTTAAGTTGACTTATAAAGTCAAATAAGTGATTAAATGATTAAAAAAAAAACATGGGTAGTGTTGACATCAAGAGCCAAAGTATAAAATTGGGTAATTGACTAGATAAAGTAAAAAATTACATACATGCAACTTGATTTTTTTAAAGTCAAAATAACCAAGTGTGAAATATTGTTAGTTGGTAAGGATAACAAACCACCTCCCTTATCACATAAAGTATCAAGGCACACACATAGCAGGATGTGTGTAAGTGTGTAAAATGGGTTAAAATGCTCTTATGTTTGGTCAAACATGATCTATCATGTTCTCTTATAAACATGAGAATTGACCTTACAAAGGGGTCAATTCTTAACTAAAATAAGAGACTCACTCTCATGTTTGTTTATGAGAGAACATAACAAGTCATGTTTGACCCAAATATGAGAGGATCTTAACCCATGTAAAACTGAGTGTTAATAGTGTAATCATCAAGAAAAGGTAAAATCAGTTTTAATTCAAGTACTAAAAGCAGGTTACAAGGATATTACATGCATGTTACTTTCTTGTTATTCTTGTGCTAAGAGTTTGAAATCCTTGATGATTTGTTGGTCACATGATGTATGTGACCATCCTTCACTTATTCTGGTTAGAAATGAAGTTAACAACATGATAGTTATGATTAATGTTAGTTAATGTTTAGAATTAATATTTTAGTTGTGCAAACACTCTCATTTTGACCTCAAACAGTCAAAACAGATTTAGAACCAAAATTCAGTGTTAATAGATCAAAGTAAGTTAGAAATGGTAACATATGGTGGTATCACACCATGCCATAGAGACGTATATGTTGAACCATACGACCTTATGGTGCCCAACGGGTGCACGGTCATTCCATACATACTGTGAAGCCTCCAAAAAGCAAGTTAGTCCATTGTATGTTTAATTAAGTGATGCAAACAATGTTAAAGCTTAATTGAGATGTTTATGCTCTAATTAGGTGATATATGAGGTTGAATGTGATTGTATGGATATGTAATTAGCATGTTACGAGCATGTTATAACCGAGGTAGAATAGTAATCATATGATAATTGTGTGGCAAACGAAATATGTCACAAAGATGATTTATGATCATATGTGTTACAGACATGCATTAAATGCGAAAATTCTTACTAAGCTTTAATCCAATTGTTTCGTGACTTGAAAGTTTCAACATTCGGTTTTGTTGCTGGATATGGATTTTTATTTTGGTTCTACTCATCTTCTTCTTTCATAACTTGTATGTGTAAATGAAAAGAATGGCAAAGAGACCAATTTGTTACTGGAGTTCGGGCTGGGGTTAAAGCTGGAACTGATTAATTGATAATTTCAAGCCTGATCCATAACTACTTGCAAAGACTATTATTTTGAGGGATTATGTTTTTAATAATCCTCTCAAGATTTTTAACACCCGAATGAGGCTAGAGGGCTGGAGATTATGAAAACTTGAATTTCAAACCCCTATAATCCCCAATAAGCCCATTGCCGAACACACCCTTGAAAACTAAAAGTGTCTACAGTAGCCATTGGTGCCAAGTCAAAAACCAAACCTTCTACAAGCATACAGTGACTATGAGAACATAATTTCACTCTATAAACATCTGGAGCAAAATATAAACTTGGAAAATATATATTGATTATCCGAAAAACCCCATTCCAAGGCCAATTAGACTTCCAATCTTTCTCACTACAGATTCACATGAACAAGAACACCAGCAAAAGATTGAACAAACCACCATATTTCCAGTCATTACAACCCTACAAAAACCTTCATTTGGCTGAATCTAAAACCAAAAAGGCACGACTGAGAGCCATAAAAAATGACCATTTTACACCAAAGGCCTATGATCATCATTATATTCCTCACCTCTTTCTTCTCTAGGAAACGATTTTACTTGTTTTACAAAGGCATCCAACAATCTAAACTTCTGTGGAATCTTGTGATCAGGCAACATTTTCATCATTATACCCGCAGCTATCAGTATCAGCCCAATCGCGTGTTGTTCAGACATGGGTTTTGTAAATATAATATAAGATAACAATAAAGTTACCGCCTTTCTTGCAGTCGTTACCTGTATAAACCAATATATTCATCTTTAAGTTACCCAATTTCACTGTCTATTGCAAAAGATAAAAGTATAGTTACCAAAGCTGTGGTTGCAGCCCCAAAAATGGCAATGAGTGATAGAACAGAAACTTGACCAACAAATGTAGCAACAGCTTCAAATACCAAGACACCGTATACATAAGGATGCTGCATATGTTAATATCAAGAAAGATCATCAAAAAGAAAAAGATAAAAAAAGATCATGAAGTGATCTTTTGAATTTACTTTCTTGAAAACTTTGTTGAAAATCTATTTTTGAATTTATGCAACACAGCACTTACCTCAGAACACGAATTCCATGCTTTGAACAATTCGCCTGTTAAAACCATTGGTGGAATCAAGAAAGGCGTCCCAACCACCGTTGAGCAGAATAGCATTTCCATCTGAAAAAATTTTGCCAAAAACATTGACTGATTCTCACTAAGTTTTATGCACGGTTACAAGAAGCAACAAAAACAATGGTTAGTTGGTTACCTGAGTAGTATCACGATTTATTGTAAAAATCGCTTCTTGCAAATTACCCAAAAAGGAATCCATAATTAGAGCTCCAGAAACCATCACAACACCAATAATGCTAAAATTTGGAGAAGTGTTGGCATCAGCTAAAGTGAAAAGTATCAAGCCAATAACTAAAAGAACAGCAGAAAAATATTCACGTGGGGGGTACTTCCTTCTCAACCCAGGAATGAAGGCACCCATGATCATAACAGGTAAAACCTATCAAAGATTCATTTCAAGATTTAAAATTAAACTATTTTTGATCCAAATTAGCTACAAAAAGATAAAAACTTTGTGATACCTTAGTCGATTTGAACATAAGTTGCGCAGGATAATTGAGATAAGCCAAGGACCCTTTTGTTAAACCATGAGAACCCATAAGAACCGCTGACAGTTTAACATACATATTCCACGGGTTCACCATCTGTTTGGGGGTGAATCCTTGTAAACGTAGGAGTGTCAAGTATACAAAGCCTTGAACGAATGTGAAGTACCATCCATAGCTGAATTTATTGTTACAAAAATGTGTCAAGATCTTTGAATTTATTAACTTAGGGAAGCTGAATTTATTGTTACAAAAATGTGTCAATATCTTTGAATTTATTAACTTAGGGAACCTGAATTTATGTGGATGTACCTGAATTGAAGCCTGTTATATACATATTCCTGCAATGAAAAAAATACAATGGTTGAAGATATCATAATAATACAATTATGTCATAATGATAGGATAGAGAATATTGTTAATTCAGAATGAGATATAACAATGCATATGTGCATAAATGTATGATTTTATGTGCATTTGTGTGTCATATATGTGAAGGAAATCAAGTAAACCAACCTCACAGATACCATTAACAAGATACCCAAAGAAAAATCCGGAAGAGCAAATGATAAATTGTTGCCATTTTGGTTTATCTGTAAGCGAAATCCCAAACAAAGTCCTTATTTGTTCTTCTGCCTTCATCTCTGTGACAATTTATCAAACACCTAGACTGCATAACAATAATCACGAACGGAAAAACCCATTTTGATTATGTTAATATTGTTTTCAGATCAAGCGACTTCTTAAGCTGTTAAATTTCTCAAGAACCACCATCAAGTTTTCTCCCTTTTGCGATTTATACGTAGAATTTTGACAGGGGAATAGATAACGAGAGAGAGAAATGAAATGTACCCAGCTGACGATTCAACCAATCTCATCTCCTGTGCATCTCTCGTTGTATAAGGATGGAAGAATGATTGCTTGAAAAAAGGAGAAAAGATCTCCCCTTTTGAAGGAATATTCATGTTGTATGAACAACAAAACAGAGAAAGAGACGCGTGAATCTATTACATATGATGATGAGTTGGAGGCTGGAGGTGTGTTTTAACTTCATCAAACAGGGTAACCAACCAACCATCCCTGGATCTTAGTTATTTTAAAAAATTATGGTTTAATTATGTTTAACTTTCTCTCTACTAACAAAAAGTAACAACAGAATATTATTGGTCGGTTTGTAAAATGTAATATCTTGTTTAAATAATTATTAAATGTCTAATCTTGTAAACAAACAAATAAATAAATGTTTTTATAGATGTGTTACAGTGTTTCGGACTCTTATTACATCAAATAAATATACAAAATAAAAAAGATGATGACGAACTAAAGGGCTTATTGCCCTGCGCGTTCTTAGTGTTTCACAAGATTGTGTTCGATTCAAGTTCAGTAGTGAACAAAATAGCGTAAAGTTAGGTTTAATTATAGAGAATGTGTTTTTATTTGTTAAAAAAACGATAGATGATGCACTCGTATTTGCATGTTGTTGGTTGAAGTTCATCGAATGTTTGGTTACTATTTAAGTATTAAATAATAAACAATTAATTTTGAAATGCATATTACTATATGTTTAAATGTTGACACTTATAATGGAAGTTATTTGTAGTCTACTACTTTGAACTTATAATGTATTTTAACTTTCATTCATCTATTTGTAAAGACACGTTTTATTATCACTACCTTGAATTCACTTTCATCTTTTATGCATGTGGAACAAGTTGCTATGAAAACCTTGAACTTGTTTATGGTCGTCTTGCAATAGGTTCCAAACCAATATGAATGGTCTCTGCTTTTAATAGTCGGGTTCATATAGCACAAACAGAGACATGAACACACGCACGGACGCAGGTATTACACAATCACCATAAATGTTAAACTCAAATCTTTATATCAAAACTCAAGTCCATATCCTAAACAAGTGAACATTAGATTGAAACTGGAATATGGAAACCAAGAGTGACCCCAATAATGGAGAAGTAGTTTTCCATTGTCGGTTGAAGGGAGGTTACAGACGATGGTCGCTAATGGGGGAAGAGAGAAGAAAGGAGGACGGTCATGGAAATGAGAGGTTTGCCACGACAGTGGAAAGGGAGGTATACAGAGTTGCAGGAAGCCAGAATTGGTCAAAATGCATTCGTGTCTTCAATGCGGTACTAGTACATTAAAAGAGTTGTGATCAATAAAGCCCATATAAAAAACATAGTCCTGAAATTTTTATATTCAATCACATGTGATTCAATATACAATCACATGTGATTGTAAAAGTATCACATGTGAATTACGAAAATGTCACTACCCCCAAATTTTTAAAATCAATCTGGATCACTGATGGGACTAATCCAAAAATTAAAATTAGTTTCTTTGGAGTATGAATTAAGTATGGACTATATTGAACATTTCTCATTGACCAAAACCGTAAATACAACTCAAAACTTCCAAAGTTTTGTAAACTTAAGAAATCAAATCCATAACTTTTGACACACACCAAAAGCACATATAATGTAATTTACTCTTAAAAGGATAATGAATGTGATGGATACTATAATCTAAAATCAATGTGAAAATGGTCATAAATAATTCGGTGTTATTACAAACTGATAATAACTCATCTTACACTGGTTTTTTCTTATCCCGTTACAGTTGTATCAGCCTCTGCATCAGTTTCACCGTCAATCATTCCCGGTTCTGATTCTGGTTCTGCTTCTGGTTCATCAATTTGACCAGGCTCTTGACCACCATCTGTATCAGGGGTTTCTTTCTGTTCTTCCGGTGAAATGTTTGCAGCATCAGTGTCCATAGGTGCTGTTGACACTTCAAGATCTGGTCTATTGCCTTCAACGTCAGCCTCACTTGCAGGTGTTGCAATCTTGGAAAGAAAAAAAATATCAATTTACAATAAATAAAAAAGAAAATATATAAATAAAAGTGGTTTTTCAATCCTTTACTTAGTTGATTTGGGTAGGAGGTAAATAAGTCAAATAAAGTCGGACAAAAGGGAAACGGGTCAAGAAGTGTTTTCTTAATGCTTAAAATCATCTTAATTGTTTTAATTTTATAAAAATTGATTACAGAAAATAACCTGTTTTAACCCATTACTCAACCCGCCTATTTTGCAACCTAAATCAAGCTGAGAATTTTTAGTAAAGAGTTCCTTGATAAAGCAAACTATATGTTTTCTGAAATTTCTGATCTTTTAATCCTTATGAAAAAATAAAAAAATAAAAAGTCACTTTGACTTTTGGGCTAAACATCAAAACAATGAGTAAATGTTTATATTTCAAAAAAACTTTGTATAAGCTTCAAGCTTTATGACATATACCACAAGAAGCAAAACCTAGAAGTTAATTATGCACATAAATCCATAAGAATATTGAACGAAGAAAATATTCTGTTTGACTTAATAATGTCAAAGTTAAATAAGGGATATTATCTTTACCTGATTCTCCTCTGCTTGATTTGCAGCAGTTTTAGTTTCTTCCTTTTTAGCGCGTTTTGACCGCTCACTTGGTTTAGTTTGATATTTAGATCTGACATCAGGCGGCATGAGTTCCATGGGCACAACCCCTTCCACACCAAACTCAGTGAACTGCCAGAAATTGGCTTAAAGGTTACTTCATTTAAAAGATGATAATTGTCAATGTATTGGATTTGTTAAAACAATAAATGAATCTCACTCGAGAAAATCCCTCTAAATCCTGTCTTGCTGAAAATCGAAGACCTTTCCAGCAGTAAACCTACAAAAATAGTTGTCCAATTAGGATTATTCGAATAGTTTGATGGCTTCATACATAATATCAATTGTTAATCACAACTTTCCTATACTTGCCATAACTAAAGATTTTATTTATCGATTTTCCATCTGAAATTAAACAAAAGTAAACCGTTGTGCGCAAATTTTCTGCTGAAATGAAGACTAACCCGGTTGTTTTTGTGGTGGTATTCTTCTTCAATTCCAGCAGATACATCCATCTGCAGTTCAGAAAGATAATTTAAATTAAATAAGATTGTTAAAATATCATTTTAGTTAAAGAAAAAGTTTGGAAAATAAGAATTATTGATAATTTACATCTTCAGCTAAGGGTTTCCAGTATTCTGTGACAAGAGGTGTGCGTACACGTTGAGGATCGGTTAGAGCATTCTGTAGAAGCAAAAAAATAAAATCATAACAAGAAAGATTAACATTGGCAAATAAGTGATTATAGTTTGAACTTAGTAGTTAAAACCTTCCAAGAATTTATAAGATATAACCACATGGAGAAACAGAAAAATACATAGATAGACAACAAACTTATAACAAACGCACCGGATTTTGATCTGCCCATTTCCATAACTGAGAGAGCTCTTTATTCCCCAGTCTCCATCGTGGACGACTAAAAGTTTAAAGAAGATTATTACAAATTTATAACAAGCATTTGCTTAAACCATGAACATAATTTGTTAATCTAGAAATATCCTTATAAATTAATTACATAAAAGATATACCGTTTTTTCCCTCCATCTCGAACAGTCTTCGTTTCCGTGGGTTGTTTCTCAAATGGAGGGCAACCATCACGTTTCCACCAGACCTAAAACATGCTTCACATGAGAACAAGATATAAATCATTTCATGTTCAAATGTATATAAGAAAAGCACATACCCAATTTCTTTCTCGTTCTAATATATGCTCAATGCTTTGAAGAAATTTTTCTCCTTTTGGCGGAGTCATGACCAGAAGTTGCTTTACTCGTTCTTCACAGGATTTTATCTCTTCCTTCTATGATTAGAAATAACAAATATTACTTACCATATTTTATCCTAAATAAGAACTGGGCGACCCATTAAGGTGCATAACTAATCCAAAATAAAATGGAAACAAAAAGGTATCACTAACCATAGTTTCAGACGGTAAATCTTTCTCATTTTTTCCGGGGGACTAAAAACAAATAAGAAAAAATTTTTACTATACATAAAGGTAAAAAAGTTCAGCCTCGTAAGCGCTTCTTAGAGGGTTACAATATTTGTAGCTCATAATACATGAAAAGCACGTAATACCTTAAGATAATCGCACAAAATTAGGCACTGAACAAGAATATGGCGTCGAAAACTTGGATCCTTTAACTGTGGTATAATGTACCAGAAAATGTAAAAAGATTAGATAACTATTAAAGTGCAAATGATATAAGAAATTTGACAGTTTGACAGAGAGCTTGAACCTCTAGACCCATTAAGTTACTGCTTGTAAGATATTTTATGCTGAAGGTCGCTGCTTCATCCTCAAGATTGTTAGCACTGCCCTCTTCATCACTTAAAGGCTGAGCTTCAAATGTATTCAAGACAACCTGTATATAGAGCATTGTAAAAAAGAACAAATTTAAAACAAAAGGTTACCCTATATGATTATATAAATGCTTGGTGATTAAACTATGATAATAATTATTACCATTATTATTATCATTATTATAATAATAAAGCAATCATAGAATGTACCGTCAAACAGGAAGAGAACTTATGCCACTTGGTGGTAGCAAGACTAATGGAAGCAGGGTTGCTAAAATACTCCTGAAACAACAAGTTTAAATTAGCATAGAAGGAATACATACATTTATTTTATGGTTGACGGAAAGATGGAAAAATTAGAATATTTGGACAATGTGTCCATTATTTAAATCATAATTAAGAAATCCATTTAATTAACCTGCAAACTCCAAAAGGTTTTGTAGAAGTTAAAGTCGATAGAGATTCCTGAAAGCCATGAATAGGTATCGTAAAATGTTCATCTCAATAAGAAGGTAAAAAATAATAAATAATTAATGGTATCAGCTGTAAAAGAGAGCCAGTGATAACTACCATCTGGTGCTTGCTTCTCGTATTTTGTCTCGTTTGAAACATTGAAAACTCCTTTAATGTTGACAGCTGTAGGAGCAAAGGAATAACATGTCACCCATTTGAAGTTAGAATGGGAATAAAGTTTATAGGACTGAAATAAGAATAAGTAACAAGAATTACCTGAACGTTCAGATAAAGGGAAAAAATGAGCAAGAAACATTATAATTCGTCCACAAAACACTACATCATTTGCCTGCATGTGATGTGAGATCATAGTTAAAGTAGAAGTATTATAACAAAAACACTTGTTGATCCTACTGATAATAAACAAAAAGACCTTTGACAAACGGCGAAGAAGTTGATTGCACGTTCTTAACATCACAAGTTTTCCCCTTGCAAAGAGTTCCGGCTTGAAGAAAGCAAACACGTATATGAAAAAATTAAAGAGAGAAGCCATAAAAAAAAATATTAATATCAAAAAGGTTAAAGAAAATGAAGTTATTGAGGGGAGTTTTTATATACCTTACCCAAGATGTCTTGCTTACTTTCTATATAACCAAAAACATCTTCACAATTTCTCATTGTGGACATCTCTGTTAAATCTTCCAAAAGTTGGAATATCATGCCACCTTCAATGTGTTCGTTTTCACAAAGATATAGCACAATGTCTGACAAGATACAACATATATGATTTCAAGAAAATGACTAATAAACTATAACAGGTAAAATTAAAGTTCTAACTACCATTTACTATTTAACAAGATTTAATACAGAAGATGCTTTACAGAAATCAGTAAGCAGTACAAAAATATACTCACCAAGCAGGCGAGGTACTTGCCCCTGTGTGCTTTCACCATTAACAGTAGATTCCCCATACCGCATAGTATTTTCCCCTGATTGAACAGCAGCTGACTATACCAATTAATCAAATAAAAAAGATTTATAAAATGTAGGAATCTGTAACTTTGCATAACTGGCAGTGCGAAGCAATTAAAAAGTAATAATGAAGTATGTAAGAAAGAAAAGTACCACCAGCTCCTGAAGTAGGGTTCTTAGAATGTTTTCCAGTAACTGGTTCTCATCCTGAATTAATTTTGTTTGCCTCTGCATAAGATATAGTTTAAAATAAAGTTAATAACAGACTTGGCTTATCGGGTCTAGGTGTCCCCCACTACAAGCTGGTTTTAAGGGGTGAATTCTACACTAAGGCTTAAAGCGTGATATAGGCCTAGTATGGAATGGGTTCATATAAACTTATAAAGTGGTAACAGAGTCATCCCCATCTTGCAAGGTTCCAACACTCCAAGTGGTGGTCTACAAAGTGGTGGCTTGGACCCAAAAAAAAAGGGGTGTCAACGGTAACCAACATAGCCATGTGACCAACGATGACACAGAGTGGTAACCTATGGAGTGGTGGCTTGGACCCAAAAAGAGGGGCGCCAACCATGACCAACACAAGCATGACCAACGAGGACGTTGGTCCTTCAAGCGTGGGTACTTTTACGATCCCACATCGGCTGAAAGTAACTTAAATTGGTGGCTTACAAGTTATAAGTCTAGGTGTCTAGTGTCCACTCCCCCTACAAGCCGCTTTTTAAGGGGGGAGTTTTACACTTGGGCTTATGGCATGATACGGGGCTAGTATGTGATGGGTTCGTATCATTGTCCTATGTATAAATGTTCCTTTTGGCAATAATTAGACTAAAATTGTCAAACGAATGCTTAGAATTTTCTTACATCAATATAAAAAATCAATGCACAAAGTAGATCAATCAAAATAATTTTTATATATTATAAACATTTACTCAGTTACTTGAACCTATTAATGAAAGATATAACTCAAATATTCTAGTAAGAGTTAGTAGTTAGTTGAACCTATTAATGAAAGATATCTCTCAAATATTCTAGTATTGCACCAACTCCTACTGTAGTCACATTGGTATGCATTTAAATTGTCCAATATTGGTTTCAAATGTTATATTTAATCAAATTATAAGGAGTTTCTACTCAAACAATTAACAGGATTGTTGGAGATCTATGACAAAGATCTACCCATTAATAACAAGAAATACGACAATGACATTCTTTAGGATCAGCAAGACGTGATCAGTAGAATGAGCCACCTGAGTTTAGTCGTGGACTTCAAACATTTCTTTCCAAGAAGTGCCGAGAAATATCCATGCATGTGTGATGATCTTTGGGACTTGGTGTCCCACAAAGATTTTAGCCAAAGAAACCACTTTAAGTTAAAGTAAGCGAATTTACTGACTTCTCTATTATAATCCAAATTACTGAACACCCATTTGATTTTGGCAGCCCTTGAGCCCTATAATGAATTCCATAAAGATGATAGACCAGAATCTGTCTGGGATATCCAGAGGTTGTAAGGCTGACAGGCTGTTGTCTCATTTTTACCCCTTTGACATACATGAATTCTCTGTGATTTGTGACTGCAACGCTTTAATGTTTACTCCATTAGCTATCTTCACTGTAGCGGCATGCACCCCTGAAGGGCCCCCAAAGCAGTTTCATGGAAAACCTGATTAGTGTTGTCCTAAATGCCAAGTCTTCACCCACTGACCCACTAGCATAAAAGCTTGTAACTTTCCATCTTGGTTTTGATCTGTCCTTCCCACATAGTCATGGCACTAGACATTGCTAAGCAAGAGACCATAGGCTCATTAATTGGTTGTCTTGAAGGGCATAGCTACCAAATGGTCACTGCCATCCTAATATAGAACAAGTACTGTAAGCCCAAGAGTTTAGTTACCATTTCTTGAGGGTGGGAAAACATCCTGTACATATTGTATTTTAGTGATTGATGATCAGTTTTTATTACCATTTCTAAACTAAACTGATTTCTTTTATTGAAATGTTAACAACTTATACCACTACCAAGTTGATGTATTATAGACATGCAATTTTAAGAGTTAAACAATCATTTTGAATTTTTAATGAAGCAAACACAACATTACTCCTTTCTATGGCTTCTTTGTGCCCAAATCTTCTTTTCATAAGTGGATGAACTAAATAGATGGCTGAATTCTATCCTATTAGGTTGCCATTGGCTGAGCTTAAAGCTCTTAGAGGACAATATTACAATTATATTAACAAGATACACAAGGTTTAATCGTTTGAAGGGACTTGGAGATTTACTAAGATAATGGTCTAAACAAACAAACATGAAATCTATCGGAAGGTATATGCTCTCTCAAAATAGCGATGAGCCTATGACTCTCCCGGTAACAACATCAACTGTACAGCGTTCATTTTCCACCATGAAGTTGATAAAGAGTGATTTGTGCAACAAAACAGGGGATGATATTATGAATGATTGTTGAAAGATTTAGTAGTAATGATACAACTTTAGAATGTAAGAAGTTTATGTCAGTTGTTCTAATATGTTTTTATTTATTTAATTTTGTATCTATAATACTTGTGATTCATATGATGCTAACAACGATCCAACTTGTGACTACATATGCCTATTTGAAGCGCTACCTAATCCTCTCAACCGGCTCGTTATGTCACATCAGCTATGACTCTCTGTATAGCAACATCAACTATACAACATTCATTTTCAGCCATGGAATTGGTAAAGAGTGATTTACGCAACAAAATTGGTGATAATATTATGAATGATTATTCGCTATCTTGCATTAAGAAAGAATTTAGTAGTAATGATACAACTTTACAGTATTTTCTGTAGTATGAAATATAGACCCCTTTCATAGTCTCTCACAAGCAACTAACTTTGCAATTCCCACAGACTTTCTGTAACAGCTTTAACTACCTAATCTCCCACTAGAGTTGCACTTGATACACACTATAGACTTTATCTGACTCTCAATTACATCATATGAATCACATTGGGGGAAACTCAAAGAAGAAGCAAACACCCAAAAGAGGTAAAGAAGCGAACCTGGGGTTTAATGGCTTCTTGAACAGTTTGAAGAGCAAAATCTTCTGGTTTTCCAGGTTGTGTAATTACCTTCCTGAACAAATCCTGGACAAACAAAACAGAATTTCTAATTTAATTCGCTTTCATCGTTGTCTGAAGTAAAGGTAACGAACATATGATTTGGGGTTACCATTTTGATTTGGGAATCAAATAACCTCGCCTTCAACCACTCGACGAACTGTTGGATTATATAGCTGATGGAAAGGTAGTTGAAATGGGTTTGATTTGTGTCACAAGTGAGGTTAACTACTTCTGGTTAGACGGACCATGGCTTCCGCTGCCTGCTCCTTTCGTTTATTCTTCCCTAAATCGAAGAAAAGAAAGATAAATAAAATAAATAAATAAACTAAATAAATTATAATAAAAAAACATGGGCCTATTAGATTGGGCCTATGTTTACTAGACAGATTCGAAATATGTTGGGCCTATTAGATTGGGTTTCGATTTCTTCCGTACCTAGGTTTAGGATTTTCTTCGTACCAAACCGAAAAACCGAACAAGTTATAAATGACATTAAACCGAATTGAAAACTGAATTTAAAGTCGGTTTGTTTTCTATTTTTAAGCAAATCAACTCATAAAACCCGACTCATTTTATGACCCAAGGTCTAAAACAATAAGATCTTCCGTTCAAAAGTTTATAATTTCGGACATATTATCAATATATAACAGACAGTTTAATTTTAAATTTAAGCAGTTAACCGCAAAACAAGAATATTTATAAGGCAATTAACCTACTTTTTAAAAAATATAAATATAGGTAATACTTTTTTATTGTCTGATTTCGTTTCAAAATAAACAAATCAAGACTTTTTACCTATTGAACCAATGAAATTTAATTATATCTCTAATTCATTATCGCAGAAATTAATTTATTTTGAATCGGATGCATAATATTTTGTTTCAAGTATGTCGTCATTAAGAATGAAAGCTAATAAAAAAACTCAGTTTTTACAACAACAAATTCATTACTCTAATTCAAGATCAAACACGTTGGTCCCTACAAGTTGTAGCATGACCATTTGTGCCACCAAAGACCACATTTCATCATCTAAAAGTTTCAAACCCATATATGAAACACTACAATTAAAAATCTAGCAAAACTTCATCAACCAATGAATTATACATCTCACACTCCACTTCATAACAAATATTGTCTTTCTCTACTTCATAATCATAATTGGACCATTTTGCTTCTTTCTCCATTCCTTTTAGGTATGCTTGCCTACTATCTACAGACTCCCACTGTAACATTATCTCTTGTACTTGTCCGTCCAACCAACATTTTATTGCTTGCATTATTTCATGATCAGAGACATTTTCTTCAATAATTTGCTCTTTAAAAAACCCTAATAAGAGGCTCTCAACAACTTCATATTTCAATACACAATGAGAAGAAATTGTTGATTTCATTAGTTGAAGTAATGCCATTGCTTTCTTTTCGACTTGATTCTCTTCTTGGGCGACCTCAACATATGTTATGGTTGGAGATTCAAGAACCAATTGAGCTATCCGATCCTCTAGTTTGACTGGTTCAAGCCGAGGAAGACCATCAAATCTCTGAGTCTTGTGCATTACCTTTCTTGTTCCTGTAAAAGTATGCTAAACTTTATTTAACTGTTATGTTTGTTACTTAGAATATATTATTTAGCGTATACTATATTGACTTAGTCTAGTCGGATAAGGACTTTGGGATCGGTAAGATTTCTTATGTAACAATGTACTCTTAGTTTAAGTATAAATTGTTATTTATAATAGTTCATCAATATGAAAGAGGAGTACACCATTAGATAGGAAACCATAGTAGACTTTAAGCCCATTTATACAATTAGGCTTTACTAAATTCTAACTAGCATGTTATATTAATCAAGAAAACAAGATAGAGAATGAAAGAAATAACAACCTCCAACATTTAGGTGTTCATTTTGGAACTCAGAAGAAACTGCATCTTCGTCATCAACATCATTCTCGTTGTCGCTCGGGAAATCCAACACCGTAACAGGACTAGATTGCTCATCATGTTTGTCTTGCCACTTTTTTTTAATTGATTATCATTACCAACAAGTCAAAATTTGAATCAAATAAAGCTTAAAAGTACATTGGTGTTTGACATTAGAAATGTTTCAAAAAATGTTCAGAGATTTTGAGCATATAACATATACACAATCCCTATGAATGATAAGATGCATATAACATATACACAATCCCTATGAATGATAAGATGCATATAATCGTATATAAAATGTATACTTGTCAGGTTCTATACATTTTGTTTTCCATTTAAATTACGTATGTGATAACTCCAGTACGGACTACAACTCTAATGACGATTAAATATATTTATTCCTAACCTTTATAGTTTAAAATTGTAATTTTCTTTATTATTCTAATGTTGACCAGATTAGTAATAGTAAAAATCAAAGAGTAGTTACAAAATCTATACATGTAAGTATGTAACTATCTAAGATAGTAATATAATGGTCTGAGACATATAGTGAAGGTTCAGAAATAACACTTTAACACATGTCTTTTAATCATGGATTACATGATCTGCTGGTGGAATTGGATGTTGTTGTTGTTGTTGTTGTTGTTGTGTATTGTGAGTCTAGTCGATAAGAAACATCATAAAATGAACTACCCAAAAAGACCAACTCACTACTAATCAATCACTCTACTCCTGTTACCCTTTGGCTTATAGATACTGTATAGAAAACTATTCGATAAAACTTTAGAATCTATGATTAGATTCTTACGATATCACATAAACTATAAATATCATCAAATATGTTTTGAAAAGTTCTCCATATTTGACATGTGAAGGTATGTCAACGCTTAGGTAGACAATTAGACATAGAAGGTTAAAGTGTACTGCAATTTCCGAAAATGCCCTCAATCTTATTCAATGAACATACCAAACTCGTTATTTGCACTTTACTGCGTACTAAAGGAGGGGTCCAAAGAGGACGACTGGACGAGTGTTGTGTTATAATTAAATATAAATAAATTGTAATCGCATTGTTCGGGTGTTTTCGGTGAAAAGAGCTGGAGCTGGAACTGGAGCTGGAGCTTGAGCTTGGGTTAATTAATTAATAATCTCAGTCTCAAGTCATAAACTATTTAAAAAAACTTTTATTTTAGTGGCTTACGAAAGATTATGTTTTTAATAATCTTCTTAAGATTTTAACACTCAAACGAGACTAGAGGGTTTGAGATAATAAAAAGTAGAATCACAAGTTCCTATAATCCTTCGTAAACCAGATACCGAACACATCTTTCATCAATTTTCAACTGCTTAGATTCTTCACACGTAGACGGAATCTACGGCGTTTGATTCACCTTAAGACAAAACTTTGAAAGTTGAAAATCACGTAATATGCACGTGAGTTTATAAAGAAAAATTAATTACCCCCTTCCCGACCTCCGAGCTGTATTTGCTCCCCCTTCCTCGCTGTGAAAATTTAATGCCTCTATCTCTAAAATTGTTAATAATATTTCAAATTTGAATCTTGTTTGAATTTCAAAATATTGATTATTATGATACATTATTATTTATTAATATTATTTCAAATTTGAATTCTCTTAAAATATTTGGTAAAACTATATGGCCATGATAAGTTTATAATTAGTATTTTTACTAGATAAAAAGACCTTCGTAAAGTATAAATTCACTCAAATGTGATACAATAAGATATCTAGTCTGATAACACGTTTAAGTTTATAGTGTATTCCTGTAGTTTTATGTTATGAACGTCAAAATTTATGCTATATTTTGTTTAATTAGGTAAGAATTGAATCTTCACATAAAAATCTTGATTTTTTTACTTGTTCTATATCGAAGTTTATTCTTTTCTTATATATTAGCTATTATTTACGGCACAAACTAAACATGTTCAAGTCTAGCTACCTCTAGTTATGTACTTATACTGATACCAATGCCAGTACTTGGATGTCGAAGTATATGCGTAAAGAGTAAAAAGGGGCTCCCTTAAATACAAAGTTTCTAATATAAGCAAACTTCATTAAAAACTGTAATTGTTTTTCCCCCGAATGTCTTAGTCAGTTAGTCGAATATTGCGATTTGCTCATAAATCTAAATCAATTGTGAAAAGGGCAATGACCGATAATCTAATACGCTTATTACTATTTTTGGGTCAGTATGTTCTAGGTTTAAAAAAGAAATATATTTTCTTATCAAGTAAATTTGAAAAGTTACAATATTAAACCTATATATGTGTTATATGTATATAAATTTTAACCCCTTTCTAAATATGGGTCTTACGATCACACTCGACATCATTTTATATTTTGTTTAAAAGATAGATTTGTAAAATTCACTTACTTACCAGAAAAACGATGAATAATGAAACAAAATGATATTACTAACCTTTACTATCTTGTTTTTTTGTTTATATTATTTATGTAATTAGTAAGTTAACTTCAAATTTAAGTTTTGTATTATTTAATTTTAAAGAAGACGCGACTAATTGGCATAAAATTGTAGTTCAAATTTAGGTGGGAATTTAAGAAATTGTCTAAAAAAGTACGAACAATCAAAGGTGAGAGACAGAATCTAGATGATGCTATTGTGGGGTGCGAAGCATTGAATTAGTACTTACCTTTCCGTTTTCGGTAGTATCAGAAGTGTTGGTGGTGGTGGCGGTTGCGGTGGTTGCGCCAACCCCGTTTCCGTTTGTCGTTTTCTCATTCTCCGGTAAAACATACGCGACATCGTTTTGAGATAAATTAACCTCCAGAGAATTACTGTCAGTGGTGGCCGTAAAGTCGCTGCCGGACCAGCTATTATTGTCACTCGCAGAGCTGGTCAGCTCTGTCGTGGTGGTGGTAGTGACGGCGGTCGAGAATTGCGACGGTGACGGAGGCAGAGTAATGTCCTCCTCTTTGATTAAATCGCCAAATGATTTCAACCGTTTGATCTCCAAGCTATGACGATCAGTTTTCTTCCGGCAGAAGCCGTGTT
Organism: Pulicaria dysenterica; assembly: GCA_947179395.2. Lineage (NCBI taxonomy): Eukaryota > Viridiplantae > Streptophyta > Magnoliopsida > Asterales > Asteraceae > Pulicaria > Pulicaria dysenterica. Next base: position 99,066,054 of record OX359289.1, read on the forward strand.
TTAAGAGCTTCCGAGATATACTCCTCGGCAGAAAACTAGGCTTCCTAGAACTTCCAATGCCGCCGGCGAACGGAAAACGCTTAAATGCAGAAATCATCACAGCAGAAGCTCTGTGCAGCACCGACGATTGTTTCGTTTTGCTTTCAACGATCGAGCGTCGTTGTTGCTTTAGAGGCACATTTTTGTTCAGATCCATTTGCACAAGGAATCGAACGGTGGTGCAACATTGACGGCGAGGATACGACCGGAAGCCATTTGAAGAACAGGAGCTCATATCGTCGAGTAAATGATCCCTTAGCAACAATGATTTCGGCAATTGCTTGTTATTTATCTTCGAATCAAGGGAAAACGAAGCTCTGGAAGCGATTGACATGGTAAAATCAATGCAATTCAACTGATATCAGTATTCAATTAGGATTCTTGCTAGGTGAAGATGATTGGAGAATCGAAGGGGGAAGTGGGTAGTGAGAGAGGGAATGGTAGAAGATAATCGGAAATTCGAAGGGGGAAGTTAGAGAAAATTAATAAATAGAATGGGGGTTTGGCTTATTTGAATCTATGATTATTATAATGTTTGTAAAAAAATAAGTTTAACATCAAATATATACCATTACCATTAGTCTAAGACTATGTGCATTCAACCCTTATTTACCCTCTCAAATCTATTGCAATATCAGCATTCACATCATCCCCACCTCCAACCCTCTCTAACCCTCAAACCCCCCATACTACCCTCCTAATATTACCCTCATAATATTTTATTATAAAAATAATAAAACAAAAAAAATAAAAAAAAGTGTTTGTGTGTGTGTGTCAGAGGGTACCCTCACGGGTTCCTAGACTAGTGCATGGATGAAGGGTTATTGAACCCGTGGATGTGCGATGGTACCAGCCTCAATCCACGCCTACCCGTGGGTGAGCCAGCCCTCCGATGCGAGCAATCTAATAGGTTAAGATTCTCTTATATTTGGTCAAATGTGATTCATCATGTTCGTTTACAAACATGAGAGTGAAATCTATAAAGGGACTCATTATTGACTTAAATAAGAGAACCACTCTCATGTATGTGTGAGTTAATGATGGGTCATGTTTAAACACAACATGAGAGAATGTTAACCCTAGTCTAATTCTTTAGATACTACTCAAACTTATATACCACAATAGGGCAATAAGGTGTAACATCGTAATGTTTAAAAAAGTACCATTTGACAAGTAAACTACATCAGAAGTGTTAATATTAAACATTAGGGTGTGGTTATAAAAGTTCACCGGACTCGGTAAAATACAAAAATGGTGTTACTTAATAAGGCCGGCCCAAGGGAAGTTCAACATAGACATGGGCCTTGCGGACCGACCGGACTGGTCCAAGAAAAACCGGCCGAACCGAACCGGTCCAAGACCGAAAATGATGTAAGCGGTCCAAACCGGTCCAGAACCGGTCCAGAAGCCGAACCGGTCCAAAACGGTCTTTGAAGCGGTCCAAACTCGGTCCAAACCGGTCCAAATGCTCAACGGTCGAAATTTGAACTTCAACGGCTAGTTTTGCGGTCCGAACCGGTCCAAACCGGTCCAGACCGGTCCCAACGGCTAGTTTTCAATTTTTTTTCTTCCAATTTCTCCTATAAATACCCCATTTGGTTGTCTATTTTTCTTGCACATCTTCTCTCAACTTCTCATTCTCTCTTTCTCTCAAGAAAAAATTACAAGTTTACATCTCAAGTTTACATTTCAAGGATTTGCTTATAATATTTCGATTTGCTTCAAGATTATAAAAAATGGCGGGTGAAGGATCTAGTAATTTGAACGCGGGTCGAAGTGATTTCAATATAAATCTCCCGTACGAAGAAGTTCCAAAAACAAATCGACATGCGGAAATTTGGAAGGATTTTGTACAACTCGAACAAAATAACAAAAAATATGCGAAGTGTACGCATTGTGGAGGAATTTTATCCGGCTCTAATTCTTCTCTCGCTCGGCATTTAGTAAGTATTCTTTTTTATATTTAAGTTTAGTTTATTTAAATACAAGTTTTTATATATTTAATACTAGTTTTTATATATTTAAGTTTAGTTTATTTAATACTAGTTTTTTTATATTTAAGTTTAGTTTATTTAAAACTAGTTTTTTTTATATTTATGTTTAGTTTATGCAAAACTAGGTTTTTATATTTATGGTTAGGATGTAATTCTAGTTATTCATAACTTAGTTATTTATTCTAATCGTAATACTAGTAGATATAACCCGGAGAGTGGTGTCTAGAATAGTCACGATCGGCTTGTGGTTGTTGGATTTTCCGAAAGGTTTTAAACCGAAAGGATCCTGCCCCCCGACTGACCTGCCTGGCCACTCTTTGCTTGGTAGTCAAACGTATTACTTTAGAATCAATAACTATAGTTTAATACTTGAATTAAATACATGAACTTGGTTAAATATAGTTTAGTACTTGAATTAAATACATGAACTTAGTTAAATATAGTTTAGTACTTGAATTAAATACATGACCTTAGTTAAATATAGTTTAGTACTTGAATTAAATACATGACCTTAGTTAAATATAGTTTACATTACTTGAACTTAGTTTATTCTAATATAAACTTTAAAAAATTAGACTAAATGCTTGGCGTGACAAGCCGTTGCGGTTGAGAGTCAAACTCAAGTTGATGGTCAAACATGGCGTTTCGATGCCGCTTTATGATAATGAATGTGCACCACGGGGAGAAGTCGCTTCCACCCCGAGGTCTTCGACTTCACAAACATCGGCTACTCGGCCAAACAATACTTTTAGCATTGGATCGTCTTGGTTTAATAATATATCTCAATCGAAACGTATACGAGTTCAATCGTCTTTAGACGAACTTTCCATATATAAATAAACTGATTACACTAAGTATATTGGCACCGAAGATTTTACACAATTTGATGTATTAAATTGGTGGCAAGAAAGAGAAAACGTTGGTCAATTTAAGATCCTAGCCATTATGGCTAGGGACGTACTAACCGTCCAAGCTAGTAGCGTAGCTTCGGAATGTTGTTTTTCTCTTAATGGCAGGATTTTAAGCGCACGACGGTGTATGTTGAAGGCCGAGTCGGTGCAAATGGCCGTGATGCTTAAGGACTACTATGATTCTATGGAAAGATGTCAAAACGATGCGGATCTCGAAGAAGGCTTAACTAATTTGGAGGAAGCGATTATGGAAGATGATTACAATAGGGACTTCGCATCGGGAACATCAAACACTAACACCGAAGCTGAAACTGAAGAACCCGAACCCGGAGAAGAATACGTTGACGATACTCAAAATAGAATGAACGCAAGTTCATCATCCAACGTCCACTCGAACGAAGTCGCCTATTATGGGCATGGGCCATATACCGACGATAGTTACAACTATTGAAATATCAATTCCGACTATCCATTTTAGTAGTTGTCTCTTTATATTTTGTGACGTTATTTCTTTCAAACAATATGTATTTTTCGGGTCTCTAACTTGGGGTGATGGCCATGCCGAAGCTCCATTGCTAGAGTTCCCTTTTCTTGTTAAAAAAATAATTCAAGTTTCAACAATATGTAATTTTATTTCGTAATTGTATCGCAATGTTATTATATGTTTTTATTAACTTGCAATTATATATGTTTATACTTTATATTTTATAACTTGCAAATTTTTTTTAAATTAACAAGTCACTTTTTTTTCAAACAAAAAAACGAACCGAAAACCGGAAATTTTAAACCGAACCGGAAAATACCCGAACGAAAAACGGACCGGTCCAGGACCGAAGTCGGACTGGTCCGGACTTGGACCGGTCCGGAAGTGGTCTAGGACCGCCCGAAGACCGAATTTATCGAAATGGTCTTACGCGAAGACCGGTCTGCCGAGGACCGGACCGGCTGTGGTCCAGGACCGATTTTGCCCATCTCTAGTTCAACATGTGCCCATGAATAGGGCCCAATGTAGAACAGGGCCCCCATATTTTGGACCCATCTCCAGCAAATTAGTTTTTAGGTTTTAATATCCACCGTTTTTGGGAACTCACAAACGTTTTTGGGACTCCAACTCACGCAACGGCAGGGCCTAAAGTCGCCGACTCAAGAATCAATCGAGGAAGACGATTCCGTTTCTCCATGGTACATTCACCATTTATACTTTCGGTGATGGCAAGTCGCAATCATATTTCACAGATTCTCCACCGAGACATCGAAAATCGATAGACGCGAAGTAACGAAGGGTTGAGACTATTCAGAGTTTGGTTGATGATTCACCTTTTCTCAACAAATCTTCGATGGCCTCTATCTTCTTTCATTTCTTTGCTTGAACGAGTTCCGCAATCACAAAGAGGGCAGCGTGCTATTCAACTGTCCAGGGCAAATCGTGAAGCATTCCGAGCCTCCGGTTGTCCTCGTCGTTGGTGGTTCTCAACTGCTCTGTGAGTTAGTGTTTGCACCCTCTGTTCTTTTCCTTTTAAGTTTTGATTTTATTTTGTAAACTTTTTACAGATATGATTGCAACTTGTTCTTTGTTATTTCTGAGATTATTAGGTAAATTATAAATGGTATAATGTAATATAAGTTTCAGTTTCTTTACATTTCCGATTTCAACTTTTTGTGTTTCTGATTTTTCCATTCATGTTTATGAGTTTATTAGAATTCAGAATTTGGTTGGTTGATCAGAGGGAACTTGCTGTAGATCAAGTTGCAGGGCTGTTAGTTTTGCTGTTTTGATTTCGTGGCCATTTGTATGGTGATGTCCAGGTGTATGGTGATGTCCATGTGAATGGTTTTAGGTTTTTGGTTTTTTTTTCTTCTTCATTCAGGTTGTGTATGGTGATGTCCAGGTGTAGATTGTTACACCTTAAGTTGTTTTTTAGCTTTTTGTTCTAGGCTGCGATGTGGCAAGATGGCTTAGGTGCCATGCTTCTGTGTGTACTGGACTTTGGTTGATGGTGGTAATTGTAATTGGTATTTGTTTTTGCCCAAAAAATGACTCAAAGTTTTAGGACTTATAAGTTTTTAGAAGTATATTACCGACTAGAAGTATATTACTGACAGTCTACATGAAATGAATTATCGAAATTTATTTTAATCTTCTTAGAATTTATAAGTTTTAGGGCATAGTGTTACTAAATTGCACAGGGCCTCCGAAATCTCGGGACATGGCCTGTTACTTAACAATTACAGAGTTTTTACCAATCCTTACATATAATATAACATATGCATGATAGCAGCCATCTTAAACGAGTCACACTCAATCTACTAACTACCTTAAAAGGGGAATATATAAGGGGAGGGGGTAGCTTTACAAGCTAGTGATCAAAGACTACATTATTAACACATAAACATGACCTTTTATCCAAATAGATGTCATATCACAACAAGATATAACAAATAAGGCTATGTTGTCACATTGGGTGTGAAGCGTGCCTATCCAGACATTAGCCAATCATGCTCATCAGTCTTAGAAGAAGAAATAAACACATCGTCCGACAAGGTACACGAGTTATCAAGCTATCCACTATACGTCGTTATGAGGCATAATGTTTGGTTAATTACTTTTGAGGTCAAATGCTCTGTTAAATGCCTCCATCAAAAGAAGGGAGTCATGTAGAACTTTATATCGTAATAGGTCCTCGTCGTGTGGTAGATAACCATTAGACTAACCGTATTTTAACCTTGGCGGACTTCGAGTGATTATTAACTATAATACAATCTACTCCATCGGCTATGCAATAAAGACATACAAGATGTCACATATTGACCTTGTGATCATGCGTTAACAAATCATCTTTGTTCACAAACTTATTATGTGAACGAACGTATACATCAAGCAACAAAAACATATTCAGAAATGTTTCATGTATATGATTTCACATGTTATAAAAGCAAATACCATGTTGATGAATTATGCATATGAACGAATCATATCAATATACAATAATTACATACAGGTTTCAAATAGCATATTGGTCCTTTGAACGACTAATCTTTACTCACCTCAAGTCCTTAGCTTCGATGTCTCTCAATTACTCGAGTTCCTTTAGGATTCTACGAACCTAGAATAACATTTAATACACAATGTAAACCAAACATAATTCTCAATTTTAAGGGGTCTATATGACCCTCATAGGTCCTCCATATGACCTTTTACGCCTACATAGCTTTGCATACGCGGATGAATAGGTCGGGTACCAAAGTTAGGGTTGCATAGGTCTTGCATATAGTTTTATAGCCGTACACAACCTTACCTTTTCGCAAACGCCTACGCTAACCTACATGGTCGAGTTCATACTCCATACCATAACAAACCCGTGTTTGATGAACAACAACTCTGTGTTCATCTGAAATAGCATACTATTTAAATTTCTATATTGTCAAGGCGATGTCTAAGTGTTTCCAAAAACACTTAATATGGTCTTTTGGGACCATTTAGCAACTTTTAACAATAACAATTTATATTAAAACACCAACAAAACAACTTTTTATCCAAATTCTATAATTTGACCAATTTTTTGGTTTAAACTATTAATATGATCATATTTCATATTTATAAACCATGAAAATTCTCAAATCGGTTTACAAACTAAATCGTTTGCTCATATTAGTGTTATGTACACTTATTGAGCTTCAATTTGAATTTTAACAAGTTATTGTTTGCTCGCGCGTTGCGTCGGAATAAAAATAAATTAAGATATTATTTTATTATGTGCATTTTAAAGTGCTTACAAAAATAACATAATAGTAACAAACTTTTAGTGTTGTTGGATGAAAATCGTAAAATTTTCTCAAAGACGAAAACAACTTACAGTTATAAAATTTTTGACTAATTATTTTCGCTACACAATTAGCGACTCTAATACAGTTTTTAAAAATATTTCACATGATATGTATTTAATGTAAATATTTATTTAAGAAAAAATAAGCCGATAATATAATAAAAGTGAAGAGCTAAGATTTATTTTATTTTTATTAATAAAATGAATAAAATAAAAAAATAAAAGAAATAACATTAAATCTTTTTTATTATCGATTTTCATAATATTTAAATCTTTTCCTATAAAAAAACAAAATATTTCTTCTTGCCTTATATCATATGCTAACAACATCATCTACCATCATACCTACCACTATAGATTATCTTTACTACTTGCTCAACTTTCTTAGGAAAAAATTCTTAACATCCATAAGATGTTTTCCCTAAATTTGGTCTCGGCATCGTCGTTTCCCCAATCACAACTATTTCAACAAACACAACTGATTCTTGCACTTCTTAGTACTTTGTAACAACGACAACTATCTCCGTGACAATATATATATATATATATATATATATATATATATATATATATATATATATATATCATTTCTTAATTAAAATTAAAATAAAAAAAGATTTTTTATTGTAATTATAATAAAGCAAAATGGACAAAAAAGAAAAAAAAAGAAAGGGATGCAAGGAATATATAATGTTAGTTACTTTGAAATGTGGTGGTGAATATATCACATGATAAAATATCATGAGATTTTAATATCTCATGGTTTTTTAGTTAATTTACCAAAATACCCTTAAAAATCTCATGATAATTTGCCACTTTGTTATGCTAATTGATATATAGTATAATACCGAGGGGAGCTTACTTTAGAGTATGTTGTGAAGAAAATAGCAGGTCTTCCGCTTCCTTATCCAACTTGTAACTTATGTCTAGAGTTAGGGTTAAGATTTTTTTTATGTTTAGTCAAACATGACTGATTATGTTCTCTCACAATCATATGAGTGGACTCTACAAAAGAGATCCATTCTTAATTAAAGTAAGTTACCCACTCTCATTTTATGAGAGAACATAACCAATCATTTTTTACCCAAACATAGAGAGAATTTTAATCCGTAAAGTTAATATAAATTCCTAACAAGTATTATTTTAAATTATTTGATAATTTATAATCTTTAGTCTCATTAAAATATTTTTAAAATCACTATTTATTGGGACCGACCAAACCTTTTAGTAAAAGTACTAAGTTTATATCTTTTCAAACTATCCAACACGGTACACATTTAGGTCCTATTTAAGACAATCAGCATCCATCACATGTTTCACATACTTTTTTGCTTGTTACATCAGTGCCACATCATTCCCTACCATTCCCTTATCCCATCACACAAACCCTTACATCCATCACATGCTTCACATCTCACAAAAAAAATGAAACAACCCGGCTCACCTGCGCGATGATGGTCACACCCGTGACCGTGAAGCCCCCCTCACGAAGAGGGGCGATGGATGTTCGCGAAAGTGAAGGCTGCTCACGAGGCTTGTACGTGATGGATGCTCCCGGTCTAAGTATGTTACGAAGGAACTTTTATTGCCCGAAACATTATATATGTAACACTTAAACTACGTAATATTCAAAAAGAAAAATACAAGAAGCCCGGCATCGAATAAAAGGAGCATATGATTTTGGTTTCTTTTAGACGTTTAGTATCATTAATTTTTTTAAAAACATCGATCAGTACAGAATGCGAAACTTATCATTAATAAAGTAAAATTTAACTACATTAGAAAGAGGAAGCTCGGCTCTATTAATATGAAACCAATTTTTCATATCTTTTATTATATTCTTCTACAAAAATAATATTTATTCTCATCTTAGAGGGTAAGAAGTTAAAATTACACAATTATACGTCTATCCGTGAGTGTAGAGACTATTTATAAAAAGACCTTCTATTCGAAAAAAGATTAAAAATCAAGAAGTAATAATATGAAAACTAGATAATCTATGTAAAAGGAGTCGGGAGAGGTAATGAAGTTGTCGAGATCGTTAGCCCTTATTTCTCTTCTATGGCATGGCCGAAGGTTCCTATATATGTGCCATGCTGGTGGACCAAATTAAATAGGGATGGAAGAAGCCCAATTTCTTTTTTTTTAATTTCAGTTAGACCAATGCCTTTATATATACGAAGCACGGTTAATAAATTCGCTATTTTTAAAGTAATAAGACATTCTAAATTTGTAATTTTCTTGGAAAAAATGTTTTCAAGGTGACGCTAACAAATCTGACTAATAACACCATCTTAAAACAACCGTAATTTTCTTATTTATGTGTACAGTTGACTAGTTGTCCGTACTACTGACAAGGTCAGGTCAACCCCTGTCATATTTCGAATACAAACATGAGTTTTTCTAATACGAAGAACACTACTTATGAATAGGGTTAAGATTTTTCTCATGTTGTAGTCAAATATGATTCATCGTGTTCTCGTATAGATATGAGAGCGAGTCCCTTGTTTTAAACCAAAAATTGATCTCTTTCTAGGTCTCACTCGTATGTTTGTAAAAGAACATAATAAATCATATTTACCACAACATGAGAAGATCTTTAACCCTTATAAATAATTTATTTAAAAGTTGTGTTTCTAATTAAAAGAGGAACAAAAAGGTATCGAAGTAAACAACACAGATCACAAGTCGAAATTATATACCCCTAACGTGTCAATGATGTGAAGTATAACACAATACAAGTTAGTTAGACATCAACCAACAAAAGGGTTTGCTAGCACTAGCTATAAGATGTTGAAAGGTGTTTTTACGGACCAGAATCGCGGGACGAAAAAAACTCCCCATGTTCCTTGCAAGGTTTACGAACAAGGTTTATCATAAGCCGAAGGACTTGGATCCTAATCAATAACGGATGTTTTTTTTACCCCAATTGAAGGCACACATAAGAGAAACTCAAACCAATTTATCATCATCACCATCATCTGCTAATTTTACATTCATTTGTCATTTAAATAATTAAATTGTTGTTGGTGTTGTTTAAATGTTATCAACCAGTATATCAATTAATCGTAACTAAATCTGAACAGATGTTCATCATGCCCGTTAGATTCTTCGCAAGAGGATGAAATCCGCGTTTATAAAGTTTAATAATCGGTGTGCTCATAAAGGGTTACTTGTTCAGTTTTGGGGTCCATGAAAAATAACCAGCGGATCAAGATGAACACTTTCAACTTCCGGCATGAGCGGACCTATATAGGTTCCAGCGGTGGCACGTGCCACGGTCAATTTTGCAAGCGTAGGGGAAATATTCGATTTTTTTAAGCCGGTGCTACCAGCCAAATTTTTGTTGAGTAATGTCCCACATCGGACGGAACGTGACTTTGTAATCTGCTTTATAAGTGTCTTGGGCTACTCCTCTCATAACCAATTGGTTTTGAGTTGGAACCCCACAAACTTACATGGTATCAGAGCAAGGTTCACCACACGTGAGGGGGCGTGTTGAGTAATACGGAACGTGACTTTGTAATCTGCTTTATAAGTGTCCTGGGCTACTCCTCTCATAACCAATTGGTTTTGAGTTGGAACCCCACAAACTTACAATTTTTGTGTGCTACCAGTGATTTTTTCATGCCACAAAAACTTAATGAAAAATGAGTTTTTTTTATAACAAAATGAAATAATATAGTTCAATATTTGGTTTATACTTTTAAAATGCTATAGTTTACTTTATAAACAAAAATTCAATTGATAAAGCTTCATATAGATTGTGTTTTGTTTTGGATTTTAGCCATAATATACCAGAAAAAACAACTGAAACGTCATTAACTCGACCTAATTAACCGGAAACCCGAAAAAGAACCCGAACAACACCCGTAATATTAATTGATTTTATTTTTACCGTTATATGGTGCCACAGTCCCCAAAAATCCTGGGTCCGCTCCGGACTTCCGGTGAATCTTTTTTGCTTGATCACCTTGACTCTCATCATGAGGAATATACGTTATGGTGTATTGATGAAGAGAATGTTAGTGATCCCGATTCTCAACCGGCCTATTTTACAATCATCAATTCTTTTCTAGATGCATTGCAGAAGGTTTGTGAATCGAAACAGTTAGCTATTGCTCAAGTTTGGATAATTGGATACCTCATGACATTCATCAATGCTTTTCCACCTCCACTTTTCTTTCCCAAGGAGGTGGAAGAAAAGAACCCTCAACTTAAACTTGAGAAGTTTATGTCAAAATTGTGTGGTTATCGTTTTGATGATTTCAATGATGGTTTTTCTTCCATGGTAAAGGATTATTGTGATATTTGTGATGTGCTTAAGTTTTCTACTCTTTGAATGCACATTACTAATGAGATTATGTTAGTTTTTTTTCTTTCTTTCTGATCATCCACCATAAGCCCACCCGCCTTCCCTCTCACGTTTATTTTCCTTTGTACTTGGGCCTTTGGGCCAATATCTCATACATATAGAAAATGTACGTTTCCCAGCCCATGGACCGGCTACCGGCTACATATGCATTTGAATTCTTATGGACTAAACGTGGAAAAGTTTACATGTGTTGCAGTCCTTGTTATTAACACTAAAAATGTTGTTTACCAAGTTTCGCATTTGCTTTAGGTGCACAACCTGATGGTGAATTATGTCTAATATAATACAGCACAGTCGGAATTGTGTACTATTATTGTTGTTTACATCAAATATTATTTGTTAAAAGTTATATAATGAAATAGATAATATATAAAATTATGTTAATATAATAGTAATAATGAAATATTAGATTAAAAGTATTGCTAAAGTTAAATGTCAAAAAGCAGCAAAAAAATAAATAAATAAAATAAAAGACAATTAAAGGGAGCCAGCTCGTGGGTAAGTGAAGAAAACAAATTAAGAGATGAACCAGACTTGAACCTTGGCTACCAGACCCACTACAATAAGGTGATTTATGTATTCGTTATGATTTATGATTTGGGTTTTATGTAATAACAATGAGAAATAAAATTATATTTTAAAACAATTTATAAGATTTTGAAATTAAGAAACATTATTTATTTATATTTAGATGTTTGACTCTCATTTTTAATATACTATGTATTCTATAATTATACTTTGATAAAATTAATTATAACTAACCGTGTATCACATCAGCGTCTAACAAATGAAGATGTTAAATACATAAATGATTACATGATATCAATGAGCATCTTTTTTATCGTAATAATTTTTAAGATAAAGTAATTATGTTGCAACAAATGAAAAGATTGAAGACATAAATGATTACATGTTATCAATGGTAAACACAATGAAGGTATCATATTTCGGTTTAGATAATATATGTTAAGGTGAACTTTTATATCATTTTTAAGAATTATTGTACACACCTAGCTAGGGATGGGAATGAATCGGGTATGGATTGGGTGATGTTATATCCACATCTATATCCATTAAACTTTTCATCATCAATTTTCGTATCGATATTCATTTAAAATTATTTCGTCCGTCCGTATCCATATTTATCGGATTAAACAGGTAAATGGATAGTTATTGGATGCTAACAAGACTTTTCCACCAAAGAAAATACCATATTTTGTTAGATAATTTATGATTTTTATTAATATATATACATATTTTCTTTCAAAAAAAGATAGGAATCAAAACATAACAGAATATAACTACAATTGAGAGCATAAAACATAGTCTCTTTCACTTTAACACTTACACGTATATAATTGATACAACTGTACCAAAATATTATCTAATGAAGTGTGAATTTGACCTATATAGTTACATATATCTTTAATAATATGTATACATAAGTTTTAACATTAAAATACATATATGAAATTATACTTAATTATATAAAATTATATAAATGTATCATATTTAATTCTGGTTAATGGATTCATCCACGAATGAAAAATATTATTCATATCTGCTCCACTAAACATCTGTATCCATTCCATATCCGATATTCACCATTTAACCTAGTCCATATCCATCACTGATGGTTGGAGCTGGTAGATGATCAGCGGATCGGATGACAATTGACATCCTTATAACACCAAATATACTTAATTCCCTCATGGGTTCATCTTTGTGACGATAATAGTAACCTAAGAAATAAAACAATAAATGTGATATACAAAAAATTACTATTAAAAATATGAAAATTTGTCTTAATTGAATCTTCGAACATTAGATAAATATGTTGTTTTAGTGGTTATTTTTTCTATAAATATGATTATGTTTGTTTAAACTTTTTGATAAATTTTATTTATGATTTATTATATGTCAAATGTTTTAGGTTTTTAAAGCTTAATTTGTTTTAGGTTTTTTAAAGAATTGAATTTTATAGATTTAAAATTTTAAATGGAGGATTTAGTAACTCAAATATATTATCTACGAGTGCTATATTTTCCATTTTTTATAAATCATAATCATATACAAGGTCGGATCGTTTCCTTTCACGTACTTGGGATTCCCGATAGGTGCGTCGATGAACAGAGGAGAATACTGGTATTCTATTCTTGACAAATTCAGATCAAAATTGTCTAAGTGGAAGTCGATAACTTTGTCATCGGGTGGTAAAGTTATCTTACTTAAATCCGTTTTGGATAGTTTGGGGACATATATTTTTTTCTATTTTTAAGGCCCCGGAAAAAGTGTTAAACAAGCTTGAAAGCATCCGTTCCAATTTTTTCTGGGGTAGTAACGAGGGAAATAAAAAGATATCTTGGATCGCGTGGAAGACAGTTTTTAATAGTAGGGATAAAGGTGGTCTGAGCATCGGCAGTTTGAAGGCCCTTAATCTCGCCTACTATCGAAATGGTTGTGGAAATGTCATTCATCCCATGGCGGGTTGTGGAAAACAGTTATCCAATCTATACATGGTTCCGATGGGGGGATAAACGGGATTAATTCGAAAGGAAGCGTCCCGAGTATCTGGCATAATATATTAAAAGTCCATAAGGTTTTTGATTTGGCTAATATTTCACTTAATGACTTATTTCAGGTAACTACTCACGGGAATTTCCAACCTTCTCCGTCTCATCCCTGCGGTCTGCGTATGACAACTTGTACCTAAAAGAGGTGGAGAACTTTCACTTTAGTTGGTGCAAATGGGTTCCGTTGAAAGTCGAGATTAATGCGTGGAGGGCTGCTCACCGTCGTCTCCCCACAAAACTGAATTTACAGAAAAGAGGGGTTATCCTATTGTCTTGTTCATGTCCTTTGTGTGGAGATGAAAATGAATATGAAGATCATTTATTTGTGAAATGTCGGGTGCCAAACACAGGCGGATCTATTCATTAATATGGGTGTGCAAGTGAATACCCTTTAAAGACATGCAGTAATGTAAAAAAATAATAAGTAACCATATAAATTCTTTAGGGTAATAATGAGTGCATACCCTATGATAAGAGGGTGCATACCTTATACCTTATCTAAATATAACAAGGAAAAAGTAATTTAAAGAAATTGAAAATTTCTATAATCCGACAATGAGCCTTGGGAAATGTGTACAAATTGAAAAACTATACTACAAAACAACATAATTAATCTAATCGAATTTATATATTTTAAATTAAACAAAAAATCCTCAGTGTTCAAATACCTATATCAGGAGCTATTTATTTTGCTATCACCTTTTTTTCATAATAGATATTTAGTTTTTAGTTTTAGTTTGAGAATTCTTATTTGCAAACAAGTCTCAAAGTAAAAAAACTTTAGGAGCATAAGTGTAAATTTAATTTATCAGTAGGTTTTGAAATATCAATTTAGTATCATGTGTTATTGTTTTTTTAGTAAATTTTCATCTTGTATACATTTAACTGATTCGAGTAATGTTATATTATTGTAATTGACACACTTCTGAAAGAAAAATCTTCATCAAATGGTTGAAATCCGTTCAAAATATATTGCTATATACACAACCTTCTTATGTGTTCTATTATTATAATTGCATAATTCAATCCGGATCATCCTATTTTTGACCCGTTATCTAACCTACTGATTTCGTAATGTTTAAATTTTGGGATGAATTTTTTTTATGACTAGTGCATACCCTGCTTCAGAATTCTAAATCCGCCATTGGTGCCAAATACTGTTCTCAAGGATGTTTGCAAGTGGTGTGATATCGCGATTTTTATATATATATTTTTATGCGATAATAATTGTTTTTGAATAAAAATCATGGAAATATGTTTAATATGTATTTAATATGTTTAAATATTATCTTCAGGTTCAAATTCCGGATCTATGATGATAAACATGAAGAAAATGGATAAAAATCGAAGATAAGTGTGAAAATCCCGAAAATCCGCCGCGCAGCTCGATAGCGCCGCTAACCAGCTCCGCGTCGCGGCTCGACCTCTCGATTTCCAGCCTATATATATTCGATTTCTCATTCGGTTGGGCAGCTTTGGGTTCCGACTTTTGAACCCTAAATCATCAGAAAACACCATTAGAGAGCAGAGAAGACTTGGAGCAAAGGTTTGGAAGGATTGGAGCTCAAAAGTGAAGATCATTCGGCTTTTACGGTTTCTTTCGTTCTACTTCATCATGTTCTTCTTGTTTCTTAATTTCCAGAAGCTTAGAATGTTGAATCTTGGCTAGATCTACTGTTTTCCTCCCTAGAGGAGATGAAACTCTTGTAATGGCTTAGTTTAATTCATGATTTTGATATTTAATTCATGTTTGTTCTTGGTTTTGCCTAATCTATGTTTATCCATGTTTATGAATCTGTTTTGATTGCTTAGAATCTGATTTTTATGTTTTGAGAGACCACTTGAATCATAAAGTTTGCATCTTGATTGTCTAGGACCAATAGATGATTAAGGAATAGTGATTGACAAATCCTATGTTTTTGAGCAATGAAAGTTAGAGTCTTTTGCATGTGATGTCCATATAATGACCATTTATATGTTAGTTTGATGTTTTGTTGATCATACAAGCATTAAGATTATGGTTTAACCTGTTAATCGAATTATTTGCTAATTTAACTAGTTAATTGCACTTTTGACCATAAAGGTAATTAATTAGGGTAGTTAGACGATTTTGACTGGACCAAGGTTGTAATCACTTTAGAAATCGATGCATGAATATTATAAGTATCTTTAGCTTTATTTACCATGAATTTATTGCCATGAAAAGGGTTGAGTTGAATCTAGGGAGGGAACATCTTCATTATTATTAATTCTCCGAGTTATTCGCTTTCTTGTCTCTTTTGCATGCTATTAGTGTTTTTAGATAATTTAATGGTTTGAGTTGGTGGCAAGTTCATATTTTTACAACAAATCCCCTTTTTAATTGCTTTATTTATTTTCTTGTCAAGTTTAGATTTATTTGCTTTTTAGTTTAGTTTAGATTAGTTTTGTTGCGTTTAATATTTAAATAATTATAATTTTATCAAATCAAATCCGTTCCCCGAGAGTTCGACACCCGTGCTTACTAATTATACTATAAAAACCGATTAGGTGCACTTGTCTATTCGTGTCGTTTTGGTACAATTTAACACGGAAATTATAAATAAAAAACTAGTACGTAAAACGCACATCATGGTGGAACATAGCTCTTGCAAGCTTCGATGATATATAAGGTTTACTTAATTGGGGAAGTGTGTTGGGTGTCAATGGGAACGCCTCTGTAATTTTTCTGGGCGTTATTCATACGTACATGTGGTGGTGGTGGGTGTGGGTTTGGAAGCTACGGGATGGGAAAACCTTCTCATCTGATGCGAGCGGTGCGAACAATTCTATTGGACAAATTCAAGCATACTCCTATTTCTGATTAAAGAATAGGATTAGGGGTGATAAGTCAACTCTAATGTGGAGCAACTGGTGTATTTCTCCTGCTCAATGCTCTAAGAATGCATGGTGATGGTTGGCCTGCTTTAATTGTTTTCTTTGCTTTGCTGTTTCCCTTTTCTCTAGTTGTACTGTTTGGTCTCTAGCAACTTGCTGGTGGGCCTTTGTACTGTTTTCTTTAATAATATTTGGTTATTCTGGGTGGGTGATGGCCGAGTCGAAGCTCTTCCCGGTTTAACCTTTGCCGTTCAAAAAAATATATTCAATAATTTGACCTTTATGCCCTTAAATTGATTGTTTTATTCATATAGCATTAGAAGTATATATTTAGATACACTTTTTTTAATTACATATGAATAAAACGTGTTAAATACTTCCTTATCTTAACCTCACATAACCTTGTTAGCTGTAATAGAAGAAGCTGCAACTTCTTATCATGATCTCACAACTCAAGGGTGGGCATAAAGATTCCAAATGCCAACATATCAAAGGTGGTTACATGACTACATACATCCAATATTTCTTTCAACTTCTTCTAGAAGGTAACATAAAACAATGCGCGGGACCCGGTTTTTATTTTTTACAGCAGAAATCAATTAAACCAATTTTTAAATTATACTTGTTTATTATAAGAATTACGTTAAAAGATCTTAAGGATTACTTAAACACCTGATATTTGTAAATTGAAAAATAACAATTCGAATTATAATATCTATCAGTCAACATTATAGATACATAAGATTGTCCTTTTTGTCCCACTTGTTTAAGGGTTTGTTTCTAACGACCAGATGAAAACTTGACATGGGGTCGCGCATCCTTGGATTGCTTATTTGTAAGTACCCTTTAACTGCAGAGTTATTATGGGATATGCTGTGCTATTAGTCCTAAAACGTATTGTGTCACATAAGTCCAAAGTTTACTTCTATGTTCAAAATCTCTTCTATCTAAAGCCGGTATAAGATTCACTTAAAGTTTAGATATACAATCACGCCTTCAACAAAAATCAAATATAATATCAATTTGACAAAAATAGAAAGTTAGATGTATACCATCAAACGAGATCAATATCATCAAGTGATAATATAATGTGAATATACCCCAAATCTCATTTATTGAAGTCCCAATCCGGTGAGTAATTACCACTTAATTTAATTTTAAGTGATTTGAAAGTTTATTTTATATAAACCTAGCACCTCTCAGTCACTAAATATTTAGATAATTTTTTTTTTAGAAATTTGAGTTACGTTACTTAGGGAAGGTTATTATGAGAATGAATATTTATGTGAGAATAACAGAACAATTTCTAGCTATCAATTAGATGTTGATTTATTAGATATAACGATCGTAATCACCCGTCATAATTCATGGTTAGGTTATGAATTAAATAAAGGGGAAATTGTAAACCATCTGATCAAATCAAATGAAAGGCCAAGATCGAGTCTTTGATTTTCACCCAAATATACATTATCATTTAAAACTCCCACAAGTTACTTATTATATAAAGATGGGTTGGACTAAAACATCAAATTAAACCGTTGGGCTAAATTGGAGGGGTCAAGCACCTGTTTGTCCCTATTGGCTCCGCCGCTCCGCCATTGCTTATACCTATACCCTTTTAGGCTTTTACTAACAATATTATTCGATTGAATTCAAACAATACATTCTAAAAATATGGTAAATGATGGCAGTCATCATTATGAACATTCAATCGTAATAATATGATACTCAGTCATGACAATCACTACTAAAGTTTCTCTTACTTAGTAACATGACCCATTACACCATTACAAATACTCTAGCGAAGTAACAGGGTGTTAGATTTGTAAGTTTATGGGGTTCCAACTCAAAACCAATTAGTTATGAGAGGAGTAGTCAGGACCCTTATAAACTTATTACAAAGTCACTCTTTCGTCCAATGTTGTGGGACATTACTCATCACGCCTCCTCACGTGTGGCGTTCTTTTTTTTTCTCGCGCCTAACACGTGGATACTTATGGGTTACGTGGAGTGGGTGAACCTTGCTCTGATACCATGTAAGTTTGTGGGGTTCCAACTCAAAACCAATTGGTTATGAGAGGAGTAGCCCATGACCCTTATAAACTCATTACAAAGTCACTCTTTCGTCCAATGTGGGACATTACTCATCAAGATTTTCGTATGTCCAAATTGAAAGTAATATACTATCATAAAACTAGGGCCGTCTTAAATATTTATGTGGCCTTGGGCACAACAAAAAAAAGGCCCTAAAAACTAAAGGGAAAACTCTATAGAATAGTAATCTACTTTTAAATTTATTCTCCTAAAGTCACTCTAACTTTTTTTGTATACAAAAAACCACTAAACTTTTATTTTTGTTCCAATCCTATGTAATCTCTAATAATTAACTTGTTATAACAAGTTACCAAGTTGCCTTCCATTTTTTTTATTTAATTATCAATTAAATAAAGCCTAAATATTAATTTAAACATCTAAATTACTTATCGATGCATGCTCTGTCGATGCATTCCATTTTTTTCATTTAGGATGGATTGAATATAATAAAGCCAAAACATTAAATTCACACCTAAACGACTTATCAAAATCTCGATTACATTTTTTTTCATTTAGGATGGATTAAATTAAATAAAGCCAATGCCCTGCTCTCTCGATTACTTATCAAATTCTCGATGAACTGCTAAGCAATGCCCCGCTCTCTCGATTAAATTAAAAAGCAATGCCAAACATATATATTTTCATTCAAAATCAATGCCAAACATATATATATCCAATCAAAATCGATGTCAAACATATATATTTCTATTCAAAATTCGCTTAATATCCAAAAAATAATTATCAACCTCACATACATTATTTTGTTCTTTGTTTTTCAAACTTCTAACAAGAGTTAATGTTCTAACAATAAAACTTTTTAGGCCTACCTTTAGGAAAAAAAATGGTGCCATTTTCGAGAGAACATAGTTCTTTGAACACCCCAAAAATAAAAAGTAGAAATACTCAAGGAACTTGAACGCAAAAATAATAAAATAATCAAGACGTACATTAAGTACAAATAAATTTAAATAGAAGACAAAACTTCTTTGCCAAAACTACGTACCTACACTAGTTTTCACACATACGTATTGATGGTTATAAATGTCAAAACTACTTACTGATTTTAATGGTGGATGGAGCAGTCGATTGCACTGATGAATGAAGCAGTCGACGAGGATGAAGTAGTCGACGAGGATGAATGGCGGAATCGCAGGTTACGAGGATGAAGCAGTCGATAAGTAATTTAGGTTTTTAAATTAATATTTAGCTTTTATTTAAGAGCAGGCATCGATAAGTAATTTAGATGTTTAAATTAATATATAGGTTTTATTTAATTGATAATTAAATAAAAAAAATAGAAGGTAACTTGGTAACTTGCTATAGTAAGTTAACTATTAGGGATTACATAGCATTGGAATAAAAATAAAAGTTTAGTGGTTTTTTGTATACAAAAAAATTTAGAGTGACTTTAGGAGAACAAATTTGAAAGTAGGTTACTATTTTATAGATTTTTCCCAAAACTAAACTATATTAATAGTTGAGTAATTTTTTTTATAATTATATGTATCTAAGTCCGATAATAGACGGAAATATACAATTAAAAAGTGTAGACGTGTTTGAGAAGTTAGAAGAATTTCAAAACTAAGATTTGCCTTAAATAAATTGAATTTTTAAATTATACCTTTCACAAAAGTCTGAATAAGGATAAAACAAGACCTGAGATAGATTAGACTTCTAGGAACAATAGGTACGCAAGTGAAGATTGAATCTGAAACAAAAAATGAAGGAGGACACACTCTACCTTTAACCGAACCCGCGTCTTCTCCTTGGCAAATAGAAATTTTAGCCATTCAACTATATTCACTTTTTGAAACGGCCTTTTTCCACATATTTGTCCAACACTTACCGGGCATAAGTTAGTATGCACGAGTGCGGGAAGGGACTGGTGAAGAGTTGTGTCATTCATTTCCCATTGCGGTGTCTAACCCTTGGCTTGGATCGAGAGTCCTCGGCGGGAGTGATGAGTTTAGCCGGTTCTTGGCGGTGAGAAGAAGAAAAACTCCAAGTGAGAGAATGAGAGTCAGGAGGTTGAGACGGGAGAGATCAGATCCCCTAAATGAGGCGGGGGCTTCCTTTTTACAGTGGAGAGTCTAGGGCCAGACCACATAAATGAAACCGGCCCGAAATCATGACGGGAGGGTACATCAACAAACACAAAATGGGGTGTTGTGTTGTAGTGGGTCAAAAGATTTTGACAATTGAATATATAATTTCTGCTTAAAGTGTTAATCTTAAATATTTAAGAAATTTTTGTATGTTTACAACGATCAACTTATGATAGAGTAATTAAAATAGACTTAGAGTGTTAATCATGTATGTTGCAAACACGAAAAATATGGGCCTACAAAATCCACGAGTCCTGGACGGTCGCTATTTTAATACGCTCTTTAATATGGTCATGTATAAAACAAAAAAAGAGTTGGTAAAATCATTATTTTATATTGTTTAGATATTATTATTTGGGGAATTCATCCGTAATGTTAACATCACCTAACTTAGGTGATGTTACACTCACAAACCACTTTAATAAATGGTAATTTAGTCATTTCAGTATTTACTTATTTAAATGATTTATAAGTATAATATCACCTAACTTAGCTAGGTGGATCATTTTCCTCATTATTATTAATTAATCCTAAGTACAATCACTATCATAATAAAAGAAACTAATACACAATTTAATATCATCTCGTAATAATAATTATATCCAAAGGAAGCTGGAAGCACTATGGAAACTAGAAACTGTCCTGTCTTCCAATAACCTTACATGTTAAGGAAAAGATACATTCACACTCACACGTGTGACTTTGCCGCCCCACATTTATCCGTGTGCGCGTATTTTTCGTTTGCATAGAGTACCACCCCTCAATGCACCCTCAATATATATATCCAAAAAAAAAAGAAATCCATCCAATTCCATACTACATAATTCTGAAGTCAAAATACAAAAGTCAATTATTACCCTAACAGCTAAATACACTTCTCAAATGCATGCTTCAAGTCCATCTTCCGACCCGAATTCAATCGACTCAGATTGTACCCGACCCAGTCGGTTGACCCGCTCCGACGACGGAGTCATACTAGCATCCACAAAGCCAAAGAAACGTGCGGGCCGGACAAAGTTCAAGGAGACCCGACACCCGGTTTATAGAGGTGTTCGAATGAGGAAGTCAAATAAATGGGTTTGTGAGGTTCGTGAGCCGAATAAGAAGACCCGAATATGGCTTGGAACGTACCCGACTGCTGAGATGGCAGCCCGGGCTCATGACGTGGCAGCATTAGCATTACGTGGCAGCATGGCTTGTTTAAATTTTGCTGACTCAGTTTCGCGGTTGCCTGTGCCGGTCACAAATGATCCCGCTGACATCTGTAGGGCGGCGAAGGAGGCTGCGGAGGCGTTTCGGCCTAATGATATGGCAGTGGACGATGGCGACGAGAGGGGAGATGGAAATGATGATAGGTGTTCCGATGAGACTTCTGATGGTGACGCGGCGGCGACAACCACCGTGGAGGCGGAGATGGATAGTTATCTAGACGAAGACGCCGTGTTTTGCATGCCTAGATTAATTTCAGACATGGCTGAAGGTTTGTTGATATCTCCACCTCGGTGCTTAGGCGGATGGAGTTCGGATGACGACGGAAGTCCGCATGCTGACACGCCTCTTTGGAATTTCTCAATTTGATACATACCCCCCTCAAAAAATTTTTTTTTCACAACTAAAACGAGATTTTATCGGCTATGTTAATATCAATATTTACTCAGATATACAAGACCATTTACGTTATCGTTTTTTTACAACCCGTAACGATTGATGTCACCGGCTAGGTTAATATCAATAAATCGAGCTTTTATCGTGTAACTCGAGCTCGAATTATATATAACGAGTTGAGCTCGAGTGAAAAAAGCAAGGCTCGAGTTTTTATCGAACTTTTCAAGTCTTGTATAGTATATGTATATTTATATTTGTGATATGTATATGTGATAGTTTTTTGAACTTTGTATAGAATATGAATATCTATATTTTGATTTATTTGAAATTAACTTTTTAATACATTAGAGCTCAAGCTTCAACTTTGAAAGCTCGGCAAGCTATCGAACCGAGCTCGAGCTTAACATAAAAACTCGAGCTGAGCTCGATCCGACTCGTTTACACCCCTAAAGACCAGTACACCAACATATGATGGTTTGTACCCGCGAGTAATATCCTGAATTTCAGTACGGATTTAAACTTTTCAAAACTTGTTTTTTTAAATCCAAATTTTATATAAAATCTTTTAAATAAAGCGGAATCATATGAAACTTGTAGTATATTAAACTTCTCTTAACTGACTTAATTTGAGTACAACATTCAAATGTGAACTTATAAAATATTTGTTATTATAACTCAAATTTTGGTGTTACATGAGTTAATCTTATGACGATTAATCAGAGGAATAGGAAATCCAAGAATTACCATATAGCTAAATCCATGCTAAAGTCAATCCCATAGCAACTGCCCGCCTCACTAGACTACTAGTCCACCTATGGATACAAAACATTTTAAACACTGTTACCTATAAGCGATACAACTAGTGAGTATCACCAAAACATCAATCTTATAAAACCAAGTCATCATCTTTTAAAAATATAAGTTTGGCAATTAAACATAATATAATAAAATACACAAAAGATCACATAAGGATGTGAGTCTGTCCATATAGTCACGGTATCTCCACCTGGTAGCTAGCCATGGTCAACACGTACTCACATGGGGGATAACCACATCTCCCCGTTGTAACACCGTACTTCCAGACACTATTTTGAAATACGCGCGGAAGCTAAAACACATTACTAGTATAATTTAATAGAGTAAAATACAACTTTAACTAGTTTGCTTTACAAAATACATTTACAGTGTTACTCAAAACAGACTCTTTACAAAAACAACTAGATATCAGAGTTATGATCAGTTCATAATTCCAGCTTCACCTCCTAACATCCACATACCAGGAATATCCTGTAAAAGAGTACAACAGTGGGGGATTAGCACAAAGCTAAGTGAGAAAATAGATATCACAAACATACAAGGCATAAAGCCCAAACAAACAATGCTCAAACAAACAAGAAAACCGGCGGTCTTGCGGGACCTTCAACCAAATGCCGGCCAAAGCAAAGGTTTACCGATAGCCTAGTTACAACAGACAACAATAATAGCACTTCTTGATTAAAACAAATGCTTATCAAGACAATTACTAATACTGTATATCTCTAAACATAGGCCCAGCTGAATAACAACCGCCAAGCTGATCTCACAACAACATGTATATATATAGTAACAAGAGCAATCACTCAGGTGATATATCTTATACATCCAAGATATATATCCACTCACCGATATCTTCAAAAGTTCAGGTAACTCAGTCTTTTCTTACTACTGAGTCTTGTCTCCACCTGAACAAACAACTAACAATCAGTATTTGCTTAATCAATACACAATAAGCACAATACTATAATCAAACACATATATACATACAATCACAAGTACATATTAAATTCATGTATATTCATATCAATATACCGTAATTCACTATTACTCTTTACTTACTGTAATCTTGTGAATTCATCCAATCTCCTTAGCTTATGCATTACATACATCCTTTTATAAGCAAAAGACACACTTGATGTACAAGTCATGTTTACTTTCAAATCATCAAGGAGTTGATCTTCAATCGGATTCCTCTTAATCATTCAAATTCCGAGTAAAGGTTCAATTCCGAGTATAGGCATTATTTGAATTCCGATTGTGTCCAAATCCGATAAGTTCAAATCCGATAGAATCAAATCCGAGCACAACAAATCCGAGTAAAGGCAACTTCCAATCTTAGTCGGATTCCGAGGCATTACACAATCAGTAAAAGCCAAATCCGAGGATAGTCTCACAATCCGAGTAAAAGGCCAAATCCTATCAAATCATACAATCCGAGTAACATACAATCCAAGTAAAGTGTTAGTCATTTTACAACTCTGATTTCATACTTAAAATCATGAATTCCGAGTGAATCCAAATCTGATATTAGTCGGAATCCGAGTAAAGGGTAATCCGAGTACAAGCTAAGGCAAACAGTCCAATTTACTCGGATTCCTATCAAATCTGATAGCTTTAGTCGGATTTCAACAATTCCGAGCCATTCAAACTCCAATTCCGACTGATTCATACTTAGTAAATCCGAGACATTCAAAAATCATTCCAACTTCGATTTTCAATCTGATTTTAAGCATGCAACCTCATCTAAGTTTCCAGAACTGAATTCTAAACATGTATTGATCATATAAACATCAATTACTAACAAACATACAACATAGATCAACAATTCATCATGCAAGAACATTCAATCGGATTTCACATAAATTCATATAAATCCGAAATTAATCAACAATTAACATGTTGTTTCAGTAATCTAACCTCTTTGATGCAAGTCTACTTCAATTAATCAATTAGCACAATTCAAGATCAACAATTTCGAGTTCTTTCTTCTCTCTTCTTGCTCTCGGCCGTAGGTACACAAACACACACTCACTTTTGTTCTTTGCATGTAATGAGAGAAGAAGTGGCAAGGTGGTGGGGTTTAGGTGTCAAAACCGACACCTCACCCATCCAATAACAATAATTACAATTATTTAATTATTATCACAATTTAATTATTTTAAATTAATTAAACACATAAATCAAATAATCAACCAATTAATTAAAGTAATTCAACTTAATTACCTTAATCCTACTATGCCGGTAAGGAGGGTGTTACACCCGTCAAGATGGGGGAGCATGAAACATTCTACCATACAATGGTTGTCAGGTTTGAATGACATGTTCCCCAAGTCTACTCGTGTATACACTGGTTCGGTTCTATCGTCAACCTCTTGAACCACACGGTCATCCTGTGTACTATCATCCCATTCCACTTTTTGCACCAATTCTACAACCACCCGTGTATCTAGGTTCTCAAACGCCGAAGCCACATGAACTAATACATGTCACCCAATGGTTAAGGAATTATCACGGTGTAAAGCACATAATCACAATCAAGGGTCCGACCAAAACTCAAACCGCAAAGATCACATTAATCACATGCCATAAAGGCTACTCAATCAAGCACTTATTAACTCAACAAGTGAATAACTCTTTATTAATAACTTTTAAGCATATAAGCTAAAATCTCACACAATATGTGTAAACACAATTCATTAATCTCAAAATCACATTAGTTAATCCAAAATCATATCTTAGTCAGATATGGAGTATCATGTCTTTAGGAATTATTAAGTACAAACATGTCAATAATATAGAAGTTCTCCTAAATGAAGTATCGGTCTCACTATGCTTTCCATAATGATGTTCATCAACATAGAAAGATTACACAAGTTCCACATCCTTTGATTCATAGAATTTCATAAATCAATTGCCAAACATATAAAATCATAATTATGATGACCTTATTATCTTTTATAAAAACTAAGTACCCGTAGGGTGTACTCACTTGAAGGGTGTGATGAGGATCACAACTCCATACCACCACCACACCAATGCCAAATGTCAACTGATCAAGCTCAACTCCATTTAAACATGAGTTAGAATCCACATCTTAGTGATCAAGGCCTTCGTAATAGTTACTTTAGTGTTTAAAACACTTAAATAATGACTATGAACTGTAAGGAACCATCCTAAGATCATAACTAAGACTTAGGAGGCTTAAAAGAAGTTTTTAGGACTGAACAGGGGCCTCGCGCCACGAGTAATGGTAATTCGCGCCGCGAGAATTTCGCTGGAAAGAGTAGTTTGTGTTCTCGCTCCGCAAGACATGTGTCTCGCTCCGTGAGGAACTGCACTCAGCCAACATGAATTTTTTTTAAATTTTTTTGCCATAACTTATCCAATTCAAGGCCAAATTGACCCAAACTTGTTTCTAACTCTTTAATTTGTACTATATTTGGGACACAAAAGAGGTCTTAAACCTCTATTATGAATGAAAAATACTTCCACTAACAAAATGAATCCCAACAAGTTAGTTTTGACCAATTTCACTACAAGTTTGAGATACATTTCAATTTAACCACCTCAATGGCCCAAATACACAGAAAATATACATCTATTACTCAAATGAGTGTATTTAAAAAGATTATGAAACAAAACTCAAGAACCATAGAAACCCTTACTTTGGTCGAAACTCTTAAGAAATCAACCAAAAATCAACAGCTTTAAGAGTCTTTTATGACTGAAATTTGACCCATTACCAAACCATATTAACCATAAACAGTTCCAACTCATTTACAAACCCATATTGACCCCAAAACAAGTCTAATTTAAGTCATAAACGTTATTCAGAAATCAAATGGATTTTGAACCCTAAATGCATATAAAGAACAAATTCTCATAAATTAGTATAAGGGTTTAATTAACACTTAATAATACTGAATTAAGCATAAACAAGAGTTTGCAATTACCTTAATTGGAAAACAAACTTGCCAAGTCTCTTCCTTAAACACTTTAACTCTTAAATGGGATATAACTTGATGAAGCTTAATATGATGGAACTAACATGGACATACCTTCAAATATTCAATTCTTCATCAACATGGATAGGCTTATCTTTAGCCCTCTCTCTCTCTCTCTCTCTCTCTCTGTGTCGAGACTTCTGGAGAAACAAGACTCCAATGAGTCAAATGAATCAATTGTGGGATATATATATATATATATATATATATATATATATAGAGAGAGAGAGAGAGAGAGAGAGAGGGAAGTTCCATCGAGAACAAAAAAAATGCGAGAACTGCGAGAACCGATCTAAACCGTCCATCTTAGCTTCTTTCTTACCCCAATTTTTTTAAAACTAAAATATCTACCAAACGCCAAGATATTAAATTATGAAAATTATACCAAATTAACGACATAAATATGCTCTTTAATATGACATCCATATTGCTATATTTTTTTCAACAAAAAAAATTTCATTTTTGCCGAGTTTTTTTTCTAGCACTATAAGGTATATTACACATGTGCATCAGTAATTACATATAAACTTTCAAATAACTCTTGTACTCCTAAAACATATACATTACACAAAATAGACATACTACTGCAAATGATTAATAAACTAGAAAAGTACTCAAATGCTAGTTCGATAACAATGTAGTCAATCTAATGGGTTAAAGCACATGGATTTCCAAAATAAGCACACACACACACAACACTAGAAAAAGAAACAGAAGAAATACCAACTTAATAGCAGCAAGAGATTTGTTAACGTATAATATAAGCCTAAAATGTGTGTAAGATAAGGTATGTATACATATATGTAAGATACCTTATAGTACTGATTACATATATGTTAGTACTGATGCATATATGTAACATACCTTATAGTGTTAGAAAAAAAACCCGGTAAAAATGAATTTTTTGTAACACCGGGTTTCACGAGCTTAAAATTAGTGGAAATTAAAAACTTTTTAAACTTATTTACACAAACGTTTTGCAGCGGAACAAACAACTGTTTACATACTAAAGATTGTTTATCGACTTGGCAATCAAGAACAACGAATCAAGGCAAGTCTAAAAAATCAAGCCAGTGTTACCACTACGTACAGACCATCGCCACAAATATCAGAGTTAATAAACAAGTGTTCCAAAAGATATATACAACAACGCTACCCAAAGCAAACCCTCCTCGCCAGGCCATTTGATTACTAACCTGCGGAAAGGGAAATATCACGAAACATTAGCTACACTAGCTAGTGAGTACATATATCACATAAGCACCAATAAGCATGCTATCACGTCACAATATGGCACACAGAGCTAAGCTATCACGTAGCGGTGCGCCGACATGTCAGCGGGATCATATCTTGCAAGGTAGCTAGCATGGCTCAACGATTTGAGCTGGGGAATCAGTCACAACCAACCGCATCGGTGAGGGAGCGAAGAGCAGCCCACCATCATGTTTGAGTCACTAGGACTCCATTCGGATCTGATCATAGACCAAGATCCTCACTGTATGTCGAGGAACGGCGGCCTGCAGAACCTTTAACCCGGAAAACCCATCGATTACCATTGATCCCGAAAAACACTCAAGGATCCAGCCGCGTTAGCAAACTGACCTCAACCCCTGCGTCTGTCCGGACAGGAATCACAAACACGGATGACCCATAGGGTCCACAGTACGCATGCGTATCACATATCACAATTTATATCACATGGTATCACTTATAACACTATATCACGTCATACCTCGCGCGTTCACATATACACATGACACATAACAATAGGCAACCGATAACCCTACTTACTGAGTCTCATGGGAAACCGGTACTCACCTCGAGATTACAGGAGGCAGATATGAATTCGGGAATCCCAAGAACACACGGAGTCGTCCAAATCACCTAACACATTAGGTTCTGGCTTGGTTATCACATACACATAGCACACGTAGGCTTAAAACATAATTTACAAACTGTCAGCACTGGACAGGCTCCTACAGACGCAGAGGACATGTCCTACGGCCGCAGGACACATGCCAAACCCATCCTACGGCTGTAGGGATAATTCCATGCGCCCGCAGAGGTTCTTTCCAATGAATCATGCCCTACGGCCGCAGGAACCTATTCTTACGCCCGCAGGAGCTATTCTTTGGTGACCTACGACCGTAGGTTATGTACCTACGCCCGTAGACCTTGTTCCTTCGTCCGTAGACGGTAAACCACACAAAAACACATCCTACAGCCGCAGAGACCCTGCCTACGGCCGCAGAAAACACAAAAGGCCTCCTACGGCCGCATGGAGTATCTCCTGCGCCTGCAGGAAGTTCCTGCACAGCAGGCCTTCGTCCCTGTTCGCAACTCAGACCTGCAATACGCGTTTTTAACCTCTTTTTCGACCAAAACTCAGTTTTAATCACTTGTATACTTCACTTGACATCTAAGGAAGCTTACAAACACATTTTTACACAACAACAAACACAAACACACACCAAAACAGCATCAAAAGGGTGTTTCTTCTTCAAATACCCAAGAACTAGATTTTTAGTTGAAAACACTTACAAATCTGTTAGTACACAGTAGATTGGAGCTTTGATTTGTTACTGAAATCTCTTGCAGAAGCTTGATTCTTGATTTTCAATCACAAGTTGAGAGTATGTGTGTGTTTCTTAGTACGTAAGTATGCATGTGTAGTTGTGTGTGTGTTTCTCAATGTCAGGGGATAAGGAAGGAGTCAAAAGACCGACCTTGGGGTTTTTAATTAAACCTCGGGTATTTTGTTCCCCTTTTTAACTTACAACTTGACACACGCCATCCCGTTTTAACCAACGGGGATATCTACGGAATCATTACGCGAAACCGTATAACACGACATTACTTTTAGACACGTTTGACACTTTTCACATAATCACATTAATTAACACAAGACACGTTAGTCACACAAAACACTTAATTCATTCACTTAAAGGCACTGTACAACCTCTTAAACACAAAGTACAAGTCACTACTGATAGGACCTTTTTCAGGGTGTTACAAATCTACCCCCTTAAGAAGATTCCGTCATCGAAATCTGATCCCTTACGAACAGGTGGGGATATCGAGCTCGCATATCATCTTCAGTCTCCCAGGTCATATTCGAACCTAGGTTATATTTCCACTTCACAAGAACCAGCTTGATCACTTTCTTATGCAGCTTCTTAGTCTTTGAGCCGAGAATCTCAACAGGTTCCTCAATGAGGCGTTTTGAAGTATCAACTCTCAGCTCTTGTAATGGCAGAATCTGACTCTCATCTACTTTGCACTTGCGTAAGTAACATACGTTGAAGGTATTATGAATACCCGCAAGTTCTGGAGGTAACTCGAGAGACACAGTTTGATCATTGACTCTGCGCAAGATCTTGAACGGTCCTACAAAACGTAGACTCAACTTGCCTTTACGGCCAAAGCGGATAACACCCTTCCACGGAGAGACTTTCAGGAAAACCCGATCGCCCTCGTTAAACACAACTGGCCGACGTCTCGGGTCAGCGTACACTTTCTGTCATTCACGAGCGGCTTTCAGCTTTTCACGCACCACTCTTACTTTATCAGCAGTAATTTGCACAATTTCGGGTCTAGCGAACTGCTTCTCGCCAGGCTCTAACCAACACGTGGGAGTGCGAAAACGTCTCCCGTATAACATCTCAAATGGTGGCATTCCAATACTGGAATGATATGAGTTGTTGTAAGCAAACTCAATCAATGGCAGATGTGAATCCCACGCACCGCCGAACTCAAGTACACATGTGTAACACCGTATTTTCTAACATTACTTTGAAATACGCGCGGAAGCTAAAACACATTACTAATATATAATAATAATGAAAATACAACTTTAACTTGTTTGATTTACAAAACACATTTACAATGTTAAACAAAAACAGGCTCTTTACAAAAACAAACATATATCAGAGTTATGATCAGTCCATATGTCCAGCTTTACTCCTATCATCTACATACTAGGAGTATCCTGTAAAAGAGTTCAACAGTGGGGAATTAGCACAAAGCTAAGTGAGAGAATATATATAAAAAACATACAAGGCATAAAGCCCAAACAACCAAGCTGAAGCAACAAGAGAACCGGCGGTCTTGCGGGACCTTCAACCAAATGCCGGCCAAAGCATAGGTTTACCGATAGCCCAGTTATCACAGATAACAGTACTAGCACCTCTTGATTACGACAAATGCTTATCAAGACGATTACTATTACTGTATATCCCTAAACATAGGCCCAGCTGAAAAACAACCGCCAAGCTGATCTCCACAACAACATGTATATATACAGTAAACAAGAGATAACATCTCAAAGAGCAACAATCAGGTGATATATCTTATACATCCAAGATATATATCCACTCACCGATATCTTCAACAGTCAGGCAACTCAGTCTTTACTTATCTACTGAGTTTTGTCTCCACCTGAACAAACAACTAACAATCAGTATTTGCTTAATCAATACACAATAAGCACAATACTATAATCAACCACATATGCACATAAAATCACAAGTACATATTAAATTCATGTATATTCATATCAATATACCGTAATTCACTATTACCTTTTACAATCTGTAATTCTGTGAATTCATTCAACTCCTCAGCTTTAGGAAATTCATACACTCCTTTCATAAGCCAAGGCCACACTTGATGTACAAGTTCATGTTTATCTTCAATTCATCAAAGAGTTGATCTTTAATCGGATTCCTCATAACATTCAAATTCCAAGCATAGGAAAGTTAGAATTCCGATTAATCCCAAATCCGATTGAATTCTCAAATTCCGATAAAGTCAATTCCGATAGAATCAAATCCGAGCTAAGGTTAAATCCGATAAAACCAAAGCCGATAGGGTCAAATCCGATAAAACCAAATCCGATAGGATCAAATCCGATAAGACCAATTCCGAGCGAAAGCACAATCCGACAAAAATTAATTCCGAGAAAAGGAAATTCCGATAAAAACCAATTCCGATAAAATGGAATTCCGAGAAATATCCAATACCGAGTAAATAGAAATCCAATAAATTAGAAATCTGATAAAAGTCATAATCCGATAAAATGGAATTCCGAGAAATATCCAATACCGAGTAAATCCAAATCCGATCATATCAAATCCGATAAGTAGTTAAGGCACACAAATCAGTTTTTCTCGGATTTCAACCAATACCGATAAAATTGATCGGGATTTACAAATTCCGATCCAATCATAACTCGAATTCTGAATGCTTCATAACATGAATTCCGACAGAATCATATCTATGCATAAATTCAATTTCTAATCTGTTTTTTAACATGCAATAACATCTATATTTCCAGAATTGATTCTAAACATGTATTGATCATATTCTATCAATAATTCAAACATGCAAACACCCTATGATCATCAAGTCATCAAGATCAATCGGTATTATAATTTCATATTCAAAACCGAGATAATTCAACATTAACAACTTATCATTCAGAAATCTAACCTTTAATGATGCTAAATACTTCAGTTAGCAGATTACTCAATTAAAATCACCAAATATCGATTTCAATTTCTCTTCTTCTTTCTTGCTCTCGGCCGAGATAAAAAACACATACAACACCTTAACAATTTGCATGTAATGAAAGTATGTGGCATGTTTGGTGGTGTGTAGGTGTCAAAACCGACACCTCACCATCCACTCACAATTAACACATTTAATTAACAAATGTCACTATATAGTTAACTAAAACAATTAATCCACATAAAATAAATAATTACTCAAATTAATTAAGATAAACCAACTTAATTACCTTAATCAAACTAGGCCGGTAAGGAGAGTGTTACAACATGCGTGAAACATGTCCTCCAGGGTTTGGATAGTTCTCTCTGACTGGCCGTCTGTCTGAGGATGGTACGCCGTGCTCAAATGAACACGAGTGCCAAGCTCACGGTGTAAACTCTGCCAGAAATTTGAAGTAAACCGCGGATCGCGATCTGACACAATAGAACACGGTACCCCATGGCGTGACACCACTTCAGCAATATACAACTTTGCTAGCTTATCCAATAGAGTAGAGTCGCTGACAGGCAGAAAATGAGCACTTTTGGTCAACCGGTCAACTATGACCCAAACCGCATCGTGACCTCTGAGGGTTTTTGGCAACTTTGTCACGAAATCAATAGCAATATTATCCCATTTCCACTCAGGAATTTCGAGTTGCTGAAGATTACCGTATGGTTTCTGGTGCTCAGTCTTCACTTGCGCACAAATTTGACACTTCTCCACGTAAAAAACAATGTCTCGCTTTAAAGTAGGCCACCACTACAAAGCTTTCAAATCATGATACATTTTCGTGCTGCCCGGATGAACAGACAGTCGAGACTGGTGAGCTTCTTGCAGAATCAACTCACGATTTCCCCTGTACAGGGGCACCCAAATACGAGACTGAAAAGTCTTTAGCCCACGGCTATCATCTGTAAGCAGATCTCTCTGCTTCAGCATCACTTCAACTTTCAGATTCTCGTCACGCAAGGCAACATATTGTGCTTCCTTCAATCTCGCAAGAATATCAGGAACCACCACAAGTTTCACGAATTTCGCCTCAGCTGATGAGCTTTTGCGACTAAGAGAATCCGCCACCACATTGGCTTTACCATGATGATAACGGATCTTACAGTCATAATCATTGATCAACTCGAGCCAACGCCGCTACCAGTTCTTTCTGCGTAAATACATATTGCAGACTCTTGATTCGTACTGACCACACACTTGGTACCGTACAGATAATGCCGCCACAGCTTCAGAGCTAATACAACAGCAGCTAGCTCAGGATCATGTGTAGGATAGTTACCTTCATGTGGCTTTAACTGTCGAGACGCATATGCTATCACTTTATCACGCTGCATTAACACACAGCCAAGCCCCGAATAAGAAGCATAACAATAAACGACGAAGTCATCGGACCCGTAAGGTAAAGAAAGAATCGGAGCTTCACACAATAGCCGTTTCAGAGATTGAAACGCTTGTTCTTGCGCCTCAGACCACACGAACGCAACGTATTTCCGAGTGAGCTTAGTCAAGGGACCTGCAAGTTTAGAAAAATCACGGATAAACCGCCGATAATATCCAGCTAGGCCGAGAAAACTACGAACTTCAGAAGGAGTTCGGGAAACTTCAGAAGGAGTTCGAGAAAACTACGAACTTCGATGGAACTTCCCTATATATATATATATATATATATATATATATATATATATATATATATATATATATATATATATATATATATATATATATATATATATATATATATATATTTGGGATGGTTCATGCGAGAACCGTTGTTAGTGCGAGAACCACGAGAACCAATCTTATCCGTTCCTTGAATATGAGAGGTTTCATGGATGGCGAGCGTGGAGGGATAGAGTGTGGCAGGGTGCATGTGAGGAATTTATGGGTGGGCAATGACATTGAAGGAGGGGGAATTGGACGGGTCAGATTGGTTCTCGCAGTTCTCGCACTAAGAATAGTTCTCGCATGAACTTTTTCCTATATATATATATATATATATATATATATATATATATATATAGGGCAGGGATATACTAAAAATTTAGTTATGCTACAAAAAGTAAAGAGAAATGTGAGCCACTAGATTAATGAGTTAATAACTAACTTTTTTTATAATAAATTAATTAAAATATGTTAGTTAAGGGCATTTTAGTCTATTGATTATTAACCACCTCCTAAAATCATGTAAACATATTTCACAGCAGAACACGGAATCAAAATTAAAATAAAACTATGAATTATTTGATGCACAACACGAATTATCAATTATAATTGATGCACATCTAAAATTCATCAATTATAAATTGGTGCATAATACATTTATGCACACACTAATTGATGCACATCTATAATTCATCAATTATAAATTCATCAATTATAATACATTTATGCACTGATGAATATCTCAACAATTGATGCACACACTACAAGAAAATATCAAAAATATAAATAATGGATCTAATTCATCAAAAAATAAAAGAAAAAAAATCAATTCATCACATAATTATAGCAAAAAAGTTTAATATCCACTGTAATTGATTTTCACATTTAAAAACGCACCCAAAAACGACTTCCACCACAAAATGAAGATTATTATATAAAATAATACTGAAAAAGATGAAACCTTGCCGAATATAATTGCTCTCGAAAATTAAAACCATCTCACTGATACTTGATTTTTATTGTTTTTGCCGTCGCTTAAAATTATAGAGCCAACGTGAAACGTGAATTAATTCAGATGCCACCATAAATAATTCAATTTGCTTTTGAATTGTATGCAAATCTCTCCGCCACTTCACCATTCTTAAAACCAATAAGAGATTAGAACATTTTCTTTAACAAATTTGTGGATGAAGATGGATTTGAAGACTTGACGGAAATTTGTTTTAGTGTAGGAAGACTGGAAGAGAGTGGGGATGAAATAGTCACCGTGAGAGATTAAGGGGTGTGGCTAATTTAATGGAAGAGAGAGAAACTAATTACGAAGATACCTAAAATGCCCCTTAACTAATTATGCCATGTGTCATCTTCAGATTTCTTCTTACTCTTTTTATCTTAATGAACCCAATTCTCTCTCTCTCTCTCTCTCTCTCTCTCTCTATATATATATATATATATATATATATATATATATATATATATATATATATATATATATATATATATATAGTGGGAGGTTCAAATGAGAACCTAAATGTTTTTGAGAATGGGAGACTCAATCCCAGCCGTCCAATTCCCCCTCCTTCAATGTCATTGCCCACCCATGAATTCCTCACATGCACCCTGCCACACTCGATTCCCCACGCTTTTCATCCATAAATTCCACTTACAAAATGAACGGCTGAGATTGAGTATCCCATTCTCATTTAATTTCTCATTCTCATTTGAATATATATATATATATATATATATATATATATATATATATATATATATATATATGTGTGTGTGTGTGTGTGTGTGTGTGTGTGTGTGTGTGTGTGAGGTCTAACCTGATTGGAAGAGTGGCTTCTGTGGATAATCTACATGCCTTAAGTAACTTTAAAGAGGCGGAAGGATGCTCCAGCAAAGACATAAAATACATTGGTGGGCTCTATGTTCTTGTTGAGTTTGATTCGCCGGAGGCATCATTCATAACAAACGCCAAAGAAGTCTGGGAGAACCGGTTTGTGTCATTGGAGAAATGGAACTACGATTTTAAATTACAAGATAGATTAGCATCACTTGTAATAAGAGGAGTTCCTCCTCAAGCTTGGTGTTCAGAGACTTTCTCGGAAATTGCCAGCAAGTGGGGAGAGGTTTTGATAAAAGAGGACTGTGCGTTGGAGAACAAGAATATGTCGTATGGAAGAGTGGCCGTTCTTACCAAAGAACCGAAACAAATTAATTCTAAACGTGAGGTAATCATAGATGATTCTCATTTCGTTGTCACAGTAATTGAAGACTCCATGGAGACTTTGAAGTTGGCTCCAGGATGGTCGGTAGAACGGAACAATCTTAATGAGGTTATGTCGGAAAGTAGTGAATCGAGCAATCATGGTTATGAAGACGATGGTTCTGATT
The DNA here is from genome assembly GCA_947179395.2 of Pulicaria dysenterica. NCBI lineage: Eukaryota > Viridiplantae > Streptophyta > Magnoliopsida > Asterales > Asteraceae > Pulicaria > Pulicaria dysenterica. The sequence goes on from OX359289.1 coordinate 99,102,871, forward strand.
TCAGGAACAGCAGGCATATCGGACGAAATCAGAGACACATGGGGTGGCTTCCGACGTGAAGCAAAACTGGATTAAGGGGTTATGTTCTAGCAACAAGGTACAAATTTTGGGCATTCAAGAAACTTTTGCTTGTGATCCTGATTCGTATACAATAAAGGCACTTTGGGGGAATAGGGCTTTTGATTATGTTTACACAAACGTAAGAGGAAGATCGGGAGGACTAATAACCATCTGGGATGAATCCTGCTTCAATAAAATTGACTCACATCAGGGTGAAGGATTCGTATGAGGTTCTTGGATTGGGATAGACACCAATTCGGATTCTTAAACGTATATGCTCCTCAAGAGACAAGGAACAAAAAGAGAGTATGGGCAGAGATTCACCACTTCCTCATCACGTATTGGTCCACGATTTGGGTAGTATTTGGCGACTTTAATGAGGTTCGCAACAATGACGAAAGAAAAGGTACGAATTTCTCCCACTATGGCGCTAGACTGTTTAATGAATTTATACACAAGTCTGATCTAGTGGAAGTTAAAAGTGGGGGTCGTAGATTTACGAGAATGAGTACAGACGGTTCTAAACTCTGTAAATTAGACCGTTTTCTTGTTTCTTCTAGCTTTCTCTTAAAATGGCCAAAACCGAATATTTTTCCTAAACTGTACTCTGATCACAGTCCCCTACTCTTTAACGCCGTCTCGGTTGATTTTGGGCCATCATATTTTAAGTTCTATAATTCATGGCTAAAAGAGTCGAGCCTCACAAATGTCGTGAAGCTGGGTTGGGAAGACAATGCAATCAGATACCAAAATTCCACCATACTCACTTTCAAGGCCAAGTTGCGTGCTGTGAAAAACAGATTAAAAATGTGGAGAAGTGATATATATCAAAACAAAAGTCGAAAAATTTGATTTCAATGAAAAACTCAGTGGAATCACTAGAAATCAAGGCGGAATCCTCCTTCCTCTCATCACCAGAGGGGAAAAGGAGGCAGGAGCTCTTAATCCAGATCAAAGATCTTGATATGGCTGATATTTTAGATTTAAAACAAAGATCGAGGGTTAAATGGTATATGGAAGGAGATGAAAATTCCCGTTTCTTCCATGGCATTATCAACCAAAACAGAAGAAACAACTTCATACACGGCTTGTCGGTAAATGGTAATTGGATAACAGACCCAGGGGAAATTAAGTTGGCAGCTCTTGAACATTTTTCAAAAAAATTTGAAAAGCAAAAAAGAATCCGGCCTTCTTTTTTTTGTAACAATTTCAAGAAACTTTCTTCAACTCGCGCCTCTGCATTGGAGGTAGCCTTTACAATGGAGGAGCTGAAAAAATCAGTTTGGGACTGTGGTTCGGAAAAGGCTCTGGGTACAATGGTTTCACTTTTGCCTTTCTGAAAAATTCCTGGAACTGTTAAAAACAGATTTGTTTCAAGCGGTAAAACAATTTGAAGAGAGAGCTTCGTTTGACAAGGGTAGCAATGCTTCTTTTATTGCTCTTATTCCCAAAGCGCACTCGTGTTTGTCTTTGGATACATTCCGATTAGCTTGAATTGCTGCTTTTATAAAATCATAGTTAAAATCTTAGCTAACCGTCTCAAACTGGTAATTGGTTCAGTAATAGCCCCGGAACAGTCAGCCTTCATTGAAAACAGAAACATATTGGATGGTCCGCTAATAGTTAACGAAACTATTTCATGGCTCAAAAATACCAAAAGAAAGGCCTTGCTTTTCAAGGTAGACTTTGAAAAAGCCTTTGATTCCATTGATTGGGAGTTTTTGGACGAAACTATTTCATGGCTCAAAAATACCAAAAGAAAGGCCTTGCTCTTCTATGCCCGCTATGTACCAACGAGGAGGAAACGGAAGACCATCTCTTTGTTCATTGCTCAACAGCGAAAATAGTCCTGAAGGAAATCGCAAGATGGTGGAAGGTTGATGTTTCAGTTATCTCAAATGTTTCAAACCTGTTTGAATGGGGCAGAATGTTACAGTTCAAAGGAAGAAGGCTAAAGGCGTTTACAGGGGTGATATATGCATACTTCTGGTTCATGTGGAGAATAAGAAATGGGAAAGTCTTCTCACACACAGCAACACAAAAGGAAGCAATTCTGGGCTGTGAAATTCAAGCTTATACTTTCTTTTGGATCAAGACAAGATGGCAACAATGTAACCTAGCTAATAGATGGAATGATTGGTTATGCTCTCCTGTTTCATGTTTTTGAACTTTGCTTCCTTGTAATTCTAGCATCTTACTAGTTTTGGTAATAAAATTGTCTTGTCGTTTCAAAAAAAAAAGTGCTTGATCATAAAGTAATTAATTAAGTCTGTACTCAATATATATAATAAACCTCAAAAGTAACCACGTAAATTTGATGAGGTTTTCAAACAGCGCGCGGCGAGAAGATAAAAAGAGGGGATATATTGACCGGAAAACAAACCGTAAACGGTAAAGATTTTTCTGTTCATGTAATTTCGTGTGGATGAGTCTTTAACTCGAATGTACACGGAGTATTCTTGTGACCATCTCCGCACACCTATCTAGCCACCTTCAAAATATTTACCTAAAAATGTTTGAACCTGAAATTTCTTTGAAGATTTCAACAACTAAGCCACCTTGGTAATCGTTATAGACTAGCAAACAAAGTAGAATGACATCATCAAGATAAATTACGGAAATAACATGTTTGATGATCAAACAGACCAAAAGAAGGGTACGATATTTACCGGTTCTATCCAATCATAACGGTTTTCTGCATAACATAAAAATTCTTTAGTTTATATTAATGTTAATACACTTTAGTTATTAAATTGGTAAGTAAATGTAACTTTTTTTTCATTAATAACTCTTCTTTCAATTTAAAAAATGTTGTATTATGTTAATCCTATGGAGGGGTGACGCGGTGTAATATTTCAAATTATATGATATCATTAATATTAGTTATTAACGTGGTTATATTGCTTAAAAGAAATTTTGTTTCATGTTTATAAAAGAAACCATGATATATCATGTATAAATTGTCAAATTAATATTTATAAGGTTGATTATATCAATTTAATGTTATATGGCCTTGATGTACAATTGATAATGCATAAAGTACAATTAATAAAAGCTATGTATGTTAGTAATACAAATTTCATAAGTTATTTATTTTATATATAAATTTGGTGAAACTTTAGGCACTAAAAATGTTAGAAATTTCAAGGGCTAAAAGTGTTAATATCTTATATATATATATATATATATATATATAGGGGAGGGTTCCATCGAGAACCAAAAAAAATACGAGAACTACGAGAACCGATCTAAACCGTCCATCTTAGCTTCTTTCTTACCCCCATTTTTTTAAACTAAAATATCTACCAAACGCCAAGATATTAAATTATGAAAGTTATACCAAATTAATGACAAAAATATGCTCTTTAATAGGACATCCATATTGCTATATTTTTTTCAATAAAAAAAATTCGTTTTTGCCGGGTTTTTTTTCTAGCACTATAAGGTATGTTACATATATGCATCAATACTAACATATATGTAATCAATACTATAAGGTATGTTACATATATGTATACATATCTTATCTTACACACATTTTAGGCTTATATTATACGTTAACAAATCTCTTGTTGCTATTAAGTTGGTATTTCTTCTGTTTCTTTTTCTAGTGTTGTGTGTGTGCGTGCTTATTTTGGAAATCCATGTGCTTTAACTCATTAGATTGACTACATTGTTATCGAACTAGCATTTGAGTACTGTTCTAATTTATTAATTCTTTGCAGTAGTATGTCCTTTTTTTGTGTAATGTATATGTTAGAGGAATACAAGAGTTATTTGAAAGTTTATGTGAAATTACTGATGCACATGTGTAACATACCTTATAGTGCTAGAAAAAAAACCCGGCAAAAACGAATTTTTTTGTTGAAAAAAATATAGCAATATGGATGTCATATTAAAGAGCATATTTTTGTCGTTAATTTGGTATATTTTTCATAATTTAATATCTTGGCGTTTGGTAGATATTTTAGTTTTAAAAAATTGGGGGTAAGAAAGAAGCTAAGATGGACGGTTTAGATCGGTTCTCGCAGTTCTCGTATTTTTTTTGGTTCTCGATGGAACCCTCCCCTATAAGGTTCATTTTAGAACCGATTTTAGTGTGAGTTCGCGAGAACCAATTTTAGCCATTGATTTGATAAGTGAAATTCATGGATGGAGAGCGTGGCTGGTTCAAGTGTGGCAGAATGCATGCATGTGATGAATTCAGGGGTGTGTAATGACATTGAAAGAGGAAAAATTGGCCGACTCGGATTGGTTCTCGCAATAAAAATTGTTCTTAAATAAACCTTTATATATATATATATATATATATATATATATATATATATATATATATATATACAGGGACGGTTCAAACAAAAACTATTTTTGTACGAGAACTGCGAGAAACCAGTGATAGCCATTGATAAAAAAGATGGAGGGTTCAGATTAAGGTGTTAATTTAAGAACCATTTTTATAGGAGAATTTTAAGAACCAACTTAAATCATACATGTGAAAAATCAAGGGTGCAAAATGAAAATGAAAAGTTCATCGGTTATACCAAATACGTTTTCTAAATATTTTACAGAAAACTGAAAATAAAAACTCCACCTATTTTCTAGAAACTTTTCCTAAGAAAACTGAAATCAATTTTTCGTAACCAAACACAACCTTAGGGATCGTGAGTATCTTATTCGAAATTGAAGTTCCCATTTGATTCACAATCTAAAATTTTCAAGTAACTCAAGTTGAAGCTTGAAAATAAGAAGAAGAAAAGAGGTAATGTGTAATTTTACGTGCTTCGTTGGTTGAAAACCCTAAGATTGTAACTAATTACCTATTTTTTTCATTCGAGTTTTTTAGTTCGGCCAAACACTTCGCGTCAAATGCTAAAGAAAGCTAAAAAACGTTGTTTAGTGAGCTTAAGATATCATTAAATTTCAGGTTAAAATAAAGAAAAGTGCATTCTTTTACTTTTTCTCAATACTATCAAAATATGTGATTGTTGTGGTCATTGAAAAGTTGCATATTTGCAACTTAAAAAACAATCTCCTTTAGCCGGTAAGCTAGCCTCGCCTACCTCATCTATATGCATTTTTATCCGGCCGCATTTTATGTATAAGTTTTAAATATTAATGTGTGAAAAAGATATATGTTCATTTATTATTAGTTAAATAATGAACATAATGTTATATGTTCTTAGTGATACATTTGGTGTAATCTTGCATATGCCCAAGTCAATTAGCAAATGTTGTTATGCTTAATGAGAATTAACATATTTTCAAAGTAAGTGAGCAATTTAACATAATTTGGTATAAAAAATTATGAGTTCTAAACAAATGCTATTATTTAGTGTTTATTTCCCTTATACATAATTTTGAGATAATAAAAATTTTAAAATCCATATTGAAATGGATGACATGTTATTGATACATAATTGTGTATAAAGGTTGCGTAAGTGCATTTGGTCCCTTAGCATCTAATGGTGAGATTTTATGATTGTGTAGTACAAAAATGACTTGTATACTGAAGTGCTTATACAACAACGGTATTTGGTGATTGTGGAGTAGTGTCCCCTCCTAAAAGGTTGTGAGTTCAAGTTCGGCTGTGAACAATAAAGTGGATTTAGGAGTAGCTTTAGTGGGTATAAGTTTGTTGTTAAAAAATGACTTGTATACAAATATGATAAGTTGTTGTCTATTTCTCACATACATAACTTAGATATATAAATTTTCCGAAATTCATACCGGACTTCACGACAGGTTATAAACAAATATTATAGATAATGGATGCATAAGCATATCTCATGTGAGATTATATGGTTGCGTAAACGAGTGTATATATTAGATTCATTTCATATATTACTTTGTTCCATGAATTCTATGTAACATGAATTTTTTGTTGTGTTTTGTGAAATTATTGCATACCTATCTCGTCACTTATATTACACATGTGAACCTTGTAGGGTTTGGTGTTTTATAGTGTTGAACTATTAGAATTTTTATTCTGCTTTTCATTGTTCTCTATTTAAAGTTGCATATGTGTTGTAATATCTTAAATTTCGATATATATATATATATATATATATATATATATATATATATGTATTATATATATGGTATGGTTATATATAGAACCATTATTAATCATAGAATCCATAGAATATTCATGGTTTGACATGTGACAATTTTTTAAAGGCTAAAATGGGAAAAACATCAAAACTTGAAAACACATGTGCCTTCACAAAAACCCCCTAGACCATTTTATAATACCTATCAAATCTTTAATTAACTATATTTTCATCATATTTAAGTATTCTTACAAAAAAAATTATGCCAATCGTTTCGTTTTTTGTTATCTTTAATTCAAGACTAGACTTGATATAATTGTGCAACTTTTTTTTTTGAAAATGCAAGTGTTCTCGAATATGCAAATGGTTTGACATATATGAAAATGCTTAAAAATGAAAGAAAAACAAATCTAGTAGATAAACAGATGAGACGAGAATAAAAAATTTAACCAACATCTGCATGTTAATTAATCCATATGCATTTAAATAATCTATAAGAAATACAAGTGAAACACAAGTATACAAGCATTTTCGCAATAAAACATGCAAAACAACAATCTAAACTATAAGCAACAACAATCTAAAATACAAACAACAACATTTTGACATAAAAATGCAAGCAACAACATTTTCATATAAAATGCAAGCAAAAACAATCTAAAATGCAAACAACAACATTTTCACATAAAAATTGCAAACAACAATAATCTAAAATACAAACAACAAATTTTCATATAGAAAATGCAATCTAAAATGCAAACAACAGTAATTTCATATAAAAATGAAATCAACCGCAATGAAAATGATTAGCATTTTGGTTATCATTTTTATGTGGGTTGCATTTTGGTTATCAACTTCATCTGATTTGCATTTTTTTGGTCATAATTTTCATCTGTGTTGCATTTTCGTTATCATCTTCGGGTTGCATTTTCGTTTTGATGTAACAAATATAAGATGAAATATTCAACTCAAAATGTATATTGAACTTCATATGTGTTGCATTTTTGTTATTATTTATATCTGTGTTGCAATTTCAAAACATAAAAATTACACAAATATGAAAAAGTTGTCTTAATTAAAAGAAGATTAAAAAACTAGTACATTGGTATGTTTTTTTACTTAGATTCTCAAAACATAATTAGTTATGGCAAATTAAAGTTTTGTGAGGCTAGAAAATGTATGTTTTTTTTATCATTTTTGCACATCTTTATAGATTATTATTGGTAAACATATATAATAATTACAAAACTGCCATCAATTAATATTAGTCTTTGATTAAGTTTATCTAATAGTTTAGGGTTTAGGTTGTTCTTTAGGTATTATGGATAAAGGGTGTCTCTCTCTCTCTCTCTCTCTCTCTCTCTCTATATATATATATATATATATATATATATATATATATATATATATATATATATATATACACTAGTATTTTACCCGCGCGATGCGGTGGGGTAAAATAGTTTCATTTGCCGACATAGGGGTGTTCAAAATTCGGATATAAACCGTTTTAACATAATCCGAACCGCTCCGTAACCGAAAAAGCCGAAACCGTTTTCAAATTTGGTTTAAAAACCAAAACCGATTACCATAAATACTTTAATTACATAAAAGTGAAACCATTTTCAAATTCAGTTTAAAAACTGAAGCCGATTACATAAAATAGTACAAATCAAATAGCATTATTTACAATATGTTTCAGCAATAATCTTAAACACTTTAAATACTTTAATTACATAAAACTGTCAGAATTTAAATACATAATTAATGCTTTAAAAATGTCAAAAAATTAATTACAAATAAATGTCCTGAATTTAATGACAGTTGTACTATTTTAAAAGTGTTAAGATTGTTGTTCAAAGTTATTGTAAAGCATATTATATTACTTGTACTACTTAACTTAAAATATTGTCTTAAAAAAAGAGCTAAATGCTTTATAGATTAGTAAAGATATGGATTGTAAATTGAGTTTTTGTGGTAAAAGAATAAGGAAATAAACTTGAGTGACTAGAAGTGTAAATATGGGATATAAATATCCCACGAACCCTTTTTGACTCATTTGAGTCGTTTACTACGGCTAGAAGAGTCGAGAGAAAGAAGGGGTTTGAGAAAGTGAGCTGCAACAAGAAGAAATCTTGAAGATTACTTAATGCAAGTTAAATTTGAGTCAAAATTGAAGTGTTTTAGTAGTATTTCTACCGTTTAAGTTTGATTTTAGGCAAAAAAGAGCTGGACATTTTTAGTTGGTGATCATAAGTAAGTTTTAATTTTTGATTATTTTTAATTCAGTGTAATATGTGGTTAATAAGACCCAATCTTGTTGTGTATTGAAGTTCTTGAGCAAATTGGTCAAAGTTTAGGCAAGTTGTGTGAGTTAGGGTTTAATCACTTAATGGTTGGGTATGATAATGTTATAATCTGTTTTGGTGAGTTAGAAATAAAGTACACGTGTTCTATAAACTTATCTTTGAGTTTAATATGCTTTGGGGTTGATTAAATGAGAAAACTGCAAGCTTTAGACAAGAAATTTGTAAAAGCATGCTGCTGTTCGGTTTCTGCAGTTTTGGAACTGTTTTATAAAATTCATAAAAAATCAACCGTTAATCAGATTTATGCGTATCATATATCGTTCGAAAGCTAGGAATGTCTAGTTTAATACATCTATTGATCACATAAACTAATTACTATAGTGAGTTGACCTAAATGTCAAAATACAAAAGCTGTGTTAGTTTTGGGAGTATATTTGACAAATGTAAAACAAGATTTTTTTTAGTAATTGACCTTAAGCTTTTAATTATCAGTTATTTTGGGATTCATCAATAACTCCTATTAAAGTGAGTTTGAGACCTCTTAAAATATCTAGTATTGATGTCAAATATGTCTCTTGACTTGAGAATTTAGTTAAGTTATCTAAGATGATGTTGTGTACTCTTAATTATAGGGTTGACCATCAAGTGAGTAATTGTGGTTTTGTGTTGTGATCTTCATCACAACTTTCATGTGAGTGTATTATGTGGATACTTTGTGTTTTAGAAATCGATAAGTCATCATATGTGTATTTTTGTAAAGTATTATTGGATATTTGAATTTTATGGCATTAAATGTTTTTTGTTTAAAATGAGTATTATGATGTGATGGTTACACATTGTACAGCTTCAAGTTCATGATATGTTATGTATTGTTTCATGCAAGTTAATGGTTGTATTTACTTAACTTGCTTATGCTTGTGTTTTATGGTTCAGACATGTACCAGAGATTTTGTGCTTTGCACCTTGGTTGTTCCTCACCATTGGGTGATGTGTAAGGTTAGTGTGGTTTTGGCATTTGGGAACCATTATGATCGTGTGGTTCAATGGGCTGACAAGCCATCGAACCAAAACATACACTAGTGGACTTGGGGAAAATGTCATTCACTCCTGACAACCTTTGCATAGTGGATAATTCGTGGACATACCTCCACATGGACTTGTTGACCATGGTTGACCACTATGGGATATACAAGGTCTAGTGGACTTGTGGTGTGCGTTTCGCTTACTGGTTTTTTTAAGATGATTAAAAGCTTTTTCACAACCTTGTTTTAAATTTATAAAAACGATATTACAAAGCAAATACTACACACATCTCAGGCAAGTATGACCTGGTCAGTAGTAGTATAGACTAGGTAAGACCGGATATCGTTCCACCAGGACAGCGATCTACCAATACTCAAGTATCATCATTGTTTGACCAGCAGATATAAAATAAAAGCAAGTAACAGACTGAACTAAATCACAGAGCAATTAGGACAGATTAAACTAAACTAGACTAAATTAACACCGAAGGCAGTAGCAGGATAAAGATTCACTCGGGCTTTCGAATCATCAGGACTAATCATGGCAATATTACAATATAAAATTCTAATATGAAGACTTGAATAGATTGAGCGCATAGCGTGCTGTTCAAATACTCACAAAAGCATATTATCATTCAGAATCATAACTCGAGTTATCAAGACTCAGACTCAATAATCAAACATGATCATGCAAGCAATGGCATATCAGGGTTTAACTACAGATCTATCAAATTGCGTCCAAAAAGATGTCAAGGCAGTTAAAACAATTAAAACAAGCATAAACAGCACATGGTAGTGAAAATGACCACCTACAACCATAAGGATTTCTCCTAGTGAAAGTAGGGGTTGATACCTACCTACAGCTATAGGGATTTCTCCCAGTAACAGTAGAATAGGATCAGAACAATGAAATCTTACATAAAGGCATTCAGCAACAAATTACAATCTCAGATCATAAACACATGCAAGTTGGTACAATGGGGTCACAAACTCTACTAAATGAAAACCTCTCTTAAGATGGATTCTCAGTTTTAGCCACATGATTACTAAAGATATGAACATGTTAAACCTACCATTTCTAGCATAGCCAACACTTCTTAAAACATGAATCATGTGATAGGCACATTGAATACCAAGACCAGTATATCAAAGGCGTATATGTGAGTTCATTTCACCATCCTAAACATACCAACAATCAGCTTTGTGAATCCTTTAATTATTAGTAACATGCTTGATCCATGAATACACCAAATGACCAGATTTTCATCAGAAATCATAAGGCTTGCATAAAACCAAAATATGTATCAAAATGACCAATAACGGATGAACCTGAAATGATTCAAATCATATCCCAATAATGATTTCTAAAGACAATCATGCAAGATGTATCATTTCTAATCACATGCTTAACATGACATTAATGAGTTTCAAATATCATTATTGAATATTCACATGCTTGAACATGAAGGAGTTATCCTATAACATATTCTAACACATAAACATGATCATATTATACATACTAAGTTGATAAAACACAATTGTATCAAGATAAAACATGCATATTTGAATCAAGTCAACATAAAGGTAAAATTATATTGCCATAACTAGCCAATAATCATCTTGGCCCAAGTGAAATGAGTTTAGTTATCCATATACATCGGTAAAAGTACTACAACAACTAGAATACAAGGGTACATGATTGAATACAGAAATGGAAAGATTATACCCAAGCTAAACTCCAGAATGTTGTTCCAAGCCTTCTCGTCCAACGCTCTCCTCCAAAAGATCACCGGGAATAGCTAAGTGTGTGGTTACGGGTTTCGGGAGAGTGTTTGGATGTGTTAGGTTGATGCGGAACCGGAACCGGAACCAAAGGTTTGGCAGAGGTTCGGTATGGGTTAGGGGTGTATGTGTATCGTGAATATCTCGTCTCCCGAGTTCCCTCCGATTTCCAACCTCCCTTCGGGTTCTAAAAACCAATGGGTTCAAAAAACCAATTTTTGCAAATGACATGAGGTTCTATTTATAGGCATTCTGATCCGGAAGCTCCTACGGCCGTAGGACATGTTTTCTGCGGCCGTAGGGAGTGTTCACACAGGGTTTGTCAACGATGGCTGCTCTACGGCCGTAGCAAGTACCTTCTATGGCCGTAGGATCTCTGACACACGCAAAGAATCTGTCAGATAGGTTGGGCTACGAAACAGCTGTCTCTACGGCCGTAGGACATGTTTTCTGCGGCCGTAGGTGGACAGATCACCATCTTCTAGAAGGAAGGACTTCTACGGCCGTAGGCAACTCCTTCTGCGGCCGTAGGGATGTATTTTTCACCAATCTTCATTTTTCTTCCATTTTTCACTCGTTTTGCCCATTTGTTCCATTTAACGCTCCTAATTACCTGCATGGTGAATGTTAAACATATTAGCTCAATATTTGGAATAATCACCTTGTTTTCGTGCTAAGTACGGGGTATTTCGGCATGTAAAACATGTATAAAAACGCATATATCAACTTGTCCCCTACTTCTTATGTGATAAAGATGTAATGATACCATGTTATGCAAAAGTGTTGACTACTATGACGACTTGTTTTAGATATAAACTATGTTTTTGATGTCTCACTAGCTTTATGTTAACGTTTATGTGGAATTGTTTTGTATCCGCAGGTAATAAGTAGCTAATTAAGGCCGGTGAGGCAGATATAATATTTTGGAAATTTTTTCATGTATTTTAAGACATGTTGGTATATGGATGTAGTATTGTTTTTAGTATGATACTAGTTAATGGTCATGTATGTAAGATATCAAGTAACACTAACCGTTTGTAAAACTAGTTTAAAGCTTCCGTCTTCTTTAGTATGTTATGTAAATTATGCTTAAAATTGTGTTTTGAAAAGTTTAAATATATACAGAGAATAAGGTATTACATGTGCACTTCTTTAAAAGATATTTGTTTATTTTGGTTCCTTTAACATGTAGAAAATGTAAAAGATATTGTGAATTTAACAAACATGCTTATGATATATGCAGAATATGATATTATTACAAATTTTATGAAGATGGTTGATGCTTTGGCATTAAATAAAATGGCTTGACAAGAGAGACAATTTTTAGAAATATCATGAAGAATAATGAAAAACCATATAGATTGAGTATTTCTCATGCATCATATGATGATGCTCGAAATTGGTATTGTATATTGGATGCGAGTTAAAAATGGCAACAAAATATTAATATTTTGGATGGTTAGGTGTTGTAGGAGGGGCGGGGGGATAATAGGTTATATGTCCACTTTTTGAAGTTTTTAACAATATTTGCAAGAAATTAAAGAGTTTAGGGAAGAAAGATATCACCAATGTAAGTAGAATGACACAATGATTTATAGTGGTTCAAGCAAGGTTAACAACTATGCTCTACATCCACTCCTTGGTTTCACCCACCAAGAGTTGCTCCACTAACTTCTCTCTTTGATGGTAGAGATAAATTTCTTACACCTTCTCTTTTTTAGCTTACAAGTATTACACTTCACTCTTACAAACAAGGAAAAGATAACCTTACTTCACTCTAATTGGAAAAGGTTAGAGTTGATCCTCACTTCTCTCTAATTCTATAGGCTAGAGATGATCCTTACACTATTACAAATGATAGAATGATAATGTAGTGTTTAAGCTTTGAAGGGTTTGACTCTTGCTTGAATCTTGATCTTGAGAGATATAAGAATTATCAAAGAATATGAGCTCACAAGATATAGAGAGTATTCTGTGTTTTTTCAGATTGCAAGAGGTGAGTAAAACACAAGACTTGAGTTGGTTTAAATAACGAAAAATGTGCAAGCTCAAAAAGTGTCCAGACGGTTCACGGTCGATCCACGGTCGACCGTGGCATCTACCTTCGGTCTACTGGAACTTTTGAGCTTTTCAAATATAGACGTTGGCCTTTTACCAAAACCACACAAAACCAATTTTTACCATTAAAATGCACTGAAAAGGAGTCTTAGAAAAGTTGGGTTTGTGCCATAGTTCTTAAGTTTGAATTTAATCATAGAAATTGAAGTTTGGAAACCAAATGCACAAAGCATGTTAGAAGTTTACCTCTTTGGGAGATTCTTTTATCTAAAAACGGTGTTGTATTGTTTTAAAGGAAGATTGTATTTGGTATTTGCTAAAATAAGAAGTCTTATACTTATTCAACCAAGCTTGTGATTTTTATAAAAAGTTTTTCAATTTTTATAAAAGATTTTATAAAAATTTAAACTTGTTTACTTATTTATTTTGTAAGCTCATATATTTCGAACATTTGCTTGTAGGTATCTTCGACCTTGTATTCTACTCTTGAACGCGAATATTTGACGATTGAAGCTTGACAATTTGATGAAGATACTTTGTAACAAATAAATATGAATATTTATTTGTTTGAATATATACATATGTATATATATATATATACACTAATGTTAGTAAAAACTAAGAGGATATTTTATATATATATATATATATATATATATATATATATATATATATATATATATATTTATATATATATATATATATATATATATATATATATATATATATATATATATATATAGGAAGAAGTTCCATTGAGAACCATTTTTAGTGCGAGAACCGCGAGAACCAATCTGAGCCGTCCAATTCCCCCTCTTTCAATGTCATTGCCCACCCATGAATTCCTCACATACACCCTGCCATACTTGATCCCCTCACGCTCTCCATCCATGAATTGCAATTATCAAATCAACGGCTAGATTGGTTCTCGCGGTTCTCGCACTAAAATCGGTTCTCAATGGAACCCTCTTATATATATATATATGCACATATGTTAATGTTAGTAAATACAATTATATAAACAACTTGTATATTTTTGTGTCAACAAAAGATGATAAATTTTATAAGTCAATTTTTCCCAACAATTTACAAGTTTTTTAAAAAAAAGTTAAGGAATTTGTTTATCTTGGGTGTAAGTTTTTTAGATAACATTTGAAATGTTTCTTTCTTGTATTTAATAGGTTCACATGTGCAATATTGTTATATTGACGAAAGCTAATAAGGATTTTACACAAGCAAGTGTTTATCACTTTTTATATGCAATATGTGCTAATCATCTTAGTTTTTAGCATGTGCACCTTATACAAATTTATAAAAATTGAGTTGTATATATTATGTAATGTAGTTTTTTTAACATAAATACATGGGACAATATTATTTTTAATGGTGGTAATTGAATGTCACTTTACAAAATAGATTAAACAATCATGACTAGGTATTGTAAGCATAGAATAACAACAAAATCATATTAGTTTGCATATGTGCACCATATACAAATTTGATAGAAACTACACATTATATATATACACATGCTTTATGTTTTGTATGTGATATACATAGAAGAAGAAAATTATAGGAAAGCTTCCACATGTACAACACTTGCCTTCCTTTTTTTTACTAGCTTCATCAGGCTTTAGACCTAGGCCATTAACGAAGAATTTTAGTTGTCATGTGCATTTATACATAAAACAATGCATAAAAATAGACAGACAAATTTCATAGACTAAGTTAAAGAAAGATATGTACTAAATAGTTTCAATTTCTAGAAAACCACATTAGTACACTGAACATATGAAGTTTAAAAACATAATAACGATGACAAATAAGTGCATCAAGTTGAAAAATCATAAAGTATAAACAAACAACAGTCATTGTGATGCTACTATGATAGCTTAGAGGTCGGGACTTGAAATCTATAGTAGAGGAGATCACGTGTTTGCACATGTCTTTTGGCTCAGGATTACATAATTTAGTACGTACATATTGGCAAGGGAACCGTTGATCCACATAAATTTCTCAGTCTCAATTCGAAAATCTTAACAACAAAATGACGAATATACAACTACAAAGTTGTACATACATCTCATCGTGTAACAAATTGCTATTACAAGCACCGACAAATATGATGAAAAATAACTAATAGTGAATAAATCTACCTTTGACAATGCCGAAGTAACTTGATATTCATGAAATTCCATATGCAATAATAAACTTCCTCATTCTCAAACATGGAATATGAACAACAAAATTATGCATATATGCCAACATTTCTAGAAATACATTAACATTCATTTGAGAAAAGATAAATGGAGGCAAAAACAATGGTAATGAAAATTCAAAAAAAAAAAAGAGTAAGTATATAAAACAAAATTACTAGAAAACCCATGGATAATTCTTGGTTATCAATTCTCAATGATAATTCTTGCCCTTGATTAAATTCCTATTTTTTTGAACAGATATTAAATCAAATCACATCTAGGATTTGTTATGGATTTATGATTGATGGAATGACAATACAGGGGATATTTAACATGGTTTAAAAAAACAATATTTCCCTAGTATACATATACTAAAAAACATATATAATTAAAATAAATCGAAATGAATGGTGCAGATTAGTTCTTGTGTTTCTCGTAATTTTTTTAGTTTTCAAAAGAACTTCCATATATGTATGTGTGTGTGTCTATATATATATATATATATATATATATATATATATATATATATATATATATATATATATATATATATACATACTAGCATTGTGCCCACGCAATGCAGCGGTTATGAATATTTTTTCCAGATTATTTGTCCGTTTTTTAAATAGGGGTGGTGAATTTTTTTCTAAATTATAATGGGTCAATAAAATTTCATATGGATAGTAATATTCAACAAGGATATTGGCATTATAACTTTATTTTATTTTAATTATGTTACCCATTAAAAAAATCTTGTAATTTTTATAAATTTAGATTGTATGTTATTTTGGATTTAATGCTTCATAATTTTTAAAAGTTAAGTTAATATATTTATTATATGATAGAATATTAAATATAAAAAGCTTAATTATCATTTTTTAAATTATAAGTTAATTTATATTGGTTTTATTTCTAAATTAATTTTTATTTTGGAAGGTTTAGTTATTAAAATAGTATGTAAGATTGTTATTAACTCCATCAAAATATTTTCTTTATTTAATAGTTTCCATTTAGTTTATTGTTAAGGGTAAATTTGTAATTTCAAATTACTTAGAATTAAGAGATTAAGATAAAAGGTGTAAATATTTTATAAGATAGTATAGATATGATAACATCAATAAGGAACCATGCCTTAAACAAATAACCTAAAGAACCATTCTGAACCATTGGATCGTCAAAATTAATGGATGAGATCAGAATATGGCAATTTTGTAAGTATATGCAAATTATATATGATAAGTGAATGTGTGAAGGGCAAACATGGAAACTCTCTCCCCCCCCCCCCCCCCCGCCCTAAACCTACGACACATTCTTTCCCCCATTTCAACTAAAAAAATTACCCCTCATAATTTTAGATTGTTATAACTATTTAGGTTTTGTGAATTTAAGTAAAAAAATAATCCCAATATTCTAGTTTTTAAATCCTCTTTCAATCAAAACCACTCTTCCCATATTTTTCTAATTTTTTTTTAAAAAATTCAAATTTTGAAATAAAAACCCTGATGAAAATAAAAATTTTAAAATAAAAACAAGATGAAAATACAAATTTTGAAATAAAACTCAAATGAAAATCCAAACTTTTTTGCATTTTCGAAAAATTTGCATTTTCAAAAAAAAAAAAGTTTTAGAAATATATCAAGTCTAGTCTTGTTTGAAAGATGACGAAAAACTGAATATAATAATGTAATTTATTTTACTAAAATTCTTAGAAACGAATTAGTTATGATCATTTAAAGTTGAGTGTTTTTTTTAACAAAAAAAAGTTCCTCGAGATGGAAGGAGGAGGCGCGTGGGGTTTTTCATTTTTTTATTTTCCAATTTTTCTCCTAGTCATAATACCACGTGTTATCACCATTAGATTCTATATAACTTCATCCTATATATATATATATATACACACACACACACACTCACACACACTATTTTATAAAGCATTTAAGCCTTTTGCTTAATCTCTTAAATTTTAAGTAATTTAATATTACTAAATTACCTCTCATATAAAGACTAAACGGAAACTATTATACGAAGTAACTATTAAATAGAGTTAATTAAGTCCTTATTTTCCACCTTAATAACTAAACCTTCCATATTTAAGATAAATCAAGTCAATAAAAATTAACTTAATTATTAAAAAAATATTTTAATTAATAACCAAACCTTTTATTTTATATATTTAGTCGTGTAATAACTATTTTAACGTAATTGTCGTGTAAATTTGTATAATAGAACTCATAAACCTGAATAATATATAATCAAAATTTATAAACATATATTTTTTAGTTTTTTAAATAGCTCATATAGTCAAATGTTTTAAATTAGTTTACTCTATTTTATTAATCTTTTAATTTTAAATAGTTTTAAATTACTAATTTACACTTTCTATTTTATGCAATTTACCCTATTTTATAAGGAGAGACCATTTTTCTTATTTAATTTTTCTCAAAGTTTATTTTAAAAATAAAAAAAGATTTGATTGAGAACAGAAAAATAAAGAAAAAGGAAAAAAGATAGAGAAAAATAGACATGTTGATAAAGTGAAATTTTTTGTTGTCTCCATATTACGTGCATACTGTAACCGGATAATATATCGAGGATAAAGTATTTAAGGTCGTCGCATTGTGCGGGTGCGATGCTAGTATATATATATATATATATATATATATATATATATATATATATATATATATATATATATATATAAGTCTAAATCTCTTAATTTTAAGTAATTTGAAATTACTAATTTATCGCTTATTTAAACTTAAAAAGAAACCATCAAATGAAGTTCATGAGATTCTTAAGTAATTTTTAATAACTACTTCCTTAATAAATAATGTCTAAAAATATCAAGTTAATGCAAATAAATTTTTAACATATAAGATTTTAAGTATAAAATTAAATAAAAAGTTATCCATAAAAATAGTATTTTAAATATTCTATCATATAACAAATACTTTAAGTATTAGCAATTTTTTATAACTAGAACTCGATAATATGTAACCCGAATTTATAAACATTTTCATATTTTTAATGACTCATATAATTAAATAAAAGGTTTAATATGTTTATATTTAACATTATCTATTTTATATCACTTAAACTCTTAAAATTTAAGTATTAAAAACTGACTAATCTATACTATATTATAAAGCATTTACAACTTTTGTTTAAACTCTTAAATTTTAAGTTATAACCCTCAAACCTCACAACAAATACTCCTTAATTGATTTTACACCAAATACTCCTTAATTGATTTTACACGGTTACAAAAAATAAAAACAAATACCCTACTGAAAATAGCTGGTTGTAAATAAATGGAAAGTCAATTTTCAAAAGAAATAACATGTCGTAAATTAACCGAAAGTCAATAAAAACAATGGAGAATTAAATGAAAGCCACCCCTAAAATGGCTGGAGATATCCTAGAAATAAGGACTAGGTAACCACAATTAAATGATTCATAAAGTCAATATATAGAAATGTGAGATGATCCAAATATTCGGAACAACATATTTCAATAAAAAAACGTAAACAAGATTGCGGGATTAAGGTTACCAGTTAATGTTCAACTATACTAATTTCCTAAAAAGTAACATGCTAAATTGATATTAGAATATGAGTTTCGTTGAATACAAGTTTAACAAACTAGCCCTCCTTTGCATCACATTTTAACACTTAATCAACCCACTTTCGTTTGTGTTTCAGAATGATCGACGTCCAAGAGCCAAGAGCCACATGCCCATATTCATATATACCTACAAAATGCTCGACGTCCAATGGAGATCCATGGCTTGATGCAAGGTCCAAATGTGGTAGAGAATTGATGAAGTCAGTAACGGAGCGACAGAGATGTCGGAAATTGATGCAAGACACTATCAAGATTGTGGTCATGGTTGCCTGGTTAGTGGTGCAACGATGGTGGGTTTGTGAGAAATAGGTGGTAGGGGGTTGCGTTTGATTTTGACTTAATTAACTTAATAGATTAGAAACTTAAACTGATAAATTATAACTATATTGTTTGTTATTTACTTAATCCTAAAAGGATAAGTTTTAGTAATAAGTTAAGATAATGATACTTTCACATTAAGTTAATGATTTTTTTATTTAAATAGTTCATTTAACACATAAAACAAACTACAATACAACTTATTTCATACATATATCATGTATCTAAACAGACATTTACAAAGTAGCCCAAAGAGAGGTTTGAAAGAGATATTGTATGTGTGTTTGATCGAGAGAGGTATGAAAGAAATAATGTATGTGTGTTTGGTCGAAAAGTTGTAGGAATTAATAATTTTTTTATTTAAAAATTTCCTTGCTCTATTAATTATTTTTCTTTCATTATAATCATAATCTTGTCTATAACAATATTCAAGTTACTAATTGATGGGTTTTATAGCACATCCTATATGTCATACTAGCTGATTCAAAACTCAAACTGGTTTGAACCGACTTAAGGATGAAAATAAAAACTGTAATTATTCATAAAACGGAACTTGAATAATTATCAACCCAAAAACCCTAAAGGGTTAGAATCTTTGTTTATCACAAAGTATATATATATATATATATATATATATATATATATATATATATATATATATATATATATATATTCGATATTATGTATGTAACAAATAACAACATCATAAAAATAAAAACATTCATATATTAATATATAAGAACATATGATGTACAGAACCAATATACAAAACTTGTATATTTATATATCATGGATCGTAACTAGTATGTATATATACATATACATACTCGATCGACATATATCATCATCAAGAACAAGAGGATGAAGAGGATTATACCTTTACTTACCTAGGGTTGCTCAAGTAATAATCCATCCGTGATGAAGCAAGACGAGTACCCGCTAGAAAAGTGAGCAAACCACGAACCATGATCACCATAGCTTGTGATCGAACCAAAATTCGAAACTCGGTTTCTTCTTGGTGTATTCGGCCGAAGCCTAGAGAGAGAGAAGGGAGAGAGTTTTTCTTATTCTAAAACTTTAGAATGATTTTCATTAACCTCTAATTCTCCATATGATCTCCTATTTATAATAATAGGAATTAGGATCACATTAGGAAACCTTTTGAATGTTTCCTTATCTTGAATTAGGATAACTTAATCACCAAGTTAATATATATATTAATAATTAATAAATAATAAAATATATATTCATATATATTAATACGAGGCATACGGCTCATATAATATATATATATATATATATATATATATATATATATTTTTTTTTTATTTTCCTTTTATTAATTAATATATATTATCCTTATCCAATAATTTAAACTTAAATTATTAATCTTATTAATTAACAATATATATTTATTTAACTAATAAATATATATTTTCTTGTCAATTAATAACTTGGTAATTAATTCTCTCCGTAAGTTAAAATCATAACTTACTAACACTGGTTTATAACTAACTGTTATTAAACCGTTCTCTCACTTGTGGTTGCATTACTTCTCGGATTACATGCCCTCACAGGTGTGACCCTTGAGTGCCTTATGACATTGGACGTGGCATCAGGGTTCGACGGTCATGCACATAAATCCTATCAGACTCCCACTTGTGCTTGCCGTCAACCAGGGTACCTTGATGACACTGGCCTAAGGATACCTCTAGACAAGTCCTTAGGTTAACCAAGCGATAAGAACTCTTATACCTAGGTGTGATAATAAGTCCATATAAAACAAACTGTTTTATAATTTATAAAACTAACTGTTTTATAATTTATAAAACTAACTGTTTTATAATAAAACTTCATAAGAACCCCCTGTCTTATGATTGGATATACTTTAAGTTTTTTCCTCTGCAGCACGACGTTTCGATTGTGAGTGTGAGCATGGTGTGATTCAACTCTTAACACTCAGAAATTTTTTCTCGACTATCCGATTTCGACTGATGTGATAAACGACAAAGAACAAATCAGTTCGTTTGGGCATGACCATGCACTTCTACAGTCTAGATCAGTCAAGGGGCCCAGAAACGTCTCTCCTAAAAAGGAGGTGCAGAATGCCTCTCGCATACTTGCATTTGGCAACACGCTTTCCGCTGACACCAGATACGCCCGTTATGACTACCCTGTTACGGCGTAGCGTTAGGTGCGTACCAAATGCCAGAAGTCCACGCATCCCAAACCAAATATCTTAAGCTTGAGGACAACCTATGTGACGAATACCTTTGACTCGATGACCACGCGGTATTCTTCACGATGTCACTATCCAGTATTCACACCCCTGGTGAATACCCGTACATCCTTGGCCTACACTCCTGGTATCTGTCTTCAATCACTATGAATCTCCACCAAGGACTACGATGACGTTATTACCTCCCTAATCGAGGTTCCCACCAAGATAGGTAGTCACGGACAAGATTTTGAATAAATAAACTTTTATTCACGCATATTACCAAAACATACAAAATCTGTGAAGAGTAATGGGATTAATAATGTACTCTCCATATTCAGCCTCCTGGAATATAGTACAAAATTAATACTAGTCCATTGTCTCAATTCACCGCGTCTATTTGCGTTACTATGTTGGTTCTAGTGGACTTATCACGGATCACTCCTTGAAACCACAACATTACTATGAACTAAAATCAAGTATGCACTAACTAGTGCTCCCACTCATTTTGCTAGATGATTTGTTTCCCTCAAACCTTATAAAACAAGTCTAGTCTTTTTAATTTTATCATATTCCCTGAACTTGGAGAACTGGATTAACTTCTTGTTCCTGAATATATAAAATTATCCCGTAACTATACCTAGTTACATTGTAGATGTATAAAGCTTTTCTATTCCAAGAAATAGACTAAAATAATAAACCTTTTGTTTACACTAACCCACAAACAAAATTAGATACTTAGTGTATAAACACTTATCCAATATGTTGTTTATTATTTTCAACACTTAATTCTTTTATATATATTAATATTGGACATCGAATTCCAATATATAATTATGACATCCTGGGACTAGTCCTAACACCTGGACCATTTTGAATTCTCAAAAACCCGTCATTAAAAATATATACGTTCTTGAAATTCAACAAGCTAATAATCACCGTGTTTATCCGAAACACTTATTAGCTTCTACGCAAATATATATACATATATATTTCAATTTATCAAAACTTGATAAATACCTTTGCATAGGTCAATTGCTCCCACTGACTATTATGAAAACATAACATTACTTAAAATACCTTATTGACTTGGTCAAACTTGACACAAAAGTAAAAAAAAACTTATTTTAAGTATAAATCTAAAACTTAGATTTTGAATAAGAATCTTAAAATCGACGAAACCTTAGACTTGGATTTTCCACATACCCACTATTTCCTATTACGGAAATTGGTTTCTCGAAACTTTACATGACTACAAGTATAACACACTTGTACGGATTCTTATTTTAAACATGTGAGTACCCTTGATTATAATAGTCATTATAATCATGCTCACCAATGTTTTATCCTTAAACACATTTCCAGAAACATTAACTATTATTTCAAGTGTTTAATACTAGTTCAAACCTTGAACTTGTTTTCATAAATATTTACAATTACTCGATTAGATAAACCTTCTAATCAACAACACCAACCGTGTTGATTAAAGTAATTTCATAAGTTTAGTCGAGCAATTAATATTAATATACCTCAATGACAATAATTAATGCATAGGATCAACCACTAATAAGTCAAAAACTTTGACTTGTTAGTTAACCTCTAGTCAAACTTGACCAGATATAATCACAAACCACGTGCAAGGATATGTCACTAAATAATTCATTAATATTTTAAAAACAGATTTGAAATAGAAAAAAAATATTTAACTATGAATTATTAATATCCTAGTTTCTTCACGTGGGATCCTTGCATTCTTGGCACCTTTTGCTTTCATTGACCTATTGCAATAAACGATTGCAAATGTCAAACTCTACTTGAAAGCAAATACTGAAGTTAGTCACCGAAGCTACTTGTGGTGTTAGACTAAACACCACCTTCGTGACGCTTCGGGCAGTTGACCTGGCCAATCTCACCGTACTTAAAGCACCAATTCTCGGAATTTTGCTTTGTTCGGTTTAAATCTCTTGCCCTTGCCATTGCTATTTACCTTGGCCCTAGGTGCAGATGGTCCTGGCTTGGTTTTACCCTTGCCCCTGCCGCTGCGCCCCTTCCTCTTATTACTACTCCCCTTATCTACCATGAGAATATCTTTGGACTTAGTACCCATATTAGACTTAACTATCTTGAGCATCGAATGAAGCTCAGCTATGGATTTCTCCATGTTGTTCATGTTGTAGTTGACTATGAAAGGCTTATAGTCATCAGACAACCAGTTAAGCATCATATCCGTTGCCAGCTGCAACGGTATTGGGTGTCCAAGCCTTTCTAGGTGGTCCATGTACCCTTTCATTTTCATGACATGGGTACTAACCGAAATACCCTTAGCCATCTTGCAAGTGTTAAGAGCCCTCGTAATATCGTACCGTCCTGTACGAACCTGCTCCTGAAACATATCCCTCAACTGGCGGATCATGTCATAAGCCGATGTTTCCATCATGCTCATACACTATTGGCTGGGGCATTTCCCACCCGCTCCTCGAGGACACACCACTTTCTTTCATTCCTGAGCACGATCCGAAGATTGCGCTCCTAGTTGAGAAAGTTAGGTCCGGCGAGCTTATCCTTCTCACGAATAGAATGGAGTAAGAGGTTATTAGTGTTGGATGTGTTTTCCATCTATAATCTCAATCATGTAGTTCAATTAGTAACACACACAATAGACTTTGCTAATACAAATCGATAAAAACCCTTAAATGATAAGTATTAGCCCTAGGATCCATATTTCACACACTTGACGCAAGGTTTGGGCACTTCCCGCCAAGTCATGCTATTTTTGGTAGGTAACACCCTGTACCAATCGTACCTGACTGATACGACTCCTAGAACCTCGTAGAGCACTTAGACTAAGTCTAGTATGTTTAACTATACTCTAGTGCATTTTGGGCCGGGACTCCCGATTATCACCAAAATAGATCGCACCACCTAAGACAGTATGAATTTTGGCCGGGACTCCCGATTATCGCAGAACCTTTCATACCCTTTCCCGCAATGGTTTGAACCCGGATGCCCAAGGTTTGGGCACTTCCGACACCCGAGTACCGTTTAACAGCAAAGGTGTACCATTAGGTGGGTAGCACACTGATCTAAGATTTTCTTGGGTTTTATCCAAGTTTGAAAAACTTGATTTCCAGTTTTGTAAAACCATTTTAAAACTATCTGTTTTAAAATCCGTATATCTTAGTATACCTTGAACTAGGTACACAATACGTCTTATGATAAAACCATCTTAAAAACAAACTGTTTTAAAACTTGATCCCGTGGCTTGATCTTGTGTTTAGGTTCCTTGCTCCCACTGGCCTTGACACCTCCGGTCTTGACTCGAGCAATTCCATCTTGTTCCTCCATCTTTGAAAAACTCCATCTTGATAGATCTTCGTCCTTGGTTTTGGTTACAACAAACTATACTTGAATACATGAAACCTATTATATAACTTTTACATTATAAAAAGGGGTTGTAAGTGACACGCAGGCCTCCCCAAAACCAAAATAAAGAAATACAGAAAAGAAGAACACAACCACAGGTCTAAGTTGGCAAAACCTATAACCTACATGTTCAACCACAACATGAATATACTGTTGACTTGTTTAAGTCAAGCATTTGTAGTTGACATGTAGAAACCATAATTTATATATATGTATATACTAATTTTAAATCCGTAAAACTAATACATATATACAGTCTTGTATTATTTAATTATTCCGAATTATGCGTCCTAAAAATACAAACGGTATTTATAATGCATAGCCTTTGGTCCAAGAGCCCATTCTCGGTTTTTCCTAACTGGGCCGAAGACCTTCCTTGGGCTACTGGACCGCCGCAAAGGGGTCCCAACATGCGCCGAAGCCGCTGTTGAGCCTGGACACTATTGGGCCGCAACTGGGCTACTATTTCGCGTCGCTATCTGCTTGGGTCAACGAGGTCTTGGGCCTGTTTCTGGGCTGCCACAACTGGGCCACCACCGCCGATCCGTCACCACCTCCTGGGCCACCGCTGTTGGGCCGCCGCCATGCTGGGGCTGCCGCCGGTGGTCCGGTGGATTTTCCGGTGACTTTTCCGACCAAAAATAAAAAACGGGAACAATTATATGAATAATAAATATGTATATATCAAAATTAATATCTAGTAATCCTTATCTTATTTAAAGTTCAAACCTTTATCTTTTAAAACAAAAACTTGTTTTAAATATTTAAACTTTAAACATCTTATCAACATAACTTGTTGATAATAACTAGGATTTTAAAAAACTTTTAAAGTTTATCCTTTAATCTAAAACTAAACTAGTTTAGATTAAAAACTTTAAAACAATATTAACCAAACTGATTAATATTTGTATTATATAAAATTGATATATACATATACAAACATATATACATAACGAAAAATATACCTTTATAGTTTTAATTCTTTAACCTATTAAACCTAACTGATTTAACCTTTCTAATTAAAAATTAAAAACTATAAAATCTTTCAATATTCAAATCTAACTGTTCGAATATTAAAACTTGTAAACTGAGATTAACAAAACTTGTTAATCCCTACTTTTCGATTGTATATATATATATATATAAGAACAAGAACAAATAAATAAATCAAACAATATATAATACAATGTGATAAACTGAGCCGTGGCTCTGATACCAGTGATGGGTTTTATAGCACCTCCTATATGTCATACTGATTCAAAACTCAAACTGGTTTGAACCGACTTAAGGATGAAAATAAAAACGGTAATTATTCATAAAACGGAACTTGAATAATTATCAACCCAAAAACCCTAAAGGGTTAGAATCTTTGTTTATCACAAAGTATATATATATATATACGATATTATGTATGTAACAAATAACAACATCATAAAAATAAGAACATTCATATATTAATATATAAGAACATATGATGTACATAACCAATATACAAAGCTTGTATATTTATATATCATGGATCGTAACTAGTATGTATATATACATATACATACTCGATCGACATATATCATCATCAAGAACAAGTGGATGAAGAGGATTATACCTTTACTTACTTAGGGTTGCTCAAGTAATAATCCACCCGTGATGAAGCAAGACGAGTACCCGCTAGAAAAGTGAGCAAACCACGAACCATGATCACCATAGCTTGTGATCGAACCAAAATTCGAAACTCGGTTTCTTCTTGGTGTATTCGGCCGAAGCCTAGAGAGAGAGAGAGAAGGGAGAGAGTTTTTCTTATTCTAAAACTTTAGAATGATTTTCGATCTCCTATTTATAATAATAGGAATAGGATCACATTAGGAAACCTTTTGAATGTTTCCTTATCTTGAATTAGGATAACTTAATCACCAAGTTAATATATATATTAATAATTAATAAATAATAAAATATATATTCATATATATTAATATGAGGCATACGGCTCATATAATATATATATATATATATATATATATATATATTATTTTCCTTTTATTAATTAATATATATTATCCTTATCCAATAATTTAAACTTAAATTATTAATCTTATTAATTAACAATATATATTTATTTAACTAATAAATATATATTTTCTTGTCAATTAATAACTTGGTAATTAATTCTCTCCGTAAGTTAAAACCATAACTTACTAACACTGGTTTATAACTAACTGTTATTAAACCGTTCTCTCACTTGTAGTTGCATTTCTTCTCGGATTACATGCCCTCACGGGTATGACCTTTGAGTGCCTTATGGCATTGGACGTGGCATCAGGGTTCGACGGTCATGCACATAAATCCTATCACTAATTGAATATTTTTTTAACTTTATTCATTATATTAATTAGCTTAACTTGAATTCTCTTTCATTATAATCATAATCTTTGTCAATATTCAAGTTACTAATTAATTTTTTTAACTTTATTCTTTATATTAATTAGCTTAACTTGAATTCTTATTTCGTAAATCTTTTGTATTTAACTTTTTACATAAAATAGTTTGTCTATGTAGTTTTTAATTGTAACTTTAACATATTTATGCAATTATCGAATTACTTATTAACCAATTATTATTAGTTGTTTGTTGATTTTGTTATTATATTATTACCTTGTATTACAAATTAGCATGATATTTACATATTAAAGTATATGTCACTTTAGAATTGCAAATGTGAGATTGAAAATTTACAGCCTTATGAGCTATTTTATTTTATTGCGCATTATGATTATGATAAGCTAGCGTTGATTTATATATTAAGTAATTTGAAACGATTAATTTACCACTCATTTAACTCTAAAAGCAAATCATTTATTGTAGTTCATTCGATTATTGAATACAATTTATAACTAAAACTTTCATAATAAACAATTTTTAAAAATGTCAAATTAATATTAAATATGAACAAGGTTTTTGGTGCCCGCGCGTTGCGGCGGGACGTATATAACAAAATGTAACGAAAATGTTTTATTGGTTAATTAAATGACAAACGTTCCCTTCACTGCGTATCATTCACTTTTCAAACCCTACACTAATTTTGTACCCCTTATGAGTGTCCTCATGCACTTAAAAAAGCAAACTTTCATCGCATGTTACCATAGCATCATTTATGGCTTTCCACTCTAACAAACTTATATCACCTAATAGCATACTTCCATATAATTATTTATGGTCTTCCACTTTAAAAAATTCAAAAGCACTTGACGCCCCACACTTCAATCTTGGTGCATGAATCAACCTAGACATCTTCGTGAGTGACAAAGTTTTATCACTTACTATAATTACACCCAAAAGCCATCTTGTTTTCCAATCTACACTCATACACTTTTACTAAAAAGACACTTGAGACACAAACACACATCACATGTTGTAGACACAAACATAGAATAACAGCTCAACAAACTTCATGGATCTAAGTTTTTGTTAATTATTTGACTTGTGTTTTTCCTTTCAAATATGCATGTTGACTTAAACTTTTTAAAAAATAGACAGTGATACTTTTACCTCGAAAGAAAGTGAACGATTGAAGATGTAATAGATAATAAATCTTGATAAACTTGAGCACTAATGCATTTAAGAGAGTTTTAAGAATTGGCAGACAATGTTAAAAAAAAAGCAATATTTTCCTTAGGTGATCACCTTAGATTGATATTTATTTTAACTTTCAATGCTTAAAAGTTACTTCAAAATGTGTCATATCTTTAAAAAATGTAACTTTTATATCTACAACATCTATTTTTACAGAGACTTTTGTTATCAATGACTACCTGAAGGGTAAAGTGGAATTATGTTTAGTTGTTGGGTATTGGTAACAATTTTCTTAATCCTTATGCATAGATTTTAATGGTTACACTTATTACACTTAGATTTACTTGTATTTAGGTTCATATCAGTAATTTTGTTTAGGTTCATATTAATCATAGCAAACATATTGTGTTCAAGTTTTCAGAAGTCTTAAAACAAATAACAATATGATGGACTTCCATATGCAGAATTCAAGTAATTTTCATAAGCAGTATACTTAAGGTAAAGTTTTACAAAGCAGTTAACATGAATACAAAATATGTTGAAATAAAAAACAAAAGACACAGTATCGTAACATCATGCATCATGTTACAAAAGGGTTGTTTATAACTCGCTTAAGTGGAATGTAGAAAAAGATAGTACATTCGATGATGGCAGTAACTGATATGATTTCAGAGATGATAGTAACCGACATTCACGAAGGAAAGTTAGCCATTTGTTGTTGTTGTTGCATGTCACTGGAGAGTGATTGTTTATCACAACTTACGTGTTTTTAGCCATTACACAAAAAAACTGTTTTAAATCATAGCTAAATCATAGTTATCTTGACCCTCTCACCTATAATCTATTGTCACGTGTTACCTAAAGTTTCTTGTTGTAAGTCACATTCAACTGCTTTTAATCATTTATCAAGAGGTATTTGTTTAAATAAGCATCTAACCATTTTGACTTCTCTACTAAATTTGATTATCAAATAATGAAGAAAGATTAACAGGGTTTAAAAATCTACCTGGCCCTGAATCCTTGTGGAAATACAAATCCGCTCCTCAAGATGTGACGCCGACATTCTCTAATCATATAGAACAGCAGAGATAGCATTTATCTCCATATTAAATTCAATGCACCACTTAATCAATTCTCTCCATAGTCCACACTGTTGTTACGGGATTGGAAATCAAAATAATCATTTTAAGGGATGCAAGGGTACTAAAATTCAAGTATCAAGGGGTCTAATTTCATCGAAGACTCAAAATAAGGCACGATGTTAAAACCAATAACTATTGTAGTGCTATAGAAAAATTAATAGTCATAAGTAATACTCATTAAAGTAATGTCACATAGCACGTGGAGGAAATGGATAGTTAGAATTTGGATCCAAAAGGAAAACATAGAATTAAAGGTTCATTGAAAATGAAGATTGCAAAAATATGAAAAAAAGTATTTAGTTAAAGAGCACTTTGTGATGGTTGCCATACCAGAATTCGGTAGAGGATAAGGATAAAAAGATCAAGGAGTTGCAAGATTATATTGTTGTTGTTACTTCACTTAACAGATTATGGTGAGGAAGATGTTAATGGCGAAGTGCAGGACCCTGCAGGAGGAAAATGAGGAGATCAGAAATTAGGCCAGGGAAGGAAAGATAATACAATTTATTAAGTTAGTTGTATTGTATGCATTTTTTGGAACCCAACGGTACATATTTTGATTAAATATCTAGATGGGCAACTAATTTAGAAATTTAGATTAAGTAAATATGGTTATACAATGTATGCATTTGTGGAACCCTTATATTAATACATATTTTGATAAAGTAATGGGATACCTAACCTTCAACTAATGAAAATCATGAACCTTTGAGAACTCAAAGTCTGAATAGAATCATATGCAAAAATAATACCATTATTCAACCAAATCAGGGAAGTTATCATGGAAAAAGCTTACTGGATGACATATAATGCTTTCCAAATCAAGAATAAAGGTTTTTTTTAGTGAGGAAGTGTTAAACAGTCATTCCTGAGTTCTAATACTATGTGTATCTAACTTCTAATTTGATTTAACCATATGGGTTGAAACAATAAGAAAACCTGACTTATAGTTATTTCATAAGCACCTTAAGTCTAAATCTAGTTTTGTTTTCTTCTACTTTTACCGTAATTAGAGTTGACATTTACATGTTATATGAGCTTCAAATGGATTCAATAAATGAGAATGATATAATACTACAATGAAATATAAGTTAGAACACGACAATTACCTGACCTGGAAACATCCATTTGTAAATCCAATCCTATCCTCAAGTCAAAAGTTAAAAACACCAATGGTACCCTATAAAAGAGAAGAAAATATAAATCCAAGAACACACGACTTACATTGAAATCCATGTGCTGAATTGGATCAAATGAGATACAAATGGAGACATTCTATAACCCATAAACCAAAATCACAGGTAAATCTTATAATACAAAAGTTATTTTAAGAAAAAGCTTTTAAATTTATTGTGACATTTTAGCGAATAGCGAACACTTGGCATGCATGAATGGAAGTTGTAGTGAACTCATGTAAACAACTACTAATAAGAACATGGTAAACCCACAAATCCCTCATAAGCAAATAAATTGTGTTTATAAATATGATGCAAGGTTACACCGTATGTATCTGTAGCGTATTAACAGTATAAAAGTAATCAAGATTCATAACAGAAATTGATAAGCTTTGGTAGAAGCCATACCTCATTGAAGATGACTGCTTTCCCCACTGGCAGCCTCTCAAATAATAGGACGGTGGTGGTCGAAGGAGGAAAAATCAGAAACTAAACTACAATCACAACCCAATGAAGATGAACTCACCTAATTTCCGACTCTGTGATACATAGAGGACTGTGAAATGAATCGAAGCCTGCAGAATAGGAGGAAAGGGTGATACGAACATGGTGATGTCCCAAACGAAGAGGAATTTGATTTTGAGTGTGGCCTGAGAACGATCTGAAGAAGGAGACGTGTTACACGAAAGATACGGGAGTCGTACGTATGGGTAGGAGTGATGGAAGAAGGTAGGGATGTGGCAAATAGGGAAAAGAAAATAGTAGAATGGGGTCTACAGTATACAAAGTACACAGGTAGCGTGTGAAGATAGCAACAAAAAGAATAGGGAGAATTTCATATATATCCTTACAAACTTTCTTAATTATATATATATCCTTATAAAAATCAATATTACATCAATATCCTTATAAACCCTCTAAACTCTCAAATATATCCTTATATGCAACTTAATACTAATTAAATCATTTAAAATTTAAAAAACATAATTTCTAATTTATTTACTAATAAATTCTCCTAAATACCCTTCAATCTATCTTTACCTTTCTTCCTTCTTCGACTAATACTCTAAAGTAAACCTAGTGACGGATATATGAAGATTTTCGCGAAGGTGAAGTTACCGAAGACGATGACGGAGGTGAATCATGGCTGGCAGGTCGGTAGTTTGGTTCCGAAAGGGATACCTCGCCGCCTGGGAAACATGAATTTCTGCCGAGAATTTGAAATCCACGGGGAAATTGCAACTTAAATTGATGGAGGAGGCACAAAGTAATGGTACAACTGCCGGCAAGTGAACCTAGTTAAATCTTCACTTCTCAATCATCACCGCCTCTCACCGTTGCACGTTGCTCGATCCGGCGTATATGCTTGTTTTTTGAAAGCGTACTGTCGATCAGCTTGTAAATGAAATTAATTAAAGGGTTGGAAGCTTTGTAATTTAGATTTTGTGCCATGAGAAATTGAGAATGCTTTAGTTCCAGAGGAAGATGGAGAGATTGCAGCTAAAACTACAAAGATCGGAGCAAAGGACGACGAAGACAAAAGGCAGTATGCAAACAATAGGGCTGAATGAGAATATCATGTGAAAAGGTAAGAAGGGTAAAGATGGAAAATTGATATTTAATTAGAAGATTTTATTTGTAAATTAAATTAGGAATAATGTTATTTATTTTCAGATGATTTAATTAGTATTAAATCAAGTTTAAGGATATATTTGAGAGTTTAGAGAGTTTAGAAGGATATTGATGTAATATAGATTTTTGTAAAGATATATATGTAATTAAGTAAGTTTATAAGGATATATATGAAATTCTCCCAAAAGAATATATTGAATCTGTAAAAAGACTCGAACCGGGCATTCATTATGCAAAAAATGAGTACTTTTACCAACAGACCAACAGAGCTTACAAAATTATAAAGCCAAATCACATGTATATATTATAATCAAGCACTGTAGATGAATAGAAAAGTTTGTCTTGCAAATTGTTAGTATTTAAATTACAAATTAAATAAATAACTTTTTATAGAAATATTATTGTAAATATTCTATCATATAACTAATATTTTAATTAAGATATTAGAAAATTCGTATAACTAAAATCATAAATCTGATAACATGTAACCCAATTTTGTAAATATTTCTGGATTTTATAAACGTCACATGACTAAAATAAAAGCTTTAATTTATGATATATTTAACACTCTCTATTTTATTTTACTTAAACTTTTAAAATTTAAGTAATAAAAAATCACTAATATAATCTAAATACCCTTACATTTTTAAAACACACGAGCCCACCAGTATATTATCTCATACCAACACAATTCATCATCTAAATCAACACAATTCCTAAAGTAATTGATATGTTTTTATCATCTTATTTATAAGTAGAGATTTTTTTTCCTACTTTATTGTTTTTCCGAAAGTGATTTTAAATATTAACAAAAGAGTTACAGATTATAAAGAAATGAAGAAATAAATAAAATGAAAAAAGGAGAAAGAAAGTGGATATGTTACGAAAAGAAAACATTCGATGTTACCATAGTGCGTGATTACTATAGTACGTTATCGAAAATGAATGTTATCGAGTAGGAAATATTAATCACCGCCGCATTGCGCGGGTACCATGCTATATACTCTTATCTATGCTTACATTTTACATCTCCATGTTTGCTAGGATATGTTTTCATCATTTTATTTTTGAAGTAACAATTTTTTTTTGTTTTATTGATTTTCAAAAGTTGTTTTAAAATTAATAAAAGTATTGATAGAGAAAATAGAAATAATAAAATAGAAAAAAAAGAAAATGGACATGATGCGGATAAAAATTATTTGATTTCGTAATAGCGTGTGAATACTATACCATTAGGTTATCAAATAACAAACATGTATCGAGTGAAAATTATTTGTCGTTGCCGCATTGCACGGCATGCTAGTATGTATGTATGTATGTGTGTATGTATATATATATAGGGAGGTTCATGCGAGAAGTCCTTTTATAGCGAGAAATGCGAGAAGTATTTTTGATCATTAGATAGTTTAATCAATGGCTAGGATCATCAGTGGCAATATTGTAATTAAGGTAAAATTTTATGAGATTTAATTAAAAAGGAAAAGGATAATAATGTAAATTAACCCTCTCCTCCTATATTTTCTCCCGTCCGCCCATTGCAGGCAGCAGGCTCCATACCATTTTCAAATTATTTAACCTAGCATCACCTACTCCCTCTTTCTCTCAATCGATGGTGGTTGGCGAAGCAAAATAGATCACCGGCGATGGACCACAGTTGTCGCTCACATATCTCCTTTATGCATGTCATGGTCTGATTTTTCTTACACACGTCATCGCCGCCGCCAACGACCCTAAAATAAACTGCCGCCGAAAGGAGCATTCTTCTTTACCCATCGCTGCTGTTTTTCTTCCTAGTATCATGCATCACCGGCGTGTATTTCGATCGAGACCATCGCCGGCTAACAAAAAAACAACAGCGTATTGTGTGACTTGCCCTCTTCTCACCACCATATGCCCTCTCCCTCTACCCATCGCTAGTCTTTTTTCTTCCTAGTGGATGCATCACCGCCTTCTACTCATCATCACCATCTTAATGTCTTTTTTTTGTGATTTTATCTTAAGCTGTAAGTTTTTATTTCTATTTTTTGGTTACAGTTTTTTACTTACACTACAGATCTGGATACCATGGCATCAAGTGTTTATTTGTTTTTTTTTTCAATTCTTGTATTTATGTTTGGTTTTAATATTTAACTAGTACACTCATTTTTTAGTGTTTTTTTTTTTTTTGTGTGTGGGGGTGGGGTGGGGGGTGGTTTGGTTTGTTCATAAGATTTTTATGTTCAACAGGAAACTAAATAACAAATATTCTTTCTTTGTAATTGTTATTTGGTGAACATATAGGATTATAACTTGCTTTTAATTATCAACATAAATCTTACCTTCTCCTTTGATTCGATTTGTTAAAATTTTTGTCATTTGTTTATTGGTTTAACATCAAATACATATATATCTCTACGCCAATAGCAAACTTATCTTTTTCTAACGATAACATAATGGTTTGGCACTGCTTCACTAGTGAACCCAATTTAGTTTCGTTTACTAACAAGTGAGCACAACAAGCTAGGTTTTATGTCCTGGTTACAGGTTCATCGATGAGCATTATCTATATATGTAAACAAAAATCGCATCTTTATATAAACCATGTCCAATATTTTAAAGATCAGTGAGCAAACATAAGAAGTAAACACCAAATAAAATAGAAAAGAACATCTTAAGAGTTGAGAAAAAATAGTTGTATTATGCGTTATCCGTTCACGAAGAAACATTTGTTATTTTAAGAAAAATATGATATTATGCATATAACATGTTCACTAATGATATTCTTGCATGAACCCTCCTATATATATATATATATATATATATATATATATATATATATATATATATATATATATATATAGGCATCATTCATTTGATAAACATATTTATTGAAAGTATTGTGAAAACCAGTATTGACCCTTAATTAAAATAATTTACAGACTAATAATTTTGGCGGCTCATTAATGATTAATTAATGGTTCATTAATGACTTATTAACGAGAGTTATTTTGCGAAAACTAGTATTGACCATTCTTATTGCGAGTATTTGTAAACAACATTAATGCTCATTAATAGAGGTATTTTTTATATTTTTCTACCGTGAATTGTGTTCAATGGACCGTCATTAAAGAGCAATGCTTGATTTTTCTAAAATACCCCTTATTAATGCGTCATGAATCAAGGGCTAAGATTGTTTGTTGTGATACTTGCAATAAGAATAGTTCTCATATAAACCCTATATATATTTTATAAATTTTTATACATACTATATTATAAAGGATTACTAGCTAAGTGACCCGTGTATCAACACGGGGATGATATAAGACAATTTTAAATTTATATAGTTTTAAAAAGTACTAATACGTTAAAAAAATTACAAAACATATATATGAATATAAAATCTCGTGAGAAATAATAAAACATTACAGAATTCTAAAATTCATACATAAGATTATCATTGGATTTTCTGTAAAAACTCTTTATAAACAATATTCATAGGATGAGCAAACCTTGAAAGTTCCAAGTGGAAAACACGATGAACGACGAAAGTTTTGAAAAAGTGTTAGGGCTCGTTTGAATACAAATCTAAGAAGGAAACTTACATAAGGAGGCCACCTTGCCACCAAAACCAAAAATAGTTAAGGACCACTTCATAATTTCATATTAACCATATAGAAAGTAGATATATACTAAAGAGAAACTGAAACTTTATAAAACCAAAAGTTTTTAGGAATTAAAAAAATATTAAGCATTAAATACTTATAAAAAGATCAAATAGTTTGTTTTGGTTTATGCCCTTTGATGATTAGCTAAAGTGATAATGAATGTGATCCTAGATAATATAACTAACCCTCGAAACCCAGTAGAAATAATTAACAACAATTGTTTATTAGAAAGGATTTACAAATTGCTCTTGGTGTCTACACATATTTATGATAGATCATTGAAGAATGATAGCTTATTTTCTCTTGAGGAAATGCCTCTTGCACCTGTGAAATGTGGTTACCAAAATATAAAAATATTTATTACACTGCAAAACATTTGTTTTACATATCTATAGAAAGCAAGAAATTTATGAACTTCATGTGTTATGCTGCAAACTTAGTATCCACATCAATGAGATGCTTCAAAGTTGAAGTTTTACCTTATGCTTATCTAACCATTAGGAACTGTATTTGAGAAAGATTCAATCTACTCAATATTGAAAGTAATGAAGCCTAACTCACATACTAATACGCCCGTGATGGAAAATCTAAAACATAAAACAACAAATCGATCTGGGTACATTTTGCAACAAATTAATGAAATACAATGATAACTAAGAAACTATAATATATTTGATTGTATGCAACCATTTAAAATTCATCGGATATTCAATTCAAAGATATACATGTTACTATATGTTAGTTCTTCTAACACATTAAAAATAGTAACATAAAGAATAAAAATAGTTTTGATTACCTATATGCCTTCATATCTTCTAAGATCTTCATTCTGCCTTGCTCCAACTTATCCATCTTCTTGACTTGCCATGATACAATCTTTGAACAAACCATCAGGAAAAAGAGCTTATAACTCTTCATATATAGTAATTCTTTTTCAACTGCATAACACAACTTCAAAATGTACATCACAGATCATTCATAAAGCCACGTGAATAGAAATCTTAGTTTACATCTGTGAATAGCATCCAAACTAATTATGCAACCCCAGTCTTGCTTGTTCTCATTCCTCTGCCATTTCATACCAACATGCCATTTTCTGTTTTTTACACGTGAACAGTAACATCTGTTCAACAGAAGATACCAAACTTGATCAAAACCACTTCTGGTTTTCATAATTATAGTTTGTTACAAACACAGTCCTACTAAGAAGTCACAAACAGATCAGTTACATAATTTCATCCAACTTAAGTCAAGTTAGTGAATAAGTGGTTAATTTGAGGCAAAAGTAGAAAAGAAAAAATTGTTTGAACAGAGAAATAAAGTCAATTTTCTCAATTCTCAGCCATGACAGTTTAATTAGGTAAATTATTTAAATTGGACAAAAAATTTATATAATTACTACACGTGAAGCTTGTAGTTTACTAATCGTCTATAGTATGGAACTTTAACCTTTAAATTCAGCTTCGATGCAAATTTTAATGAAGCAATAAGATACATCAGAGAAGCACAAAATAAAAAGGAAAATAGAAAACTGATTTTTTATTTCCTAATCTTAACGAAATTTTATTATGGAAGACGAACAAAATAGCTTCAATTATGAGAGAAACATTCTCATGAGTAAAATCTAACCTCGAGTAGCCGGGCAGCAAAATATTTGATGTAATTCCCTCTAATATTCTTCACAATACTGTGGAGTAGGTCTAGTGATGGCAACTTTTGATCATGGGAACCTAATAACAATTTTCCAAAATCAGTAACAGTCGATCAAGAAGATCAAGAACAAAAGCACTTTCTGTTGTTTCATATAAGTCAATACACAACCAAATAGATAATCTACACAACCACTCATTTGAAGCAGATTAAAAAATGAATGTTTGTTTAAACATGATCTGATACATAGAAAAGGAGAAAAACAGCAGGATCATTTGTTTAAATAAATCATGCAAAATTGATAGCCAAATGAGGATTTTAAATGAGTGATAGCATGAAAGAGAGAGACTGTGAATAAAGAAGCAACACACAATTCTTAGGCTTTTGTTTATCAAAGAGTGGATTATGAAGTTTTGATCATTGCCATTTTGTTTATCTAGTTGCAAATTTCGTAAACATAAGCATTTCGTGTTGTTGTGATCATTGCCATTTCGTAAACATAAGCATTCCCGTTGTTTCAAATAAGTTAAAACACAACCAAATAGGTAATATACACAACCTCAAATTTGAAACAGATTAAAAAAATGAACGTTTGTTTAAATAGGATCTGATACACAGAAAAAGAGAAAAACTGCAGGATCATTTGTTTTAGATAAATCATGCAACATGGATAGCCAAATGAGGATTTTTAATGAGTGATAGCATGAAAGAGAGAGACTGTAAATAAAGAAGCAACACAAAATTATTAGGCTTTTGTTTATTAAAGAGTGAATTTTGATGTTTTGATCATTGCCATTTTGTTTATCTAGTTAGCAACTTCGAAAACATAAGCACTTCTTGTTGTTGTGATCATCTCCGTAAATCATCTAATATCATCAGATCAAAAATAAAGCAAATTTTGAAAACATACAGTTCTATCACGCTAATTAAAACATAATCTCATTCGAATATTATTTATCTTAAAACAGTTAACAAAACTCAAATTTAAATACAGAAAGACTATGACTACCTTAAGCTTCTTAATAACAATTCATTGGTATTCTTGCTTAAAGGTTATCTTCAAAACAGTGTTTGACAGCTTACTACAATTTATTTCCAGAAGCTTTAATCAAGAATTAGGTTTAAAAATACACGCACCCATATGCTTTAAGACTAACCCCATCTGACTTCATTCCCAAATCCAAAACTGTAGTTATTTCTTAATATACAAAACTACATTTTGATTATTAGATTTTATACGGAAATCATGATCAACACTGATTTCGATTTTCGACTACCCAAGTTGTTTCATTTGCAAGTCAAAACAGTGGCACCAAAATTCACAAAATAGTTTCAAAGTAGAGTTTCCATTCTCCTATATGACTCTAGTTCCAGATTTACTTTCTTAAAGTAAATATCCTCAATCAGTTTGTGCACCCAAAACTAAAACCAGATATAGATTGTATGATACATGTGTTGCGTCTACGACCATGTTTAACAAACTGATGTATAATTAGTATGCAAACTGATTTGCTCAAGCACCGATTATAAAGCATGTATTTGTACAATACGCAAGTCCCAAATATAACTTTAAGCATGATCATCCTAGAAAAAACAGTCTTGAGATGCATCAGTTTGCTAATCAGTTGGATTTAGAACTGTGACAAAGTAGTTTAAGATTCAGTTTAACTTAAGGTATTTACATACCGGAAATCATAATAGTCGAACCAAAGTGTTGAGGACAGGTTCTACCTTGCGTAAGAAAACGAACTGATTGCTTTCATAAGGTTAAGAAGGGAAAGACTAACCTTAATCGCTACACTCAATGAAACCGTAATTGCAGTTCACGCCTTTAATTGAACTTGTTGAGCAGGTTTGAAGTTTCACAATTAGCCCTCGGTGGCTCTTGATTTCTACCGTCAAACACCACTCCTAATCAGTAAAAAAGAAAGCAAATTATAAACTAAAGTACATACCATAAACCGAAATTATACTATGATACAGACTATAGATCCATTATAACTATCAAATGTCACTATGAATAACGCCTACAGATTAAAAAGAAATCCAAAAACATTGAGATTAGCAATAAAGTTCATAATTTGTGTTTTAAAAATAAATAACATTAATTCAGTAAAATCAAATTAGCAAAGGATTAAAATTTAAAAACATGAGAATAATAAAACTTAAACGTAACTTTCCATGAAAAACTCTAACACAACATATGGAGCAGTTATAGATGTACGCAACGACCATTGATAGACAACGACATTTGATTCTTAGTTTAGGAAACACTCAAATCTCTTCGTTGAAGAATGCTAAACACAAAAGCAAGACCAGAATTAGTTCTGCAAAGAGGTAAAAGAATAGTGATCATAATGTAAGATTGACTATGTATATGAGAATCAAAGAATGTTCTTTAAAACGTCATATTTTTTTTAGATATGCACTTGTGTTATTTTAAGTGATTTAAAGATAAGCTTTCAATCTCTATCATGCGTACATAGATTTGATTTCTTACCCAATTAATACACAAATATAAATGCTTAAAAACAACGTTTATATTAAATCATTAAACAAATGGTTAAATATTTCATGCTTCACTCCTATACAAACATCAAAATTCAAACAAAATTCAAATATAAGTAGGACAACTGAATTAGTAATTCCAACAAACAATAAGTCCAGGAGAAGAGGATGGTAGGAAAAAAAGTGACAAAAGAAAATACAAACATCCAACATCCAACAGAATAAAGTTTAGGTGAATCTCATATATATCTGATTCTTCTCCCATACAATTTAGCAGTTCTAATAGACTAATAAGTTGGACCAAAGTGTTGAGGAGAGATTCTACATTAAGTAAGAAAACGAAGTGATTGCTTTAATAAGGTTAAGAAGGGAAAGACTAACCTTAATTGCTTGGGAAAATTTTTGAACTTTTTGAACATAATCCATATGTTCACTTGCTAATCTATTACCTGCAGCGAAGGTTTTTATCTATCAGTTATCTTATTTCACGTGAGGTTATGTTGCTAATTTGTTGTCTTCTGTTTGTCAATTGCGTTATTTGCTTATAGAGCCATTAGAGGATAATAAAACTTTCTATATGTTATTCTATATGTTATTTCCAGAAGTCATTTGAAAATAAACCAAGAACATAACACACAAAATTTCCGTAGGTAGCAGCCACAAAAATAAATGGTGAATTAGCGTTTTGGTGAAAGAGAACCTCACAATACTTCAATCTGCAAGTACAGACGCAAGTAATTGGTGATTTAGAATTCTCATTAAGCAATACTTGACACCAATTTTATTTCATAAGACCCACATAGAAAACCTTAAATCTTACAAAGAGCAATGAAAACACATTTAATAAGATATCTAACACATTGACCCAAAAAGTAAATAAAATATAATAAAAATTCATATATTCAGCTAGAGTAAAAAAGGATACATTCAAAGCTACACCAATAAGTTGCACAGGTAGCATTTCCATCAACATGTTAGGGTGGTAATAAGGCGGTTATATTGGATGGTTACTTGCAATTTTCTTCATCAAATTGCTTGTAGCAGGTAATTGAGAACATTTAAGTATTTAATTATGAACCTGGTGATTTCAAACATTTTAAGTATTTAGTTATGAACCAACCTGCTTGTACTTGAGGAGCTTCTACAATAATCTACATTCTCATAACCATAATAATAAAGTGCTAGGCTACA
This sequence comes from Pulicaria dysenterica, assembly GCA_947179395.2. NCBI lineage: Eukaryota > Viridiplantae > Streptophyta > Magnoliopsida > Asterales > Asteraceae > Pulicaria > Pulicaria dysenterica. The sequence continues at coordinate 99,144,439 of OX359289.1, forward strand.
CAGGTGTGTGCAAGGTGCTTTACCGGCATGTTCGATCGCACATACCAAAAACTTGGAATCAAAGGAGAGATGCAGGTTGATCTAATACAAATTCAAAAATTTTGAACCTGTATGTTGTTAGCACTTTTTCATTTTCTAGTCGTAGCTTATAATTTAATCTTTCTATAAAAAAGTGTACTGTCTTTCGGCGTCGCTATGGAAACCAAACAACAAAATAGCACACCTAATCAAATCACAAACCAAGAAATAGCATACCTAATAGGTGTACAAACTTGCATGCTTAATATATATCAACCTAAAGGTTTAACCACATATTCTGATAAAAACTTTTAAAATCGATATATTTCATCCGTAATGGAGATTGTTAGCTAAATCGGTATTTTAATTCCTACTACAAAATACAAACCTGCTCAATTAAATCCCTAATACAGATAATAAAGAAAATCAACGTCTTAACTCGATTTCTATATCAAGTATAATCAAATATTCATATAATTCAGCTATAGTAAAAAAGAATACCTTCAAAAGCTACACCAATAAGTTGCAGTAGAACAAAGATTAATCACGATTATATCAAAACACAATTTCCCTTCCTTGTATACCTGCAAAAAAAAAAAGAAAAAACATTCAAGCAATGGGTCAAAAGTAAGAAAAAACTTTCAAATTGTTGAGAGATTAGGTATATTCGCTGAAAAATTAAATCCCTAATACAGGTGGTTAACAAAATCAACGCCTTAACTCGATTTCTATATCAAGTATAATCAACGATTCATATAATTCAGCTAGATTAAAAAAGAAATCCAGTCACACGGGCTGTGTTATTAAACTTGGAAGAAATCAGTGTGTTCCATTCATAAGATTAAGCCTAACCCTCCAAAAATCAATTGAAGTAAAAATCAGAATTTCAAGATTCAGAAGCTGCATATATATGTTTTGGTTCTCCCTCCCTTTTCGAAGTAATATATTTAGAACAAAATATAGATAAACCTGTAATGAAGGAGGGTTTGGTTATGGGTTTGCCTTGGATGGATGCATGCGATGGAGAAGAAGAAATACTTCTCAAAACAAAAACTTAATCCTAATAGCAGAAACAAAAACGTGATACAAAATAGCACAAAATCGAAGATAAAGCTGCGATCAAGGACTGTTTGGTTTCGGGTTTGCCTTCTCATACATGCGATGGAGAAGAAGAAATACTTCTCAAAACAAAAACTTGATCCAAATAGCACAAACAAAAACTTGAACCAAATATTTCTCAAAACAAAAACTTGAAATCGATTAAAGATACATGCGATGGAGAAGAAGAAGTCGAGAAATCGTATACCTGCGATGAAGGAGGGTTTGGTTTCGTCTTTGCCTTGGATGGAGGATAGCTTGATTTGCGGAAGAGGGTACAGAAGAAGAAGTCGATAAAAGCCCTAAATCTTTTAAACGGAAATGATCGTCGATTGAGGAGGGTTTCCTGTTTACGTTTTTGGTTTCCATTTCCGTGTAGCAGATCGAAGAATTAAGCCTTTCAAGGCTTATATGACGTCATAATCAATTTAATTTCCATTTTTTTTAATTTTTTTTGCAAAATAAAGGGTTATGATTGGTGGAGATATTGTAGGGAAACCAAAAGATGATGTCAGCAGCATTTTCTTTTAATAAGAATATAAGATACTTAGGCCATTTGCTTATACTCTTAAATTTTAAGTATTCTGAATTTACTAAATCACCCTTCGTATAAACTAAATGGAAACTATTAAATAAAATTACTATTAAATAGAGTTAATAAGATTCATATATTCTATTTTAATAATTAAACCTTCCATCTTATAAAAAATCAAGTCAATACAAATTAGATATTTAAAAAATCTTTTCGTAACCAAACCTTTCATTTTAAATCTATCATGTAATAAGGGGGCGCTTGGTTAATTAGAGAAGAATGAGAATGACAAAGGGCAAGGGAATACAAATGAATGAAATGAGCATTCCCTAGTATTATCAATACCATTGATATTGTTAATTAATATAGGTAATCATTATATATAGATATGTATGTATATGTGTGTGTTTTATAGGGGTGGTGGTGGTGGTGATTTTGCGACAAGTTATGATGGTGTAGTGGTTGTGGTGGTGGTGGCGGCGACAACGACGACGGTGGCAGTCGGTGTTGGTGCTAGAGGGTGGTGGTAGCGATAGCGATAGTGGTGTTGATTGTTGATATGTTACGATGGTGTAGTGGTTGATGCCGGTGGTGGCAGTGGCGAGGCGGTGCAGGTGCCGGCGAGGCGGTGCAGATGGTGTTAATAGTTGATGTGTTACGATGGTATAGTGGTTGCTGGCGGTGGCGATGACGGCGGCGGTGGCGACGGTGGCGGTTGGTGGTGGTGCTAGAGGGTGGTGGTTGTGATATTGATGGTGGTGTTGATAGTTGACGTGTTACGATGTTGTAGTGGTTGCTGTCGGTGGTGGTGGTGGCGGCGACGCAAAGTCGACGGCGGTAATCGGTGGTGGCATCATAGAGTAGTGGCAACGATATTGGTGGTGTTCAGTGATGGTGTCGGTGTCGGTGATCTGTGGCAACATATGCACCTGAATCTATTACCCTCGATCAATTCATTACCCACAATTTACTGGGGAATGTTTCATTACCTAATAATGGGTAATGATTTATTATATTCTACCTAAACAAACAACATCAATAATTACTATTCTCATTCCTTACGCCCTAAAACCCTCAACCAAGTACCCCCTAAATATTTTCAAATTAGTTTAGTCTATTTCCTTAATCTATTATTTTTAAATAGTTTCACATTACTAATTTACATTATGTATCTTTATGCAATTTATCCTTTTTTATAAGTAGAGACCTTTTTTTCTTATTTAATTGATCTCGAAATTTAATTTAAAAATAATAAATGAGTTGATTGAGAACATAAAAAATAAAGAAAATAAAAAAAAGTTACAGAAAATAGACATTTTATCAAAGAAAAATTATTCATTGTCACCATATGAATACCAAAAATGGATTAGTTATCAAATACAAATTATTTGATACCGCCGTATTATGTGAATACAATGTTGTTATATATACTTAATTTGTTTTAATCAGTTTCCGATTATATGTATTTATAGTATAAAACCGTTTTCAACAAATTAAAGGCATTCAGAAGTCCCTCTCATTCATCAAATTAAAGCAAGTGATATGTTTCATGTTGCATAAACATATCAGGTTATTTCAGATGCTTGGTCCCAATCACTATTTTCCCTATGTTTCATGCTACTTTAAACCATCATTTTCATGAATTCACCCAGCCACTACGTATGCCTTCAAAAGTTTAATTACAACCATACATAAATGATTTTTTGACTAATATATATTTCATTATGAAATCTCACCACTATATAAAGTAGCTAGGTCGTGCTTGTGTCTCTTGTCATGGAACAACTCTAGCGAGTACATACTAATCAAATTCAGTATCTAAACTATAATGTTTTTAATTGTAATATTTTATTTCTTCATTTTTTATTTTTATCACGTAACGGCAACCTTAATATTTTATTGGATTTAAAAATACATGCACCATACAAATCATATTTTGGCTTTAAAAATATATATGATCGAAATCGTTTTATTTTAAGATCAAATATAACTACTAATGTTCTCTTAATATAAAAGTAGACCTATAAAGTATATTAAATTTTGATTTAAAATAAGTTAAGATCATCTAATGTTTAGAGTGAGTATCTTATTTTAGTCAAAATTGAGTTTTCTTCGTAATATCCACTCTTATGAAAAAACATAATTTATCATGTTTGATAAAAAATTAAAGGATTTTAACCAATTTAAAATAAGAGCAACCCCTTCAAGTATACAAGAGAGGATGATGTTTTTTTTTTCTTTTTCAGATTTGTCGAACATATGGATTAATAACTAATTAACGAATTACTATTTTCCTTCAACCTTTTGAGCAAAATACGACAAAAAGAAGGAAAATTCGTGGAACAACCCCATGACATTTTGTACCCAAACACAAAATTATATTTGACCATAACTTCAAATGGTCTATGGTTAAAATTATGTTAACAAATTTAACCCCGACATCATCTCAAACATATTCTTAAATTATACTAATTTATCAAAATAATACGACATAATATATATCCATTAATTAACAGATAAAAACCTTTTCTAATTATTTTTCTTAATATTGTATTTAAAAACAATATTAATAGCTCCATAAGTTGTCAAAATGAGGGGAGTCCGCCGGCGACCGATCATCACCCGTCGTCTGCCGCGGCGGCGACATCAGCATTCCCTCAGCCATATCCACTAACAAATTTGGCATATCAAATATTGCTTCTTCGTCTATAAACTCATGAATATCATTCCCAACCACCCGCCTATCACCGCCTTGGGCCGCCAAGTGACCGACTTCCTTCTCAGTGAACTGCTTCATCAACTCCGCCGCATCCCCCGCCGCACTCCTTATCAAGGAAGGTTCTGGGAAGTCGGGCAACTTATATGATCCGACAAAGTCCGGAAAATTTAGCACCGCATCGCTACCCTTGAGTACCAAAGCCGCCACATCATAGGCTGCGGCAGCCATCTCGGCGGTGGGGTATGTCCCGAGCCAAATACGGGATGTTTTACGTGGTTCGCGTATCTCCGCCACCCACTTGCCATTCCGGCAACGTATTCCATGAAAGGTAGGGTGTTTTCCGGTGGTTGTTGGGGAGCTTCCGGTAGACAAGGAGGTGCTCATGGTGGTGGTTCAATTCGCGTTTATGCATGTGCGTGCATATATACAAGTACATGAGGACTAGTGTGTGTGAAAAAAAGGTGATAAAACGGTGGAGGAATAGTGTATCTTGCTTAGATACAATTAAACACAAAAAAGATATGAGACATTAATAGTTTTTGTTCATATATATTGCAATTTGATTCGGATTATACACGTAATGTAAATATCGAGGGTCGGAAACCTTTTAGAGTATTTGCAATCCTCACATTCATCACACAGTCACATCAGTTTTTTTCCCATAATTTAATATACCACTCAGTTTCATAATGATCACTTTTTATCACATCAAATTATGGGACCCACTTAATACCTAATTAATCAATTATAATAATAAAGAAAAAAAGAAATAAAAGAAAGAAAGAAACGAAGATTAACTGAAAAAAAACAAAAAAAAGAGACGGGCCTAGATAAGTCTTGTCGTGCGCTACGTCAAACATTTACACCTAAACTATATCTTAATGGCGGAATCACGTCTCACATCTTATCGACGCCATAACACACCTATTAAAACACTGTCAATGGGCATCATTGATTAGTGATCGACTATCCCTTCTAACTTCAAATGGTCTATATATGTGCCCCTTCGAATTAGCAAAAACATTATTTTTGTACATTTACTCTTATTAACTCTTGCATTGACTAAGGTGCTTCATTTTTATAAAAGTTATTATGTGTATATGCGAATAATATATCTCAACAATAAAAAGTAGATCAAATATCAAATCTTATTTATATTTTGATTGTTTGCTTTTTGTAAGATATCAGGATTTGTTTAATTATTTTTAAATTCATAGAAGTTTAATGCAATCAACATCATAAAACCTTTAAGACCATGCGTATCGGGAGCTCTGGTGAGGGCTAGTTCGCCCAACCAGTGCTAGCATACCATCGCCTAAGGGCTGGTGGCTGCTGGTCTTCTCCTCCCACGGGTATCTCAACCAACGAGGGTTGCTTTAATTTGTTTTTTTCTTTTTCTTTTTCTTTTCAACGGTAACATATATATATATATATATATATAAATATATATAGGCAAAAGTTCAAACGAGAACTATTTTTCGTACGAGAACTACGAGAACCAATCTGAGCCGTCCAATTCCCCCTCCTTTAATGTCATTGCCCACCCATGAATTCCTCACATGCACCCTGCCACACTTGATCCCCTCCACGCTCTCCATCCATGAACTTCCCATATCCAAGGAACGGCTGAGATTGGTTCTCGCAGTTCCCGTACAAAAAACAGTTCTCGTTTGAACCCTCCCCTATATATATATATATATATATATATATATATAGTTAGTTAGTTAGTTTTATTTTTTTCCTTTTCTCCCCTATAAATACACATCTTTCTCACTTCATTTTCACACCATCACTCTTCTCTCTCTATTTCTTTTCTCTCAAACTCTTATATTTTTTTTATAAAAATATGAACAAGGGGAAACAAATAAACGAGAACTTCGTAAAGATCGTGGAGGTGTTAACGATAGAATCCGAGACCGCAAAAATAAACGCGGAGGCATCAAGGATAAAAGCCGAGGCCGCATAAAAAAACGAGAGCTTCGAAAAGATCGCTAGTTTTTCTTATCTCCAGTAAATCATCTCTCGGGTGCGCAATTGGAATTCGTTATGTAACAAAAGAAGGAGATTCAACGAAAATACGGGTGGTAGTAATTAAGTTTAGTTTATAAATTGTATTTTTTTTTACTTTTTTTATTTGAAATTTATGTAATTTCCATTTATGAAATATTATTAATTATATCATATTTTATAGTCTTTGAAATAATTGAGTTATTTAAATAATTTTATTAATTATTTTATATTTATAATAATTAAATTATGTTAATTAATAATAGTTGAAAAAAATAAAAAAGATAAATGGAAAAGATAGATGGTTGAAGATGGTTCGATGTGGGGGTTGAGGGTTAGAAGAGGTTGGAGGTGAGGAATGATATGAATGCTGATGTGGCATTGGATTTAGGAGGGTAAGTCCTGGTTGGATGCACATGGTCTAATGTAATTATCAAAATTATTAAACAATAATTGCAGGAATCGTTCGAAATACTTTGTATGGTGTAAAGGAAATAACGACGTAGGTCGGCGAGTGAGAATTTGGTGGTGAGTGACATGGAATGTAAGTATGAAGATAATAGTCCAAGATTGCGAGATTGATGACAAAGTATGTCGTTAAGAATTTTAGAGAATACTGATAGTTTAAGGCGTGAAGGTCGATATTTGTTGCCGTCGGGTTTTTGAAATTTAGCGTTGTAGAAATTAAAAGAGGAGTTGAATAGATTTTGTTGGAGTATGTCTACTGATACACTTACGCTAATTGATCACTACCGATGATGTGTAGGCCTATTGGGTTACACACAGGGGATAAATCTTGACTACAACCAACGAAAAGAACTAAAAGGATTAAAGTTGTCAAAGTTGCAAAATTGGTGGGGCAGGAAAAGTTCACGCCGTGAACTTGTGTCACACAGCATCCCAATTCCCAACATTTGCTTTTTGCCTCCTTAATCCACGAATGCATGTGCTTTGCCATTATGACTTCTTGGCCGGCCTTGGAGCATTGTAGGGTCATGTTAGAAGTTATAAGAGGACAATGCTTTCCTTTCCTTGTATTCTCTTGCCACAACACATACACAAACACTTAGACTCATGAGTGAGGTGCTAAAATAGGTGTTCTTGGTGTATTCTTGGAAGAGGTTTGCTAAGGAGTATACTAATTGGTTGATTGTTTCAGAGATGGTTTCTACGGTTTGAAGACCACCAATGGCAAGCTAGTAGTTGAAAGTTAAACTAACTCCGTGTGGACTAGCAATAGAGGAGAGCTCGATTTGGTGGTTTTCGTGTTCATCCATTATCCATTGTTTTCAGCTCCAAGTAAATGTTATACTTTCTTTTCTTCTTGTTTTTCATGTTGCAATGCTTGCATTTAGAGATTGGTCCATGGCTTTGGGGTCTCATACCATTTTGTATATTTGTATATCATGTATTATTGGTTTTATGTTGTTCCCGCTTCTGTTGTATGCTTATTGAAACCCCAACAGTTTCTATTGTCACGTTAAAAATTTTAAGTTTTTTTATTTTTAACCAATTTTAAAAATTATATTCTTAAGCATAACTGAGCACATATATAATGTTGCAAGTATATAATTCAACTCCTTATTCATTTAACTTCTCTCACACTCCATACTACCCTTATACCACCTCCATACAACTCCTATTAAACTACCATTCAAGTTGTTCTAAGTACAGCCAAATCTCAATTGTCCTCCTGCCTTTACCTCTCCCCATTTTACATAAGACTATCCTAACTTACTCATGGTAAATATTCCTCGACGTGAATCATTTATGAGAAAATTTCATAAACTAGTTAATAAGTTTGAGAACTGAAATTTAATAAAACCTACGAAAAATTTCACAATATAAAATGAAAAAATGAGTGATCTTGATAAAACAATAGTCGAACTTAGTTCCTATCATATAAAATTTCCCATTTGATCTACTTATTAAAGGCGTCGGAATATATTCGGTATTTCCCACCATTTAGCGACAGATTTTAGAAAATTAATTGAGCTAGTAGTTATTAAACGTTCTTCACCATGAAAGTTCAACTGTTTGTTTGTTTTCACAAATTAGTCACAAATCTGAAAAATATATGTCACTAAGTAAAACGTGGGTCAAATGTCAGAAAATAGCGACGGTTTCATAAAATCGGCAATATTCGTCATAGTTAGCTGCTCCTAGTAATGATTCTTCGAATGAAGAAGGGAGTTCAAGTGTGTTTTGAGAGAGTAGTGTTTCTTTTGATGTATGTGCTTTAACATTATGTAAGTATAGTTAATTAGCAAAACTTTTAAGACATTAATTAATTATTAATTAGTATAAAATGACAAACATTTGTCAATTGCATCACTAATTTGGTAACCTCCACCTCTTAATGAGCTTTCAAAATCTCTTTTCGACACATAACATTTCGAGTGCCAATTAAGTGGGTCAAGATGTTAAATAAATTAGTTATTTTAATGTAATTAAAGAATTTTAACTAAATTTGGTAACAAGTTAATTAGGACATTGAGCAGAGTGTATGTTTGTTCAAGTCTTTACAATCTTATAGCCAAAAATAACTTGGGTCGAGGAGGGCGTTCATGTCTCCTCGTGGGGTCCTAGAGGCAACAGCCCGAAACATAAACGAAAATGATCTACAAAATTGTCCAGAAAATGAAATTTCAAATAATTATCAAGTTGATTTCTTGAAACCTTATATACAGTAGAATTACAACTTAAAGACTGTGTTCTTGAACACAATCAATAAGATTAACCATGCTTCTTATATACGCAAATTATAATGGAATTGGATTTAAAATTCATTTTATTCCTTCACATTACGGTAAACAATCAGAATCTAAGAGTAGCAAATTTAATTTGTAACAAATCATTAGTGATTTCTTTTCTTCATCTTGCGATTGGCTGTGTTTGGATATAACATAGTACGTGGTTTAGGAACTCATTTTGTTCATCAATCTTATATTATTAAAATTTTTAGATTTTTTTGTTGGTTGCGCATATGTAAGGTGGTTATTGGGATCTTTGTATATTTTGTTCTTTCAACTTTGAGAGATTCCTATTGATAATATTTTTTATTAAAGTGAAAAATTGGGTTTCATTTCAACTTTGAAATAGTTTTCATATGTAAATAGTTTTACATTTACACATTTTTTTTTTGAAAGTTTGTATTTGATTGAATTGAAGAAATCAGAGAAGCTCCTCAATGGAGTCTTCCTGCCCAAGCCGAAGCCGATTACAATACCAAAAGGAAAACGAAAGATAACCTCATGCTAACATCACATGACTATAAATATTAATTAGAATCTCTCCCTCTAACAAACTAACTGCCCATGACATCACTGCCCTAAACATGGCCTTCTTGTGTAAACAATACATGGTTTGGGCTCATTGGGCTCGTTGCACTGGGCCGCATCAATAATAGGCTCAGTAATAGAGTTTCTATCAAATAACATCAGCAGTCATGGCTAAAATTGGGACATGCCAGTTTGAAATATTTGCATAATCCAGCAATGATAGTTTCCCGTGTTAGATCTGATTATTAACATCGTCTTCCATCTTACGACTGCTTTTTGTGGCTTCAAACCTTTTTTTTGTATGACTTTTGTATGTACATTGCATCAAAGATAGGCACACGTGGTTAATTTTGTGGGATTAGGGGTTCAATAACCTATAAGAAAAAACTACAAACTTCTTGATAAAGTTGATTAGCTTCAAATGGTTTAGATACATAGCCATCCATTCCAGCTTTAAGAAATTCTTCATGTATAGCTTGAATAACATCAGTAGTCCTGGCCAGAATTGGGACATGCCAGTTTGAAATTTTGCATAATCCAGCAATGATAGTTTCCCGTGTTGGATCTTATTATTAACGTCGACTTCCATCTTACGAATCCTTTTTGTGGCTTCAAACAGTTTTTTTGTATGAATTTTGTATGTACATTGCATCAAAAATAGGCACACGTGGTTAATTTCGTGGGATGAGTGGTTCAATAACCTATAAGAAAAAACTATAAAACTTCTTGATAAAGTTGATTAGCTTCAAATAGTTTAGATACGTAGCCATCCATTCCAGCTTTAAAACATTCTTCATGTGTAGCTTGAATAACATCAGCAGTCATGGCCAGAATTGGGACATGCCAGTTTGAATTTTGAAATATTTACATAATCCAGCAGTGACAGTTTCCCGTGTTGGATCTGATTATTAACATCGTCTTCCATCTTACGAATGCTTTTTGTGGCTTCAAACCTTTTTTTTGTATGACGTTTGTATGTACATTGCATCATAAATAGGCACACGTGGTTAATTTCGCGGGATGAGGGGTTAAATAACCTATAAGAAAAAACTAGAAACTTCTTGGTAAAGTTGATTAGCTTCAAATGGTTTAGATACGTAGCCATCCATTCCAGCTTTAAGTCATTCTTCATGTGTAGCTTGAATAACATCAGCAGTCATGGCTAGAATTAGGACATGTCTGTTTGAAATATTTGCATAATCCAGCAATGATAGTTTCCCGAGTTAGATCTTATTAAAAACGTCGTCTTCCATCTTACGAATGCTTTTTGTGGCTTCAAACCTTTTTTTTGTATGAGTTTTGTATGTACATTGCATCAAAAATAGGCACATGTGGTTAATTTCGTGGGAAGAGGGGTTCAATAACCTATAAGAAAAAACTAGAAACTTCTTGATAAAGTTGATTAGCTTCAAATGGTTTAGATACATAGCCATCCATTCCAACTTTAAGACATTCTTCATGTGTAGCTTAAATAACATCAGCAGTCATGGCCAGAATTGAGACATGCCAGTTTGAAATATTTGCATAATCCAGCAATGATAGTTTCTCATGTTGGATCTGATTATTAAAGTCGTATTCCATCTTACGAATGCTTTTTGTGGCTTCAAACCTTTTTTTGTATGACTTTTGTTTTTACATTGCATCAAAAATAGGCACACGTGGTTACTTTCGTGGGATGAGGGGTTGAACAAACTATATGAAAAAACTAGAAACTTCTTGATAAAGTTGATTAGCTACAAATGGTTTAGATACATAGCCATCCATTCCAGCTTTAAGTATTATTCATGTGTAGCTTGAATAACAACAACAGTCTTGGCTAGAATTGGGACATGCCAGTTTGAAATATTTGCATAATCCAGCAATGATAGTTTCTCGTGTTGAATCTGATTAATAACTTCGTATTCCATCTTACGAATGCATTTTGTGGCTTCAAACTTTTTTTTTTGTATGACTTTTGTATGTACATTGCATAAAAAATAGAGACACGTGGTTAATTTCGTGGGATGAGAGGTTCAATAACCTATAAGGAAAAACTAAAAACTTCTTGATAAAGTTGATTAGCTTCAAATGGTTTAGATACATAGTCATCCATTCCAGCTTTAAGACATTCTTCATGTGTAGCTTGAATAACATCAGCAGTCATGCCCAGAATTGTGACATGCCAGTTTGAAATATTTGCATAATCCAGCAATGATAGTTTTTCATCTTGGATCTGATTATTAACGTCGTATTTCATCTTACGAATGCTTTTTGTGGTTTCAAACCTTTTTTGTATGACTTTTGTATTTACATTACATCAAAAATAGGCACACGTGGTTAATTTCGTGGGATGAGGGGTTCAACAAACTATATGAAAAAACTAGAAATTTCTTGATAAAGTTGATTAGCTTCAAATGGTTTAGATACGTAGCCATCCATTCCAGCTTTAAGACATTGTTCATGTGTAGCTTGAATAACATCAGCAGTCATGGCCAGAATTGGGATATGCCAGCCAGAAATATTTGCATAATCCAGCAATGATACTTTTCCATGTTGGATCTGATTATTAACGTCGTCTTCCATCCTACGAATGCGTTTTGTGGTTTCAAACCTTTTTTTGTATGATTATTGTATGTACATTACATCAAAAATAGGCACACGTGGTTAATTTCGTGGGATGAGGGGTTCATCAACCTATAAGAAAAAACTAGAAACTTCTTGATGAAGTTGATTAGCTTCAAATGGTTTAGATACATAGCTATCAATTACAGGTTTCAGATATTCTTCATGTGTAGCTTGAATAACATCAGTTGTCATGGCCAGAATTGGGACATGACAGTTTGAAATATTTGCATAATCCAGCAATGATAGTTTCTCGTGTTGGATCTGATTATTAACGTCGTATTCCGCCTTACGAATGCTTTTTGTGGCTTCAAACCTTTTTTCTTTGTATGACTTTTGTATGTACATTGCATAAAAAATAGACACACCTGGTTAATTTCGTGGGATGAAAGGTTCAATAACCTATAAGAAAAAACTAGAAACTTCTTGATAAAGTTGATTAGCTTCAAATGGTTTAGATACATAGCCATTCATTCCAGCTTTAAGACATTCTTCATGTGTAGCTTGAATAACATCAGCAGTCATGGCCAGAATTGGGACATGCCAGTTTGAAATAAATGCATAATCCAGCAATGATAGTTTTTCGTGTTGGATCTGATTATTAACGTCGTATTCCATCTTACGAATTCTTTTGTGGCTTCAAACCTTTTTTTGTATGACTTTTGTATTTACATTGCATCAAAAATAGGCACACGTGGTTAATTTCATGGGATGAGGAGTTCAACAACCTATATGAAAAAACTAGAAACTTCTTGATAAAGTTGATTAGCTTCAAATGGTTTAGATACGTAGCCATCTATTCCAGCTTTAAGTCATTCTTCATGTGTAGCTTGAATAACATCAACAGTCATGGCCAGAATTGGGACATGCCAGTTAGAAATATTTGCATAATCCAGCAATGATAGTTTCCCGCGTTTGATCAGATTATTAACGTCGTCTTCCATCCTACGAATGCTTTTTGTGGCTTCAAACCTTTTTTTTGTATGACTATTGTATGTTAATTGCATCAAAAATACGCACACGTGGTTAATTTCGTGGGATGAGGGGTTCATCAACATAGAAGAAAAAACTAGAAACTTTTTGACAAAGTCGATTAGCTTTAAATGGTTTAGATACGTAGTCATCCATTCCAGGTTTAAGATATTCTTCATGTGTAGCTTGAATAACATCAGCTGTCATGGCCAGAATTGGGACATGCCAGTTTGAAATATTTGCATAATCCAACAATGATAGTTTCCCGTGTTGGATCTGATTATTAACGTCGTCTTCCATCTTACGAATGCTTTTTGTGGTTTCAAACCTTTTTTTTGTATGACTTTTGTATGTACATTGCATCAAAAATAGGCACACGTGGTTAGTTTCGTGGGATGAGGGGTTCAATAACCTATAAGAAAAAACTAGAAACTTCTATAAAGTTGATTACCTTTAAATGGTTTAGATACGTAGCCATCCATTCCAGCTTTAAGACATTCTTCATCTGTAGATTGAATAACATCAGTAGTCATGGCCAGAATTGGGATATGCCAGTTTGAAATATTTGCATACTCCAGCAATAATAGTTTCCCGTGTTGGATCTGATTATTAACGTCGTCTTCCATCTTACGAATGATTTTTGTTGCTTTAAACCTTTTTTTTGTAGGAGTTTTGTATGTACATTGCATCAAAAATGGGCACACGTGGTTATTTTCTTGGGCTGAGGGGTTCAATAACCTATAAGAAAAAACTAGAAACTTCTTGATAAAGTTGATTAGCTTCAAATGGTTTAGATACGTAGCCATCCATTATAGCTTTAAGACATCCTTCATGTGTAGCTTGAATAACATCAGCAGTCATGGCTAGAATTGGGACATGCAAGTTTGAAATGTTTGCACAATCCAGCAATGATAGTTTCCCGTGTTGGATCTGATTATTAACGTCGTCTACCATCCTATGAATGCTTTTTGTGGCTTCAAACCTTTTTTTTGTATGACTTTTGTATGTACATTGCATCAAAAATAGGCACACGTGGTTAAGCCTTTGATCTTCTGTCTCAATTAAGAGGGGTCATGAAAAGAACAGGTTCCAAATCACGATTTGTGAGATGAGGGGTTCAATAACGTATAAGAAAAAACTAGAAACTTGTTGATAAAGTTGATTAGCTTCAAATGGTTTAGATACGTAGCCATCCATTCCAGCTTTAAGACATCCTTCATGTGTAGCTTGAATAACATCAGCAGTCATGGCCAGAATTGTGACATGCCAGTTTGAAATATTTGCATAATCCAGCAATGATAGTTTCCCGTGTTGGATCTGATTATTAACATCGTCTACCATGCTATGAATGCTTTTTGTGGCTTCAAACCTTTTTTTTGTATGACTTTTGTATTGCTAATGCTTAGACCAATACCTGTACCTCCATGTAAACGGGAAATGGCAGGACCACTTGCATAAAGGGAATAAAGATACGATATTGGGCATCTAAAGGGATCCCGACACCTGTATCCTCTACCGATATGATCAAAGTTACAGATTCAGACGGGCCCACAATTTGATCCGAGGTTCTGAACCTCAACCAGCTTTGAATTCTATCAGCTACAGGCAGTCCACTCAATGTGTCTTTTGATGATGGTTCAGTTTGTACACCTATCGACTCCATGACTTCCTCAAGTAGATGTACCGTTACAAGAATGTGCCCTTTCTCGGTGAACTTAATTGAGTTACCCATGAGGTTTGTAATAATTTGACGAAACCGATTTGGATCACCAATTAATGCTCCGGGGACCTTTTCAGATATGTAAACCGCCAACTCAACTCCTTTTTCTTGAGACTTCCCTGAAAATAAAGACAATACATCATCTAGGATATCCCAAACATCGAATACAACAGCCTCGAGCTCGAGCTTTCCAGATTCAATTTTTGCTTGATCAAGAACAACATTTATGAGTGAAACAAGAACTTTTCCACTAGCTTGAGCCGTGCTAACATAATCTTGTTGTGTTACATCAAGAACAGTGTCCATAAGCATATCCATCATCCCAAGAACACCGTTCATCGGGGTTCTAATTTCGTGGGAAACAGTAGCAAGGAACTGAGATTTCGCCACGTCAGCAGTCTCTGCACGATTTTTGAGCCTTGACATCTCTTGATAATCGTCTTCAACTTTGGCTATTCTATTCACAGTTGCATGAAATATATGCCCAACAAGAAAAGTAATCACAAAAATACCAAATGAAGTAGACATCACCAAGAGTTGCCAAGGTGGTTTTTTTCTGAACCTGCAACACATCTCATGCTTTCTTGACGGGTAACCAAAGTTAAGAGGACTAACATGCTTCAAGCCAGTGTCCGAGAAATCATTACCATAGATACTGATAGGATTTGATATATTTGTTGTATCAAAAACATTCACAAAAATGGTATGCTTGCTTGCAAGCTGTTGAAGCAACTTCTCCACCAATGATTCAATATCAAACACTCCACCAAGATACCCATAAGTTGCTTCTATCCTTTCCTCTGGAGTAGCATTTGAGGGAAGATCTCGATTATAAACAGCAAAAGTCAAAACAACTCCAAGACGGTTTGACTTTATAAGTTACAAAGGAGCTGTGAGTACCTCTGTTCCTAATGTCCTTGCACGCAACACATTTTCACGATCTTCCTTGCCGGTCAACATATCAAGAGAAATCACATGAGCAACGGTATCTTGAGCAAAGATAACCGGGGCGTATTTTGGTTGAATCTGTGACGACTCCTGTTCTTCAGGGTTATACTTGTCGTTATTAACTGGGGTCATCTTCTTTATGGTCCATCCTTGTTGTTTCTCAAATTGTTCCCTCTCCGAATGAAGTACCCTTACTGCATAAGCCACCCCACTTGTTAGTGGCCTCTCAAAGGCAATTCTGTCCGTATACTTTGCAAACGTCTCATGATCAATTGCAGAAGGGTTTTTGCCATGGTGGAAACTTGAGATGAGAATGGACATAGCTTGAACATGATTCATACTAACATTAAACTGGTCTTGAAGCATTCTAGCCCTTTCATCACACATGTTTGCTAATATTTCTTTCCTTTTCTCATGGCTTGAGATCTCATATACCAAAAGATCCATAAAGCAAAAAGGGTACCAAATGCAAACCATAAGATCAAAAGCCTCATCCACCATGTTTTTCTAAGTCTTCTTGAACCTATATATTGATAAAAGTGTTGAAAACCATTCCCTGAAAAGATCTCAAGAAATCTCATCCAAATCTTCCCACTTTTATTTGGCTTCATTTCTACACCATCATCATTAATGAAGCAATTCATTGAGATCAATATACCTTCTTCTATAAAGCTTTGATGCTCAAATGACTCCACATTTCCTTTTATCAATAATATAAGATTGCTGTCAGATATTGTTTGCAATCGTTTCTACCACCGTCCAGATTAAGGCTACGGTTCTACCACCGTCCCAACGATAAGCATGAGCAATTTAAAAAATTTGAAACCTTTCACGTGGATAGAACGATAGGCTTGAACAAACGATATGCTTGAACAGATGAAAGTTTTACTTACTAGAGAATCTTGGAATACAGGAATTAAGGAGGAAGGTGTGTGAATAGATAATTAAAAATAAGAAAACTTAGATAATTAAATTTTTTATATATAATTCCAAGTTGTATGTGTAGTTACAAAACACATTAAAATGATAGTTGTTTCACTACCTAGGAATTATGTAGAAGTATATTTCTGTAGGATTATTTAGTCACAACTAACAATCAAGTTTAAAAAGCTCTAAGTGGTAGTTTTATAAACAACTTTATGCCACTAACAGTTGGTTATAGTATATTTTTTATTCTTTTTATCGACAGACAAATAAATCAGTGATTATATCGATTATATTATGTAGATGGAATAAATATAAAAGACGAATGAAATGTACAATAATTACATACACGTTGCTCTCGATGGATAAAACAATTTAAATATACTGATTTTTAGAAAAAACTGATATTCCGATAAAATTTATATCAAAACGTAGATAAAAATGAGCCAATTACAAATATATAATTAGTTTTTCTGAAAACAAAATATATTAGAAGTTATTAAACATAATTTTCAAACAACTTATAATTAATTACATCAATATACAAATTTCTTAAGAACCCCTCACATATTTCATATACAACCCCTAACAATTTACATTTAAACCCTTCCAATTACATTTAAACCCCTAATAATTTACATTTAAATCCTAAATTATGACGTAATAATTAGTTATTTCCGATTTTTTTTTTGATTTTTTTAAAAAGATGAAAGGATATGATTGGTGGAGAATTTTTAGGAAATGGAAGAAACCATTTTCTTTTAATAAGTATACTAGCTAAGCGACCCGTGTATCAACACGGGATGATATAAGTCAATTTTAAATTTATATAGTTTTAAAGAGTATTAAGACGTATAGTAAAAATAATAAAAAGCATAGATATAAATATAAAATCTCGTAAGAAATGAATAATCATTACAGAATTTTGAAATTCATACATAAGATTGTAATTAGATTTTCTTTAAAACCTCTTTATAAACAACATTCATAGTTTTATTAGTAGGGTTTCCTTGATCATCGCAAATTAAAACTTTTAACCTCTCTTTACTTTTCACTCATGAAACTGTCAAATATAACTGTCCATGAGTGAAAACGTGTCTTTTTAGTACTTCTTATAAATACTCTTTTTAAGAAATATAAAGTTACATTACACGTCTAAAAGTTTTAGTATAATATTAATGTGTTTCTCGTGATGGAGCTTTATCCCGATATTGTAAAACCATAACTATAATATTATTGTTGATGTTATAATATCAAGTGCTGTAAAGACATTTTTATTACCCGATTATATATTTAAATCTTTGAAATTGTGAGCTAAATTCATTAAAAGTTAAATCATGATGACATCCAGTTAAGTATACGCAAATCAGATCACATAAAAATAAGATTTTAACATAGAATAGATTATGTCTATACATATGTAAATCGTTTAAGTGAAATTTATTTTTCAATTAAATATAATTGAAAACACAAGATACCACTGAATTTCAAATATCCATGTAATAACTTTCATTTTATGTAGCAAGTTATTAGTTAAAAATAAGATAACTTAGACAATTAAATTTTTTATATATAATTTCAAGTTGTATGTGTAGTTACAAAACATATTAACATGATAGTTGTTTCACTACGCAGTAATTATGTAGAAGTATAGTTTCTGTATGGTTATTTAGTCACAACTAACAATCGGTTTTAAAAAGCTCTAAGTGGTAGTTTTATAAACAACTTTATGCCACTAACCGCTGGTTATAGTATATTTTTAATTATTTTTATCGACAAACCAATAAATCAGTGATTATATTGATGCACCTTTGTCTGTTTTAAATTTTATCTATTTTTATTTAAATTTATCTTAAATAAAACAAAATTTAAATTTTTTTTAATACTTTTATCGAAAGACCGAGGAATCAGTTATTATATCGACTATGATACGTAGATAGAATAAATATAAAAAAGATATAAATTGTTTTATGAATAACCTACCCACTACTATTAATGGATAACAAACAATTAAAAATATATTACTTTAAAAAAAGTGTCATATTACAATAAAATTTATACCAAAACGTAGATAAAAATGAGACGGTCGCAAATATATAATTATTATTTTTCTAAACAAATTATATAATAAGTTATTAAACATATTTTATAAACAACCTATAATTAATTATATTAATATACAATTTTTATAAAACCCCCTCACATTTTCATAAAAGCCCCTAACATATTTCATAAAACCCCCTAAGAATTTTCGCCAAGGATTTTTGGTATTTTTGACGTAATCATCATGTATTTTTGGATTTTATTTTTGGATTTTTTTAAATCAAAGGTTGTGATTGGTAGAGAATTTTTAGGAAGAGGGAGAAACCCTTTTCTTTTAATTAGAATATAAGATAAGATAGATAGATAGATGATTTAGGTAAAAATTAAAATAAATTTCTTTTTGGAACGTGGGAAACATGGGTTTTTATCAAGTTAAAGTATGAACAAATAAAAATGAAGTAAAGGGTGATTTGTGGCTGCCATCATACCATGGAACAAAACATGAGAAGTAGAAAAATATGTATTCCATGTCATAGTAAATTGAAAATTTATATGTACTCCCATTAAATTCTTATACTTAATTTATTCTACTACACATTAAGTTGTTACATATCAATTCTCTTTTGGCATATTATTTCTTGATAAGAAAAACATTAGAAAGATTACATTATTTATTCATTTAGTTCCACTTCTTTCTTTTTATAGTTTTTTTTTTTCTAAAATAAAAAAAAGTATTTAATCTCCTCTGATGTCTATTCAAAAAACATATTTTTTAACAAGAAGAGTATAAAATTCATATAAGATAATTATCTGTTTACTTATTAAAATTTAGCTAGCCAAGCACAAATTTTGATTTAGAAATTTTGATTTTCAGAATTTGTCATAGGAAAATAAAGTTTTCTGTTCGCTTCTAAAAAACTTTCTCTACTTTAAAAGAAATTTAAAAATTAAATTAAAAACGAGAAAATGTGTTTGTTTACAGACTTTTTAAATAAAATTGGAAATGAAAATTCTATCGCTTTTCATACAAAATAAAACTCTTATTCTTTTAGTTATATATGTTTTCCACCTTTATTACAAAACAAAATTTTCACATGTTCATCTAAATATATTTTTCATTTTTCTTAGAAAATGTATACCACTTTTCATAGAATACTAGAAAAGTTTCTCACATATTATGCCAACCTTAATTATTTTGTAAATGAAAAGTTTTTTTTTGGGAAAATATAAACTTCTTAATATTTCTTAGAAACTGTACACCACTTTTCATATGTGGGAATTTAAAAACTTCATTCTCTTACTTCGTCTTTCTACATACCATTACATGTCTAATTCATTAATTATGTATTTTTATATCATTCTTTGATTTTAACACTTGTTATGATTAAATGTGTAGAAGGATGTGTAGAAGAATTTAGTAGTAAAATATAGGATCTCTCAACTTTAATAAATTATATTTCGGCAAAAACTTACTATCCTAGTCGATTAACATACCATGGGCGTCGTTGTTAATGAAACTCATCTTTAAACCTTCACTCTTTTACATACTACAATTCTTGAAGCACTTTAAAGTTTAAATCGATGTTGTCAACCACCAAAAGGGTTAGTAGCCAAATGGTATTAAGGTATTACGGGCTAAAGTCCTGATATGAATAAAAGTTATAGATGTGTAGATAATTTAACAGGTACGCGTATTTGTTATTCAAAAAAGAAAATTAAAGGAGTCAAGCCCCTATATGTGGGTGTAGGTGATCCTAACCCTTTTATTTTTTTATTACTAAAGTCTTTATTTATATATCTTTTGACTGAAATTCATTTTTTTTTTAATTTATTTTACATTATTGCAGCTTACTAACAATCATAATCAGGGCTCATGAGTGATTCCTAATTTTAGGTAAATACGTGACCTATCAAGAAAATACTGTGGTTGTCTTTTATAATAATGGTAATAATAATAAAGTAAGATTAACGAGTCTCATTTGATTTCTATTGGGCATTAATTGGCATAGATAATTAACTACTTATTAATTTTTATAATTACTCTCTATATCCTAAAACGTCCAATCAAACACACTGGAATCGAAATCTGACGTGGTTGCAACTTGCAAGTATTATTAGGGTGATATTATTTGTACATATATATTTACATATAATATATATCATATTAATTAAAAACAGTTTTTAGTATAAGTCATACTTATATACATCATGCAAAAAAGTCAATTTAGACTAAGGGTGGTAATTCCTGACCCGACCTGAAACATGACCTGAACCGGACACGAAAAAAGTGACATGAACCCGAAATGGGTCAAAAGCAGGTCGACACGAAGTTGACATGAAAATAAATGGGTCGGGTTAGGGTCAACCTGACAACCGAAATTGACCCGTATAAGGGTAAAACTAAAAATTATAAATTTTTCTTTAATACTTAAAATTTTAATTTTAAAAAGGAGATTGTGAATTCAAATAAGAAAGTGACATCTTAGGCAATAAATTCCGATAAACAAAAGTACAAAACCTTTAAACTCAAAAAACTTAAATAAACAATAAAAGATTTAAACCTAAATAATATTACATCATGGGTTTAATTCAAGAATACAACGGAAAAGAGGAAAAGAAGACTTGACTTTTGAATTTGGATAATTTCCGTTAGGTTATTTTAATCCATAGTTTATCACTAGTTAGTACTTTTGTATTAAAACTACTAAATTGTATTGGTATTCGATATTTCAATCCGTGGTTTATTCACCAGTTAGTAAAGAAAATTAGAAACGGACAAGGAATTCGAAAATTTTATAATGAAAACCGTACTCGAAAACCGAATTTGAATACCGTAATCGGAAACCGTAATTGAAAATGGTATTGGAAACCCATAATTGAAAACGGTATTGGAAACCCGTAATCGAAAGCGGTATTCGAAACCCGTAACCGAAAACCGTAATCGAAAACGGTATTAAACCGTAATTGAAAACGGTTTTCAAAACACGTATCCGAAAACCGTATTCGAAAATCTTATTTAAAAAATACCCGTCAAATACGTTTGACCAAAATGGGTCGACACGAAACACGACCTAAACCCGACACGAAAAAAGGTGACACGACCGGAACCCGACACGAAAATAAATGGGTCGGAATTGGGTCCACACGAAATGACCCGAACTCGAATGACACGAACCCAATAACACGAACCCGACCCAAATTGTCAGCCTTAATTTAGACTAATAAGAGGGTTCAAATAGATGCATCTTTATCGAATTCGTTTAGAAAATCTATTTGAAAGATTTTATATACTTTTACTAAATGTCTAAATCTTCATACTAATTCTCGTATTCGTAAGATCAAAACAAGTGTTAATTGTAACATTTTCTTTGACTTTTATGTAAGAGATTGATGTAACGACCTTTCTTGGTTCACTAAATTATGTTCGGAATCCCGGAACATTCTACACATTTCATGGAGGCTCGAGACATAAGGGAGAGATCTCAAAAATATCATCCTTGTTCTAAAGTCTTAGAATGACATGGATAGTTTCATAGCGAGATGTAGATAAATGAATATATTTGTATATAGTAGAGATGTCTAGAAAGTTTCCATAAGGAGGCGGAGGTGTCTATAAAGAGTTGGTTGTTTCATTTGCTCAAACCATCTTCAAAGCTAGTTGTAAAAGTTTTATTGTAAAACTCTCTTACTCAAAGCATTCTTGTTCTATATCAAGCGTTCCCTTGTCAAGCTTCTTGAATCTCTACGGTTACTATGTGAGAGGTTGATCGAACTTCGAGACTAAGAGTCACACATGATTTTCTAAAGAACAAGTTCATGACAATGAGGTGAGTAAGAAGATCATATATCATGATATACTTTCTCTTTAATTTTATATAAAATTTTGAAAAAAGACTACATACAAAGAAACTATAAAAAAAACTAAGTCTCACGCTCCTAGGGTGGTTATATATAAAAGAGTTAATTGCACCAATGGTCCTTTAACTATCTAATAATTATAATTTTTGTCCTTTTTTAAAAAATAGTTGCAAGAATAGTCTATTAACTGCCCAAAAGTTGCATCCATGGTCATTTCAGACGGTTTCTGTCTACTAGTCCTGTTAACCCCAATCACGTGTGTTGCACACAAGGGCATGAGAGTCACTTTACACCCCTTAATAACTAAGACCTCTTCTTCCACTTCTTTCACCCCATTCCCACTTTTTACTCTTCATCTTAAACCCTAAATTTACTTCAGAGCTTGAAAATGGTCATCTCTCTGTATCATAATTTCTTGCCCGGTGAAGACATTGACCCGTATGAAGATTACGGTAAGCTTTGCAAGTTGTTGAGCTACTTTGCTATGTATCAGATGGCTACTAAAAGTTTGATTTTTTTCTTTGTTTACGCAGTTGGTGAACCAGAGTTTTTCTCTATTAAGCTTCACATGGTGGCAAATTCACTAAATTTCCAGGAGAATGTATGTGAATGGCAAGATTACTTTCGTTGACCTTATTGATATCAACAAGTTTGATGTACTTTAATTGGATGATGTGCTGGAGGAGTTAGGATATAGTAACACAGTTGAGAGGTATTACCATTTTCTTACTTCTGGGGGTGATCTGGATATAGTAACACAGTTGGATGATGTACTAAAGTTGTAACTATGAGATAGTTAAAGGATTATTGGTGCAATTAACTCTATATAAAATAATAATAATAAGGCCCAGATTAGCAAAGATATAAAGAATAGCAATTTTGAAAACTTTCATAAGCTTCAAGTACTCATTTTTGCTCTAATAGTTTTACCTCCGGTCGCTATAACGTCGTTTCTGTCGTCGTTGTTATAATTGTTGTAGTTATTGCTTATTCACTGTAGTTGTATGTCTTATAGCAGCCAATTCTGAATTTTGTTTCTTTTTTTATCTATACTAGATAAAATATCCATGTAAATACACATGATGGTTTAAAAATTTATCAAATACCTATAAAATGTGAAAGAATCACTGTGTTCAAAAAATGGTGTCAACACCAGACAATGAGACAAGCGTCGGAAGCGTTGACACGAGGGGGATGTCAGAAATTTGGTATCATGATATAAAGAGTCATAAGTACAATTGAGCGATCATTATTTGTTACAACTAGAAGTAATATTGTCAAATATACATTGTTTATAATTAAAAAGAACTTAAATTGGTTACAAAATATTTTAAAATGATAAAACTAAAAATTTGGTTAAATATGATATATATAAATTAAGTAGATAAATACGATATTTTAAGATTTAAGAATAACACATTTGAAATTATGTCTAAGAATTTTGATTCAAATTAAATAACTTTGACTCCTAATATCAAAATCAAATTGAATTTTCAACTTAAATGGATAGTTGGGATTAAATTTTATTAAACCGAACAAATAAGATTGTCAAACATAGATAATCCAATTTAGTCTTTTTTTTTTTTTTTGTATATAGATACTATTTATTTCATAGTATTTTTGGCTCAAGTTTTGAACATGCAACCTTTCACCACTATCACAATAAAAGAATATTAGATAGAAGGATATTAGTGTAGGAATGGTTCGACCAAATTGGATCGATGTGCTAAGATCCATTATAGTTCATTATTAGTGTTTCTTTTGCAACTCTTGTAAATTATAAATAGTTATTTATATAATATGAAATATTGAAGAGGTTTATATTATTCGACATGGTATGAGAGCTTAGCATTCTTGTTATATCTTTTTTTCTTTCTACTAAAGTCAATTTGTCGTAGCAGCCATCAAAAATAATGTTGGTCGTCGTCTTCCTTCTCCCTACTGTTCCCTTTGGGTAAGTATTAATTTTCTATTCTTTACCCACTCCTCCAGCCCCAAGAGTGTATTGTAAATGGGTGATGCTATATATCCCCCCTCTCTCTCACATACATTTATTTCAAATCATTGACTTACAACTTTCAATATTACTTTTTCCCTCACATACATCACATCAAGGAGGATATATAGATATTAAGGGGGGACATATAGAAACACCCATTGTAAATAGAACACATTAGTTTTTTCTTTAGAGTTAATTATCAAATTAGTCCTTTAACATAGTTATTTCTTCCATTTTGGTCCTTTAACTTTGGAAGTGACCAAAATGGTACTTTAACTACCACTTTGTTACCAAAATGGTCCATCCGTTAGTTGACTGTTAGTCAACTTTGTTAAGGCAGGGGCAATTTGGTCTTTTTATCATTTTTTGCTATTTTTTATTAAATAAAACAATATTTAATTATTTTTACATATATAAAATTTTATAAAATAAATATTTAATCTCTCTCTCTCTCTCCCCACATACACCCTCTCTCATTCTCTCTTCCCTCTCTCATTCTCTCTACCCTTTCTCACTCTCCCAGCCATGTTCACCAGTCACCACCACCATCACCGCCCTAGAGCACAGTCGCCGCTGCCGCCACCACACCAGCAATCGACCTCCGTCACCCGTCGCCACCACCACCACTGCCGGCTTCCTGATCTCTACTCTGTAACCCACAACCTCTACTCTCTCTCTCCACCAACACCAACACCCACCGCCACCTCCATCTTCATCGTCGCAACCCTCTCTCCTCACAACCATCACCATTGCAACCTTATCTGAGCCGGAGTTAAAAGATTGTAACCCACAACCTCTCTACTCTCTCTCTCTCTCCCTACCAACACCAACACCCACCGCCACCTCCATTTTCACCGTAGCCGCCCTCTCTCCTCACAATCATCACCATCGCAACCCTATTTGAGCCGGAGTTCTGAAAACCCTAGATCTGGACGATAAGATGCGGATGTGAGTTCTGAAAACCCTAGATCTGGACGATCAGATAGTAGGGGAATCTTGGACTGCAAACCACTCGGGTTAATTTGGGCTCCGTTGGGGGTTTGATGGTGGCGGTGATGTTTAAAAGGGGGTCTTCGACGGGCGGCGATTGGTGGTCGAAGGGGGATGGTGGGCTTTCAAACCCAGATCTACAAACTTCTTCTTCTATTCTCCAGTTCCCAACATAGCTTTAAATATTGAATTTTGATTTAGTTTCAAACTAAGCTCTGATTGATCACAATATTTAAAACCCAGTTGAAATCAAGCTTGTTGAAATTTTAATTGATATGGGTTTTGCTTGAAATATGTAGATTTATGATTCAAATATTCATAATTTGGGTTTGCTTGAAATGGGTTTGGTTGTTTCTCCAGCCATGTTCATAGAGAGAGAGAGAGAATCACAAGGTATTAGTATGTTTAATGTAATAAGTTCCATCAAGATATTAGTATGTTGATGACCTGTTTTCTATGAGAATTTGTGGAGTTGTGGAAATGAGATGGATGGAGAAACGGTGAGTTGCAGGTTCATGGTGGAAGCTATAACAGCCATGGCGGAGAGAGAGAGAGAGAGGTGGATTGTGATATTTAATTATTGTATAAAATTTAATTATTAATTATTAAAAATTGAATAAAATAAGTAAAAGTAAAAAAAATAGAAGCAGAAGGGCAAATCAGTCATTTAACTCTATTCTAACGGAGTTGACCGTTAGTCAACTAACGGATGGAGCATTTTGGTGACAAAGTGGTAGTTAAAGTACCATTTTGGTCACTCCCAAAGTTAAAGGACCAAAATGAAAGAAATAGCTATGTTAAAGGACTAATTTGATAATTAACTCTTTTCTTTATGACTCCACTGTGTCACTTCCCATCACTGCCAGCATAAGAGTTATTCATACTGCTGAAGAAGCTCCTACTGACATTGCTACTGTTGCGCCCCTTATCGGCGCCACTAGGCCTCATGAAGCTGACACGGTAACTATAGCTTGTGGCATTGTTATTTTAGCTCGTTAATTTGCCATATGTGTTTTCTATTATATCTTCTTTTTAAATATTTTGTTCCTTTTTCCTGTAATTGTGAGCATCAGCCTTCTACCACTATTATGAGTTATTAGATAGAATGATATTAGAATATAATAAATAATGACTAGGTCAATATCACAGATTCAGCAGAATCCATTAGGGTTTACTATTACTATTTTTCTTGTACCTATTTTTTACTCTATAAATAATGGTCAATCTTTATCAAATTACTTTTTTTTTAACAGCAAAATTTCATTTCACATTATAAGGAGATACACACAGGAGCATTACAACATTCAGACCGCACAATTCTTTGTCCATTAGACACAATATGCTAACACTCCACACTAAGACACACTCAAACGAAAATACGCATCAGAATTGCAATACATCATCCCTACATACATTTGCTTTCATCCATCTAAACACCAAAGCATATGCGATTTCTTACCATTAATTTCCACTCGCAAAATTCTTTTCCACATGCACAGGAACAACAGCAAGATATATAACAGTTCTTTACTCCAAGATCTTTTTTGAACTCGCACATAAATTCATATATGCAATCTTGGATATACTCAGCATCCGAAGCAAGACAGTAAGAAATAACACTCCATTACAGCTCCTCAAAATCCGCATCAACCATCAAGCAGCATCAACAGTAACACAACATCGAGATTGTAGCAATACACCGCAGCATAACACATAGAACAACAAGACATAGCAGCAGCAGCACGTTCGAAGCAATGCAGCATCCATAGCATCTCGCAGAAAGCACCAGTACAACACAAACATCAGCAAGCATCAACAATATCAACACGCAGCATCAACAGAACATAGCCAGCAACATCATTATATAATAAGGCACGTCAACCGCATAACACAACATCAACAGAACACAGTAGCATAGGCATGAAATTAATATAGGAACAACTGCCTCGTGACCGTATTCAATCGAGAAAAGAGCGACAAGAACAACACCGATATAGCAATAGATAACAGAAAATTAACCTCCGGGACATATAGATCCGTGAGCGGCAACATGTTTCTACAACCTGCGAGGCTCTGAGTAGAAAAGAACCCTGCATCAAGATAAAAGCGCGAGGTAGCTCAGAGGACGTCTTTCCCTTCTAGCTGCTCAATCTGCCGCCTCACATTGTTATACCAACCATTAGTCTCGAGCCCCATATCCTCTATGATCTTAACGATCGAGGTAGCTTCCTCCTTTGGGTTGTTCGCCTGACTGGCGATGATTGTAGGTTCCATGTTTAGATTTGATTTTTTTGCCCTATTGCGAGGGTCAATTCCGGTCGACCCCACCCTGCCCTTGACCGATTTCTTTTTACTGCAACTTGATACTTTCTTTGTTTTCGATTTCCGGCGGCTTTTCTTCCCGGCTTCAACCTCGATATTCTCCATTACAATTTCTATAGGTAAGGATTTTCCTTTAATGTTGACAAGGCCTTGGTTGAGAGATACACAGTCCGAACTTACATTGTCCTTTTCCTCCCCCTCGATGCTAATACTAATAAGATTTAGGTCAGATTGATTGTTTTGACTTGGGCTCCCAATAAAGACTTCTTGAATATTTGGGCTACCAAAAGCAGGTTATGGCCCAATTGAGTTGTTTGTTGATGGGTGAACACCCGGCCAGCCTCGTCTTCATTATCCAATAGGATGTTCAGCTGAGGCACCTCCTTAATAGGGCTCTTTAACCCTACGTCTGCAACCGCCTCATCGTTTTTGGAACTCACTATAGAATGATTTACTTCCTCGACATCCACGCTTTGCCCCTTCGTAAACGGTACCCACTCCTCGAAATTGTCGACGTCTATTGGCCTTCCGTTACCCCTGTTACCAGAGTCATCATGCTCGGGCGAAGCTCCGGTGCCGTTTTCTTTCCCGTTACCTCCTAATTCCTTGGCGAAAGGCGAGTCTTCATGTTGAGAATCAGATTTCGAAACATTTATATGGCCTGCTGTAGAGATCCCAGGAACTCCATCTTTGGACAGAAAGATTTTAAAATTTTCACCGTCAATGTCGACGTTGATCGACTTCGGGAATTCGGTTTTGTGTGTCCTTACAAGAATCCTAGCTACATCCAATCTCCTCCTTAGACGAGTGTCGTTATCAAAAGTTAGATAATCACCCCACAGACTGACGATTGACTCAAAAAAACGCACGTTGTAAGCGTGGAGTGGTATGCATTCCGCTCTAATCCATTTGAGTACACTGTTGTCAATATCGTGCTCTGCCCACTCCTTAATCCATTCAAAAGCATTGTTTAATTGGTCATCTCCCTTATCAAAACAATCAACGAAAACATTTCTTCTTCATTGTCAAATTGAAGGAGGAATTGCCTACCTCCCATTGTTTTAGGCTGGAAATGGTATTTGGTGGCTAAATTACACACATTTTTTAGGACAGCGTCCACCTCCGAGGGGTTGCTCAAGTTCACTTCCACCACCAAGGACCACTTCAGCCAAACCCGTTCTTCTTCCGTCGTCTTGAAGATGAGAATAGACCTGTTACTCTTGCCTCCTTTATCATCCGCTATATTGTAGTTTTTGCGATTTGAGTTCCCCTGAGTCACCATTCGTGGTGTACCATCTGCATAGCCATGTGGTGGGCTCAATAAAACGTCTCTGAAAGATAGGCCATCAACCCTTGTGGCAAAGGGGAATGGCTTGCGACTGACATCCGTGTGACCAGCCTGGTGTGTGCCCCTATTTTCAGCCGTCACCGTATTAGCACGCTTCCTCTCCTTTGCTCTTCTGATCACAGCTTTTAGTTCGCAGAAAAACATATTTTTGAATCTCCTCCATTTTTCATCCTCAGCACCATCCTTTGCGAATCTTACGAACCCGTATCTCCTTCCATGCAGGTTTACGTTTTTTGACAAACCTTACCTATACTCTTCATTGCTATCCACATATCTCTGGCTTCCCACGAAATCGGGAAGTTGGTAACGTACACCGACATCCAATCCGTTTCATTCCACCTGTGATGTCTCCTTTTGTCTCTTCCATGATCAGCATGTTCCGAGTGGTACTTCCGATTTGTCCAGGTCCCCCAATGTTGATCTTCCAGTCGTGCTCTCTCTCCGGCGTAGGTCTCCCTGTGAAGATTACCCTGGTGAGAACTCCGACGGTGGTCACATCGATAAGAGATTGGAAAAGATGAAGGCGTCCATGAGAACATGAAGACATACGTTATCCAAGAGTGGAGACATCCAATCCGTTTCATTCCACCTGTGATGTCTCCCTTTGTCTCTTCCAAGATCAGCATGTTCCGAGTGGTACTTCCGATTTGTCCAGGTCCCCCAATGTGGATCTTCCTGTCGTGCTCTCTCTCCGGCGTAGGTCTCCCTGTGAAGATTACCCCGGTGAGAACTCCGATGGTGGTCACGTCGATGAGAGATTGGAAAAGATGAAGGCGTCCATGAGAACATGAAGATGTACGTTATCCAAGAGTGTTTGTTTTTTGTGATTTTGGAGAGGCGTTTTTTTAATGATTTGAACTCATCTTTATCAAATTACTTTTTTTTAAAAGCACTTTACTATATATATTTGAACAAATTTACACAGTAACCGAAACAAACCACGACAAAGTTTGTGGCAGTATCGCAGCCCAAACTGTTAATAACCTAAATGCTAACTATTTAACATTTAACATGTTAACCGTTCAGAGGTCCCATCCCAATTTTACAGAACCCAGATCAAATACAGAACCGCATATCACCTTATAAATGCCGGTGACGTTAACCAACGATCCCATGTGAAGGAAGACTGATTCTTTATTTTTGCCTTTATCCACTGATACACTAATACTTGGATGTTGAAAATTGTTTACTCTCTGTTGTTAACAGCCTTGAAAACCAACTCGTTCCTTCTTTTCCAAATGAGATAAGCCGTGATTCTGACTACCGCCTGCCAGATGTGAATGGTCTGTAAGTGAGCTATGGACTGCCGCTGACAGCCCCCACCATTTGTGTATAGCACTCCAAACTTTACTTGCCCAGCCACAATTAAATATGGCATGAGATACGGTTTCCACCTCATCTAAGCAGCTTGGACACAGCACGGTTGGGACATCAATACCTTTATCCGCTAATTTGACACGAACCGGAAACCTTTGTAAGTTCAGCCTCCACGCAAAGATTGAGACCTTTTTCGGGAGTAAATTAGACCAGTATGTTTTCGAATGTAAACCACCTGCCATAATGTTGTTCTTTTTGTCCAAGAGCAGCCTCACGTTTTTGACAGAGAAAGTACCTTCACGATCCGCCACACAGGTCCACTGATCACGTTTGACTCTATTTAAACAACAGTTATTGAGTCTAATCCAAAGATCCTCGAATTCAGCCGCTACCCTTCCCACCAATCTGCTTCCAACTCCGATCTTCCAGGTCCAAGAATCGTCAATCCAACTCCCCATATCCTTAATCATACTGTTGACATCACCCAGTTTGTTGAATAGCCTAGGATAAGTTTCTGCCAAGCATGAATCTCCAAGCCATAAAACGAACCAGAAATTAGTATTCCAACCATTACCAACCTTTACTTTGAAAAGTGAATCAGTCTTAATACCAAACTTATTTAATTCCTTTCCACATTTAATTATCCCGCTCCACAAACCATTTCTCTTCAACACATAGTTTTTGCCCAAACCCCCACCCACCCCGTAAATGCTTTTAATTATACACACCCAAAAATCGTCATGTTCGTTTCGAAATATAGACCACCATTTTAAAAAGAGGCTAAGATTAAAAGTGTTAAGATTACCCAACCCTAACCCCCCCCCCCCCCAACTCATGACCAAGAGACACACGATCCTAAGCAACCCAATGTAATTCCCCCCCCCCCCCCCCCCCAATGCCCCTAAGCCCTCCCCAAAAGAAATTTTTCCTCATTCTATCTAATTTCGAAAGGATACTAGCGGGAACACGGAAAGATAATAAACAGGCAAACTTGAGAGCACCGACTTGATTAGCGTCCACCGTCCTCCAAACGATAAACACTTACATTTCCAACCCGCAAGAACCGATTCAAACTTGTTCACAATCTTCTCCCAATGTAACTTGTTTCTCATATTAGCATTCACGGGTACCCCAAGGTACTGTAGCACCGGCTCCCCCACCTTACATCCCAATTTCCTTGCCATCTCACTTTAGGACTGCATCTCAACCCCTATACCCATCAACGAACTTTTCTTCCAATTGACTTTTAGACCCGAAGCCTCCTCCCAACATTTTAATAACTTAAAGATAGTATTTATATTTTTTACACTCCATTTTCCAACAATCAGGGTGTCATCTGCATATTGTAAATGCGACACCCTTACTTTATCCGCTCCCACCAAAACCCCCTCAAACAGATTGTTGGACACCGCCTCTTGCAACGTAACATTTAGGCCTTCCGCTACAATTAATAACAAGTAAGGGGCAATCGGGTCCCCTTGGCGACCCCCCTCTCCGGCTAGAATTCCCTTTTTGGTGACACATTGATTAGTACGGACATATGAGAGGAGACCAAACATGCGCGAATCCACTCAATCCACTTATCTCCAAACCGCATCTGCTTCATAGATTCAAAAAAAAATCCCCATACAATACTATCATATGCTTTTTCAAAATCAATTTTGAACACCATCCCTTTTGATTTTCTGACCTCAAGATCGTTCAAGACTTCACTCACAATTACAATACCATCCATAATCGATCTTGATTTCA
The DNA here is from genome assembly GCA_947179395.2 of Pulicaria dysenterica. Lineage (NCBI taxonomy): Eukaryota > Viridiplantae > Streptophyta > Magnoliopsida > Asterales > Asteraceae > Pulicaria > Pulicaria dysenterica. The sequence goes on from OX359289.1 coordinate 99,176,888, forward strand.
AGAAAGCCGATTGTTCTTTCCCAATTAGCTTGGGAAGTACTACTTTCAATCAATTGGCCAATACCTTCGACACAATTTTGTAGTAGCTTCTAATGAGATTAATCTTTATCAAATTACTTACATTACTATACATAAGATATTTAAGTTATATATAATTTTAAAAATGTACATAAACTCCAAAGAACAAAATATAAATTAACATACACCTTTTTGAAATATGGTACGTATGTTTTTTATAATATTTGTTGTCCCTAGAGGTAACATGGCTTTATATTTGGTATTTGGGACAATAAGCAACCACCTTTTTTTCGATGTGATTGATGTTATTTTTATGGTTCTATGTATCTTTTAGATATATGACGTTTATCATAATTGGACCTTATGCAATGATAATTTATCTCATTTGACCAGTTTAATTATAATATATAATTATCCAGTCGATTATCATTTTATATGTAAAAAGGTATCACGATAGATATAAACTCCATATCAGTATTAGTAGTGAACTTATTTTCTCCACTTATTTTTTAGGAAAAATTAGCCATACCATCTGTAGGACTAGGCAAGGTCGCGAGATGAGCGATGAAATAAACACACACATATATCGATTTTTTAGAGATACTTGTTTTAGCTTATTTTAAATTTATATTCTTGAATAATCTTGTAAGTTGCTTTTGTTAGGTTTCTTTAAAACCCATATTCTAATTGTTTTTGACGTAATGCTTTTGTTTTAAAAAATTTGAATTGTTTTTAAAATATGTTTTCAGTGTAATTCTTGATTCATGCGTTAATTCTTTACACACACGTATGAACCGTACTCCATCATCCAAATTAGCTAATAGAATCGTGTGTGTGTATATATATATATATATATATATATATAACTTGGATAAATGTGAAATTTTCAAAAGTTCAGCAAGTGTAAGGTGAAATTTTATAAATAGATTTATAAGAGGGGTATAATAGTCATTTGATTATATTTTATAATAACAATTTATTTAAAATGATTGAAATTGGATAAAAATGATGATTTGGACAAATAAGACATTATAAAAGCTTAAGAAGTGTATCTATGATATTTATAAGTTACGTTGGGCAAATAAGATATTATGAAAGCTTAAGAATGATATATATGATATTTATAAATTAAGCTGGATAAATAAGATATTTTGATGTTTTATAAGGCCGGGTATATATGAAAATAACCTTTTAATATATAACATTTAATGTGAATATGAATATATGTTTGTGATCATCTTACTTTTTTTACATTTCGGCATATATTTTATTGTTATATGATTTTACTTTAAAATGTAGTTTTCAAAATCTAATATTTTAGTAGATTTTGCCGTAACTAGCATATTACGTTATTATTCAAGGGTTGGTGGTATTTTTGGTTCTCACTACACATTATACATCAAAGCGCACAAGAAAAACATTAGTCGTAATATGAAAAGTAAAACTTGAATCAGTTTAATTTTAAGGTCCTAAATGTTTTTTTTTTTTGTCAAACTTATAAGAGAAAAATAGTTATATGATTTATTTTAAATACTTGTGTTCATATGTTAGTTTCTATATTTTCTTTGTACTAACAAAAATTTCGATTGCAAGGATAACAATTATGTTTGATGTAATACAAAAAATAAAACCTGAAACGAATTCAATTTAAACCAAATGGCCCATTAAAAATGCCTAAACTTTTTCATGCTTTATTTTCAAAATTTATGTTTGGATTTAATTTTATATTTTGCTCGCCTTAAGATTCCACCGTAACATGCGAATTTAAAGAAATTCGATAAGTTTTGGAGTTTGTAATGTAACACCACTTTTCTAAAATAGCTTTTAAATTTTAATTACTACTGATTAGCACCCTGAAACATCAGAGTTTTGCGGAAAAACAAGTTACTTTACATAAGTGCTATCAGTTTCACAAAAGTAGTGCTAAAAGTACTCTTTTCGAAGGCTTGGAGCTATCCAACTGTGCAGAGCACTGGGGCCTTACCCTTGCTGAAATCTGGTTCACCTGCAAGCAAAACATACTGGAACATAAACTTTCGCTTAGTGAGCATACTAACTGAACTGAATAAAAACATATATAGCTTATTTGAACTCTTTTCAGGATGTCTCATCATCCAAGCTGAACACCTGCAAAACTGTTCAAACTGTTAACTGGTCCAGGGGTAGAACCACACCTCGGTGTAATCAAACCCTTGACACTTTGCTTGGGTATAAGGATCTCAATATACCCCATCTCTGTCTGTAATACTATAACTGGATGCTACTGTACCTTTAAACAATAATCTTAACTTATTACATAAACATATCATAACACGGATATCATACTGTTCACCTTATGCATATATGCATACTGATCATACTAAATACTACAACATAGTGTTACTGAACCTCACTTAATCAAATCACATATCAAACATACAATTGATATACTACTCACTTAATGCACATACGTATGCTAATCTGATTAAAGGTAAGTACACCCACCTTAGCAGCATTTGAAAATTACCCTCCTATCACAAAAGCGTCAATCTCTTATTGCCTACAAGCAATAAATAAGTACTGTATTAACTTTCAGACGCTGCTGCAAAGATTCTGACTGACTAACAAAAGTTCCTGCTAAAAACCACCTCCTACGGCCGCAGGGGAAAAACCCTACGCCCGCAGGAGTTTCCCTCAGTACGGCCGCAGGGATCCATCCCTACGCCCGTAGACTCATTCCTTCGTCCTTAGACGGTAACTCATGAAAATACTGTCCTACGCCCACAGGAACCCTTTCCTACGGCCGCAGGTGACAAAATATCAAAAACTCTAAAACACCCTCCTACGGCCGTAGAGAACCTTTCCTACGGCCGTAGGAACCAAAACAACCAAAACCCCTTAACATGTTCCTACGCCCGTAGGGAATAATCTCTACGGCCGCAAGAACAGTCGGTACAGCAGACTACAGCTCTGCTCTCGAACAGAACCTGCAAATTCGACTTTTCTGCAACTAATCGACTCAAATCCAGTTTCAAACGTTCATACAACTTCTCTAACAGCCAATCGAGTTTACTAACATCAATTAACATGTAAAACATGCTATACACGTGGATTCAACCTTTGAATCCCTTCTTTGACTCTAAAACTACCAAAAACTTCAAATTAAGATCATACCTTCAACTTCTGATGAATTTGCTATCATTTCCAGATATTACACCATAGTAAAAGGGAACTTGAAAGTTGAGAGAATTGATCTCTACTGCTGCTCATGAATTTGCATATGAAAACTAGTAGTTTGACCAACACTAGTCAAAGGAAAGCCATGTATATATATCTACTAGTTTCATCTATTTACACTAATGATCCCTGGACTTCAAGTTTCATCATTTGGCATTTCTTACCCCTCTATTTTAATTAAGAAACTTTCAAACTTTGGGGCGTTACAACTCTTCCCCACTTGGGACGATTTCGTCCCCGAAATCTACTGTACAACTAATTGTGGTTCAAATCATACTGAATGCTACCGTAACGCACTAATGGCAGTCTTATATCTCCTCTCCTCTGAACGCTATCACAGCGCATTGACGATAGTCTTACATCACACCTCTACTCGCTACTAACGTAGAAGGTTTACTATATACTGAACATAACATAACATTAAACATGAGTACACCTAAGTGTAACTGAACTCTTTCTGTGCTTTCACTATAACTTTACCAATCTTATCTGTATGTTACACAAACTGTCAACCTTACTCTAAAATACAATCACCAGTTTTATATACAACTGAATTCCTCATCTCTTGTCCCGTCCTATAGAGGGATAACTACAGATGCATCTGGTATATACTCACAAGGGTAGTTATACATGTTATAAATCTGACACGTCTTTACTAGAAATTCTATCTTGTACGTTACTCTCCCTACCCTTGCAATAATCCTAAAAGGACCACTAACTACTGTTATAGCTTACATTTCTATCTGAAGCCCTACTAAAATAATCCCTTCTTAGTCCTGCTTAACTGGTGCAGCCTTAAGCTACTCATATATTTGTTACACTATCTTTACATTCAATCATCTGCTCAATTCTCTCTTTCTAACCAATCCCACCCTAACATACAACATCTGCTATCATGGCGTACCGATACTCTGCTGTTAACTGTTACTACATAAGAACTCTGAGTTCTGAAAATATACTCTAATATTTGTATAATCCTCTCATATTGTCCGTCCGCCTGATGGTGGGACATTGTATCAAAATATAGCTCAGCCGCCATATATCTTTTCAACTTACTCTAGTGTCTGGAGGTAAATCGAACGTCTCTCTGAAACTGAAACTCTCTGTCCGACTATTATCTCTTTCACATAACATTTGTCTTTCTTTCTGAAGAGTACTCTTCCTTTATCAAAATAATATGCAACTCTTCGTGAATCTATCTACTGTTACCCAAATGGCATCAACTCATGTTCCCATTCTCAAACTGGAACATCAAGCAACTGTAACTCTTTATAAGGTTTCTGGAGCTTTACCTTTATCTATAGACAGGTCAAACATTAATCAACCTATCTCTCTATATCATGTGTCATCCCTGGTCACCAAGATTTCATCCACATATCTCTGTACATCTCTGTCGATACTGGCGCGTTGAAAGCTAAGAGTAATCTGCTTCCCTTAAAAGAACTTGTCTCACACATTCCTTTAACTGGGTACCTATACTCGGTCATACCAGATCAATAGATCTAGAATATCTCTTACTAACTTTACCACCTGGTCTTTAATACACTAAATCTTGGGCTGCTATCTGTAACTACTTTAATCTTATCAAGAATGGCAGTGACAACTGACCTTCTTACTCGATGCTTCCTTATCTGTATGGTGCCTGACTTTCTGCTCAAAGCATCTACTACTATATTAACTTCATCTAGTTGGTCTAAAACTACACTTTACTAATCCTTTAAAAGCTCTAACCACCATCTCTGACGCTTGTTCAGACTCTTGCATTTCAATTCTAAATCATGGAAAGGGTAACTACTTTTATTCATATCTAGCTGAGGAAAACATAAGTGATAGCTTTACTACTCTGTATAACGTATCACAACAACTACCTCGTATATCATTTCATCTATCAACATATGCGTTGAAGCACCACATAACTTATACTTCAAAGTATCATATACTCTCTAATGTTCACCTTCCCAGTTAAGCTTTGCACCCCTATTTGCTACTCACGCAGGGGTAACACTAGTCTGGTCCTATTCTCTTCTCTAATCTTTAACTGATGGTATTCTGACTGCAAATCTATCTTTGAACATCATGATGTATCCTAAAGTTGACCAAATAATTCATCTATCCTGAGAAGCGAATACTTGTTCTTGCTTGTAGCCTTGTTACACTTTCTACAATCTGGACACATTCTATACGCACTACCTTCATTTCTCACAATCTGTACTATTACGCCCCCACAGTAAATTACTAAGTCAAATGAAACCTTTATCTGTCAATTAATTGCAGTTGAATCATCAACCTTTACATTTATAGCGGGGCTAATCTGTACGGGGACTTAACTTTTCTGGTGTCATTCCAGATACTACATCCATTCTGAATTCCACTTATCAAGCCGGTAGAATCTCTGGTAAATCATCTGTGTAGTCACACCTACCGATATCTCTTAAATCTTTTGTAACTTTCTTTTCATGCTACCCTGTTTCATATAAGCTAAAACATTATAAATTTGTGCCCCGGATACTCTCATTTATGCTAACAAGAAACTAGAATACCTACTCTTTTACTGTTACTTTTGCTCAACAGTTCTTCCCCACTTGGGGTCTGAACCCATACTGTTCTCTGAAAACTGTGTACTTGGAATTGCTACTAACTTAACCAATTAATCTCAATAACTGGTCAAAACTCTTTCATCGTGGTTTACGTATACTTAATGGAAACTAACAATTTCTATCTTTATTACTCTTTATCTACACATGCTATTCACAATAGTAGTCTCGTCTGCTGTATCTACCTATCATCACATCAGGTTCTACCTTTACTTCTTTAGCTATAAACTGAAAAACTCGGCCCTTTTTTGGCCAGGGCAATTCTACTCTCTGGTACTGACCCTCGTCATAACAAACTAGGGAAAGTATTTTATTGACTTTCTCTCTATTGCTGATAACTTAGAATAACAAACTTACTGTATCCAAACTGATAAACTGATAGCACACTTAAAGCGAGCTATTTCAAATCTCTAGTCGCATGTCTCTGCTTTTCACACTTCATGCATCTGAGTGGGGAAGCTAACTTCCCCTGTTGTAATACAACCGCTAACCTCTTACTTAACACACTAGTCGGCTCAACCTTTCTCTTTTCATTTACTTTTCTTTTCTTACTCAGCTATTGCTCTTTCTCTTGTGCAAGACTTATCATCTTCCCTACTCTATTACAAGTAACTATCATTAAGCTTCATACATATCGCTTTTAACATCAAAATATAGCACTGTATTTACATAACCCGTGTATCAACTTGTTCTGAATAAATCGACACATTTCTAACAACTTCTTGGTGATATCATTCACCAATTCTATCATCTGTCATCAATATTGAATCTAATCTGTGATCTGGTCTACATGAGCTTTTAGTACAACTATAACAATTCTTTAAACTAGGCCAAGTCATGGCCTCAATATGTGCTTCTAACTTTCTCTACTAATCATCACTATTTACAATTCATTCTATAATCTTCCCTCCAACGAGGATGCTGAACAATCTTTACATATCTACCCCTACAACGGGTTCTTTCTTAGCTTTAACTCTTTCTAATGCTTTGGCTGTAATCTATACTACTGTATCCACATACTGCGATAATATAACTTTCTTTCCTTCTAAAACTTACTCAACCACTTGGTTGGTAATATCAGGAATGTTGCATATAGCACTTTACTCTACTTTGTCACTGTTGACTCTTTTACTAAACTGATTTCAAGGTCTTGCAATTCTTCTGTAACAACTCCCTCTAAAGGGTTACCCGTAGGTCTACTGGTTTAAAATAGGAATTTCCTCTGAAACATGGGCATCTCCTGAAGCATACTAGCCTCAAGCTGCTATATCTAACTTGTATCAATTTACCATATACTATATACTCATGTTCAGATATCTTTAACATATACTACCATAACAACTTTCTATGTTTCTCATAATAAGGTATGTAATATCGTTAATACTACATATATCCCATATTTTGTTCTTGTCTTCTTCACATACTCTCTACAGTCACGTATTACCCATCACTTGATTCACAAGGCACTGCCATAACAATATCAAGCGCAACTGCATACCATATGTTCTTTACACATATTGGCCAGGTGTTGTAAGGGACATATTATACACAACTGTTCTTGGTACCGTCATGGAATACCCTGATTCACAAGCTTAGGTCACGTATGGCAAAGTCAACTACACATGCATAAATATTACTACTCATACTCAAACTGTAAAGCAGATAACATTTCATAACTTCTTACTACTGTATGCTCACCAAGGTTACTCCCCAGGGATAGCTCCACTTTATCTCAAAACCACGGTTTAAGTTCAGACATCACACTCATGTATGCCCAAATCCCTCAAACCTTGGCTCTGATATCAAGTTGTAACACTACTTTTCTAAAATAACTTTTAAAATTTAATTACTACTGATTAGCACCCTGAAACATCAGAGCTTTGCGAAAAACAAGTTACTTTACATAAGTGTTAACAGTTTCACAAAAGTAGTGTTAAAAGTACTCTTTTCGAAAGCTTGGAGCTAGCCAACTGTGCAAAGCACTGGGGCATTACCCTTGCTGAAATATGGTTCACCTGCAAGTAAAACATACTGAAACATAAACTTTCGCTTAGTGAGCATACTAACTGAACTGAATAAAAACATATATAGCTTATTTGAACTCTTTTCAGGATGTCTCATCATCCAAGCTGAACATCTGCAAAACTGTTCAAACTGTTAACTGGTCCAGGGGTAGAACCACACCTTGGTGTAATCAAACCCCTGATACTTTGCTTGGGTATAAGGATCTCAATATACCCCATCTCTGTCTGTAATACTATAACTGGATGCTACTGTACCTTTAAACAATAATCTTAACTTATTACATAAACATATCATAACACGGATATCATACTGTTCACCTTATGCATATATGCATACTGATCATACTAAATACTACAACATAGTGTTACTGAACCTCACTTAATCAAATCACATATCAAACATACAATTGATATACTACTCACTTAATGCACATACGTATGCTAATCTGATTAAAAGTAAGTACACTCACCTTAGCAGCAGTTGAAATTTACCCTCATATCACAAAAGCGTCAATCTCTTATTGCCTACAAGCAATAAATGAGTACTGTATTAACTTCTAGACGCTGCTGCAAAGATTCTAACTGACTAACAAAAGTTCTGCTAAAAACCACCTCTTACGGCCGCAGGGGAAAAACCCTACGCCCGCAGGAGTTTCCCTCGGTACGGCCGCAGGGATCCATCCCTACGCCCGTAGACTCATTCCTTCGTCCTTAGACGGTAACTCATGAAAATACTGTCCTACGCCCACAGGAACCCTTTCCTACGGCCGCAGGTGACAAAAATCATTTCTGGAAAGAACATTGGCGATATTACATATATTCCTAGAATGAAAATGGTTCCATCAGATACAACAAAACTTCCTATTAAGTTTCAAAGAAGGCAATTTCCTCTGATGCTGTGTTTTGCTATGACGATTAACAAAAGTCAAGGGCAGTCACTTTCAGAAGTTGGTTTGTTTCTAAGGAAACCTGTTTTTACACATGGTCAATTGTATGTTGTCGTGTCACGCGTTAGAAGCAAAAAAGGATTAAAGGTTTTGATTTGTGACAACAGTGGTAATGTTACAAACAAAACAACAAACGTTGTGTACAAAGAAGTGCTTCAAAAAATATAGTTTTTTTCTTTTTTTTCAATAAATACCACTATGTATAATATATCATTTATACTTCCGCATTTGTATCATCATTTTATGATTGAGTTGACATTTTTTTAAAATTTGTCTCTTTACTTTATTAGAAGATAACAATGAATCGTTACAAATTTAAATGTTATTATTTTTTATATTTCAATTTTATTACTTTAATACCCGTGTGTACACGGGTCTATCAACTAGTTAGAATAATAACATTATAACTTATTTTTTTATTTATATTTAAAGATAAAGCAATTTGTGTTGAAGCTTCTTGACGTCGGCTGCTGGATTAAAAAATATTCAGAGGTTTTGTTGATAAATTACAAATTCAAATGGGCCTGGAACGTATCTTAGATTTATTTGTCAAGGCTCAATTGGGCCCTTTCAAGTGGCCTTTTCTTCTATGAGAAGATTGTTTTTTCTTTTCTTTTCTTTTTCTTATAACTGAGTTTTTTTTTTTCATTTGCTTATTTACTGATGGATCAAAACTTAGAACTCATAAAACTAAACTTTAAACTTACAAATCTTTCTTTATAAACTGAAAAAACTATATCAAACTTCGTTTTTAGAATTTGTTCATCTTTGATACATATTTATAGGTCTAAAAGACGGTTATTTCCGGCGGTTGTCCGTCTGTTGACGGCGGTGATCACCGGTGGTGCCCAACGGTGGTAATATATTACTCCTATTTTTACATACAAATAAAACTAATACTATAGTTTCTTTTGACAATTATTTTCCACATTTACTTCAAAGTTTTAATATTTTGATTTTTATCTTGATTTTGCATTTGTAATTTTATTGGGATACTTAGTTTGCATGACATATTTTAATAAAATAATTTTTCTTTTTATAAAAAAATTCTACACATAAACATACTCTATTCATAATTCTATACTTCTAAAATATCGGTTAATAAATTCGACCTAAAGACATAAATTTGCTACATTTAAATTGTAAAGTTATTAAACAAATTACCAAGGATCAACGTGTGTTATTATTAGTAAACTGAAAACAAATACTTACAATTTATATTTTGTTCATCTTCAATTCTTCTCATTGTTGTCTCCTTTTTAGGTCATCACCGTAGAAAGGCTCTACCAATATGAGTAGTTGAGTACAACTCATTTTTCTTCTGTTTAAGATTTTGATTTTGTAAAGGACGTGTAGTTTCGGGTGCGAAGCCTCATCACAATTTTTTTAGAGATGATATGGTTGTTTATCTTACTCTAGTATTTTAAAAAAATTTGGGGCGTTACATATCGCTTATGAGAATGAGTTACCTTTCGGTAGAATCCATGTTTGTGTGAATTGTATGCAGAAGTGATATTGTGGTTTATAATTGGTTTGAACTCTTGTAGTTAGATGTATTGTATGAAATAAAGACTTTTGTTGTTAAATTATGCTGAGAAATGAAGTTTTTGTAAGTGGTGATTTTTGGAAAACCATTGTGTTCAAAAGTACATTTAAAGCTGAAAAGAAATATAAAGAGTACTATTATACTGTTTATGTTATGGATCTGAGTGTTATATTTTGAAAAAAGCGTAAGTGGAGAATATAGAAGTGGTCGAGATAAGGATACTTATGTAGACATGTGGGATTTATTAGATAAAATTCTGGTTTGAGTTTTCAGAATAGAACTAGGAGTGACATTTATTGTTGACAAACTAAGAGAATGAAGACTATATTGGTTCGGCCACGTTAAGAGGAGACAATCGATAGGGCCAATTAGGAGAGTGGAACTGTGGAATTGATTTTAATCGATGACACAAGGAGTTGTGGTCACCCATTTCTAAGGTACGAGGATAGAGTGAGGTTGGATTTATAGGAGATTTATTTCTTTGAGGACATGATCTCTAATAAGTTATCTTGGAGGAGGAGGAGGATTAGAGTCTATGGTTAGAGAGTTGCAGTAAGGACTTAGGATATGGTAGAAGATGGTTGTATAATTAATATCTAAGTAAATAAATGAATAATTAATCCTAAGAATTAAAATTATGTATGGCTCAACAATAAAATTAAGTCTCTAGTAATCACCTTTAATAACTAAATGGAGAATGCCTAAAATATCAACTAAGCTAGTTTTAATAACTATAATAAATTATATAGAAAGACCCCTTTATTTTAGGTAATTGAGTGATTATTAGCAAACCATCACTCATTAATACAACACCGACATTAGTTGATTCCAAATTAAGAGCAATGCCTATTGTACCCTCTTAAAATCCTACTAATTCACCCGTCATTACTTCATTAAGACCATGAATACGAGTAATGTCATCACGTGCGGTACCGGTATTTATAATCTTTACTTTTCTATTGTATTGTTAAATACGTTCATGGATAATAAATACAAAGCATACAACAAATTAAATGAGACTTCAATTAAATCTAGTATAGAACCTTAAATCTATAAAACGTAGAAGTGAAGATTAGTTTTTTTTATCAGTACATGAGCATCTTGTATTTCAGAAAAATTGGGAGCAATATAATCCTTACGTATTAGCTTATTCTCTCAATTCCAAAAAAAAAAAAAACAACAGGATTAAGTATGAGTTGTCGATCAGAACATACATGGATAGAACCTATAACTGGGTCTCGAAAAACAAGTATTTATGGGCTATTATACTTTTTTTAGGTTGAATAGGTTCATTAGAATTCTTGTTGGTTGGAACTTTGAATTATCTTGGTAGAAATTTAATATGATTATTTCTGTCTCGGCAAATAGTTTTTTTCCCACAAAGAATTGTGATGTCTTTCTATGGGACCGTGAGTCTTTTTATTAGCTCCTAGTTGTGGGGCACAATTTCATGGAATGTAGGTGGTGACTATGATAGACTTGATAGAAAAGACGGAATTGTGTGTATATTTTATTTGGATTTCTGGGAAAAAATTGTCGGATCTTCCTCCGGTTTCTTATAAAAGATATTTAGTCCGTCTGAATAGAAGTTAAGAGGGTATTTATGCTTGTCGTATCCTTTATATGGATATCAAAGACCAGGGAGCCATTCCATTGACTCGTAGTGACGAAAATTTTACTCCACGGGAAATGGAACAAAAATCTACTCAATTGACTTATTTATTGCGTGTACCAAATTGATTTATTTTAATAAATGAGGCCATGCTTTCTTAGCAGGACGGCAAAATTGCAATTATTGAGTCGGACTCATAGTGATCATTTGGTACGCTTCAAGTTTTTATTTGAAAATTTCTATATAAGTATGTATCTATCTAAAAGATACGCATATTGGATTCGTCTAAATCGTTTTAGTGAAAGATTAAGCCGAGTTTCATTGAAATCCAATTAAGAGTATGAAGGTTATCTTTTCTGATCCTTATCCAGAGTATCCATTATTTGGAACTTAATCGATAGTATCCATTGACTTGAAAATTTGACCTCCTTCCATACTTCACAAGCAGCAGCTAGGTCAAGACTCCATTTGGTAGCAACACATAATTCCATTACCCTCACGAGCAAGAACGTGTCCCTCATTACGAGTTTTTAGACATGCTTCTAGAGCTACTCGATCAGCTACAACACCATGTGCATTTTCCCAAGGGTTAACTCTATTATGATCGTCCCTGATTGATTGTCAACCTTTAAGAGTAATTCATTAAATTGGTTAGATTATACAATGATTGCTAATGATTTTTGGCTTGTAATATATTTCTTATTCATTCCAAGTCTTGAGCTCCCTATATTTCGTTATGATCTTGATGAGAAAAGGCGTGAATGTAAAAACTATGAACTAATGAATCATTATTTTGTAGTTTTTCCAATCTCTCATCAAAATCATTATTTTGTAGTTTTTCCAATTAAAGAATGAATGTTACCAAACTTTAGGAAAACTCTCCCATCACCGGAACATACTATATTTTGAATTCTTTCAATTTTCTTTTCAGATTTAGTATGGGAAGGGATATTGTCAATGAGGGCTTTATTTCTTCCACAGAAATATCATATGAGAAGAAAATACTGCACCTCAATTTAATATAGGACTTAGTCTCCCTCATGGTTGTAATTACGGAGGTAATCCGTACATAATAAAATTGGTAATGCACAACAACTTTATGCACCATCAACTTGTATCATGTGCAATAAATATGTGTACCTTGTTGTGTATGGCTAATAATTGTTGTGTACGGATCAATTTTCTTGCAATAACAGAAGAGAGAAAGATTCCCTTGTAAGAACCCATATTTTTTTTTGTATTTCCAAATTTTCTGATGATAACTTCTCCTCTCTCCGGCACCAACCATATCTCCTAAAATAGCCGTTCTTTCTACCTTACCTCATCCTCACTTCTCTATCACTCCGGCAAAGAATAATATATGTAACAAATGAACAAATTGAAGGACAACTCGAGAACTCATTCGAATTTAACACACGAACACAAATCTACAATCAAAACAACAATTCAAAGTACTTAATCAATTCAAACCCTATCCGTAACTCAGATCTGAAACCAACCTTCCAGCGATGAAAATGGCAACGATGATGGATTGGGTGCGGCGGTCGGCACTAGGTGGCCCAAATGGCGTTGTTATGAAATAAAATTCAGAACATATGTGGTGGGTAAAATAAGCACTTCCAAATTAGTTTTATAACCCATACATTCTCTTCTTCTTCATATGGGTTGGTGAAGTATCAGCACCATCTCAAGCAGTAACGAGATGTTAAGCTTTGGCTATCTCACATGATGCGTTTGAGATGGCGGTGGTTGGGTGAGCAAAGCATAGAGGCGTTGTTGGGTGTGCGGGAACTTTTTATAACGATGATTGGCAAAGGAGACGGTGGTGGTTGGTGAGCACCGGACGTTGATGGTTGTGTGAGCAGAGACGGCGGTGGTTGGTGAGCGACAGTGGTTGGGTGGCCGATGAATTACCTAAGCTCTTGCTCAAGAGAGAGAAATCATATTTTAACTTCCGTGGATTTATCAGCTATATATTGTTGATAAAGCTGAGAGAAAATACGATCTGTCAACAATAAATGCCCATGTAAATGATGACATGGAAATGTGAAATGGACTAATCATGAAATATGATTGGTAAAATGTGGTATAAAGTTGAGAAATTAAGTTAAGTTTTAACCAATTGGGAGGGGGTTAAATGATAAATCTGAGGGTGTTTTGTGAAAATGTGAGGGGGGTTTTATGAAAATTGTATATTAATGTAACAAGTGATAGGTTGTTTATAAATTATATATGTTTAATAAATTGTGATGTATTTTGTTTCGAAAATATTATATATTTACGATTGTCTCATTGTTATTTACGTTTTGGTATAAATTTTATCGTATTATGTCATTTTTAAAAAAAATTAGTATATTATTAATTTTTGTTATCCATCAATAGCATTGAATTGCGTTCGGTTGGACCGCCATTAATAAATCATTAATGCATCATTAATGAGTCATCATTTTTGTTAGCCATTGATCTAATTAAGTCAAGGGTCAAGATTGGTTCTTGCGTTATTCGCAATAAAAACGATTTTCAAATAACTTTTCAATTCCCCTAATTATATATCTCTATGTATGTATGTAATTGATAATTTGGCATGCATCCTCATACATAAAAGAACTTTTTTGAAATAACAAAAATCTACTATCCTGATATTTCCTATTCACGCGTTCTTATGTGATACGGGTGATTTTTCATTTATCAAAGACATAAATATTACTATTATTAACAGTAAACGCATTAATATTACACTAAGTACTTTAAAATTTGACATATAATGTATATTTTTCTAAAAGAATATCTATAAAAATATTAAATACAAAAATTTATATATGTACACGAACAAGGCACAAATATACACTAGTTATAATGTTATATAATGTTCTTATGTCTAACAAGCAAACCTTTTGTCAATTTTCTTAAAAGATAATTCACTCGTACATGATTATTCAACAACAACAACAACAACAATACCCAATCCTGTTAGAGTGGAGTATGGAGACTCTTACGTGATTATTCATTTTTATATATTCTTTATTAAGATCACATATCTCAAATTGAGAAACAACGGAGTATTATATGATAAACAAAATAAAAAAAACTTACATCAAAACACTAATAAGTCAAAAATGAAACGTAAAAAATTTAAACGATTATAATTGTTATACACTATTTATTTAGCATTTAAACGATTCTAGTTCTATATTTATACTATATCAAACAAAATCAATATGATTTTAATACGTCATTTTGTTCAAGTACAAACCAGAGCAAGTTTTATAGTCACAATATGTCTCATGTAATCATTTAAAACATATTAAACGTGGAGTGCGAGACTCTTCTGCACTCATGCTATCTGATTCATATTTATATCAATTTAGGTATTATTTTCTGTATTACGTCCAATGAAAATATATTATTTTAATAAATATCGTATTGCGATAAACTTTATATCAAAGTGTAGATAAAAATAATAATGTCACAAATATATAAGTATATTTACACAAAATATTATATATTAAAATTTTTACAAAGAAAAACAATAAGATACAAAACTAATTATGTTTACATAATAATAGTAAAATAAAAAGACATCTCGCACATAGCAAAAGCAAATAATAAAATAAAAAATTTGACTGTGGACACGCAAAAGCCAAAAAGACATTCAAGGTGAAGTAATGAGTCGAACGTGTAACCTGATTGTCACAGTGTGAACTTCAAACCACTCTGCCAAGTTTTCTTGTATTTTTACGGCCATATTAATATTATCAGGAAGTTATGTGTTTATAACTTCCTAATAAATATTATTATATATAAATTTGTTTTCAATAAATAATTTATGTCAAACGCTTTCACTAACTTCTATAAAAACAGACCTTACGTAATCTACCCTTTTACTTAATCAAAACCTTAACCTTGACAATCTAGCCAAAACACTAGTTTCAAGTAATGGATACGCAACTCTATAAAATTTCACTTATATCAAAAGAATTATAAAGTTTATAAGAGTACTTACAGCCCTTACTTTTAACTACGCTCACCACACTCACCATATTACCATATCAGTTTTTCACTCCTACCACTTATCTCACCACTCAGTTTGGTATTTATTACTCTTTACCACACCAAATTTTAAGACCCACATTATTTACTAAAAGTAAATATTAAATAATATCAAAGTTAAAATAAATAATAAAATGAAACAAAAAGAATGCTTAGATTCTACCCCATAGTGTGAAATCAACCCCCTAATTTAATGAGTACGCGAGTGTAGGTATGGTATAACTTTTGACCACTGTGTGGAGGACCCTCTTCCTGGTGACCCCATTTTCCATACCAACCACTCTAAATCTATAGGATTTTCACATATCCTTAAGTCCGATTATGAAATTTGGTTGTCTTAAACCCAATATTATTACAAATATACAACACACGTTATAATATTCTAATTCTTGTTAAAACATCCAAGTATAGAAGTCCCGATCATAAAATATATTATAATCTACTTTATGGTTTCGGGTGTTTTTATTCCGAAACACGTCTCGTTATTAATGATTTATTGCCGTAAAGATGTAAGGGTTGATATAGTCTTCAAAAAATGTTAAACTATGATGTTGAAGATACAAGGGACATTCTTTGTAACACCCAAATTTTTCATAATTAAACATGCATTTATATAAGTATATAGTTGAGTAGTAGTCATAATATTTCAATAAAATTCCTTACAAGATCCCTTATCCGAAACTACATGTTGTACAAGTTTTTAAACTTATCAACCGTTAATTTCAAATATAACTTTAATTATTTAGGGGTTAAAGTCACTAAATACAAACATGTTTTTTCCATGTTTCGATATGGTACATTAACTTTTATTTTACACATCTGGCCTTTTAACTTACAAAAAATGTTTCGATATACTCATTTCGCGACCTGCAACCTGTCAGCTCGGTTTCAGCCTGTTTTTTGCGATTTTTGATCCTTTTGCATGTTTTTTTTGTAGAAACTTGTAAATTATCATTATACATTTCAAATGACACCATATTCATGAATTTTCCTCAAGTATTGAGGGAGAATTTCGAGTTCAATGTTTTGTTTTTTTGTGTTAATTGGTTCGAAAATAGGGCAGGAAAAAAGATACGTTTTTTACTCGATTCTTGATCATTTTACATAATTCTTTTTATAGAATGTCGTAGATAATCATTTTACCTTTCAATGGGCACCAAATTCATGAAAAGTCATCAAGTGTAGGCCAAGTTATTGCGAATTAAAGTCTATAATCATGATCCTATTAGACACCCTTACGGTGTTTTGATGAATTGACACATTTTAAACTCGTTATTATTCAATTTTTTGGTACTACTTGATAGACAACTTACCTATGTGGAAAAAGCCAGAGCTTAGTGGTGAACCCACTAATTTTTTTTTTTGAATCCGCCACTGCATGTATATATATTACACATATAAATATATATTTATTATACAATGCTCGACAAGAACTCTAGCCGAACCCTTAGAACTCGATAAAGTTCAACTGAACAAGCTGAGCTCAAGTTCAAGTTACTCTTCCATAGAGTCAAGAATCATTGCTTTTTGTTAGGTGTATATGGAGAATTTTGGTTTCAAAGTTTGTTTTCGAAGTGAACGAAATTGAGGGAAGAAGATGACCTGCAAAGCAGGTCAAAATCAACAAAATGAGTATAATAACACGTTTTTTACAAGTTAAATGGGTAGATGTGTAATAAAAAGTTAATGTGTCATATCGAGATATGGGGGAAAACATGTTTGTGTTCAGTGACTTTAACCCATTATTCAGTGTTTACTAAAATAGCAATGGTAAACATTTGAGATGGATGCACCGTCTTTACTCTGCTGGAGCCTTACCGCAATTGAACCCTGAAAAGATTTAAGAATACAACAGTAATCATAAATCTTAGCAAGCTTACAACCTACACACCACATTAGGAATGTACATATCACATAATCATCCATGATCATATGTTTAATTGCATAATACCTAAGCATGACGATTTCACACTTTGGGTCACACTTGACTATCCAAGCCGTACCAAGCATTTCACATGTCTAACTGCGCCCTAGTTGTATTTTCACCATAATATAAAGCAACCCTTCACTTCACATATCATCACTTTAGTTACACTTTCACATAAACAGCTCATGTACATTACACACTAATATAATGAGTAAGTGTAACTCACTTGATTGCAATTTAATAGTAAACAAAAGTCTCTAAGTAAGTATCCGAAAGATTCACTTCTATCGGTGGTCATCTACAATTAAGGTTCCACATTATAATCAACATATTAGTGAGTCCTAACGTTAATCGTACTACCTCATAAAGTTCCCTATTTTCCATTTGGGCCCACGCCAATATGCGATCTTGCTACTTATGAAATTTGTGATTTACTCAATTTGGTGATTTACGACTCCATTTGTTTACAATTCGGGACCAACTCCTCGTTAACATACATGGCCGACTATTTGCGATTTCAACTTCAATGATTTTAACAATTTGCGATCGGCCCATTAGTTAATATGTGATTGAAGTCCAACATATGATTTACCATCCATTCTGTTTTCCTTCTGTGATTTGTGATTGGGCTCATGGGTGATTTGTAATTTTCTCCTAATAATTAATCTGTGATTCAACCCAAGTGCAAATTTACGATTCATGGTCCCCTAACTTGTAAACTACGATTCAATTGAATACAAGAATTACGATTGCTCTCCATTTCCGATTACGATTCATGGTCCCCTAGCTTGTAAACTACGATTCAACTGAATACAAGAATTACCATTGCTCTCCATTTCCAATTTGTAATCCTAATCTAACATGAATTACAAATATTTGAGAGTTCACCACCTATTATCAATTTGTGATTTAACAACCCATTTTTTATTCATGTAGAACTAATTTGCGATTCAAATGTTACTTTCCACAAAATATTTGACTGGGCGAGGTGTCAAAATTTTCAATTGAAACATTCACTTGATTTGTGATAGAGTTAATCTCAAGAACTTTTGTGATTATCCTATAAGGTGGGTCCTAATTAAATCCTGATCTCACTCGAAACTCAATCAAAACGTATTATTTCAATCACAGTGGACCTGTAACGTCTTTATATCAAACCGTTAGAAATTAATCAAAGTTTCTATATCAAATGCTAGTTCAAAATTCCGATTAAAGTCTCGGCTCGAAATGAACTCAACAAAAACAGGTTCAAAAATTTAAACTATTGCTTTATTAATCAAAATTTACAAATATTAACATGTACATCATCGGAACTATTGTAAGAACACTTACCCGATGATTTCCTCCAAAGATCCGATCGAATCCGTGGAACTTGGTGAATACCCTTCCTTCTTGCTCTCGAGACACACACACACACACAGCACACACAATATTTCTAAATCTCGTTTTTTTAATGGCCTTTATGCCCTAAATGGTTTAAGCACCTATCTATCCTCTAAAATATCTCTTTTAGTCCCCTAGTTTGAAGAGTATATCAATTAATTAGGCACCCTTACAAATACAATAATTCCTTATTATTATTTTTTTTTTTTCCATACATATAAAAATATTACTAACTTAGGGAAACGTGTATTACATTCTCATGTAATATAAAGTAGAGAAAGAGTTTAGGTGATGAAATAAGAGGAACCGATGAAAGAGATAACATTACTAAAATACCCTTAATAACATAAGTTTTCAAAATTTGGTGACATTTTTATTAATATTGTGTATAAAAGATAGAAAAATAAGTATATGGATATTTTTTTGACATACCGCATGCAACGTATGATATAACACTTGTTATTGTTATTGTTATTGTTATTATTATTATTTTTATTATTATTATTATTATATATTATTATTAATATTGTCATTGTCATTATCTATAATGGTTGGTCTTGGTTATGGGCCTTTGCTTGCCTTAAAAAAATTATCATCATTGTCTGGCTTATCATGAATGACATGTTTATGCCTTGTGATTCGTTAGTTTCATCTTATACCATCCATAAGGGCCGGACTTCTAAAGTTCTTCCTCTCTATATATTTCATGTATGTATAATTTAAGTATCCGAACAAACCCATTAGTAAATGCTTCAAAGTGCTTCTTTACATGTTCAATTCTTCAAGACAAGATTTCTTCCCACAGAAACATATTCTTTGATGTCTGCAAGCCATTTTGTTCCTCAAAAATCAATGGTTGTCTGCACTATGGCACAACCCCATGTTAGGAGCAAAAATACCAACCATCAATATTTTAATTCTTGTTAGAATATCCAAGTATAGAAGTCCTGATCATAATCTAGATTACAGTTTTAGGTGTTATTTTCGAAACATGTTCCTTTATTAATGATTAATCACTGTAAAGATTTAAGGGTTGATTTAGCCTTCGGAAATACAATTTTAAAGAATAATGTTGAAGATACGAGGCACTTTGTCACATATATAAAGTAGAGTAAGAGTTTATGTGGTGAAATAAGGGGAACAAAAGGAAATTTAAAATTACTAAAATACCCTTTATAACATTAGTTTTCAAAGTGTTATGACATGTTTATAAAATTGTATATAAAATATAAAAATAAGTATACACATGTTTTTTTGACGTACCCGACCAGAACAACTACGGTATTACACTAGTTATTATTGTATTATTATTGACATTGTCATTGTCAATGGTTGGTCTAGGTAACGGGCATTTGCTTATCAGTATGTGTTTATGGTTTTGTGCCATGTGATTCATGTGTTTTAATTTTATACCATCCATAAGGCCGGACTTCTAACTTTCTCCCTCTTTATATATATATTTCATGTATGTATAACTTAAGCATCTGAACAAATTAACCCATTAGTCAATGGCTTCAAAGTTCTTATTTTCTTGTTCAATTCGTAAGGACAAAAGTTCTCTCGACAGATATAAATTGTTTGATGTCTGCAAGCCATTTTGTTCCTCAAAATTCATATCAATGGTTTCCTGCACTATGGCACAACCGCGTGTTAGGCGATCAGCAAATTACCAACCATCATTATGGTCATTTGATTATGTTCAATCACAATCTAGTAAATACACTGTATGATTACCTTTTTTCGTTTGCACTTGTATTATTTCGATCTGGTAGTATATATTTACGTTGTTGTTCAAGAAATTAATATACACATGCAGGGAAAATATTACACGGAAAGAGCAGATATGTTGAAGGAATCAGTAAAAATATTGTTACACGAAACTAGTAAGAATGGAAATCCTTTGAAGGCACTAGAGCTTGTCGATCATTTGCAAAGACTCGGAATATCGTATAATTTTAAGGAGGAATCACTAGCCGTGTTAGAGATGCTTTACGATAAATACTACAAGACTGAAGACAGGTGGCATACAATGGATTTGAACCTTAAATCCCTTGGCTTTCGACTACTTAGACAGCATGGTTATCAAGTTTCTCAGGTAAACACTCTCTCGATAATCTTTTAATTATGGCATAAGGATGTTGGGAAAATGATATATTCTATTAATTAACAACATCTAAGATAGATGTTGCCACACTCACGTACCTATTTAACGAGCAAATACTAAAATAATAAAAATACCCTTTATTAAACAGGAATGTAAGTGTGACAAAATTTAAGTTAATTAGATTATGCAACAACACCCTTCCTTTTTCCATGATGTTTTGTATATGCAAATTATATTTATATATTGTGCGCAGAGAGAAAATCTGATGTGTCACAATAAATGTCATGTCATTGATGACATGTAAATGTGACATGACAAAATAATGAAACATGATTGGTGGGATGTGGGATGGATTGTAAAAACCGTCAAATTCAATTCGAATTAGTAGGGTGTTGAATGAAAATTCTGAGAGTGTTTAATGAAACATTTGAGGGGATTTTATGAAAATTATATTTTAATATAATTAATTATAAGTTGTTTAGAAATTATGTTTAATAACTTGTGATATATTTTGTTTAAAGAAAAAATAATTATATATTTACGACCGTCTCATTTTTATCTACATTTTGATATAAATTTTATTTTATTATGACATATTTTTAATATTTAGTATATTCTTAGTTTTTGTTTCCATCAATAGCGTGAATTGCATTGATTGGTATGGTAGATAATGGGAAAAAACGGTTACATTAAATTTAAATTCAATATAACTAGAGGGTTCAGATGTAAATTGTGAGGAGGTTGTATGTAATATGAGAGGGATTTTATGAAAATTGTATATTAGTGTAATTAATTATAGGTTGTTTGTAAATTATATTTAATAACTTGTGATATATTTTATTTAGAGAAAAATAATTATTATATTTGTGATCATTTAATTTTTATCTACATTTTGATATAAATTTTATCGTAATATAACTTTAAAAAAAATAGAATACTATAATTGTTTTATCCGTCGAGAGCAACGGATAAGTAATTGTTGAATATTTAGTTTTTATTACTACTCAAATACCATATTACAACGATAAAAAAACAGGAGACCCAATTTTCAATATACTATTCAAAATTACATCTATACACCTATTCTGCAAGACATAGAATAGAAAATATAAAATTGACACCACACTCAAACACAAACAATTTAAACCTCTATTTACTTCTTTTTAATATCGATCTTCGGTCCAAACACCACGTATTCCACTCTATATTACCATTTATGAATCTGGATTTAATTCATAAAAAAGTCCTCCATTTGAACTTCATAAAAAATATTTGACGCCTTCCAACTCTTATCTCGAAATACTATATTGTTACGATGATACCTTATAAGATTATAAGATATAAGAAATATCAACTTTCAGCTCTCATAATCTGTCTAGACTCTTTTCTCCAATTGGAAAAAGGGCCTAAACACGTTTTGTTTTTTCTAGGCCCGTACTAGCCCAGTAACTAATTTCCCTTTTTAGTTAATTTTATATAATGATAATTATACAAGCTTGTAGACATTGTATAGCTTATAACAAAAATATAAATTTTAATTACAGAAATCTCTTTATATATATTTTATAAATATTAATCATGTTTATACATTGTATAATTACTATAAGTAATATCTACTAAATTATATATTGAATATCTAAGTGTTAAAGAGGATTAATTATAGAGGATTTTTCTATATATGCATCGGATTTAAAATTATGTATAAAACATGTACTTAATACTGTAGATTTATAATGACTTTGATCATTGATATAGACACAAGTATATATAGATTAGAAAAACTATCCCAGACGACGAACGGGTATATAACACTGGTGTATAATTTTATGTATTTGGATAAAGAACTTATGGATTTTATGTTCTTTATGCACCATTATGTGATATGTAAACTTTAAATATTTCTATTTTACGAACGGGTATAACTCAGCTTAATGACCTTTTTACTCATCTTTTAAATTTGTAAAATATGTACGAAAAATTTACACACGTACATATATATGTATTAGCAAAACTGACCCAGCCAACGGACGGGTATAACACTAGTTAATTAAGAGGCTTTTAGCATTATGAGCAACCAACCTTATGATTAAGCTACATTGAGTAAAGAAAAGTTAAAAAAACCAATTCAAAAATGATTTAGCCAAAAAAGTCTCTCCAATGGTGCCAACCATTGCCAACGAATCATACAGTGACACGTGGTTTTTTTAAGGCGGGCTTGAAGCGGCTAGCGAGAGTGAAAGTCGGTTCGGGTCTAGTGGCGAAAATAGGAGTTGCCTCGGGGTTGACGGCCAACGAAAGTGAATGCCGGTGCAGGTCTGCTGGTGAGAATAAGAGTCGGCTTGGGGTTGACGACCGACAGAAGTGAATGTCGGTTCGGGTCTGTTGGCGAGAATAGGAGTCGGCTCGGGGTTGACGGCCGACGAGAGTGAAAGGGTGCGTACATAGAGCAATTGATATTCCTTCATTTTTATGGCCAATATGTAATCTGAATTTGAAACTAAATTTCTCATGGTATATTCTGTTGGGTTATTTAATCTTGACATATTATTTTAATTTAGTATTTTTAGTAATTATTTTATTTAGTTAATTAAATAAGGGATAAGTAAAATAAGGGATAATTAAGTAAAAAAAAGGGATAAGTATTAGTTTGTTGCTAGGAATGGGTTAGGTTTGACGGATCATATGAATTGAGCACGAGAGTTTAGCTTAAGATTTGCTAAGTTGTTGTATTAGCGATGGATATATAGCTACCTAACTCCATAATGAAGTTTAGTTTTTCTCCTTTATGAGTTCTATCGTTCCCCTGCTTTCTTCTTTAACATCACACACATAGGGATGGCAATGGTCACTCTATCCAATGATCATCCACCCGATCCAATCCATATGTGATGGATATAGATGAAGTTAAATGGATGAATTTCGGATATAGAGTGGATATGAATGTTTATTGGATCGGATATGGATAACGATTTTTCATCCATGGATGAATCCATTAACCCGAATTAAATTTAATAAAATTATAATTTTATATAATTAAGTATAATTTCATATATGTATTTGTATTTTAAAACTTATATATAAATATATTAATAAAGATATATGTAATTATGTATGTTAAGTTCACACTCTCTTATATATTATTTTTGTACAGTTGTATTTATTATATACATGTAAGTGTCAAAATGAAAAAAACTACGATTCCTATCTTTTTTTGGAAGAATATATGTATTTATAATTTTATATCAATAAGGATCATAAATTATATATCAAAATATGGTATTTTTTTTTCATGGAGAAAGTTCTTTTTACATACAGTGGATATTCATTTACCTGTTTAACACGATGGATATGGATACGGACGGACGAAATTATTTTAAATAGATATGGATATGGATATGGATGATGAAAAGTTAACTGGATATGGATGTGGATATGGCGTCATCCGATCCATTTCCGATCCATTGTCATCCCTACACACACATAAACATTTTATATAAAGGTTGATATCCAACACATGGTATGAGAGCTAGATTCATATCTGGTTCGTAACAAGGAAGAAAGCAAGCATGTAACAAGTGATCTAAAGAAAGGAGCAGAAAAACAGCAAGTAGCAAGAAGAGAAAAACGCAAGTAGCAAGAATCATTAAGCAAGAAAGCAAGTAGCAAGAGGCAAGAAGAAGAAACGAAGCAAGTTCGGGATCAAGACCTTTTTTTAGCAAGAAATGGCAGAAAAAACTGGTGCATCAATGGTTCGTAAGTAAGATAGTATCACATTCCAGTGTCCTAAATTGACCGAAACTAATTACACTACATGGTCAATCTTGGTTGAAACTATGTTGAGAGCACATGGTCTTTGGAAGACGGTAACCGGAGAAGATGAGGACGAGAAAAGGAACTATACTACCAAAGCTATAATTTATCCCACTCTCCCGGAAGATATTCTCTTGCAGGTTTCTAAACACAAGGATGTACAAGATGTCTGGGAGTCCATTCGGATTTGGTATTTAGGTACCGAGCGAGTACAAAAGACACGGTTGCAAACTCTAAGGGGTGAGTTAAAGCGGCTAAAGATGAAAGAGACCGAAACAATCGACGAATTTTCGGGTAAGATAATTAAGTGGTATAGTTGAAAATTTTAAACATCTTGGTGAGAGTTTTGAAGAAGAAGCGATAGTAAGAGAGTTTTTAACTCACTTCCAAAGAAGTATTTGCCAATTGTAGCTCCTATTGAGTACTATTTTGACCTCGAGAGTATGTCATTAGAAGAAGCCGTTTGAAGGGTGAAAGCTTATGAAGATATGCTTCAAAGTCATGAGTCTAAGGAAGAAAAGCAAGGCCAACTCATGTTGGCAAGTGAACCAAAGCATGGTGAAAATAGTGGACGCGGAAGAGGACGTGGAAGGAATTCCGAAAGAGGTGGAAGAGGCCGAGGAAGAGGTCGAGGTGATAAGAGCAGGTTTAGATGCTATGAGTGTGAGGAGTTTGGACACTTTGCAAACGAATGTACAAAGTGGAAAGATAAAGAGAATAAAGCCAACAATCCAAAATGAAGAACCGGCATTGCTTTGATAAAGAAATATGTCAAGATTAATTAGAGGGTGAATGTAGGGTTATTTAATCTTGACATATTATTTTAATTTAGTATTTTTAGTATTTTTAGTGATTGTTTTATTAGTTAATTAAATAAGGGATAAGTATTAGTTTGTTACTAGGAATGCGTTAGGTTTGACGGGTCATATGGAGAGCACTAGAATTTAGCTTAAAATTTGCTGAGTGGATTGTATTAGCTATAAATACATAGCTACCTAACTCCATAATGAAGTAAGTTTAGTTTTTCCCCTTTATGAATTCTCTCGTTCCCTTGCTTTCTTCTTTAACATCACACACACATAAACATTTTATATAAAGGTTGATATCCTAACATATTTAATTGTTAGAAGTTGAAACACATCTGAGAGGCGATCTTAAATAGTGAGGTTTATAATTCTGTGGAGGTGATTCTTTTAAACAATTGTTAATTAAGTATTCGAGATCATTATGGTCTACTCAATATATATTGTAGGAGGTAACTCTTTGGATGGTTGCTTAAATGGTTTAGAAAACAACGTAACAAAATGCTCTTCAACAATCGTTATGGTTCTCTTGGTGAGACATATATATTCGAGACTCAACTTTATTTTGGCAATTGATTATTAATTGGTTTTTAATTCCCCTCGCATTTAGAAGGGAAAGAATTATTTGTAAATTTTCAATTTTGATGTAGTATTTGTAAATTCACTTATTTCAAAATTATCTATACTATATTATAAAACATTTATACAATCTTAATCTCTTAATGTTAATCTATATCTTCTAATATATATAAAAGACTAATTTGAAAAAAAAATATTATATTATCTAGACCATTCATTTAATAAAAGATTTAATCTTACCCGTTAATTTTTTTAATTTTAAAATTTTAATTTTTACTTTTTAGAGTCAAACTAATATACATTAGATAAATATAACCCTTAATCAAATCACTGATAAATATTAAAAAATTATAACCAATTAAATAATAGTAAATGTCAAAAAATTCCAATAGATTAGGAACTATTTCAAAATCATAATAGATGATAAATAATTTGATGATCAATAATTTGAAATCTAGCGACACAAAAATTATTGTACGTACTAATATTTTTCTAAAATTAGTTATTATTTAATAGTAAATATTTTTCAATGATGATTTCAATAATTCTATTTTAACAGTTGATTATTTTAGTTTTTTTGTACGTACTATTTTTCTTAGAATTAGTTGTTATTTAATAGTAGATATTTTGTGCCCGTGTAATACACGGACAATTCAGC
This sequence comes from Pulicaria dysenterica, assembly GCA_947179395.2. NCBI lineage: Eukaryota > Viridiplantae > Streptophyta > Magnoliopsida > Asterales > Asteraceae > Pulicaria > Pulicaria dysenterica. The sequence goes on from OX359289.1 coordinate 99,204,159, forward strand.
TAGTTATATTATAAAGCATTTACATACTCTTAATCTCTTAATTTTTATGTAAGTTAAATATGAAAAATACCCTTCGTATCTCCCAATTAAAACCACCAAGAATAGATGAAGGTAATTACTTAATATAACAAATCAAATAAATGGGAGGTCAAAATGCTTATTTAGTAAATTAAACCTAAAGATTGCGTAACCTTTATTTATGGTCTTAAGAAACTTGTATTATATTTTCTATTTGAAATTAATAATAATTTATACTAATAAAATTTGATTTATAATTTTATATCTAAATAACAATAGATAATAATCTATGAGAATAGTAGGTGGTGGCTCTATTTTAAGGATAAATTGAATAATCAAGTTATCTTTTAAATGATTTTAACTCTAAAGTTTAAGAGAGATATTATCATTTATATGTTTATGTGAAAATCCTTGTGATCTAGTGACTATCAACATAACCATGTACTACCACAAATGGCTATCCCCGCAACCATTTTCGTTGCATTTATTAGATATCATCGTTGACTTCTACCATCTCTTATTTCGTTCAATCAAAATGTGAGATCTTGTTGACAAATGTTTCACTCTCCATCTTGGTTGAAGGATGACATCGTACTAAAGAAAACTCATTAAAAAACATAAATTATTCGTTGCCGCTATATTATGTGGATACCATGCTATATATTCTAAAAAGATTAGCACGCATATCAACTTTTCAAAAATTTAGTTCACCTTTAAATATGAGTTATCGTTGTAGATTTAATATCTAGAAGGATGTTTTTTTTTCTTTTTACAATTTAACAACTATATGAAAAGAACAAAAAAACATCAAATTTCAAAAGTCACACACATGATAGTATGATACACTCACAAGTCCACAATTAATTTACCTAACTTGTTCTCTCTCACATATTTCTGTCTTCTCATACTACCACTGTTAAGAAGCTTAACAATTTAAATCTTGAATTGAAGAGAGAACTGGAGAGATTCTCATTGAACTGAATTACTGATACAAAAACGAATATAGAGGTATATAACAACTTCTAACAGCTAATTTTGTTTCTAACTACGAGAACCTTCTACTTTAGCATAATTACAAAAATTACCCTACAAACAATTATAATTCTCAATATCCTCCCCTCAAGTTGAACATTGATGAATACCATCAAGATTCAACTTGGACAAGAAATGTTGAAACTGAGGCCCATACAATCCCTTTGTGAAGAAGTCTGCCAACTGATGATTTGTTGAAATATGTTTAGGTTGGATAAAACCTTGCTTGTATTGATCTCTGACTAAATGACAATCAATGTCTAAATGCTTTGTCCACTCATGATATATATGATTTTTAGTGATGTGTATAGCAGCCTTATTATCACACCATAAAGACACACATGAATTTGTATCTTGATTTTGAGATATCTAAGGATATAACTTATCCAAAGTAACTCACAAACAGTAGCTGCAAGACTCCTATATTCAGCTTCACAAGAGGATCTTGATATAGTTTTCTGTTTCTTAGTTTTCCACGAGATCAATGAAGTTCCTAAGAATATACAGTATCCTGTTAAGGATTTTCTTGAATCAATGCATTTAGCCCAATCTGAATCACTATATGCATCAATAGTGATAGGTGATGAATCTTTAGAAAAGAACAACCCTTTTGATGGACACCCCTTCAAGTATTCTAGAACATGAAGTGCAGCTTTCCAATATACATCAGTAGGAGAATGCACAAACGGACTTAAAGAAGTCTACCAATAATGTCAGGTCTTGTAAAATTCAAATAAAGAAGTCTACCAATCAACATTCTGTATTTTCCTGGATCATGCAATGGTTATCCCAATTCTGCAGTCAATTGAATGTTCTTCATTACTGGAGTACAAGCAGGTTTCACTCCTGTTAAACTAGCATCTGATAGAATATCTAGTACATACGTTCGTTGATTAACATAGAGACCTTTTTCAGTTTTTAGAAGCTCAATTCCCAGAAAGTAACTTGCTACTCCAAGGTCTTTAATAGTAAATGTTTTATGTAAGAAATCTTTGACCTCTTTGATAAGTTTCTCATTAGGCCCTGTGATTAACACATCATCTACATAGACTATGAGAGCAATAAAATTTTCATCCTCTCCTTTTGTGAACAAACAATGATCATGAGATGATTGTTTAAAGCCAAATGATAAGAGTTTATTACAAAACTCTATATGCCACTGCCTGCTGGCCTGTTTTAAACCATATAATGATTTATTTAAAATACTTCTCCTGCTTTGGCTTTGTTATATCCTTGTGGTGGAGAAAGGTATACTTCTTCATTTAGATATCCATGCAAGAAGGCATTATTGATATCTAACTGATGTAAGATCCAACCTTTTGATACAGATAAATACAAAAGTATCCTTACAGTAACTACTTTTGCCACTGGAGAAAAACTATCAAGATAATCCACTCCATATGTTTGATTATACCCCTTTGCCACTAACCTGGCCTTATATCTCTCTACTGTGTCATCTGGATGCAACTTCACCTTAAAAACCCATTTAGACCTAATTGGTTTCTTATTAGGTGGAAGTTGTACAACATACCAAGTATTGTTTTCTTCTAGAGCTGCTAACTTTTTGTTCATTGTAGCAACCCACTCTTTACTTTCACATGCTTGTTGATAAGAAGTAGGCTCAGTCACTTGTGATCAGAACCAAGAAAACTCTTGTGTTCATCTGTAAGTATTGAAGACTGAATGTATGGGTAAGTAGGTGGATAATTAGGGAAAGTAAAGACTTTATTTCCCAAAGAACTATCCTCAGTACAATTCATGACATAATCAATATACCAAGATGGAGTTTTCTTAATTCTTGTACTTACTCTTGGTGTAGAAGGTAAATTTATTGTATTTGTGACATTAACATTAGATGATACATCTTCAAGTACATCAATTTGATCAGGATTATAATCATGAGAAGGTATAAAATCCTGTTGATGTATTTCAAATACCTCATCTGTTAAAGGTTCTTCGATAACAACAGTAGGAATGACATTCTTCATGTCAAGTTTATCAATTTTGTGTTTGGAGTAAGGAAAGATTGATTCATACAAAATCACATCTCTTGACATAATGACCTTCTTATCAGTCAGATCATATAGCTTGTAAGCCTTTTGACTTGGATTATACCCTATGAAACAGCAAGTAGTAGCTCTTGAATCAAATTCGGTCTTGTGTGGTACTGTATTAGTGGCAAAGCACAGACAACCAAACACCTTCAGGTTAGAATAAGAAGGTGTTTTATTGTATAAACACTCAAAAGGAGTCTTCCATTTTAAAATCCTTGTAGAAAGTATATTAATGATGTAAGTAGCCATCAACACAGCATGACCCCAGAAAGATATAGGCAGATTAGCCAGATAAATTAATGCCCTGGCTATTTGAAGCAAATGCTGATGCTTCCTCTAAACTTTTCCATTTTGCTGTAGTGTGTAAGGAAAACTCTTTTGATGTATTAGCCCTGATGATGAGAACAATTTTTGACAACTTTGGTTAAAAAATTTGGTTCCATTATCAGTTTTGATAACCTTTACAGTGGTTTGGAACTGATTTGTTAAATACGCAAAGAAATTTGAAATGGTCTGAAAAACTTAAGTCTTACCGGTTAACAAGAAGGTCCATGTAGACCTTGAGAAATCATCCACGATAGTAAGAAAGAAAGAAGCACCATTAATGGTTTTTGACCTGTAATGTCCCTACAAATCAACATGTATAAGATTAAACATCTTAGCAGAAAATGAATTACTGTTGGGAAAAGGCATTCTCTGTTGTTTTCCTTGATGACATGGTATGCAAGGACTCAACTCATTATTTGTTTTAATAGTTACAAAATCCAAGTGTTGCAAGATAGATGATGATGTATGTCCTAATCGTTTGTGACATAAAGTATAAGATTCCTTATTACAGTCATCAACAACATTACAACTAGTGAACTTCTTAAAAACAGAGATTCATGAATTAAAAGAAGAAGTAAGACTGTTGTTGTCCATAACATATAGCTTTCCCAAGATCCTTCCTAGTGCCACAACCTTAGTAGTTTGAAGGTCCTGTAATATACAACATGTAGGAAGGAAAGTAAATGCAATATTAGCAGTAATTGTCAAAGCCTTTACTGATAAGAGATTGCATTTGAAACCAGGCACATGTAGAACATTCTTGAGAATCAATCTTTCTTTCAAAGTTATTGAACCAGTATGACTTACTAATTTTATGGAACCATAGGTAAAAAGATAGGTGTGTAGAATGTAACTAATCTTGATTCATTTAATGAAGATAAATTTGCACACATATGTGCAGTTGCTCCAGTATCTAGATCCATATGTCTTTATCAAAAATTTTACTTCTTAAAGTGTTAAGAAGTGACAAATTCATACCTGCAAAATCCCCAAAGTGAGAAAGATTTGCAAGATGACCATTTGAATTCTGATTTGCTTTCATAAAATTTCTAAACTGTTGGAATAGCATTTGCATGGAGTCATTGTCATTATCTTGATCACTGATATGAAGAGGGTTATCATCAGTTTGTTTAAAGCTTGAGTCTGCCATATGTGCAGAATTGGAATTGAATTTTTTCTTGTCTTTAAATTCCTTGTACCAATCAGGATATCCCACCAGCTTAAAACACACATCCTTTGTGGGACCATTAACTTTGCAGTGATCACATTATCTATCATTCTTTCCTTTCCCTTGAAAACCTTTCTTAATGTGTTGATTATGATTAGTTGTTTTAACTAACATAGCTGACATTTCAGTTGGAATTGAGAAGTTTATCTGTACTTCTCTTTGTTTTTCCACACTTAAAGCCATTTAATATGCTTAATGAACAGATGGAAGAGGATCCAATACCAAGATTTGATTTCTCAAATTGTCATAAGTATCATTAAGCCCCATTAAGAACTGCATAAGTCTTGTGGATGAATTTAGATCTGCTATGGCCTTAGCAGAACCACAATTACTCTCACCAAAGTGTTCTTCTAACTCCAGCCATAATTCTCTTGCGGTAGTTGCAAAAATGAATGCTCCAACGATATCTTTTGAAATAGCATTCAGAATCCATGAACGAACCATACAATCATTACTAATCCATTCATCAAGTTCATTTCCATCTGTTTTAGGTAAAGTTTAAGAACCATCGATAAAACCTACCTTTCTCTTTGCTCCTAAAGCCAATTGAATTGAAAATTTCCACTGCATGTAATTCTCATTGCCTGATAACGAAATTGAAACAAGAAACAAACTCGGTTCATTTCCTTTAGTTGAATTTGAATTCAAATCCTGAGGATTAACTCCTCGATCAGCGTTCGGATAAACACTTATGATTAATCTCGAAAAACGAATTGGAAAATGCGGAAGAAATCAGATTGCATGCATTAAGAATCAGATCGCATGCTCTGATACCATGTTAAGAAGCTTAACAATTTAGATCTTGAATTAAAGAGAGAACTGAAGAGATTCTCATTGAACTGAATTATGATACAATAACGAATATAGAGGTATATAACAACTTCTAACAGCTAATTTTGTTTCTAACTACGAGAACCTTCTACTTTAGCATAATTACAAAAACTACCCTACAAACAATTATAATTCTCAATAACCACCATTTTTTTCTCTCTCTAATCAATGTTTAAAATAGCGATTCACTTTCTCACTTACAGTTTGTGATACGTACACAGTTGAAAAGGTACATTAATTTTTAATAATGATGTTTAGTAAAGTTTATATAAAATATAGTTCTGAAATTTTAATATTAAATCACATATAATTAAATATACAATCACATGTTATTGTATAAGCATCACATGTTAATTACGAAAAAGTCACTCAGCTTAATATTTTAAAATTCAATCTGAACTATTGATAGGGCTAATACAAATGTTAAGATTAGTCTCTCAGGACTATGAATTAAGTAAAGATTATATCAAATATTTCTCTAACTTTTATACCCTTCTTTCATTTTATACGCACGGTTACACTGACACAAATGCAAATTAAGTCCACTCGTAGAGTAAAATTCAGCTCGTCGTGATGAGCCAAATTTGATCCGTTATGGCTCGTCACCCACTATGCATCTTCGTCAATTAACTTGTTCGTCATCTAGAGGCTCATCATTCTTTTGACGACCTCCGTTGCTCGTTTTCATTTTCTTTTTTAATGATTTTCAACCAATTATATATATTAATCTTAATTTGTATTTTGTGCATCGAGTAAAGACAGTGTGATAGTGATGTGAACTTGTGTAAGTTGGTCATGTATGTCATGACTATCTTAACTATGTTATAGGCAGAAAAACTGATATGAACAGTTAGTCATGATAGTAATACAGGTGACAATCATTCAAGTCATAACTATGAGTGGTGTCAGAGAGAGAAATGAGTTTTACTACAACAACGAGGACACGGTATTCTTTTTACTTTTGGTGCTTCGACATCTCATCCTTGCTTTGCCTAGTCCTGTTTTCTTCCGCTAACGTCTGCCGATAGTTTCCTACGGCTTGCCGCCATTTCTTTGATCATGGTCTCGTGCAGACGCACACGGTACGTGATGGCTCCTCTAAAATTGTCAAATTGTATATAGTTCTAGTGTATGGATAAATGTGTTACGTGGGAAAATGATTGCCCATTGAAAATCAATCTCTCTCTCTCTCTCTCTCTATATATATATATATATATATATATATATATATATATATATATATATATATATATATATATATATATATATATATATATATATATATATATATATATATATATATATATATATATATATATATAGGGGAGGGTTCAAACGAGAACTATTTTTCGTACGAGAACTACGAGAACCAATCTCAGCCGTTCCTTGGATATGGGAAGTTCATGGATGGAGCGTGGAGGGGATCAAGTGTGGCAGTGTGCATGTGAGGAATTCATGGGTGGGCAATGACATTAAAGGAGGGGGAATTGGACGGCTTAGATTGGTTCTCGCAGTTCTCATTTAAACTTTTGCATATATATATATATATATATACATATATATATATATATATATATATATATATATATATATATATATATATATATATGTGTGTGTGTGTGTGTGTGTGTGTGTGTGTGTGTGTGTGTGTATGTGTAGAATAGAATCAGGATCAAGTAAAAAGCGAATTAAGGTAAAAAGGGTAAGGATAAATCTGAAAGTGACACGTGTCCTTTTAAACCAAAGTTAATTAAAGGGCACTATGACATTTTGCACTCATTCTCTCTGTCCTCCCTTGATATTCGGTCCCCTCCCACTCTCCCACGTTTACATTTAACGTAACCTCACAAAAACCCTAAGATGCACAAGCCGCCCCCCTCATCTTTCTCTCCGATCCAATACCCATTCGCAGATCCTTCTCTTCGTCTCCTCCCCACCGCACACAGACCACCACCATCTATCCATTTTTTCTGATCTAGGGTTTCGATGTGTGCTCAATCACTGCCGCCACACATCAGGGCTTCGCCGTACCATAACCGCAACCGCAACAAATTTGGGCTTCACATGCCTTTTGAAGTAGCCGCCGTGTGAAGGAGACAGAAAAGTGAATCGCCGCCTGTGAACCCACCGGAGGTCACCGCCTGTGAACCTCGAGCCACTCCGCCTGTCGCCGTTGCACATGGTTTCTCGCTGGTCTCCTCTTGCAGTTCACACATCAACGGTCTTCACTCCCAGTTGAAGGTGCCGCCCCCTTTAGCCGCTGTTATGCACGCCAGCGTCGATATTTAGACCACCGGAATCGAGATGCACATTCTCAGATCTAAAGGGTTAGGGTTTGCTGTGATTTTTGGTCATCTTTCTTACTGAACTCAGATTTATTCATCTTTTTTTCATTTTTTTCTAGTCGTAGATGCACATTCTCAGATCTAAAGGGATAAGGTTTGCTTCTGTTATCCCCTTGCTAGTCGTAGTTGTACTGTGCATCATAATTTGGTGAATATTTTTATCAACTACTTGGTTTATCAAATTCTTTTGTTTCAAATATATGTATCAACTTTAAAATTGTTCATCCGTTATTTGTTGTTTGCTTAAGTGTATTTAATGACTGATTATTGGTTGTGTATCATATTTTCTTATGATGAGTTTGTTGTGCACCATCAATGGCTGAATGTGAAATTGTTCTATCAGTTATCGATTTGTTCTTGGTTTGGTTAAAAGAGGCACAGTAAAAATCCCGTGAAAGTAGCAACCTTTTTAATTTCTTTTTCCAAATTTGCCCTCTAACTATTAAAAATCCTCCAATAACTGCATTTTCTATTAGACTTTTTGTGTTGACTTTTGATTAGATTCTATGACTGAGATCTCTCCTTAGTCTTTGTAGAATAAAATTCTTTTTAGCGGATCTCCTCCCTATATATATATATATATATATATATATAGTAATTGAAGAAGATAGAAAAAAGGATGTACTTGTTGAAAATACGTTACAGATTAACAAAAGAGATTAACCAATTAAATGTTCCAAATGATATGAACAAACAATATTTATTAAGATTAAACCTTGTTTGTTCTTATCACTTCTACACAGCAAAAATAAACCGATTTTATTAATATTACCAAGTTGTTTGCCAACCCTGATGATCCTCATCGATCAATCAGAAAGAAAGGTAGAAGGAGAGTGTCCCGTTATCGGACTATTTATAAACAATGCTCAAATGTAAACACCAACCTGATGATCTTTGTTCAAAAGGAAGCAGAATTCGATAAACTGCACAGATTAACTCCTGCCCTTAAAGGTGTTTACGTCGCTCTATTTGTTGTAAGCCTCAAACGTAACGACCCAGGATTTGATGCATCCTCAAAAACGATTACCAACAGCAATGGAAATCGTTTTCTGGAAGAGTGATGCATAAAACAAAAACACAGCAGCAGCAGGGAGAGAGAAGCTGTTTACGCATAGCAGAGAGGAAGAGAGCAGATTTTCGTAGGGTGCAACAGGAAGGAGGCTGGACTCGGTTTTATAGGCGACCCGGCATCCCCACCAGTTCCGAGATTCGGGGGCATTTCCGCACTTCGTGGGCTGACCCCCTCCTCCATGCAACTGCTCAACAAACCGGGTCCTGCCCGACCCATCGGCTGCTTGGATCGAATACCCGCTACCCGACCCACTTTACTGAAAAAGAAAAGCTCCTTAGCTCCTAGCGACGATCGAAGTGCAAAGTGCAAAGTGCGCCTACACGCGCCACTCGCAGGCACACGGCTCACGGCTCGGCGCGCGTGTGGGGTTACCCCTACTAGACCCCCACCATTTGATTTGTATACTAAGGGAGGGAAATCCCTTATATACTCACCAAAAGTTCTTCTCCCCTCCTATGTGGGACACAAACTTGACAACATTCAAGTTTGGATTTTTAACTTATAAAAACCCAACAATCCCCCACCATGTTGGCAAGTTTTCTGTCATTCAGATATGAGATATCACATAGGTGTCACGAAGATTGAACCTAGTTTGATGCATGTGAACAAAGAGAAATCGATTCAATGGTATCCTATGGATTTAAACCAAGAACCTAGTGACCTCTCCGGCTTACCTACACATATCACATAATCTCTTCCAGTTTTCACTGAGCGCGTATATGGCCATGCGCTATAAATCCTATTCATGACCCTCTAGAAGATAAACCACAAATCTTCATTCAAGGCGGCACTACCTCTAGGTCATATAGGCAAAGTTTTATATCATCTTCGTTGCTTAGATGCCTCCAAAACTTTTTAAGAGAATAATCTCAACCTAAGTCTCGGCAACGACACACTATCATTACCACACATGGATCTATCACATTTGATAGTGCCTTCTATTGATTAAGTGACTCGTTGTTACCCTTTAAACTTGAGAGATAGGAGCACTAAATTCAAGTTGGGTTTCCATCACTAACCGATTCTACTGTGGTTTTAGACCCATGTCTCTTGTGATATTTCCAACCAAATCTCTTGTCAGAGGTTTGGTAAGGGGATCTGCCAAGTTCTTACCCGACTTGACAAAGACAACTTTGATGGTACCGTTCTCAATAAGTTGTCTCACAAAATCATGTCGAAGACCAACATGTCTCGAGTTCCCATTATACACTGCATTGTATACTCTAGACAGTGTGGCCTCACTGTCACAATACATGGGAATAGAAGGCATAGGAACATCCCACAGACGGATGTCCAAGAGTAGATCTCTAATCCACTCTGCCTCTTTGCCTGCCGCAGCTAGGGCAATCAACTCGGCTTCCATAGTCGAGTGAGCTATACACGTCTGTTTCTTGCTCGCCCAAGAAATAGCTCCTCCAGCGAAAGTAAAAATCCAACCACTTGTGGATTTTGAATCACTGGTTTTATCAATCCAGCTAGCATCGGAATACCCTTCTAGTATACCGGGAGATGACGCGTATGTCAATTCAGGAGTAATAGTCCTTTTCAGGTACCCCAATACTCTGCTTACTGCTTTACAGTGCTCTACACCAGGATTAACAGTATACTGACTCAATTTGCTTACAGCGAAAGCAATGCCAGGTCGAGTACAATGTATAGCATACATCATGCTACCGATTGCACTCGCATACTCTAGTTGAGCCACTGCTCAACTAGAGTTCACATCAAGTTTCACACATGAATCGAAAGGGGTATTAAATTCCTTTATATTCAAATGATGAAACTTTGCCAGAATTTTCTCTATGTAGTGAGACTGACTTAGAGAAATCTGGTTGCCTACTCGTTTCACCTTAATACCAAGAATGGTATCTACTTCTCCAAGATCTTTCATCTTAAAGTTCGAGGAGAGATATTTCTTCGTCTCAGAAATACATTTTAGGTGATTGCTAACGATCAACATATTGTCAACATATATGCAAATGATTACTGTGTAATCAGAAGTGCATTTTGTATAAATACATCTATCAGCACCGTTGTGCCGAAAACCGAAGGCAGTCATAGTGGTATCAAATCTCTCATGCCACTATTTAGGTGCTTGCTTAAGCCCGTACAAGGATTTAATAAGTCTACACACTTTATTTTCTTGTCCAGGTATCACAAACCCTTCGGGTTGCTCCAAATAAATCTCCTCATTTAAGTATCAGTTAAGAAAAGCTGTCTTTACATCCATTTGATGAATGTACAGTCCTTTCAAAGCGGATATTGCTATGAGAGTTTTAATAGAACTAATCCTAGCAACTGGAGCATAGGTGTCGAAATAATCAATGCCTTCTAACTGCCTATACCCCTTAGCAACTAATCTTGCTTTATAGGCAGATATGGATCCATTTGGGTGGTATTTCTTCTTAAATATCCACTTAGATCCAATGGGTTTCCTTCCCTTGGGAAGATCAGCTAACTCCCAAGTTTCATTACCCAAGATTGAGTCCATCTCATCATTCACAGCTTCCTTCCACAAAGGAGCATCTCTAGATGACATAGCCTCAGTAAAGGTCTTAGGGTCGTCATCCAAGTTAATGGCGAAAATGACCTGTCTCGTCACTTTCTTTTGTGTCCTTTCAACCAAATAAGACAAGAAATCATCTCCAAGATTTCTTTTGTTTCTAACTCTAGTACTTCTCCTAGGCTCTTCTATAACTCGAGAAGGCTCTGGAACATCTCGAGAATTACTAGGAGTTAAAGTGGGGTTTGAGTTTTCAACATCATTTGAAAACTTATCTTCGAAGAATTCCACATCTCTAGATTCTACGATAACACCTGATTCTTTATCCAAAAGTTTGTAGGTTTTGCTATTCATCGCATAACCAACTAATATTCTCTTAATAGCTCGGTCTCCCAGTTTGGATCTCTTAGGATCAGGCGTGCGGTAATAAGCCGAACACCCCCAGACTCTCATATAGTCGATGTTTGGTTTTCTCCCTTTCCACAACTCATATGCACTCGTAGGAATCACACGATTAGTGATCCTATTGTGCACATGGCATGCAATTAGTAGAGCTTCACCCCAAAGATTGGTTGGCAAACCCGATTGGTTCAACATACAGTTGACCATCTCAACAAGGGTACGGTTCTATTCTTTCTCTCAGCCAAACCATTCTGTTGGGGAGTGAAAGGTGAAGTTCATTCATGTTTAATGCCATTCTCTTCACAGAATGCATCAAACTCTCTCGTGAAGTATTCTCCACCTCTATCAGAATGAAGAATTTTAATCCGTTTCTCTAGTTGATTCTCGACCTCTGTCTTATAAATTTTAAATGCATCAAAAGCCTCATCTTTTGATCTCAGCAAATATAAACATATAAATAACGGCTAGAGTCATCGCAAAATGTGATGAAATACCTTCTACCTCCTCGTGTAAGTATTCCATTTAGTTCAAATATATCAGAATGAATCAACTCAAGTAATAATGTATTTCTTTTGACAGAAAGAAATAGTTTCTTTGTAAATTTAGATTTAACACAAGTTTCACATTTACCAAATTCCTCTTTGTCAAATTTCAACATACCTTTACTTTGCATTTTCTCAATATTTTTAACATTTGTATGTGCTAAACGTTTATGCCATAAAGAAATAGAATAAACAAAATAACCAGAATAATCAATTTCATTAGCAAACAGGAAAGGTACATCATTGCTTCCAACACTGGAAGGTAAATCATTACTAGCAACATTAAAAAAATGGTTACATTATTCACCCCATCATCACTAGCTAAACATAAACGATACATGCCCCCCGAATTCACAGCCTTCCCAACATAGAAACCGCTTTTGCTTATCTCGATCCGGCCATTTTCAAGCACCATCTTGAAACCACCCTGATCAAACTTGTGAGCAGACACAAGCCCCTTTTTGATAGTGGAAACATGAAGCGTATCACTAAGGGTGACCAAACGACCTTTCTTGAGCCTCAGCGTCACGTCGCCAATCCCCAACACCTCAGCACGATGACCATCCGCACATACCACTACCGTCCCCGGAGGCGCAGGACGGTAGGTGTGGAAATCAGTCATCTGTCCGCTAACATGAATAGTGGCCCCAGTGTCCACAAACCAACCACGAGCCGCAGTCACTTTGGTCAAATAAGAGATCATATAGACCCCTCCAAAATCCACGTTAGCCACAAAATGTCCCCCCTCTTCAACAGAGTTAGTCGCAGGTCTGGACTTCCGATCCTTGCAGTCTCGCGCATAGTGCCTCGTCTCTCCGCAGACATGATATGGTCCAGAAAATTTCTTCCCGGTTTCTTGAAATTAGGCTTGTTAGGCCCAAGATTCTTCCCCTTATTCGGGACCCACGGTTGCTTGTTTTTAGACCCAGAGCCCCCAGTAACATGGTGCACACTCGGACCAGCCTTATTACGCTTGTCCCTATTGCGCGTTCCCTCCTCAATGCGGAGGTGCTTCAATAGGTCATCCAAGCAGTAATCTTCAGACTTGTGCATCATTCGTTTGGAAAAATCCTTCCAAGAGCGCGGCAATTTCGCAATGATTTCCCTAACCTGAAAGAGCTCTGGGAGGACAATTGAAAGCACACTGAAACCTGGAGCTCATGAACTTGCTCCAATATTGGTTTGTCGTCAGCCATTTGGAAGTCTAGGTATTTCGACACAAGGTACTTATTAGTTCCCTCCTCATGTGCCTTGTACTTTGACTCCAACGTTTTCCACAAGTCCCTCAGATCCGTAACCTGCGTGTACAGATCGAACAAGCGGTCGGAGAGTGAGTTCTTAATGTGCCCCAGGCACAGATCCTCATCCTACTTCCTCTTCATCCGCTGCTTTTCCAAATCAGATATTGCTCTCTGATCTGGCTCACTCCCCTCCTTGGGAATGTGGTTAGCAGGGATTGGAGGTAGGTTTGGGTCCAGAATGTAATACAACTTCAGGACAATCAGCATAAACTTGAACTTCTCCACCCAACGGGTGTAGTTCTGCCCATCGAAGCGGTCAAGCTTCACAAACTCTTGGTTCATGAGGCGAAAGTTAGCTGTAGGCAATTCAGAGTCCATTGAATGTGGTTGTTAATCTGAAATCAAAATAGTTTCACAAAAAACTATAAAAAATAAACACCTTTAAGATTGTTGAAAATAGGTTACAGATTAACAAAAGAGATTAACCAATTAAATGTTCCAAATGATATGAACAAACAATATTTATAAAGATTAAACCTTGTTTGTTCTTATCACTTCTACAGAGCAAAAATAAACCGATTTTATGAATATTACCAAGTTGTTTGCCAACCCTGATGATCCTCCTCGATCAATCAGAAAGAAAGGTAGAAGGAGAGTGTCTCGTTATCGGACTATTTAAATACAATGCTCAAATGTAAACACCAACCTCATTATCTTCGTTCAAAAGGAAGCAGAATTCGATGAACTGCACGGATTAACTCCTGCCCTTAAAGGTGTTTACGTCGCTCTATTTGCTGTAAGCCTCAAACGTAACGACCCAGGATTTGATGCAGACTCAAAAACGATTACCAACAGAAATGGAAATCGTTTTCAAGAAGAGTGAGGCAGAAAACAAAAACACAGCAGTAGCAGGGAGAGAGAAGCAGTTTACGCAGAGCAGAGAGGGAGAGAGCAGATTTTCGTAGGGTGCAGCAGGAAGGAGGTTGGAATCGGTTTTATAGGCGACCCAACAACCCCACCAGTTCCGAGATTCGGGGGCAGTTCCGCACTTCGTGGGCTGACCCCCTCCTCCACGCAACTGCTCAACAAAACGGGTCCTGCCCAACCCATCTGCTGCTTTGATCGAATACCCGCTACCCGACCCACTCTACGGAAAAAGAAAAGCTCCTTAGCTCCTAGCGACGATCGAAGTGCAAAGTGCGAGCGCCTACACGCGCCACTCGCGGGCACGCGGCTCATGGCGCGCGTGTGGGGATACCCCTACTAGACCCCCACCATTTGGTTTGTATAGTAAGGGAGGGAAATCCCTTATATACTCACCAAAAGTTCTTCTCCCCTCCTAGGGACACAAACTTGACAACATTCAAGTTTGGATTTTTAACTTATAAAAACCCAACAGTACTATCTGCCACTCCGCTAGCTACTAGCTGGTTTAATTAATTAGTTCAGTGTAAGTGAGCATTACTAATATATTAATTTCATGTTGCTGCTAAAAATTAATTGTTGCACGTATTTGACATATGTTTCAACTTTATGGACAAATTAAACATTTTATTACATTTTTCTTAATTTGTTTACAGATATATTTCACAAATTTAGGGACAACACTCGAAATCTTAAACCACACTTATACGAGGATATGGTGGGCATGCTAAACTTATACGAGGCTTCTTATCATTCCTTCGAAGATGAAATCATTTTAGATGATGCTAGAGACTTCACTACTAAATATCTCCAAGAAAATTTAGACAAGATTAACGAGGAAGGCTTAGCATCTTTAGTAAGCCATGCTTTAGAGCTTCCATTGCATTGGAGAGTACCAAGGGTAGAGGCAAAATGGTTTATTGAAGCTTATGAAAAAAGAAATGACATGAATCCAGTAGTGATCGAGCTTGCAAAATTGGATTTTGATATGCTTCAAGCAATCCACCTTGAAGATCTAAAAGATTCATCAAGGTATGTAAATTTCTCCACTCCGATTATCGATCATCATATGACTTATAACAATGACAACTGATGATATTGATCGATCATGATGGAATAGGTGGTGGAGAAATACAAATTGGGATAAGAAGTTGAGTTTTGCTCGAGACCGGTTGGTTGAGAACTTTCTTTGGACCATTGGTGTTAGCTATGTCCCTCAATTTAGTCATGGAAGGAGAACTCTTACAAGAATTAATGCTCTAATAACTACTATTGATGATGTTTATGATGTCTATGGCACTTTGGATGAACTTAAAAAATTTACAGACGTTGTGGAGAGGTAAAATGCCTTAAAAGTTAATTAATAATGTTTATCGATCACGTAGTATTTGCACCAATTTCAAGTCATATATATCTATGAACAATATATATTATACGTACGTTCTATGCGTAGATGGGATATCAATGCTATTGAAGAACTCCCAGATTATATGAAGATATGTTTCCTTGGATTCTATAACACCATAAACGAGATAGCATATAATACACTTACAAACACAGGATTCCTAGTATTTCCGTACCTCAAGAAAGCAGTATGTAACTAGTCCATCTTTTATATATAGCTTGTTCAATATTCTACCTCTCTCTCTCTCTCTCTCTCTCTATATATATATATATATATATATATATATATATATATATTGGAAGGTTCAAATGAGAACCTTAAAGTAATTGAGAATGGGATTCTCAATCTCAGCCGTCCAATTTCATCTCTTTCAATGTCATTGCGCACTCATAAATTCCTCACATACACTCTGCCGCACTCGATCCCCCCACGCTCTCCATCCATTAATTTCACTTACAAAATGAACGGCTGAGATTTAGTCTCTCATTCTCATTTATTTTCTCATTCTTATTTGAACCTTCCCCTATATATATATATATATATATATATATAGTTCCAAGTATATTTTCTTATTCTGTGTGATCACATGCAGTGGACAGATTTGTGCAAGGCATACCTCGTAGAAGCACAATGGTACTACAGTAGATACACACCAACACTCAAAGAGTACTTGGACAATGCTTGGGTATCAATATCAACTCCTGCAACACTTATGCATGTTAATTTCTTAACATCAACCGGTTCATTAGATGAAATTCTGCGTGATGTTGATTGGGCATATAACATCGTTTACTATTCATCTTTAATATTGCGACTTGCAGACGACTTGGGGACATCTTCGGTAATTTTTCATCTTTATTTATTCACAAGAAAGTATTTTAATTTAGCTAGCTAGTTTTAAATCTTATATCTCCATGTATATAGCTATATAGGAAAAAGTTAATGCGAGAACCATTTTTAGTGCGAGAACCGCGAGAACCAATCTGAGCCGTCCAATTCCTCCTCTTTCAATGTCATTGCCCACCCATGAATTCCTCACATGCCCCCTGCTACACTCTATCCCTCCATGCTTTCCCATCCATGAACTTTCCATATCCAAGGAAGGGCTGAGATTGGTTCTCGCACTAACAACGGTTCTCGTATGAACCCTCCCCTATATATATATATATATATATATATATATATATATATATAGAGAGAGAGAGAGAGAGAGATAAATTATTAAGCTTAAACATTATTTGTCCAAATTAATTCAAGGATGAAATGGCAAGAGGGGATAATCCAAAAGCAGTCCAATGTTACATGCAAGAGAACAACGCTACTGAAGATGAAGCTAGGACATATATAAAAACGTTGATCATCAACACATGGAAGAAACTCAACAAAGAACGAGCAAGTGCTAATTCTCAATTTTCACAGGAGTTTCTTGAATACGCAACAAACCTGGCCAGGATGGCGCAATTCATGTATGGTAAAGGAGATGGGCACGGTAATCCAGATGTTATCAAGTCTTATGAGTTGTCGTTTTTGTTCAATCCAATACAAGGCATACCATTGTCTTGAACGTGTATATTATAATCATGTTTTACTTTCGAATTGAAGTTAATTTTAGGGTACGTGATGTGTGTTGCACTTCTCTATCCTTTACTTTTGTTGTATTTCATAATTTCTAGTAATATTTCATCATTATAATATTAGAGTTAATTAGTAAAATGATACTTTAACTTAGTAATTTCTACCGATTTAATAATTTAATTTCAAAAGTTGTGAAGACTATCCTTTATGAACCATTTAGTGCAGTGTATTTGGCCAGTTAAATCAAGTGCATTTTACTCTTTTTACCCCTATATAACTTTAAGGTACTAAAAATAATATATTTCTCATCTTTAAAAAGAAATAATATATATATATATATATATATATATATATTGTTAGAGAGATAATCATTTTAGTCCAATAATCAAATCCGTCTCCTGAAATACGTATACATAGGATTGACAAAGAGTAAAGTCCAAAACAATTGAGTATTGACAATAAATCGCCTAAGTACTGAGTTGCAGTTGAAGACAACATCAGAATAGGGTCCGAAACAAATACAAGTTGAGAAGTTCACTCTCGAAAGACTTTGAAGCCTTTCAGATGCGTAAAGTCTAAAGCGTTAGCTGAATTAACAGTTATCTGATTAGCTGAACATTAACAACTCTACGTATATTCATCGCTGAACATCCCAACGTCTCTCACTGAAAACAAACTTAATAAGTCTATTCACCAAAGTCGTGAAATGTATTTTATTCACGAACATTGTTTTGTAATGTAATTTTATTTAGTCAAAGGCTGAACATATGTTGTTCATTTACACCTTGGATATTTCATATGTAAAATTATTCACTTTTTTTTTATCTTCTGAAGATACAAACAGGATAGAACTGTATCACTGTAAAAGGTTAAAAGTTACATCTGATGAAAAGATCCCGAAAATTTGCTCAAGTACTAAAACATGGATGTCAACTACATCTTTAGTGAAGTCAAATCTGAAAAAGAGGAGGATAAAAATATTAACACGAAAAAGAAAAGTTAGAGTTTTGAAGTAACAAGATAATTAAGATAAATAATATTATTATATTGGTGATGAGACGCTTTTTCACAATAAAGTGAAAACACTCTACTTGTACTCAAGCAAAGTGATACTACGTATATCACATTTGCTTTATAATAATATTAATGTCTTATCTTATCCACTTCATCTTAAAGAGATTCTTCCAACCCTACTGCCATGATCCTCTATAAATATACATGCATTTACAACATGCAAACCATCCCCTATTACACTCACTGAACATCTCTCTCGAAAACTAGCTTTTTAAGCAAAGCAAAGTTTTAGAGTTTGTATAAGTGTATAACAACTTGTCCATGTGTTGGACCTCTTGAACATTAGTTGTTGAATAGAAGTTTGTCTATGTGTTAGACACATTAGCTGACACCTTTTATTGTATTAAGAATTTCGACTTCGTCATACATGTAATTTTTGATTCATAATCAATAAGAATTATATTAATAGTATAAGTGTGTGCAATTAATTTAAGAAACTTAAGTTTGTATTCAACCCTCATTCTTCTACAAACATTTGTGTTACGTACTCAATCTGGGAATAACAACTGGTATCAGAGCAGACTAGATAATCTATATTTTGATCTGTTTTTCTTACTTTATAACTGCTTCAACCCCTTACCAAATGCTCCCATCATCAACTTCATTTAACCTACCAAACACTAATTCACTTATTAGGTGTCCTATGTTTGATGTTGAAAACTTTGCCATGTGGAAAAGTAGAGCTCTTCTATTCCTATCTACTTTAGACATTCTGATGCTGGACATTGTCAAAAATAGTCTATTTGTTCCTACTCCATTCTGAGTGTAACCATAAAGTCTGACGATCAATCTTCTAGTGATAATCGGGTTATTATTAAACATATTCATCAATGGTTAGACGAGGACAAGAGACTGGTATATCTGGATGTCAAAGTTAGATTAGTCATTGTCTCTGCTTTTCCAAATGAAATCGAACACCAAGTTCTAAATTGTTCTTCTGCCAAAGAAATGATAGATACATTGACCATGGCCTATGAAGGTACAAAGGAAGTTAAAGAAAATAAAACGTTATTTCTCAACCGCGAGTATGAATTTTCTTTTCTAATAAGGGTGAAAGTCTTACTCAGGTCGATATCTGGTTCAACTACATTGTGAATGACCTTAAAAGAGCGGAATTTACCAACAGCTACTTTGTTCTGGGAAAAAAGTTCTTGGACTCTCTTCAAGAGTCTTGGGATCACTTTGTCACAGTTCTTCGACACAGTGAAAGGATGAAGGCTATGGCTCCTGTTGAGCTCTATGGTAATTTGTTAAACCATGAACAGTCTACCAGACAAAGAAAATTAGCTACAAGAGAGATGAAGGAAGTGGTTAAAACTCCATCCACTTCCCTTGACTCAAAATATAGCCGGATGAGAAGTTTATCTGCAGTTGATGAAGACTTTAGTGAGGATGAATAAGTAGAGGATAATGAAGCTAAAGAAGAAGGTAGTGATGAGGAAGAATACTTCGAGAGTCTTGAGGCAGTCTTTGAACAAGCTGCCATGCTGGTTAGGAAGTTCAAATCCTTCGTGAAGGTAAAGGGTGTTAAAAGATTAAGCACGAGGTTCCTAAAGGATGCTAAAGCCAAAATTAAATCATCCTTTGATGCCTTCACAGCTGAGTGTTACTCTTGTGGCAAGATTGGTCACATAGTCACTAACTGTAGGTCCAAGAGTACCTCAGGACCAAAAGCTTTGCGAAAGCAAGAAGGAAAAATAGACTATGAAGCTAAGTATAAAAAACTTCTTAACACTATACTTGAAAAGAAGAAAAAGAAATCCCAAGAGAAGTGTTAATGGCTGAAGAGGAGGATTGGGCCAAGAAAGATCTATCTTCAGATGAAAATGAGAAGATATCTGCCACGTTCTGCTTAATAACCAGTACTGGTGGAAGTAGTTCGTTTGACAAGGACATGAAGCATGCTGCCAAAGCTTGCACTATCACCAACTGGGATACTTCTTCTATGTATCATGTTGGTAAGTTTGTAACTTATGATGAAAACGAAAAGAACTCAATGTTTGATTACTTGTGTGTTGATTTACTATCTACTATTAAAAGAGAAAAAAAAAGCTAAAAACAAAACTGATGTCACATAAAGAGAAATTAGATCCTAAAGATGAGGAATTGAAATAAATAACAATGCTGAAAGATGAACTAGCAACTCAAAAGATGTTTAATGAAGTCATAGTAAAAGAAACCAACGAATCAACTACAAATTTCAATGACCTTCAGATTGTAGTAAAATCTTGGTGTCTCTCTGCTGAAAAGACCACTCAGTATGTCAATGAGCATATTCCCAAACAAGTTCAAGCTATCATAGGAGAAAATTACTTTAATGTTGCTAGTTGAGTTAATTCTAATTAGAACATTAATATCTAAGATAAAGCTGACACTATACCCCAAGTCTTTTATAAGATTATTAAATGTAATAGTGTATTCATAAACATATTTGTTAAAAGTCAAAATTCCCATCTGAAATACTTAATCACTCCCATAGATGATATAATTTATGTGCTTATTTTAGAATGCAAAAATAATGCTATTAATGTGAACTTAAGATTAAATGATGTGAGTAAAGGTAAGGAATCATGTGTTGATACCAAAGAGACATTATGTTGTCGATCTTTAAAAACAAGATATCTTAAACCCAAGTGTTAAGTCAACTGAAAAATTGATAACTAGAGCTTCTATATCTGTTGTTCAGAAGATTAATGATATATGTTCAACTGAAAGTCTGCCAGCTGATCACAAATCCTCAATTCATTGTTCAACTGATACTTAAACTCAACAATCTCTTTCTTTAGGTAAAAGTTACGAGTATAGAAAATGTCGTTTCTAAATATTCCACATCAAGGGATGATCAAAATCTTTTAAAACTAAAGATCAATTTACACTAGTACAAAAATGACCTTTAGTCACACTTTTCCAAAACAATCCAGTCACACTTTTGATTTAAAGTGTGACTATAGGTCATTTTTTAAATTCTGTCATACTTTTAGTCACATTATATTTTGTTTGTGTGACTATTGCATAGTAAGTAAATACCTTTAGTAACACTTAAGCATAAAAACGTGACAATTTCATAATAAGTAAATACATTTAGTCACACTTAAACATAAAATAGTGACAACTGCATAGTAAGTAAATACCTTTAGTCACACTTAAACATAAAAACGTGATCATTCCTAGCCACACTTGTAAAAAGTGTGACCAAATGTCATGATATGCCACTGATATTTGAATAAAATTTGTGATGGATTTTATAAGAGACCATAGATATATATACGGTCACACAATAGTACAAAAATGACATTTAGTCACACTTTTTCCAAAACAAACCAAAGTCACACTTTTGATTTAAAGTGTGACTATAGGTCATTTTTAAAATTTTGTCATAGTTTTAGTCACTTTATATTTTGTTTGTGTGACCATTTCATAATAAGTAAATACATTTAGTCACACTTAAATATAAAATAGTGACAATTGAATAGTAAGTAAATACCTTTAGTCACACTTAAACATAAAAACGTGACCATTCCTAGCTACACTTGTAAAAAGTTTTACCAAATAACATGATATGCCACTGATATGTGAATAAAATTTGTGATGAATTTTATAAGAGACCATAGATATATATACGGTCACACAATAGTACAAAAATGACCTTTAGTCACACTTTTTCTAAAACAAACCAAAGTCACACTTTTGATTTAAAGTGTGACTATAGGTCATTGTTTAAATTTTTCATAGTTTTAGTCACTTTATATTTGGTTTGTGTGACCATTGCATAGTAAGTAAATACCTTTCGTCACACTTAAACATAAAAACGTGACAATTGTATAGTAAGTAAATACCTTTAGTCACACTTAAACTTAAAAACGTGACCATTACTAGGCACACTTGTAAAAAGTGTTACCAAATGGCATGATATGCCACTGATATGAGAATAAAATTTGTGATGGATTTTATAAGAGGCCATAGATATATATACGGTCACACACTAGTACAAATATGACATTTAGTCACACTTTTTCCAAAACAGTTCTATCACACTTTTGATGGGCTTATGAGTAAACTTTGGCCTTACATGACACAACCCGTGTAAGGACCACAAGAATGACACATCTCATGAGAACTCTACAGTTAAGCGTGCTTGGGCTGGAGCAATCTAGGGATGGGTGACCCTTGGGAATTGCTTGTGTTGTGGTAAGGTGGGATGTTACAACGTTTGTGTGACTGTAGGTTATAGATAGTCACATTTTTGAAAACATTGTGTGACCATAAAATGGTTTCAGCTACATTTTTAGTATTTATGTGTGACTAAAACCTAAACAATAACAACACTTATAATAGACTTGTGTGACCATAGGCTGAACAACAGTCACTCAAATAACAAAATTGTGTGTCTAGAAAAAGTTTTTTGTCACACTTTCGGATGAATTGTTTGATTTCAAAATGAAAAGTCCATACCCTATAGTCACACTTTTTTAGTTACGGTCACATTTTTTTATATCATATGGTCACTAAATTTTTGTGTGACCATAACATACCTAAAATGGCACGATCTTCGGTCACACTTTTAATGAAAAAAAAAGTGTGACCGTAGGCATACGGTCACACTTTTTTGGTGTGACTAAAGGTCAATTTTGTACTAGTGTTAAGATGTCTATCAGAAAGACCTTAAAAACTTACAGGATCAACTTCAGAAGTTCAATGGACAAGTTAGTCAGCTAGACATCAATGATCATCAGAGGACTGGTCAGGTAACTCATAGACATTCTCAAAAGGTTGTTCCCTACTCCAAGACCACTAATGTTATAATGTGGATGTAAAGAATATAAGGATTTTGAATGTTTTCAAAAATGGAAATCAAAACATCAGACATGTACTGACAATATGGATGTTCCTTTCATAAATAAGAAACCTTAAATTGTGTGGAAAACTAAGTGCAATTCACAGGGATCTACTAAATAGTGGAAGCCCAAAGTGTACTAATTCTTCTTTCATTCATTTCTGAATAGAGCAACAACACTTGGTACCTAGACAATGGTTGTTCAAGGACCATTACATGCCACAAAGCTCTACTCAGTAATTACAAGAAGGATAAAGGTCTTAAAGTAACATTTGGTAACAACAACCATGGCCAGACCAAAAGCTATGGAGAACTTCATAATGGGAACCTCAAATTGTCCAAAGTTTCATATGTTAAAGGACTGAAATATAATCTTATAAACATATGTCAATTATGTAATAGAGATAACGAAGTCCATTTCAGTAAGACATAGGTTCCATAATCAATAAATAAGGTAAAAGAGTGCTAAGTGCCAAAAGAACCAAACATGTGTACATTTTAGACGTGTCTTTTGATGATCCATAAAAAGAAACCTGTTTGTACTCCAAAAGTACAACTAATACAAACTGTTTATGGCATAGGGGACTTTCTCACCTGAACTTTAAGGATATCAATAAGCTCAGCAAGCCTGAAGTAGTGTAAGGACTACCTTCATTGACATAGTCTAAACCCAAACCTTTCTCTACTTGTAAGAAAGGAAAGCAGCGCCAGACTTCTTTTTCATCTAAGCAAGCTTTCTCCATTACTAAACCATTCTACATGGTACACATGGATCTATTTGGTCATGTTGCAACGGGTAGTTTTGTTGGAAAAAAATATGCTCTAATTATGGTAGAGGAATTCTCAAGATACACTTGAGTATTCTTCTTAAATACTAATAGTGAGGCAGCCTAAGAATAATAAATAAACTATTTTTTATTTATTTCTCTCCTTGATTAATCCAACTTGATTAATTATCTCCACACACTAACATATATGATTTCCAGAAATGGTTCTAGTTAGGTGTGTAGCAGTGTGGTGGTTGTCGAGGCCAACAAATAAATAACCCAATATTCTAACACAAATAATAGTGTAAAGTGGTAAAGGGGTCGAATCTACGGAGACTGGCTCAATTTAAGTTTCTATGCAATCTAAAAGTTTAGATGATTTAGTAACAACAATAAATAAAAATAAGGGGGGTTTGAAATTTGTTTGATTAAAACTAAATATGACAAGTAAATAAAAGTTGCAATTAAGCAAGATGGTTTAAATCAATAAGATCTGAATTGGTCAACATTGGTTTCATCACATGAACAACTAGCTAGGTTTATCAGCAAGGAATATGGTGCAATACTTGAACTTTGATTTAATTTGGCTATAGCGATTTAAAAACTTAAATCACCTAGACTCTTCTTATTTAGTATAGAGGTTGAAGAACCTCCTAACACACCTTCTTAGTCAAAGTCATGAACCAAACAAAGCATCTAGTTCACAAAAATTGACTAGCATTACAATCTAAGAATCACCAAAATCCAAGAGGAGTCAAAACGTTACACTACCATGTTGAAGAATACATTTCCATGGTATGAGAGATGCATAAACATTCATGAAACCACTTGTTACTTGTTGTTTTGAAGATCTATTACGTAATCAAGAAAACAACTAACATAAATCATTCAAATACTTGCAATCATGATATACAAACATAAGAATGAAATAAAGATTAAACTAGGAATCATATTCATAAATTTCAAGAACAAGTTCATAAACCCTTCAAAACCCTAACTAAATGTTCAAGAAATCACCAATGTTAACCAAAATGAAGCTTAGCCACACATGGCAAGAACAAAATAGAAGTATAAAAATGTACCCAACATCAAACAAGTAAGATTAGTGGAAGAAATCTTCAAGAAACTTGACCAAAAAGCCCTAGAAATAGCCTCCTCCTTGCTCCAGGTCGTGGCCTCTGTTTTTTGTCTCAAAAGTGCAGAATATTTGCCCTAATCCTCTTTAAAATGGAAGCCCCAAGAGCAAAATGACAAAAATGGCCCTAGAGTGAGATCCCACGCGGCCGCGTGAACGAGTCTGGCAGAATTATTAAAGCCCAAATGTTAAGCCCAAATGTCATTCTCTTGAGCCCAAGCTTGTAATTTTCCATCCCTTCTTGATCCAAGTAAGTAAGCCCATATGCTTTAAAGTCCATATTCTCCCAATTGATACCCGATTAGCACCCGCTCCGCCACAGTCTTCAAAAAATCTAGATATAAACACAAAGACTAGAAAGTACCCGAAATAGGTCAAAGCAATTAAAAGAAAAACAATTGCAATATGATACAAATGCAAAACAACTAAAATGCCAAAAAAAACTATTTAAAGAAGTAAATAAAATGAACCTATCACAGTGTGACCCTTAGTGTCTTAACATTGAACACATTGACATATGTTATCTACCTCGTGCACACACACTAACAAAAACAAACCAAAAGGCCACCCGAAAACATCACCCGAAAAGTCAAATATAATTAGATTAAGTTGAATACTTGATTAACATATAATTTTATTAGAAAGTACGTACCTTTATACATTTTTTAGATCTGCACCGGAAAACATGCAAGTATGCAACTAAACTCGTAATCAAATGTTAGAGTTCACCAAAGGGCATTTGAACTAGTAGTGCGGAGGTGTGTAAGGTGTTCCTTCCTCCTTGGGTTGAGGTTTTAATTCTTGTTTGAGATGAAAGGTGTGGATTTATAGCGTGTGATTTTTCTATAAAAATGTTAACGGGTCAATGCTCTTGTTACTTGATTACAAGATACCTAGATCTCATAAGGATTGGTATTTTTACCTTAACTAAATAGGTATATGGAGATTGGAAAACTATGAGTCTATGATTGATATTTACACCTCAACTAACTATGTTTGTGGAGATTGAGAAATTATGTTGATAGAGTATGGAATACGAAGAAATGACAAAGAAATCAACAGTCAACCATAAAAATAATGGCAGAAGAGCAAAACATACTACATGATCTATAAGTTTTGACCAAACTTATTACCAAGCTACTTTTCAATGTCCCTTTTCCACATTTTTATTTCTTTTTTTGTTATAAACTTTTAATGATGACTTTTACACAAAATAGATTGTGTCAATGTCGTAAATTCATTTGTCTTTAAAACAAATTTCATAGACTCATAGTAGACAACGTCAAGATGCGACATTAGAGGAGGGTGGGAACGGGTTACTTGTGTATGTTCGTAGGAGGGAAAGTATTGTGGTAGTAGCTTTGTTTATTAACTTTTAATCGTGTCTAATATAAATGCTTAATTATTAATTCTTAAAATTAACAATATATAACATTTGTGGCCAATAAAGGTGCGCCTTTTAACTGTTTAATTGTTTATGGA
Source organism: Pulicaria dysenterica (assembly GCA_947179395.2). NCBI lineage: Eukaryota > Viridiplantae > Streptophyta > Magnoliopsida > Asterales > Asteraceae > Pulicaria > Pulicaria dysenterica. Next base: position 99,230,950 of record OX359289.1, read on the forward strand.
GGAGATTTACTAATGTGCACCGGTGCTATATATATTCTACCTGTTTGGAAGATTAAACAAATTTGGCGGTGGTTGAGATTGTAAGTACCTTTACATGTGTGTGAGAGGTTATTAGTTCGACCCATGCCTCATATCCCTTCCTATATTTTTTTTAATTTTAATTTTATTATTATTATTATTATTAAAAAAGTAAAACTATATTGTTTTCTTCTTTATTCTATTTCTTTATTTCACTATATCCATTTTCTAAGAGATTTAGTTTTTATAATATATTTACATATGTTTTTAGTTTGAAAAGCAAATATCTGTATATGTTTTCTAATGATTTTTTTAAGTACTAATATGTTAAATTGTTTCTTATTTATTATTGTAAAAAGCCTTTGAGTCTTTCATAATTAGGAACGTAAAGTATTTCATCTCATTGAAATTTTATTTTTTTAGTGTTGTTACTTATTTTCTTTTAATATTATTTTAAATTACTTTTTTAAACGGCTAAACATCATATTTCTTAAGAATAAACCTAATTAGATACCATTTTATTTACTATTAGACTTGAAAGACTAAACACACAATTCTTAAACCTAAACATAAATTTACACCATTACAGGATTTTTGGCGAAAAGAGGATTGTACCGTAAAACAAGCAAGTTTGTGTATTAATAAAGTGATAATCTTTTGTGTATTAAATAAGCGAAGAGTACAAACCTTCGGTGTAGCGCGGATAAACTACACTCGTTATATCCTATCTACAAGAAGAATAATATGAACACTTTTTGTTGGATAAATAGAACTTTTTTCAAAACTAATACAACTAAAGAAAACTTTCAAAAGAATTGCGTTTTTTTTCTCTTGAGAAGTATGGTATTCAGGATTCATAATTCCAGTATCTGAGATAGTATATGCTTTTCTAATTTTTGTTTACTCTCTGCATCAAGTGCAAAAGCCATGTCTAACACCCGCCAACAAATAGCCATAGTAACCGAATTTTCAAATGCCGGTTATTCACTAAAGATGTGTTGACTGTAACACAGTAACTCCATTAAAGTAGAAAATTTGCTTAGAGTAACTGGCTTTCTGAAAAGCAGTCACTATGCCTAGTTTTGTCAACTTAAACTTTTTTAGTGAAATATTTTTAGTGAATGTAAGATTGTAAGAATATTGATCAGTAACCGATTTTTGAAGCATCGGTTATTGGCTCAAACAACGGTTCCCTCGCCTATAAACACCAAACAACAAAATTTTTAATACATCATATTTTCAAAGGATTCCATATACACTCTCAACAGGGAGTTAATTTATAAATACCCAACAAGATTTCTTTTTTTCTTTAAAATACGGAAAATGTTTACTTATGGTCCGATCAACAGTGAGTTTCATGTTTTTAGCAACTGAGCACAGGTGAGGGTAAATAACTATTAAAAGCACCCAGTCCTGGTGAGGGTAAAGAACTATATATGTGCAGTCGGGTTAAGAGGTGTGTTTGAGTGCGGTGACAAGCTAATTAATTACAGTCTTATAACAACAGTTGTAGTGAGGTGCCGTCTAGAAACCCACACATTTCATCTACCGACCGGAGAGGTAACTATAACCCTCCAAGACATACAGGTGATGTAGGGTTTATGAATTGATGGCGAGGAAGCTATGGGAAAATTAAGATCATAAATGGTCCATGGAGAAATCGCACGACAAGTGTCTGCAAGTGCTCGATTTTCCAAATGATTTTTCATATTTCAAAGGCGGACAGCTGAAAGCGAAATATTAGCGTGCGGTGTTGGAGACAAAATTACCGGATAACACATTTGAGGAAGCATGTATTCAAAGAGCCGCAACGTACATTCTAGTCTAGTTTGTTGGCTGACGTTCTTTTCCCATATTCATCAAAAGCGTATATACATATGAGTTTGCTAAGTTTGATAGAGGACTTAAACAAATACAGTGGACTTAGTTGGGGAAGTGTTGTTTTAGCATGTCTATACATTAACTTCTACAAAGCAACATCATCTGAAGCAACTGAGGTCCGATTATGTTGTTGCAACTATGGGCTTGGTGCAGGAATCCTGCCACTTCCCCGGTTTTGACACAAGTTGAAAGTGATGATGATGATGGAATGAATGATAAACCTTATGATGCTAGGTATATAATATATTTATAATAAAAATTAAGTACATGTCATATATGGTTTTTTTACTATGTTTGAAAATAATATTTTTTTTCGTGCACTTATGTATGTGGAACTTCCTTTTAGTTTCATAGACATACCTGCACATATTTTAATAGGGTTTCGGTCACTATTGGATGCATTAAATAATAATGAGATATTGTTAGTTTATTTTAGAATAATCTAATTTACTTATTAGTTTACTTATCATGGCTACAACTTAAAAATATTATTTTGCAGTGGACTCCCTACAATGCTATTGTAGGAAGTAGTGATGAGAGAGACACGCTGTGTGATACTCATTTAGTGCAAACAATTCCCACGAACCGATTCATAAGTGTAACATATCATAGAAAGCTACATGGTATCTCATGTCGAGGTGTCATATCAAAAGACTTGAGGAGTCTTCTTAATCACAAACAACCAAATGGATTCATTGCCGCCAAAATTCCATCAACGGGGAATTCTCCCTTACTTTTAGAATTGTTGATGGGTATATGGATAGGTACAAGTCTCGTATTGTAATTTTTATTACTAACCTAAAGCCCGGTGTTGAAAACTCTTCCCGTTACCATAACCTTGAAGGAAAGATTGAGATGGTTGTACGTAATCATATTTTAAATCAACATGTGTATCACACGGGTTTTAATCTAGTATAAGTATAACCTAATCAAAGTAAACAATGTATAAAAGGAGGGTGATAACAACAACCCTTAGGGCTGTTGTTAATAATATAAATGGTAATTTCACTTTTCAAAAATGAAAATCACAACTCATTATTTCATAATTAACTTTCTATATATTTCATGGTTACCTTTTAATTAGTTTTTAACTTTTCATACATGAAACAAGATTACCATTATTAAAACCTAAAAATTAATTTATTTTATTCTTAACCACAACCCTTAGGCTGTGGTTATCAAAATCTATAAAAATATATTAATCGTAAAATATAAAAAATATGAAAATTAAAAAATGATTTATTGTACCTTAATTTAAAATTTGATATATATAATCATATAACGTCGGAAATTAGTTTGCCATAAGTAGATTATATTTTAATTTACCATAATTAGATTATATTAAAATATAATTAATTTCAAAATACTTGGTTCGATTAGTAGTTTTAGTAGGATTAGAATTAGTTTGATTAGTAGTTTTAGTAGGATTAGATTATGTATAATAATTTTAAAATATAAATAAGTAAATAACTTTGACTTATAAAAGTTGAAATCAAATTTTGATTTTAATATTATCTAATGGTTGAGATTTAAATTGATCAAAAGGAACAAATAGGATTGATTAATATTTATTTAAAGATTATGTGTCACTAATTAAATTTTAATATAAACCGATAACACCGAGTGTTGTCATCGACACCAAGTCGCTGAGGGCTAGCACCATCAATTCGTCGATGTTACAGATTTTTTATGTTTTTGTGTTGACGCACAATTATACATATGTGTATATGTGTATGTGTGTGTTTATGCGTGTAATAATAAAATAATTCTTACATAATTAATAAATGGTATTTTGTCATTTAACAAAATCTTATTTTAATTTTTTGTACAAATTTTCAAACAAATCAGAATATAAAATTGAAATAGAATTAAATTCTATTTTTTTTCTGAAAAACATACGGAATCTAATTTTATAGAAATTCAATTCCTTGAAATTTTAGTTCCCTAAAAGGAATTCAATTCTATTAAAATGCAACATGCAATAAAAAGAAGTTGCTACGTACTTAATGCAAGTGCTATATCATAATGTTCGACAAAAACCTGATCATGAAGTTGTTATTTATATTGATAGCACAACACTAGATGGTTATGCCTACAACTGTAGTCTGGATTGCTAACATGTTTGGAATGTTATCGAGAAGTGAAACCAAGTGTTACGAAAACACATGTTGTACATATAGAGGAGTATGCTTGAATAATGTTTTTTATAATTTTACTATTAGTGGTCATGTTTTTGCAGTTATGTTAATCAATTAGGCTTTTCAATGCTTGAAAAAGTTTATTATAAAAAGTTAATTTAATTACTATAAAAATATTTATTACATTTATGGAAAAAGAAATCTAACTATAGAAAAAGAAATTTAAAAAATATAGTTGTATTAATTATATTTAAAATAATGAATATAATTTGGAAATGATAATAATCTAAATATGAAAAGTGTTTTTTTAGTAAATTGGAGTTGTTTATTTAGCCAAATTACTACGTACTTAATGCAAGTGGTATATCATAATGTTCGACAAAAACCTACTCGTGAAGTTGTTATTAATATATATTTATTGATAGCAGATTAATTACTGTTTTAAGAAACATTAAAAAAAGAGAGAATAAAAAGTAACAAACAAGATCGACGTTTTTAAAGGCACCAAACGTATTATTTATTTATTTCAATTCATAAAAATTAAATAAATCCATTTAAAAATTGGAAACATATATGAGATTGATATTTTAATGCTTGATCAGTTTGTAATTTAAATCCTTCGAGATAAGATATATAGCTAGATATCCCATATCTTATTTAATTTAGAAACAGATATAATACTAGATATTAACGGGATAAACATGAAAATAACAAATTGCAGTTGGATTACAACTCGAAATCATGAGTTAATTTTGATTATTTCCCCGGCCTATAAATACTAGGTTTTAGTTGTCTATAACATTCCAAACATGACATATAAATTGATTGCCAATCAGTTACACATGGATTGCCATCCACCAACACAACACTAGATGGTTATGCCTACAACTGTAGTCTGGATTGCTAACATGTTTGGAATGTTATCGAGAAGTGAAACCAAGTGTTACGAAAACACATGTTATACATAAAGAGGAGTATGCTTGAATAATGTTTTTTATAATTTTACTATTAGTGGTCATGTTCTTGCAGTTATGTTAATCAATTAGGCTTTTCAATGCTTGAAAAAGTTTATTATAAAAAGTTAATTTAATTACTATAAAAATATTTATTACATTTATGGAAAAAGAAATCTAACTATAGAAAAAGAAATTTAAAAAATATAGTTGTATTAATTATATTTAAAATAATGAATATAATTTGGAAATGATAATAATCTAAATATGAAAAGTGTTTTTTTAGTAAATTGGAGTTGTTTATTTAGCCAAATTACTACGTACTTAATGCAAGTGGTATATCATAATGTTCGACAAAATCCTACTCGTGAAGTTGTTATTAATATATATTTATTGAGAGCAGATTAATTACTGTTTTAAGAAACATTAAAAAAAAAAAAAGAGAATAAAAAGTAGCAAACAAGATGGACGTTTTTAAAGGCACCAAACGTATTATTTATTTATTTCAATTCATAAAAATTAAATAAATCCATTTAAAAATTGGAAACATATATGAGATTGATATTTGATCAGTTTGTAATTTAAATCCTTCGAGATAAGATATATAGCTAGATATCCCATATCTTATTTAAATTTAAAAACAGATATAATACTAGATATTAACGGATAAACATGAAAATAACAAACTGCAGTTGGATTACAACTCGAAATCATGAAATAATTTTGATTATTTCCCCGGCCTATAAATACACACACAACTTGTTGGGGGTGATTACAATTCGATGATATAGCTAATATTTACTCACGATATATATAATCGAACTTCTGAAGCTTTAATTTCGATCAGCATCAATGGCGGGTGGTGGTGCATTCTCTTCCGGGAACTCTAAAGCGTACCCTGGAGATCTGACATGGAGCGTGATATGGACAAGTATTATGGCGGCATGCGGCGGTCTGATCTTCGGATACGATATCGGAATCTCAGGCGGCGTTACATCCATGTCAACCTTCTTGAGGGAATTCTTTCCTTCCGTATATCTGAAGGAGTCCAAAATCCAACCATCTAGCAACCAATACTGCAAGTTCAACAGCGTAACATTAACCATGTTCACATCATCCCTCTACTTGGCAGCACTTTTGGCGTCCGTCGTCGCATCATTTACAACCAAAGCCTGTGGTCGAAGAAAATCCATGTTCATCGGTGGTCTCGCTTTCTGCGCCGGAGCAGTCCTTAACGCCTTCGCTGTTAACATCTGGATGCTTATTGGTGGTCGTATTCTTCTCGGTATCGGTATTGGATTCGCCAATCAGGTATATACATTCTACAAAACGATTTAATTTAATTTATTCCACTATATATATTAAAGTTTATATTATATATATCCAGATTCTTTTTTAACAGCAATGTTTCGAAAACAGAACATCCATAGTTTCGAGTTGCAAGCATTTTTTACAACAGTATATGTAACCATAAACAGTAATTATAAGTTTAACAGGGGAAACCAAAAGGAAAATATAAGTTCAAAGTTCACTATATATCACAGCGCTTTCATGAAACTCCAAAGCAAAGGGCGGCTAGGGGAACTGTAGTACTGTAGGGTATTCTTTTTTTCTCCACAATGAAAATAGAAGATTAATAGGACCTGACCATAATTTCTTCATCACCAGATCAATATGGTGTACATCCTTGCAACCTATTTTACACAAAAAATGAACCAAAAAATAAATAAATTACACCCAATTGCTTTTAAAAGACACGTACCTAGCACGAGTAAAGGGCTTCGATCTTGGGGTATGGGAGGAAAGATGCCGACGGCAGCAGGCCGGGCTCTTTTTCGGAGGACAAAGACGCTCGAAGCATGCAGTCCGGCTTACGGTAATAACGAACCCGACAGCAACAAGGGTTTTGCTCGGGGGAGGAACAACGGCGACGACAGTAGGCCGGCGTCGATCTTGACCTGGGAAGAAAGAATGCCGACCGATCACCACCGTCATCTTGGTCTCCAAAGTCACGATAAAAGTTTAGAAAAAATTTCAATTGCCTCCAAAAATGAGAGACCCGGGAGGATAAGGGTTTTCATTTTCATTTTCACCTCCAAAATTAAAATTCAAAAAGAAATTACAGATACTTAATATATTTTCAAGAGTAAGAGTAAAATAAAAATTAAAAAGAAAATACAAAATACCTGTTTTTTTATATCTTTATACATGTCGTCCCTAAAAGAATCGTTCCTAAAAATGATTTTTCTTGTAGTGATTTACTCCACTATATATTTTTATTACTTAATTAATGAAAGTTTTATTCTAATGTTGTTGTGTTAATTTGTATACAGTCTGTACCTCTTTATCTCTCGGAGGTGGCTCCGTACAGATACCGTGGTGCTCTCAACGTCTTGTTTCAACTCTCAATCACTATCGGAATTCTAGCTGCAAATTTGGTAAATTACGTATTTGCACCACTCAAATGGGGTTGGCGTATGAGCTTGGGTTTGGCTGTTGTACCCGCGATACTCTTCATTGGTGGCTCGATAATTCTGAAAGATACTCCAAACTCGCTTATCGATCGTGGACACCCCGAAGAAGCCAAAGAAAGACTGCTAAATATCCGTGGTGTTCCTAATGTTGATGAAGAATTTAACGATTTGATTGCCGCGAGCGAAGAAGCGAAAAAGATCGAAACCCCATGGTTTAATCTTCTTAACAAGAAATACAGACCACAAGTTACATTCGCATTTGCTATTCCCTTCTTTCAACAGTTAACCGGAATGAACGTGTTCATGTTCTACGCTCCGGTTTTGTTTAAAACAATGGGGTTCGGAGATAACGCTTCACTGTTGTCGGCTCTCATCACGGGGCTCGTTAACATGTTAGCAACTATTGTTTCGATCGTGAGCGTGGATAAATTCGGAAGAAGGTTTTGGTTCCTTTTAGGAGGCTGTCAAATGTTTATTTGTCAGGTAGATTAGTTAAATTAATTAACCTCTAAATATTCATTTTTATGGTTTATTAATAATTTGTTGATTAAATGAATGAATTGTACGTAGGTTGTGATTACGACAATGATTGCTTTGAAGTTTGGTTGGGAAGGAAACCCTGGTGAGCTGGAGACGTGGTATTCGACAATTGTGGTTGTAGCCATTTGCGTATACATTGCGGGTTTCGCATGGTCTTGGGGTCCCTTGGGTTGGCTTGTGCCAAGTGAAATCTTTTCACTCGAAATCCGATCACTGTGGCTCAAAGTGTTAATGTTGTCGTCAACATGAGCTTCACATTCTTCATCGCACAAGTTTTCCTACCCATGTTATGTAGCTTTAGGTCAGATCGAATTCATATATATATATATATATATATATATATATATATATATATATATATATATATTTATTTATAATTAATTTTGTAATCTTATAAATTACTGATCATGTCTTGATATATATTAATTAATTTCAGGTATGGACTATTCATCTTCTTCATGATCTGGGTGGTTATTATGACAATTTTTATCTACTTTTTTCTCCCGGAGACGAAGGGAATCCCGATCGACGAGATGGTCGAAATTTGGAAGGAGCACTGGTATTGGAAAAGATTTGTTTCGTTAACCGATGAAGAAGCCGTCAATGTCGAGGATTCCAACAAGGACGATCAAGATAAAGCCTAGTTTAGTTAGATATTAATTCGTTAATTAGTTATATTTTTCTTTTTGGTTATTGAGTTTATCTATTATAGGTTTAAATTGTTAATAGTTATATCTTTATCCTTATTCTCTTATATATATATATATAGGTTTTGAACTACTTGTTTGATTAATCAATTTTTATAAAGTTTCTTTATTATATTGCAAGTGTAAATGATACATCTTGTCTTATATATATGCTTGTTACTGTATACATGAGAACATAAAATACGAATATGTTAATTTGATTGAATCTATCTTTAAAATATAACCGTGGTTGAACTTAAGTGACTTATATAGACATAAAAACTACAAGTCCTCCATGATAACTATTTCCACGAAAACTGATATGGGGTCTCGATATTATTGGTGTTTAATGTAATTGTGGATTTATGTTTAAGTAGGTACCAAATGAATGTGTATTAAATTGTTTGAACGATATATTAGAAAAATGCTCTGTTAATAAAACGTTTAAACCAAAAGAAAATTAACATCTAAGAGGACAAGTCACCTCACTAACACACTTAATCATAAGTAAATATCATTAAATGATACTTTTATAATATTATTAAAATAACCAAAATAAAGAAATTGTTATCTTGTTGCATGTAGTTCCACAGCCACTGCACATAATAAAAAAAATAAAATAAAAAATCCGTTTCCAAACTTTTAACTTTGTTAGTTCCAAAACCCGACCCTCAACTTGAGTAAATGTACTCTACAGTTATAATTGAAGGATTAGGCTAGACGTTATACCCATCTTTCATCTTTCCTTACCCTCAGCCATATCAGCGCCACACCAGCTTTCTTTCCCTTCCCCTTTCCTTACCCTCAACTAGTGTTGTACCCATCTTTCTTCTTTCCCCTTTTCTTTTCACTTAAAAAAAAGAAAAAAAAATATAATAAATGTGTAATTATTTGATTGGATGAAGGTGGGGTGGGAGTTGAAAGATTTCTCTTGGCTCTATTTACCCGAAGCCCCCAAACACCGGAAATGGTGTTCCCCCATTACCCGATGAAAGTTTTCATCTACCCGCAATGAATCTTTCGACCATAACGCCTAGCCTTAGGAGCAAGTTTACTTTGCATTAGTGCCCGCAAAGACAAACTTAATCATTTGATAATCTGATATAATTTGCATCAATATCTCAAAAGTACGATATTAATTTAGGAACCTTACAATCTTACAACACCAGTGGATTTCATCTTATCTTATTGTTTCTATCTAGATTTATCAACAAGTGAAACTTGTTAATTGTAAACTAGCAATACCTCGTGTATAAATACGGGAAATGATTAATATAAAATATTTACCGCATGAGACCTTTAACATTTATAGTATAATAATTTTTTAAACAACACGTATTGATATAAAATAGCCTAAAAGAAGGATACATTGTTAATGTATTAGATAAAGAAGAAAACTTAATATATTTGCAAAATTCTTATAATAATTGGAAGCACTAACCATTTTCCATGCATAAATTTTTGGTGCATTTCCAACAAACAAAATTAGATTGTATTCAAATAAGTTTACTGCATGGTCTTAGGTCCCTTGGGTTGGCTTGTGCCAAGTGAAATCTTTCCGCTCGAAATCCGATCACCAGCTCAAAGTATTAATGTTGTCGTCAACATGCATGAGCTTCACATTCTTCATCACCCAAGTTTTCCTACCCATGTTATGTTCATATATGTCAGATCGAATTTACATTTATATTTTTAATTACCTTGGTAATCTTATAAATTACTGATCATGTCTTGATATATATTAATTAATTTCAGGTATGGTCTATTCATTTTTTCATGATCTAGGTGGTTATTATGACTATTTTCATCTACTTTTTTCTTCCGGAGACGAAGGGAATCCCAATCGACGAGATGGCTGGAATTTGGAAGGAACACTGGTATTGGAAAAGATTTGTTTCGTTGACTGATGAAGAAGCAGTCAAAGACAAGGATGACCAAGATAAAGCCTACTTTAAATTACGGTTCTTAATTGGTTGATTAGTTGCATGTTTTTATTAGTTATTGGATTTTATATATTGGAGTTTTCTAAAATTTAGGGTATTGTAAGTTTTAAATTGTTAATCGTTTTACTTTTATCATGTATTCCCTTATATAGGTTTTGAACTATTTTTTTAAATAAATCAAATTTTATAATTTTTCTTTATTATATGACAGTGTAACTGATACATCTTTTCTATTATATATGCTTGTTACTGTATACAAGAGAACTTAAAATAATATATTAATTTGATTTAATCTATCTTTTAAATATATTGTGGTTAAACTTAAATAAGTTGACCACTACAGGCATGTGCTTATAGATCCAAGCTTACAGATCAATTGTATTAAACTAGTCTAACAAACATATTATTTAGACTAGTTCTACTTTAAGTGGCTTATAAAGACGCAAAAATTACTACTTTATGTAAATTGTTTTTACGAAAATTGATATGGGTTATGTCTCGAGGAATCAATATTATCGGTGTTGATGGTCATTGTGAATGTGTGTTTTTGTTGGTACCAAGTGTGTTTATTAGATAGTCCGAACGATACATTAGAAAAATGCTTAGTTAATAAACCCGACCGTCAACTATTAAATTTAATGGTTTCAAAACCCAATCCTCAACTTGAGTAAATGTATTCTAGAGTTATAATTGAAGGATTAGAAGCAACTTTACTTTGCATTTGTGCTCAATGACAAAATTAATCATTTGATAATCTTGATATAATTCGCACCATTATCTCAAAAGTTACCAATCACGTTACAAGCTTACAATACCAGTGGATTTCATCTTATCCTGTTGTTATTTATCAACAAGTGAAACGAATTAATTGTAAACTAGTTTAATATCCCGTTTATAAATACGGGAAATAATTAATATAAATTTATAATATTTATCTCGTGAGACCATTAAGATATTTATAAACAACACATTGATATAAAATACCTAAAAGAAGGGTACATTATTAATGTATTAAATAAAGAAGAGAACTTATTATACTTGCAAAACTCTTATTATAATAGGAAGCAATAGCCATTTTTCATGCATAAATATTTGGCGCATTCCCAACAAACAACATTAGATTGTATATAAATAACTTCTCTACCATATACTATGTCTAATCAATGAAAATTTACTGATTATCAAGTTGATATTGAAAATGAGTCACAATTCATGAATGATTCAAACAAGCAATAGATTGCCCGCGCGTTGCGGCGGGTAGAGATAATACAATTTTAAATCTTTAATAAGCCGCCAAAAAATCTTACTCATTGATTAATATTAATTAAGGGCTGACATTGGTTTTCGCAGTTCTTGTACGAAAAACAGTTCTCGTTTGAACCGTCTCATATATATATATATTATATATATATATATATATATATATATATATATATATATATATATATATATATATATATATATTAGTAGAACAATTTATTCAAGTTTATTAGAAATAAGTTATTCAAATTATAAGAAAATGACAAAATAATATAAAAAGAAATTAATAAAAATGTATGCCATACTTATGTAAAAATAATAAATCTATACCACTATGATGGCATAGCTTTAGGTAAAATCTCATGAGTATTTAATTTATCATCTCTAATCAAATTCTCATGTGTTTTTAATAAAATTACCAAATTGCCCTTAAAAATATCATGATATTTACTCCCTTGTTTTGCCAATTGATATATAGAGTAATTTATCAGTGAGAATTCTATACCTCTATGCACAAAGAAAATTAGATCACAATATATAAACCCTAAATTAGTTCACGGAAGGTTTTGGTTAGAATCAAGCAAAACTAACACAATTCCAAATATGGTGTAGGATTTAAATACTAATAAAAATGATACGCTTTATCCTATCAATTACATGTATTACAATCTATAAAAAATTTAACATGAATCGAAGTGAATAGTTAAAAACTCACTTAAATTAGAACATTACCTCTCGGCCGCTTGACATGAGTAGAGAATCATAAATCGTGAACTCTAACTAATCATGAAGAAGCAAAAACCGCGTAACATAAAATTGAAACTCAAATTAGTCATCAACATACTTCAAAGGTAATCAGACTCACCGGCATTTGTTTGTATCGTGGTTTGATTGATAAAAAACCTTGAAAATGAAAGAACCAACTTTTAACTTAAATAAGGCTGCCCGCATCCATCACGAGATGGGATGTGAGAGCTGGCCACACGCGCGACCACCATCGCTAAAGCTACGGTGGCGACCATGGTCACAAAGGTGAACGATGATATCCTTTTTTTATTCTTAAAGTATGTGAGGAGATATGATGGATGCAAATGTTTGTGTGATGTGATGTGGGAATGGTGGGGGATGATGTGGCAAGCAAAAAATTAGGTGAAACATTTGATAGATGCTAATGGTCTAAACATAAGAATTGGTATCAACCGTTTGGAAGAAGATAGAAAGAGGAAGATAAATTAAGGAGACGTAATATATTGAACATGAAAGAGTGTAGAGTAAATAGGTCCGTTAGAAAGAAAATGGTCACCTTGTTATCAAAAGAGATTTGCAAGTTGAGACAAACACAATGAAACAAAAACTTATTCCACATAAACGATTAAATAGTACCCGAATGGAGTTAGGGTTTCGAATGTGAACGAGGAAGTGAAGGAAAACTAAAACAGAAAAGGGTCTCCCGTTAGAATATAGGGCCCTTTTAAAACCGTGGCCAAAAATACAAACTTAAAAAAGTGATGTCAAAATTGGGGTAAATAACTAAGGATTTGATTGGTTACTGCAAATTTTTTTAAGAAAGAATAATCTCTTAATTCTATTCTTTTAATATATATTAGAGATTAAAGATTTAATAGTACCTATTCTTGTTTTCCGATAATGTATATATAGGTAATATAATACTCCGGTGTCTTTTTTAACGGCAAAATGAATTCTATTTAAAAACTAGCATGATGCTAGAAGGGAAATACAAGATTGATTAAAAACAAGAAAATGGAGAGTTATCCTACTCACTCCACCTATTAGCTAAACCATGCTTTTATCTACTTTTAATACTAAAAAAGAAAAAAAAACTTGCATTTAACTGCTACTAAGGTCTCCCTTCCCGGAGATGAAATGGTAAAAACTTTACCAATTCTAAACTTTTGTACAACCCATAAATGTATGTGTATCAACCCATAAAGCTTTCAACGTGCTTTCATCTAAGATCAAAACACACTAGAATTCCCCATTAAAAAAGATAGGATAACTCGAAGATTGGGTTGCCCACCATGAAGCTATATCTTCCAAAAACTTTCTTGCACAAAGCATTTAATAAATATATGCTCATCCAATTCATTCTCCTCGCCACACACTGACCATTAGAGAAAAAGGGCGCATTCCCTTTTTTTGCCAATTAGTCTTTGTATGCATCCTCTTATGTGTCATTTTTCATGTATTTAGACACACCTTTGAAAAAAACCCAACATTCATTCTCCATCACATCTCCTCACATACTTTAAAAACAAAAAAAATGATATCATCGTTCATCTTCGCGACCATGGTTGTCGCCGTGAGCGTGAGCGAGCCATCAATAGCTTCAGCGATGGTGGTCGCGCGCGTGGCTAGCTCTCACATGCCCCATCTCGTGATGGATGCGCGCCTTATTTAAGTTAAAAGTTGGTTCTTTCATTTTCAAGGTTTTTTTTATCAATTAAACCACGATACAAACAAATGCCCGTGAGTCTGATTACCTTTGAAGTATGTTGATGACTAATTTGAGTTTCAATTTTATGTTACGCGATTTTTGCTTCTTCCTGATTACTTAGAGTTCACGATTTATGATTCTCTACTCATGACAAGCGGCCGAGAGGTAATGTTCTAATTTAAGTGAGTTTTTAACTATTCTCTTCGATTCATGTTAAATTTTTATAGATTGTAATACATGTAATTAATAGGATGCAGGCGAATCATTTTTATTAGTATTTAAATTCTATACCCTATTTAGAATTGTGTTAGTTTTGCTCGATTCTAACCAACACCTTCCGTGAACTAATTTAGGGTTTATATATTGTGATATAATTTCCATTGTGCATAGAGGTATAGAATTCTCACCGATAAATTTGAGTCATTCATGAATTGTAACTCATTTTCAATACCAACTTGATAATCAGTAAATTTTCATTGATTGCACATAATATATGGTAGAGAAGTTATTTATATACAATCTAATGTTGTTTGTTGGGAATTCGCCCAATATTTATGCATGAAAAATGGCTATTGCTTCCTATTATTATAAGAGTTTTGCAAGTATAATAAGTTCTCTTCTTTATTTAATACATTAATAATGTACCCTTCTTTTAGGTATTTTATATCAATGTGTTGTTTATAAATATCTTAATGGTCTCACGAAATAAATATTATAAATTTATTTTAATCATTTCCCGTATTTATACATGGGATATTAAACTAGTTTACAACTAATTTGTTTCACTTGTTGATAAATAACAATAGGATAAGATGAAATCCACTGGTATTGTAAGCTTGTAACGTAATTGGTAACTTTTGAGATAATGGTGCGAATTATATCAAGATTATCAAATGATTAAGTTTGTCTTTGAGCACAAATGCAAAGTAAAGTTGCTTCTAATCCTTCAATTATAACTCTAGAATACATTTACTCAAGTTGAGGATTGGGTTTTGAAACCATTAAATTTAAAAGTTGACGGTCGGGTTTATTAACTAAGCATTTTTCTAATGTATCGTTCGGACTATCTAATAAACACACTTGGTACCAACAAAAACACACATTCACAATGACCATCAACACCGATAATAGTGATTCCTCCAGACATAACCCATATATATCAATTTTCGTAAAAACAATTTACATAATGGAGTTGTAATTTTTTGCATCTTTATAAGCCACTTAAAGTAAAACTAGTCTAAATAATATGTTTGTAAGACTAGTTTAATACAATTGATCTGTAAGCTTGGATCTATAAGCACAAGCCTGTAGTGGTCAACTTATTTAAGTTTAACCACAATATATTTTAAAGATAGATTAAATCAAATTAACATATTTATATTTTATGTTCTCTTGTATACAGTAACAACCATATATAATAGAAAAGATGTATCAGTTACACTTGTCATAGAATAAAGAAATATTATAAAATTTGATAAAAGTAAAACGATTAACAATTTAAAACCTACAATACCCTAAATTTTAGAAAACTCCAATATATAAAACCCAATAACTAATAAAAAAATGCAACTAATCAACCAATTAAGAACCGTAGTTTAAACTAGGCCTTTTCTTGGTCATCCTTGTTGGAATGCTTGTCGTAATCCTTGTCTTTGACTGCTTCTTCATCAATATCAATAAAACAAATTTTTTCCAATACCAGTGTTCCTTCCAAATTCCGGCCCTCTCGTCGATTGGGATTCTCTTCGTCTCCGGAAGAAAAAAGTAGATGAAAATAGTCATAATAACCACCCAGATCATGAAAAAGATGAATAGACCTTACCTGAAATTAATTAATATATATCAAGACATGATCAGTAATTTATAACATTACCAAAGTAATTAAAAATATAAATGTGAATTTGATCTGACATAAATGAAGATAACAAGGGTAGGAAAACTTGTGCGATGAAGAATGTGAAGCTCATGTTGACGACAACATTAATACTTTGAGCTGGTGATCGGATTTCGAGCGGAAAGATTTCACTTGGGACAAACCAACCCAAGAGACCCCAAGACCATGCAGTAAACTTATTTGAATACAATCTAATTTTGTTTGTTGGGAATGCACCAAAAATTCATGCACGGAAAATGGCTAGTGCTTCCAATTATTATAAGAATTTTACAAATATATTAAGTTTTCTTCTTTATCTAATACACTAACAATGTATCCTTCTTTTAGGCTATTTTATATCAATAAGTGTTGTTTAAAAAAATATTATACTATAAATGTTAAAGGTCTCATGTGGTAAATATTTTATATTAATCATTTCTTGTATTTATACACGAGGTATTGCTAGTTTACAATTAATGAGTTTCACTTGTTGATAAATCTAGATAGAAACAATAAGGGGGTGTTTGATTCATTATTTGATTTTGAGGGGAATGAGATTTATGGATGAGAATTGCATTTGGGGGGAATTCATTTGGTGGGATTTAAAATCCCATTTCCTTGTTTGGTTCACCACAAAACCCATCAACAACATCACCAAACTCCCACCATTTAAGAAACCATAGTCGCCGGCGATTAAGATTTCAGTTGGCGAGGCGACAGCGACGACCACAGAGAACAGCGATTAAGGCTACGCAAGGGAGAACGTCGAAGGAGAACGACGATTAGGGTTTTTTGCTAGGGCGACGGCGGCTAGGGTTTCAGAGGACGAACGACAAAGGTTTTAGAGGATAACGAACGACAAAGGTTTCAGAGAAGAACGAACGACAAAGGTTTCAGAGGACGACGGCGGCTAGGGTTTTTTGCCAAGGAACAGCGAAGGGAGAGAAAGACGCAGGGGAGAACGACGAAGGAGGCTTCTGTCGAAGAACGAAGAGGCGACTATTTCTGTCGAAGAACGAAGAAGCGATGACGGCGGCGGTGACGAAGAACGGCGGGAGAGAACGACGGTGACGGCGGCGGCAAAGGGGGGACGACGGTGGCGATTTTTGTCGACTAGGGTTCGCCGGAATATTCGCCGGAGCGTCGCCGGAGCAAATGACTCACCTGTGGATTTCAGAATACTGAGGGGGGGGGGAGTGGGAGGATTTAGAAATCCCTTATCTATGGGATTTCATGAATTTCTGGGAATTAAAATCCCACCCTCATTTGCCAAACTAAACACCATTATTTGGAAGGATTTGAAATTTCATTCCCTTGAAATCCCTCCAAAAGAATGAAACAAACAACCCCTAAAATAGATGAAATCCACGGGTGTTTTAAGCTTGTAAGGTTCCTAAATTAATATCGTACTTTTGAGATATTGATGCAAATTACATCAGATTATCAAATGATTAAGTTTGTCTTTGCAGGCACTAATGCAAAGTAAACTTGCTCCTAATCCTTCAATTATAACTGTAGAGTACATTTACTCAAGTTGAGGGTCGGGTTTTGGAACTAACAAAGTTAAAAGTTTGGAAACGGATTTTTTATTTTATTTTTTTTATTTTGTGCAGTGGCTGTGGAACTACATGCAACAAGATAACAATTTCTTTATTTTGGTTATTTTAATAATATTATAAAAGTATCATTTAATGATATTTACTTATGATTAAGTATGTTAGTGAGGTGACTTGTCCTCTTAGATGTTAATTTTCTTTTGGTTTAAACGTTTTATTAACAGAGCATTTTTCTAATATATCGTTCAAACAATTTAATACACATTCATTTGGTACCTACTTAAACATAAATCCACAATTACATTAAACACCAATAATATCGAGACCCCATATCAGTTTTCGTGGAAATAGTTATCATGGAGGACTTGTAGTTTTTATGTCTATATAAGTCACTTAAGTTCAACCACGGTTATATTTTAAAGATAGATTCAATCAAATTAACATATTCGTATTTTATGTTCTCATGTATACAGTAACAAGCATATATATAAGACAAGATGTATCATTTACACTTGCAATATAATAAAGAAACTTTATAAAAATTGATTAATCAAACAAGTAGTTCAAAACCTATATATATATATATATATATAAGAGAATAAGGATAAAGATATAACTATTAACAATTTAAACCTATAATAGATAAACTCAATAACCAAAAAGAAAAATATAACTAATTAACGAATTAATATCTAACTAAACTAGGCTTTATCTTGATCGTCCTTGTTGGAATCCTCGACATTGACGGCTTCTTCATCGGTTAACGAAACAAATCTTTTCCAATACCAGTGCTCCTTCCAAATTTCGACCATCTCGTCGATCGGGATTCCCTTCGTCTCCGGGAGAAAAAAGTAGATAAAAATTGTCATAATAACCACCCAGATCATGAAGAAGATGAATAGTCCATACCTGAAATTAATTAATATATATCAAGACATGATCAGTAATTTATAAGATTACAAAATTAATTATAAATAAATATATATATATATATATATATATATATATGAATTCGATCTGACCTAAAGCTACATAACATGGGTAGGAAAACTTGTGCGATGAAGAATGTGAAGCTCATGTTGACGACAACATTAACACTTTGAGCCGGTGATCGGATTTCGAGTGGAAAGATTTCACTTGGCACAAGCCAACCCAAGGGACCCCAAGACCATGCGAAACCCGCAATGTATACGCAAATGGCTACAACCACAATTGTCGAATACCACATCTCCAGCTCACCAGGGTTTCCTTCCCAACCAAACTTCAAAGCAATCATCGTCGTAATCACAACCTACGTACAATTCATTCATAAATCAACAAATTATTAATAAACCATAAAAATGAATATTTAGAGGTTAATTAATTTAACTAATCTACCTGACAAATAAACATTTGACAGCCTCCTAAAAGGAACCAAAACCTTCTTCCGAATTTATCCACGCTCACGATCGAAACAATAGTTGCTAACATGTTAACGAGCCCCGTGATGAGAGCCGACAACAGTGAAGCGTTATCTCCGAACCCCATTGTTTTAAACAAAACTGGAGCGTAGAACATGAACACGTTCATTCCGGTTAACTGTTGAAAGAAGGGAATAGCAAACGCGAATGTAACTTGTGGTCTGTATTTCTTGTTAAGAAGATTAAACCATGGGGTTTCGATCTTTTTCGCTTCTTCGCTCGCGGCAATCAAATCGTTAAATTCTTCATCAACATTAGGAACACCACGGATATTTAGCAGTCTTTCTTTGGCTTCTTCGGGGTGTCCACGATCGATAAGCGAGTTTGGAGTATCTTTCAGAATTATCGAGCCACCAATGAAGAGTATCGCGGGTACAACAGCCAAACCCAAGCTCATACGCCAACCCCATTTGAGTGGTGCAAATACGTAATTTACCAAATTTGCAGCTAGAATTCCGATAGTGATTGAGAGTTGAAACAAGACGTTGAGAGCACCACGGTATCTGTACGGAGCCACCTCCGAGAGATAAAGAGGTACAGACTGTATACAAATTAACACAACAACATTAGAATAAAACTTTCATTAATTAAGTAATAAAAATATATAGTGGAGTAAATCACTACAAGAAAAATCATTTTTAGGAACGATTCTTTTAGGGACGACATGTCTAAAGATATAAAAAAACAGGTATTTTGTATTTTCTTTTTAATTTTTATTTTACTCTTACTCTTGAAAATATATTAAGTATCTGTAATTTCTTTTTGAATTTTAATTTTGGAGGTGAAAATGAAAATGAAAACCCTTATCCTCCCGGGTCTCTCATTTTTGGAGGCAATTGAAATTTTTTCTAAACTTTTATCGTGACTTTGGAGACCAAGATGACGGTGGTGATCGGTCGGCATTCTTTCTTCCCAGGTCAAGATCGACGCCGGCCTACTGTCGTCGCCGTTGTTCCTCCCCCGAGCAAAACCCTTGTTGCTGTCGGGTTCGTTATTACCGTAAGCCGGACTGCATGCTTCGAGCGTCTTTGTCCTCCGAAAAAGAGCCCGGCCTGCTGCCGTCGGCATCTTTCCTCCCATACCCCAAGATCGAAGCCCTTTACTCGTGCTAGGTACGTGTCTTTTAAAAGCAATTGGGTGTAATTTATTTATTTTTTGGTTCATTTTTTGTGTAAAATAGGTTGCAAGGATGTACACCATATTGATCTGGTGATGAAGAAATTATGGTCAGGTCCTATTAATCTTCTATTTTCATTGTGGAGAAAAAAAGAATACCCTACAGTACTACAGTTCCCCTAGCCGCCCTTTGCTTTGGAGTTTCATGAAAGCGCTGTGATATATAGTGAACTTTGAACTTATATTTTCCTTTTGGTTTCCCCTGTTAAACTTATAATTACTGTTTATGGTTACATATACTGTTGTAAAAAATGCTTGCAACTCGAAACTATGGATGTTCTGTTTTCGAAACATTGCTGTTAAAAAAGAATCTGGATATATATAATATAAACTTTAATATATATAGTGGAATAAATTAAATTAAATCGTTTTGTAGAATGTATATACCTGATTGGCGAATCCAATACCGATACCGAGAAGAATACGACCACCAATAAGCATCCAGATGTTAACAGCGAAGGCGTTAAGGACTGCTCCGGCGCAGAAAGCGAGACCACCGATGAACATGGATTTTCTTCGACCACAGGCTTTGGTTGTAAATGATGCGACGACGGACGCCAAAAGTGCTGCCAAGTAGAGGGATGATGTGAACATGGTTAATGTTACGCTGTTGAACTTGCAGTATTGGTTGCTAGATGGTTGGATTTTGGACTCCTTCAGATATACGGAAGGAAAGAATTCCCTCAAGAAGGTTGACATGGATGTAACGCCGCCTGAGATTCCGATATCGTATCCGAAGATCAGACCGCCGCATGCCGCCATAATACTTGTCCATATCACGCTCCATGTCAGATCTCCAGGGTACGCTTTAGAGTTCCCGGAAGAGAATGCACCACCACCCGCCATTGATGCTGATCGAAATTAAAGCTTCAGAAGTTCGATTATATATATCGTGAGTAAATATTAGCTATATCATCGAATTGTAATCACCCCCAACAAGTTGTGTGTGTATTTATAGGCCGGGGAAATAATCAAAATTATTTCATGATTTCGAGTTGTAATCCAACTGCAGTTTGTTATTTTCATGTTTATCCGTTAATATCTAGTATTATATCTGTTTTTAAATTTAAATAAGATATGGGATATCTAGCTATATATCTTATCTCGAAGGATTTAAATTACAAACTGATCAAATATCAATCTCATATATGTTTCCAATTTTTAAATGGATTTATTTAATTTTTATGAATTGAAATAAATAAATAATACGTTTGGTGCCTTTAAAAACGTCCATCTTGTTTGCTACTTTTTATTCTCTTTTTTTTTTTTTAATGTTTCTTAAAACAGTAATTAATCTGCTCTCAATAAATATATATTAATAACAACTTCACGAGTAGGATTTTGTCGAACATTATGATATACCACTTGCATCAAGTACGTAGTAATTTGGCTAAATAAACAACTCCAATTTACTAAAAAAACACTTTTCATATTTAGATTATTATCATTTCCAAATTATATTCATTATTTTAAATATAATTAATACAACTATATTTTTTAAATTTCTTTTTCTATAGTTAGATTTCTTTTTCCATAAATGTAATAAATATTTTTATAGTAATTAAATTAACTTTTTATAATAAACTTTTTCAAGCATTGAAAAGCCTAATTGATTAACATAACTGCAAGAACATGACCACTAATAGTAAAATTATAAAAAACATTATTCAAGCATACTCCTCTATATGTATAACATGTGTTTTCGTAACACTTGGTTTCACTTCTCGATAACATTCCAAACATGTTAGCAATCCAGACTACAGTTGTAGGCATAACCATCTAGTGTTGTGTTGGTGGATGGCAATCCATGTGTAACTGATTGGCAATCAATTTATATGTCATGTTTGGAATGTTATAGACAACTAAAACCTAGTATTTATAGGCCGGGGAAATAATCAAAATTAACTCATGATTTCGAGTTGTAATCCAACTGCAATTTGTTATTTTCATGTTTATCCCGTTAATATCTAGTATTATATCTGTTTCTAAATTAAATAAGATATGGGATATCTAGCTATATATCTTATCTCGAAGGATTTAAATTACAAACTGATCAAGTATTAAAATATCAATCTCATATATGTTTCCTAATTTTAAATGGATTTATTTAATTATTATAAATTGAAATAAATAATAATACGTTTGGTGCCTTTAAAAACATCTTGTTGGTTCCTTTTTATTCCCTTTTTTTTTAATGTTTCTTAAAACAGTAATTAATCTGCTATCAATATAAATAACAACTTCATGATTAGGTTTTTGTAGAACATTATGATATACCACTTGCATTACATTCGTATAACTTGGCTAACTTGACTAAATAAACAACCACAATTTATTAAAAAACATTTTTCATACTTAGATTTATTATCATTTCCAAATTATAATATTATTTAATTATATAATAAATACAACTATATTTTCTATAATTTTCTATAATTAGATTTCTTTTTCCATACATGTAATAAACATTTACATAATAATTAAATTAACTTTTTTGTAATAAACTTTTTCAAGCATCGAAAAACATAATTGATTAACATAACTACAAGAACATGACCAATAATAATAAAATTATAAAAAAATCATCTAAGCATACTACTCTATATCTATAACATGTGTTTTCGGAGTACTAGGTTTCAGTTGTATATAACATTTCAAACGTGACATATACATAGATTGTCATTCAGTTACAGAGGGGGCTCTATGACGGATCTAATTAGCCAAAATGGTAAGCATTGGGTAATCTCCTTCTAATTGTAGTATCACATAATGAATATCATACACGTGTGAAATTGTAATAGTTTGAAGGTATTGAATCTGTTCCGGATATTTCCAAAGAGGAAAAAACATCATCCATCGTGAATGGTTAAATAATATAGGATCACTCAAACATGCTGGCAATAAGGACTCCAGTTGTAGGCATAATCATCCTGTTAGATTGTGTGCATAGATAATGTATACGTGTCATCATATCCGAACACTATAAGACACTAAAGGGTCACAGGCTGCACACCCAACTCAAACCAAGTTCATAAGGAATAAAATAAGTGTGTTGATAATTAATAAGCTAATTAATTGTCAAGGAAATAATAATAACTAATTTTATTAACTATTTGAGAGAAATTAAATATTAAGTTTAATATTTAGTTAAAAGGTTTGATTAATAGTTATTAATTATTTAGTATAATAGATAATAAGAATTAAACCTAGAGGGTAGAAATTGTAAAATGCTTGAAGTTATTAAATGCTTATAGTAACAATATTCATCAAATGGTTTATTATAGTAACAGTATCTCTAATTTAAACTATAGATTTAGAATAATATTATATGTAGATTTAATATGTAGATTTAGGATGTTTTTAATAAAAAGGGTGTTAATTTAGCATCACCCTTAAGTTTTTGTCTAATTGTATATACCACTTCCATCATATACAATAGTAACTCTTTTTTATTGAATACAAGATTTATAAATATTAAATGTTAATAAAAATTATTAAATAATTATAAAACGCAAAGTAAATAAGAATTTAAAAGAATGATAAATTAAATATATAAAAAATATATGCCCAAAGAATAATGAAATGTTTATATCCTACACGGTTAGAAATCAAGGCCGCTTAATAAATAAAATATTAAGTTATTTTAGAATTGATAATGATCAATGTCATACTAATTTTCCTAATTCCTTGTTTTTGTCATTTTTTTCTAGAGTTTTCGCGCTTACAACATGTTATTAATTATAGAGAAAATAAGAGAGAAAAACAAAAAGAAATAAGTAATCCATAAGTCATCCTCTCTTTATAGATATATAATGAAGAAGAATGTTTAATATAGTTCATACTTAATTCATAGTGTTAAGGGCTAAATTTAGCCTTTTGATCAGCCCATCAATGGTCCAGATTGATATTTAAAATTTTCGGCGGAGTGACATTTTCGTAATTTACATATGATGCTTTTACAATCACCTGTGATTGAATATTAAAATTTCAGGACTATGTTTTTTATATGAATTTTATTGAATGCAACTCATATAATGAATAAGCCTTCAAGAAACAAAACTATTATCTAATACCTATCTATCTAATATAAAGATAAGGACATGTATATATTATTATCTATAGCAATGTAAATTAATTAATTATATCATCAATATATATATATAAGAGGCTTACCTTCTTTCCAAAATTAACTATTAAATCAAACTCAATTAACCAATCAAAACTCTCAATTTTAAAATAATTCAATTTCAAAAACAATTTTAGAAATATTAATGTTTCCATCCATTTCAATTGCAAATTAATTAGGAGGGGGTTATATGAAAATTGTGAGGGGTTTTCTAAGAAAATATGAGGGGGCTTTATAAAAATTATATATTAATGAAATTAATTATAGGCTGTTTATAAATTATGTTTAGTAACTTCTGATATATTTTGTTTCGAGAAAAAATAATTATATATTTACGACCGTCTCATTTTTATCTACGTTTTGGTATAAATTTTATTGTAATATAACACTATTTTTAAAATTATTATATTCTTAATTGTTTGTTATCCATTAATAGTAGTGGGTAGGTAATTTTTAATTTAGTTGATTGAGTTTTTTTTTCTTTTTTGATTATAGTTATAAGTTGAGTGGTCAACTTGAATATATTATTTAAAGTGTTTAGTTATTGGTTTTAAAGCATTTTCAATCTTATTATAAAGATGTATGAAACTTTTTATATGATAAGGTTAAAAATAAATTGTATTATTAAAAGATGATATTTTATAAGTTTAGACATATAAATTCAGAAATATAAAGATAGATGTTTTTAACGGTTCTGAAACTATATTATTAGTGTACGTAGTTAGCCAAAGGTAACATTAGAATAAAAGTGTTGATTTTTTATACACAAAACAGGAAATCATTCTTGATTTTTTGATATTTAACACGTGAGTCATTATTTTTTTTCTTTTACTTGCAAAGTATACGAAAATCCGGCTTTAGAAGTGAAAATGCAATGATGTTCATTTTATGTTACATAGAAATCTAGATCAGTTTAAGGTTTTATGCAATGGAACAAGTCTACTAATTGTCAGCTTGGCGTACATGTTATTGAGGTCAAAATTATTTCTTGAAAGAACATTGGTAAAATTACATATATTCTTTGAATGAAGATTATTCTATCAGATACAAAATTTCGGGTTAAGTTTTAAAGAAGACAATTTCCTCTGATGTTGTATTTTGCTGTGATGATTAACAAAAGTCAATGACAGTCACTTTTAGAAGTTGGTTTATTTCTCACGAAACCAGTGTTTACACATGGTCAATTCTATGTTGTCGTTTCACGTGTTAGAAGTAAAAATAAGATTAAAAGTCTTGATTTGTGACAAGAGTGGTAATGTTACAAACAAAACAACAAATGTAATCTATAAACAAGTGATTCAAAAAAATTAGTTATTTTTTTTGTTACAAATTCAGACATATTTAAGTTTTTGATGATATTTTATTTATTGTATTATTTTTATTTAAAATTTTTAAAATCTCAGATACACGTCCCAAAATACCCGTACGTGTACGGGTCAATAAACTAGTTACTTATATAATAGTTAATTAAATATAAATTAAAACATATATATTATAATTAATTTTTTTATGATAAGATTGTTTATTATATATATATATATATATATATATATATATATATATATATATATATATATATATATATATATATTTGTTCCGTATTTTTGAGTCGTATCATTTAAAACCAATCAAATTATATTCTGATAAAGTTTTAATATAAGTGGTTACAATTGATTTATAGTTGAAAGTGAGTTTTAATTTTATCTCTTTAAAGTCAATATTATATTTTAATTTTGAATCAAATGAATTGTTAGAATTTAATTTTAATTAAACGATAGACTATGATTGTCTCATAAAACTGATGATAGTTAATTTCTTATATATAGTAGAAGATTGTATATTAATAAATATAAATATAATTATATATATATATATATATATATATATATATATATATATATATATATATATATATATATATATATAGGGGAGGGTTCATGCGAGAACCGTTGTTAGTGCGAGAACCGCGAGAACCAATCTCAACCGTTCCTTGGATATGGGAAGTTTCATTGATGGTGAGCGTGGAGGGATAGAGTGTGGCAGGGTGCATGTGAGGAATTCATGGGTGGGCAATGACATAGAGGGAGGGGGAATTGGACGGCTTAGATTGGTTCTCGCGGTTCTCGCGCTAACAACGGTTCTCGCATGAACTTTTGTCTATATATATATATATGAGACAAACAACAACACCTTTTGAAAAACTAACAGATCTAGATTCATGAAATCTTAATTTAATGCCTACAAAAATATAATAACCTACTAGATTATTTAGAAAAATTAAATGTATTTGCTATATTAATCATTTTTACATTTGTTTTTTGATATAATTTAAAAGTTTTTTGGTTTTATGTTATCATATATTTTAAATTTTTAATCAAAATTGTTCGGGAAGCAAGGACAATTTTCGGTGTGTGTGGGTTGTCCAACTACACAGGGCCCAAAATTATATAGGGTTTCCTAAAATTAAAGGGCTTACATTCTGCGTATATTAACTAGACATGGGCCTTGCGGACCGACTGGACCGTTTCAAGAAAAACCGGCCGAACCGAACCGGTCCAAGACCGAAAATGATGTAAGCGGTCCAAACCAGTCCATAAGCCGAACTGGTCCAAAACGGTCTTTGAACTGGTCCAGACCGAACCGGTCCAAACTCGGTCCAAACCGGTCCGAACCGGTCCAAATGCTCAACGGTCGAAATTTGAACTTCAACGGCTAGTTTTGCGGTCCGAACCGGTCCAGACCGGTCCCAACGGCTAGTTTCCGAAAAAAAAATTTCTTCCAATTTCTTCTATAAATACCCCATTTGGTTGTCCATTTTTCTTGCACATCTTCTCTTAACCTCTCATTCTCTCTTTCTCTCAAGAAAAAATTACAAGTTTACATTTCAAGGATTTGCTTATAATATTTCGATTTGCTTCAAGATTATAAAAAATGGCGGGTGAAGGATCTAGCAATTTGAACGCGGGTCGAACTGATTTCAATATAAATCTCCCGTACGAAGAAGTTCCAAAAACAAATCGACATGCGGAAATTTGGAAGGATTTTGTACAACTCAAACAAAATAGCAAAAAATATGCGAAGTGTATGCATTGAGGAGGAATTTTATCCGGCTCTAATTCTTCTCTCGCTCGGCATTTAGTAAGTATTCTTTTTTATATTTAAGTTTAGTTTATTTAAATACAAGTTAATTTATATATTTAAGTTTAGTTTATTTGATACTAGTTTTTATATATTTAAGTTTAGTTTATTTAATACTAGTTTTTTTATATTTAAGTTTAGTTTATTTAATACTAGTTTTTTTATATTTATGTTTAGTTTATGCAAAACTAGGTTTTTTATATTTATGGTTAGGGTATGTAATTCTAGTTATTCATAACTTAGTTATTTATTCTAATCGTAATACTAGTAGATATAACCCGGAGAGTGGTGTCTAGAATAGTCACGATCGACTTGTGGTTATTGTTGGATTTTCCGAAAGGTTTTAAACTGAAAGAATCATTCCCCCCGACTGACCTGCCTGGTCACTCTTTGCTTGGTAGTCAAACGTATTACTTTAGAATCAATAACTATAGTTTAATACTTGAATTAAATACATGAACTTGGTTAAATATAGTTTAGTACTTGAATTAAATACATGAACTTAGTTAAATATAGTTTAGTACTTGAATTAAATACACGACGGTGTATGTTGAAGGCCGAGTCGGTGCAAATGGCCGTAATGCTTAAGGACTACTATGATTCTATGGAAAGATGTCAACGATGCGGATCTCGAAGAAGGCTTAACTAATTTGGAGGAAGCGATTATGGAAGACGATTACAATAGGGACTTCGCATCGGGAACATCAAACACTAACACCGAAGCTGAAACTGAAGAACCCGAACCCGACGAAGAATACGTTGACGATACACAAAATAGAATGAACGCAGGTTCATCATCCAACGTCCACTCGAACGAAGTCGCCTATTATGGGCATGGGCCATATACCGACGATAGTTACAACTATTGGAATATCAATACCGACTATCCATTTTAGTAGTTGTCTCTTTGTATTTTTTGACGTTATTTCTTTCGAACAATATGTATTTTTCGGGTCTCTAACTTGGGGTGATGGCCATGCCGAAGCTCCATTGCTAGAGTTCCCTTTTCTTGTTAAAAAAATAATTCAAGTTTCAACAATATGTAATTTTATTTCGTAATTGTATCGCAATGTTATTTATATGTTTTTATTAACTTGCAATTATATATGTTTATACTTTATATTTTATTGTTGGGGAGATAGCAATATCAAACCTAAATCAAACCTGTCTATTTAGTAAAATAGGATTTGATGTTAACAAAACCATATATTCAGTTTTGGACTTAGATTAATGAAAAACATGTGTTGTTTCTCATCTTAGACTTAAAGAATTTCTAAGTAAGAAATGTCAGCTGACGAATCTTAGTGTCAGCTGAACACTGAGTATCAGCCAAAGGACCAGCTTCAGAAAGATCAACTGGAAAGAAAAGACAAGTCAAAAAGCATCAGCTGAGGATCTACAATGGATCAGCTGATGATCCAAAATCATCAGCTGAGGAAAATTTCAAGATCAGCTGAGCTATCAAGGATCAGCTGACACAATCACATTGATCAGCTGATGCCTCTCATATGTCAGATAAGGTATTTACTACTTATCCAATCTTTCCTTCATCAGCTGATCATACTCAAACGATTAGCTGAGCCCTTGGGATCAGCTGACAGTTTAGTTTGATCAGTTGGTTAGCTATACCCTGATTTGTATTATTGGCTGAGCATTTCGATCAGCTGAGCAAATCTAGTCAGCTGAGTCTTTCACATTTATCCTTAGCTGAGCAAATTTACATTTGCAGTTCAGTGTCTGTTAGCTGAGTATTTATTCTACATCTCAGTTAATAAGTTTTTCTGTGTAATATTTTCTTTAGTCAAAGGCAGAACATGTGTTGTTCTTATTATGCCTTAGATCTTTCTTTGTAAAAGTACTTAGCACTTTTTGTATCTGCAAAGAAACAAAAAGGATAGATCTTTATCCCCTAGAAAAGGAGAAAGATACTCTTGAAAAGAAGATCTCGAAGATATGATGTTAAGTATGGCTGGCAACTCCATACTTGGTAAAGTCAAATCTTCAGAAAGAATGGTGTTGATTAAAGCACAAGTATGGAAGGATAAGGTTACTTTCTCAAGACATAAAGGTAGTAATTTAATAATATAATAATAGATAGTGGGTATACTCATTACTGAAAAGTATAGTTCACTTTACACACTTTGTGTATAAAGTTAACTTACTTTTCACCCACTAACTTTAGCTATTATAATATTATTAAACCATGTACCTTTGTCTCCTACTCTCTTCATCAACCCGGACACACTTTGCTTATATATACTCATGCATGGAAACATGCTTAGTATGCGTTGAAAAGCACTGAAATCTCATAAGTTGAGAATTAGAAGAGTTAGCATTTTACTTTCAGTGTAACAAACTTGTTCATGTGTTGAACATCTTAGACATTAGTTGTTTAAGACCGCCCGAAGACCGAATTTATCGAAATGGCCTACGGGCGGACCGGACCGGACCGGCTGTGGTCCAGGAACGATTTTGCCCATCTCTAATATTAACAGCACAACCTTAAGCCAAATAGTTTGAAAATGAGTGGCGAGTTAGGCGTCACATGATAAAAAGAATTATTTTGTTCTAACACTTATTTTAGAGAAATGATATATCCTCCTAAATTGTGTTCCTACTTATCATTCTACTCATTTGATCAAGACATGTGTCAAAATCAAGGGAGGAGATGAGGAAAGAGAATTAGTGGAGTACACATGACATCTTGGAGTGAGTAGGAAGATGAAATAGGAGGAAAAAGTAGTAGGATATATCATTTTTC
Source organism: Pulicaria dysenterica (assembly GCA_947179395.2). Lineage (NCBI taxonomy): Eukaryota > Viridiplantae > Streptophyta > Magnoliopsida > Asterales > Asteraceae > Pulicaria > Pulicaria dysenterica. The sequence goes on from OX359289.1 coordinate 99,261,388, forward strand.
CTTATTTTAACACGTTAGTCTTGTTAGGTTTTATGCACAAAGTCAACAACACAATTATTACAGCTAATGCCATGAGACACTTAAAGTCTGCACATATGAATGCATATAAATCAAGCGGTGTCACATCCAATGAATCGGGAGTAAGTTGGTATTTAGCTTACAAAATTATCAAGATTATAATTAATCATATATAGAATTTATATAAGCTATCCCTCTAGTTTGCCTTGAGTTTCATATTTAATTATTTAAGATTAATAATTTTCTAACAGCCATATGGTTTACATTCTGTTTCGAACTTAGTCCTTCACACAACTCACTCACTCTCTCTCTCTCTCTCTCTCACTCACTCACACACACACACTCTCTCTCTCTCTCACATACACACACACCAACTCTACTCTCTCTTAAAATATGGGCCGTAGAGAACCTCCCCGCCGGGAGTCCCTTTACTGTTGTCTCTTTGCCTTCTCATGTCAGACCACCATCTCATTGTCATGCCATCATCAAACTACTTGACCATTTAAGAGGAAACCCACATGCGATTAGTGTTTATTTGAAATTTATTTGGTGTCTCCCTCATAATCAAATCCACACTAATTTCAGTTCACCCTTATTTGTTCCTCTTCCAAAGAGTGGACCGGATCTTGAACATTTGATGTTTGGGTTTTAATTCATTAGTGTTGGGTTCTTGTAGACGAATAGTTGATGAGTAGATCTGATTTCATTTGAATCTTGCGAATGAATGATCGATGAACAGATGTAATTTCATTTGGTTTTAGCTTCCTACATATGATTTTGATCTTAATTTGGTTGAAGAAACCATAACCATAACTAGGGTTGTAAACGAACCGAACGAACACGTGTTCGTTCATTTAACTTAGACGAACAAATAAACAAACATGAACTGGCAAACAAATGAAGTTTCTGTGTTCATGTTCGTTCGTTTAACTTAGCCGAGCATAAATGAGCATAATCGAACGAACAAATATACAAATATTATACAAACTTAACATTAGATATAAACAAACACTCACTATATATATATATATATATATATATACACACACACACACACACACTCACACACACTCTCTCTCTCCCCCTCTCTCTTATATATATATATATAGGATAAGGTTACACATAGAACCTTACTTAAACATAGAACCTAAAGAACCACTTTAGGTGATGACACGTGGCATCCCCCTCCCTTCCAACAAACTTTAAAAAAAAAACCCCTCAATCTTTAAATAATCATAATTCATTCGTTTTTAAGAATTTTAACAAAAAAAGTATATCGTTAGATTCAGTTATTCGTCCTCTTTTAAACAAGACCAGACTTGATATATTTCTGAAACTTTATTTTTTTTTTGAAAATGCAAATTTTTCAAAATTTTCATTTTTACCTGGGTTTCATTTGAAAATGCAAAAATGCAAAACCCGAAAATGCAAAAATCGAAGATGCAAGTTATGCATATGCTTCCAGAAATGCAAATTTTGAAACCAATACTGAAAATGCAAACAAGAACTAACTGAAAATGCAACCCAAAATGCAAAACACAATTTGCATTTTCATAAAAAAATTTGAAAAATATGGCAAGAGTGGTCTTGATTGAAAGAGGATTAAAAAACTAAAATATTGGTATAATTTTTTTTTTTAAATTCACAAAACTTAAAAAGTTATGACAATTTAAAGTTTTGGAGGGTATTTTTTAATTAAAAACGTGGGTTTGTTGGGAGGTAATTACAATTATGTCATCCTTAATCTCAACCATTGATTTTGATGATTCAATGGTCTAGATTGGTTCTATGGTTCTATGTTTAAATAATGGTTCTATATTGATCCATTTTCTATATATATATATAGACAAAAGTTCATGCGAGAACCGTTGTTAGCGCGAGAACCGCGAGAACCAATCTAAGCCGTCCAATTCCCCCTCCTTCTATGTTATTGCCCACCCATAAATTCCTCACATGCACCCTGCCACACCCTATCCCTCCACGCTCTCCATCCATGATACTTCCCATATCCAAAGAACGGCCAAGATTGGTTATCGCGGTTCTCGCACTAACAACGGTTCTCGCATGAACCCTCCACTATATATATATATATATATATATATATATATATATATATATATATATATATATATATATATATACATGTAAACGAACATGAATGAATGAACGGGGCATTTGTTCACGTTCGTTCATTTAACTAAACGAACAAAGATTTTTTTACATGATCGTTTGTTTATTAAATAAATGAACATAAATGAACTTCCCACCCGATAGTTCACGAACGGTTCATTGAATGTTTGGTCTGTTTACAACAGTAACCATCACCATCTTCTATCCGCGATAAGATACGAGTTCATTAAATATTTTGATCGACTTTGGCCGGGTAATGCTTGAATCGTTTGGATATGTGTTTTGTTTGATTCATTCTCGCAATGCCAGAATCTTTAAATCAGTTCTGAATCATGCTTCAATCTTTCTATCTATTTCATTGGAAGAAACCACAATTATTAACAAAAACATTAGTCTTCTTCAATCGCTTTAGAGTCTTCATTCCGATGAGTTAATTATTGTTCAATAAATTAGATTCTTCACCAAGAACACTTCATATATTGTTAATACTATTGTTAATTATTTCTTAATGTTTTAGTAGATTAACTTTAGACCCGGGTTCTTCAATCACAAGCACTACAAGAAAACAACTAATTTGCTATGGTCAAATAAGTCTCTAACCCATTGCTAACTTAATATTAGCCAAGGATTTGCGACGACAATATTCCATCGCAAAAATGACTGTCGCTACTAAAATGAGAAAGATACTCCTCATGTAAAAATTAAAGATATAATTAGTATTAGACCATCATCATCCAACATGCGTTATCCTACTAAAAGCACTGCCATATCATCCCCCACATCTAACCCTCTTTAACCCTACAACCCCACATCCAACCCTCTTCAACCCTATATCAAATATTAATATAAAATATATAAATATATATTAGTAGAGAGAGAAGAGAGAGGGGAAAAAAGAAAAAAAAGAAGAAAGCCTACGGGTTGGTGGTCTCGCCGGCTCTCGGACACGCCACCCCAACCACGGCGCTGGTAAACCGCCGGCTTGAGGCCTCCACGATGGTCCAACCCTCCGGCTTGGAAGGCCGATGGTGGTCTTAATTAGGGTGTTCAAAATATTCCGAATCCGAACATCTGAATCGATCATCCGAAAATTCAACCATAAATTATTTGGAATTCAGATATCTTAATTTTTGGATGCGGATTCAGATAGTAATTTCATGAAGTTTCAGATATTTCGGATATTCGATGTCAGAAAAATATTTTTATTTTTTATTTTTTTATTGCTTATATATTAAATTTTGTCACACCCCGCTAAAGCGGAAACACGAGTCGTCACAGCAAAAGGTCTCATAGCACAAGGTAATAGACAATTTCCAACCATAACAGATAATTTAAATTTCAAATAAGATTACAACATCCGAATACAACACAAAATTTAAATTTTTGTCCTTGACATGAAATAAAAATAAATGATTGGAAATTCGTTTTATGATGTCCACACACAACATGCTTCTTACGTGATTTAAGACCTATCAATGATTACCTGAAAGACATGAATAAAGAATGGTCAACTACGAGAGTTGGTGAGGACATCAGTTTTATATAAACAAAACTCTTTTGTCATAGAAATAGTGTTGGAAGCTTAGGGTCCATCAAATTTTGTAAGAATGGAAACTTTAGTCCAACCAAAATTTAAATATTTAGTATGACTACAGTTTATTGCCCAAATTTGATACGCATGGTTTTTGAGTATACAATTGATGTTTTACTAAGCTTGAGCCATTTCCAATCCTATCGACATGTTGTGCCCGAATATAACCTAACGCCTATGTTAAATGACGTTAGTAGATGGTAAAGTACACCTAGGTTCGTCAACCATAAGTGGGGGATGTTGACCCCAAATAGCGCTACCTACAAGTACCATAGGCCCATTTAGTGAGGTTAATAGATAATCTCTAGTTGAGGGACTTTTTATTAATAAGAACTCAAGTACATCAAGTATAATATACCATAATGCATAATTTAAATTTTCACAATACTTTTGCTAGTAATTGTCATGGCAATAAACTTAAAAACATTTATATTCATGCTTTCACCCCAATAGTTGACAAATGTATTTAAAAGTGGGGCTGTGAATACTCACCTTGCGTTGTAGCTTTGCAAATAGTTGTTAGTCCTATTAGTTCCTTAACTCGCCGACGCACATTTTCCTATTACGTTTAATGTCCACCGTAAGGTCCTTATAATTCTCGCTTTTATGTCATGTATTTCCTTTTTATAACCGTATATATAGTTATTATTATTAATTTCTTTTCTTTATATTTTTATTTTTATCTTATACATATAGGTAAAGTATTTATGAATATATATATATATATATATAGTTGTTCTTAAACAAGTAAACACACACATGCATATACATATATATGTATATATATCATTTATATAACTCGTCTTAAAGTATAAATAGGTGTACATGCAACATGCTATATTATACATAATTGTTTTAAGATATAGACACACAACCTTATTATATTTACTTATGATAAGGGTGTATCATAACATTATTTATCATTATTATATATATATATATATATATATATATATATATATATATTTATAATTACGTATACATATAATATTAATATACATTTAGTTTCTACACAATACTATGTGATACTATATTTTATAGTTTTTGAAAAAAAATTCACATATATATATATATGTATATATATATATATATATATATATATATATATATAAACCGTATATATATATATATATATATATATATATATATATATATATATATATATATATATATATGATATTCATATACATTATTAAGTATCTTTTTATACATATAGTAGGTAGATACTTGCATGCATGTTTAATTATAATTAATAAATATATATATATAACCACCTTATTTAAATATTTAGAACATACTTTTACTACACCATCTTGTCCTTTGTATTTATATACATATTTATATATATGTATCTCGCATTTCTCATAACTTGCATTAGGATTTACCAACTTCATCATTTTTGAATAAAAGATCAAGATAGGTTTATGCATGTTTTTGTACTTTTAGTCTTTGTACATTTGCAAATCCTTGGTTTTTACCCATCATTTTCACCAATCTTTTTTTTTATTTATTAAGAAGAGTAAAGATAATCGCATGCATGCTTCTTGCCTTACAACATTTGGTAGGATTAAATCCATACATCAAATGGTAGAATAAAGTCATTTAATCGGATACTTACATGCATGTTTTTATAAGAGTTAACCACATGCATGCTTCTTCCCTTACAATATTTGGTAGGATTAAATCCATACATCAAATGGTAGGATAAAGTCTTTTAATCGGATAGGTACATACATGTGTTTATAAGTTGATCTTCACGAGTTTTTGATTATTGTACTCAAGAAGATAATAAGAGAAAAGATGATGAAGATGGTGGATTTTGTAAGGGATACAAGTGTACAAGAACTAGTTCTAATGGTTGGTGATTTTACCTTCAAGATAGCTCCCTCTTGAAGAAAAAGAAAATGGTTCATCCTTGAACTTCTTGAGTTGTCTTGAAGATGACTTTAGAGAAAGAGAGTGGTAGCAAGTGAGAGTGGATGTAAGAATGAAGAGAAATTGGGTTGTATCTATAGACAAAAGGAGGAGAGGAGAGGGGGGGGGGGGGGTGTACGGCCGAAGGGGGGGAGGGGAGGGTGAGGTGGTGAGGTAGTGAGGTGGTAATGATTATGGGGTTGTGTATAAGTTTGGTAAAAATGATGGTTTTTGACTTTCTTATTTTATTAATGTATTTATTATTATTATTATGTAAGATAAACATATTTTCTATGTTTATTATTACATTACATATATATATTTTTTTATAATATAATGTACACATAAAAATGTACTTTGCTACTTATCTAAGTTTTTCGTATATAAAACATTTCGGACATTTTTACGCGTAATTGGATTTCTAGGTGAGACGTCCGAACTTTTGTAAGGACTAGGACTTTTATTTATTTAATTTAAGCTACGGAGGGTATTTCTAATTTATCGCAATTTTATCGAATATTAATATAAAGTTTTTAGGACAAACCTTTTTATGATATTTGGTGACAGTTGTCACAGTGTCCCCTAGTTAGAGAAATTTCGTCCCGAAATTTACTTGGCGCTACTGTCATTAAAGAGATGGGGATACTTTTGTCTCATGTAATCCTTATGTTCCCAAGTATATTCGGGTCCGTGTCTTGAATTCCACCGGACCTTTAGAATGGGAATCTTGCTTCGTCTGAGTTGTTTGACTTTACGGTCTAAAATCTCAATTGGTTCCTCCGTTAAGTGCAATTGCTCAATTACTTGAACTTCTTCTAATGGTACAACTGATGAGTTGTCGGACAGGCATTTCTTGAGGTTTGATACGTTGAAGGTATTATGAATAGTGCTCAACTCCGATGGTAGATTGAGTTTATATGCTACAGGACCAACCTTCTCAGTAATTTCGAAAGGTCCAGTATATCGAGGAATCAATTTTCCTTTCTTCCCCAAGTGAATAATGCCTTTCCATGGGGATACTTTCAAAAGTACTTTGTCCCCAACTTGAAACTCTAAGGGCTTTCTCCTATTATCTGCATAACTCTTCTGGCGATCTCTTGCAGTTTTGAGTTTTTCTCTGATGATAGAGATCTTATCGGTGGTTTCCTGAATAATATCGGGTTTGATTAATTGTAGATCACCCACTTCTATCCAACTCAAAGGAGATCGGCACTTACGCCCATACAGAGCTTCATATGGAGCGCACTATATGCTAGTATGAGAACTATTGTTGTACGAGAACTCGACCAAGAGTAGGTGAGTATCCCAATTCCCTCCGAAGTCTATCACACAAGCTCGTAGCATGTCCTTTAAAAGTTTGTATGGTTCTTTCTGTTTGCCCGTCTGTTTGTGGGTGGTAAGCTGTACTTAGATCGATTCGAGTACCTAATGCTTTTTGCAATGATTGCCAGAATCGTGATGTAAACCGACTGTCCCTATCTGAAATAATCGAAATAGGCACACCATGACGTGCCACAATCTCATTGACATATATTTGGGCAAGCTTTTCCATCTTGTAATCTTCCCGGATTGGGAGAAAATGTGCAGACTTAGTAAGTCTGTCTACTATGACCCATATGGCATCGTGAGCTCTTGTCGTTCTTGGCAACTTGGTGATAAAATCCATTGTGATTTGTTCCCATTTCCATTGAGGGATTTCGGGTTGTTGTAGTAACCCAGAAGGTTTCTGGTGCTCTGCTTTTACCCTTGCACATGTTAAACACTTTCCTACATACAAGGCGATGTCCTTTTTCATACCCGGCCACCAATAGTACTCTTTAAGATCCTTGTACATTTTTTCAGCTCCAGGGTGTATGGAGTATCTTGACTGATGGGCTTCATCCAGGATAGTCAATCTGGTCTTGTTGTACTTCGGAACCCATACTCTGTTCTCGAAATAGCGCACCCCATCAGTCTTAGTTACAAATCTGGACTCCAAGTGGTATAAAGCTTCGTCCTTTAGATTCTCTTCCTGTAACGCCTTTTCCTGGTTTTTCATAATCCGACTCTTCAAACTGGTTTGAACCAAGGCTCCCATAACTTTGGTCCTAGAAGGCTTCACTCTTTCCTTCCTACTCAACGCATCTGCTACCACATTTGCTTTGCCAGGGTGGTATTTGATTTCGTAGTCATAATCATTAAGTAGCTCAATCCATCTCCTTTTCCTCATATTGAGCATTTTCTAATCTAGAATATGTTGAAGACTTTTGTGGTCAGTGTATATGGTACACTTAGTGCCATACAAGTAGTGCCTCCAGATCTTAAGAGCAAACACCACTGTTCCAAGTTCCAAGTCATGGGTAGTGTAATTCTTCTCGTAAACCTTTAGTTGTCTTGATGCATAAGCGATGACTTTATCTTTCTGCATCAATACACACCCCAGTCCTTGATGTGAAGCATCGCAGTAAACCACGAAGTTATCTGTTCTTTCAGGTAGAGTTAACACAGGTGCATTACACAATTTGTGTTTGAGTGTTTGAAATGCTTCTTCCTGTTTCTCTCCCCAAATAAATTTCTTATCTTTCTGGGTTAGTGTGGTTAGTGGTTGTGCAATCTTTGAAAAGTTTGCTATGAACGCCTGTAGTAACCTGCCAACCCAAGAAATTGGCGAACTTCGGTTGGTGTTTTTGGTGCTTCACACTGCTTAATTGCTTCGATCTTTGCTGGATCTACGTGAATCCCATTCTTGTTAACCACATGACCAAGAAAGTGTACTTCGCGAATCCAAAATTCACACTTAGAGAATTTTGCGTACAACTTGTGGTTCTTAAGTAGTGTTAACACCAACTTCAGATGTCGTTCGTGGTCTTCCTTGCTTTATGAATAAATGAGTATGTCGTCGATAAATACGATAACAAATTTATCCAAATATGGTCTACAGACCCTATTCATCAAATCCATGAAAATAGCTAGAGCATTTGTCAACCCAAAAGGCATAACTAAGAACTCGTAGTGTCCGTAACGAGTCCTAAATGCTGTTTTAGGAATATCCGCCTCACATACTCGTAACTGATGATATCCCGACCGAATATCGATATTTGAAAAATATGTGGCTCCTTGAAGTTGATCAAACAAGTCATCTATCCTGGGAAGTGGATATTTATTTTTGATTGTGAACTTATTAAGTTCCCTATAATCTATACACATCCGTAACGATCCATCCTTCTTTTTAACGAAAAGAACCGGAGCTCCCTAAGGGGATGAGCTTGGTCGGACAAATCCTTTATCAAGCAATTCTTGGAGTTGTGCTAACAATTCTTGCATTTCTGACGGCGCTAATCAATATGGTGCCTTAGCCACGGGCACTGCTCCAGGAACTAAGTCGATATGAAACTCGACTTGACGATTCGGAGGTAACCCTAGTAATTCCTCAGGGAAAACCTCAGGGTAATCTCGAACTACGGGGATATCCTGGATGCACTGCTCTTCTGTATCCTTATTAGTGACGTGAGCTAAGAATGCCTTATTTCCCTTTCTCAAGTATTTCTGCATCTTCATGCAGGATACTATTCTCAAATTTCTTCCCGACTTCTGTCCATATATGACGAGTTTTTCGCCTCTAGGCATAGGGATACGTATGATTTTCTCGAAACAACATATCTCCGCTCGATATTTAGTAAGCCAATCCATACCGATAATTACATCGAAGCTTCCTAACTTAATTGGGATTAAGTCTATACTAAATATCTTACCAGCTAAGTTCAATGTACAACCAATACTTATATCCTTAACCCTAGCCTCCTGGCCATTAGCAAACTCTATGGTATATGCTTCTTTCATATTTTCAGTTTTTAAGTTAAGCGTTGTCCTAAACCCCAAAGACACAAAACTCCTATCTGCTCCGGAATCAAATAACACTGATGCATAATTATCATTTAGAAGGAAGGTACCTGCGACAACATCCGCATTCTGTCTAGCTTCATTTATTCCGATCTCGAACACTCATCCTCGAGCTTGGCCTCCTTGACCCTGCTGGTTCACCTGGCGGTTCTGATTAGCATCCTGTCCCTGGTTAGGACGTGGCCATATACGTGGATGATGTTCCAAACTTCCACATTTGTTGCATGGTCGTGCCTTACAATCATTTGCATGATGGCCTCCTCTTTTACACCTAAGACAGATGATGCACTTGCCCTCAGTAAGCTTACCGCACTTGTCACACCTAGGGTAGGTCCTTCTTCCTCCTGTTGTCTGTGCCTGAACTCCATAGTTCCTGCTAACCTTCTGGTTTTTCCTAAACCTCTCATTCTATTGCTTCCTTGAAGGTTCCTCCACCTTCCTTTTTCCTTTACTTTTATCATTGGAAAACATTCCAGATCGTATGACATTGTTGGTGAGACTGGTGGCCAAATTCACTGCGTTCTGGAGTGTGGTGGGGTTTGCCGAGGTGACATTCGCCCGTATCTCAGGAGCTAGACCCCATATATACCTATCTATACGGTTTTCTTCAGGATTTACCAAGTGTGGGTCCAGCTTAGACAGCTCATGGAAGCGGGTAGTGTAAGCGCTGATGTCACTTCCCACCATTTCGTGGTTCCACAGCTCGACTTCTAATTTCTGTGTTTCACTCTGGGAGCAGAACTCTTCTCTCAGCAATTTTACGAATTCTGCCCAGGTAAGCTGATGAGCGGCTTCCCTTCCTCGGGTCTGCACTTGGATGTTCCACCATGACAAGGCTCGACCTTGTAGTAGGCAAGCGGCGTATTCCACCTTGTTGGCTTCCGTGCACTTGCTGATACTAAGAACCGATTCTACACTCTCAATCCAGTTTAGCAATCCTACAGCTCCCTCAGTGCCATAAAACTCCTTAGGGTTGCAGCCCCTAAAGGTTTTGTAGTTGCAGTCTCTGTTTGCCGCATTCGCATTTTGTCCAGCTTGTAAGCCTGCTGCCACTTGGCTAACGATGTTGGGCAGTGTAGCTATCACTCGATCCATCACCATTTGGTTTATATCGTTTTCTCTTCTTGGAGGCATGGTTCTAAGATGTGAAGATAAGATGATCCTTGTCAAGTTTTATTCTTAAGGTGGCTAAGTGTGATCATGCAACATTTTTCAAGCTCTAGATAACACTATAAGGACAGGAAATCTCTTAAAATATTATAAATACCATTGATAGATTTTGGGTACATATGTTGAATACAAAATTCCCAAAATTGGGTACGTATGTTAGGGTCAAAATTCCCAATACATGGTAATACATAAGTCATTTTGATTGGGTTTACATACCATTAATAGGATTGGGTACATATGTTGTAGACAAAATTTCCCAATCGTACTATATATATATATCTATATCTATATATATATATATATATATATATATATATATATATATATATATATATATATATATATATATATATATATATATATATATATATTTCCTAATTAATAGTTCCTTAGGTTACTAGTAGCATATTTAGAAATCTTGGAATGATCGTCTCAGAGGTTCTTTCCTAACACTACTCCCATCATGATTCCGACCACCAATATCAGTGCTGCTATGGCCTTCACACGCTCATAGATCGTCCGTATGCCCTCCTGTGCATTATCCTCCACCCTTGATGTGTGCTGATACTGAGCCTCCGCCATTTCTGAGAGAGCATCAATTGAGTGGCGCTGGCAATCTAACCGTCCATCAATATAATCGAGTTAGGAGGTAACCTGCCTCAGGTGTCGGGTGTGAGCTTCCACCTTATGGAATATGACTGGTATACCCGGCAGCACTGGGGCGCCCTCCGCTACTCTTCTGACGGTAGATGAGTCACCAGTAGCCGATACTGTCTGTGGAGGTGCAATGCGTGGGGGAAACCCGGAAATAAAAATAAATGATTGGAAATTCGTTTTATTATGTCCACACACGACATGCTTCTTACGTGCTTTAAGTCCTATCAATGATTACCTGAAAGACATGAATAAAGAATAGTCAACTATGAGAGTTGGTGAGGACACAAATTTTATATAAACAAAACTCTTTTGTGATAGAAATAGTGTTGGAAGCTTAGGGTCCAACAAATTTTGCAAGGAAAGAAACTTTAGTCCGACCAAAATTTAAATATTTAGTATGACTATAGTTTATTGCCCAAATTTGATACGCATGGTTTTTAAGTATACAATTGATGTTTTACTAAGCTTGAGCCATTTCCAATCCTATCGACATGTTGTGCCCGAATATAACTTAACACCTATGTTAAATAACGTTAGTAGATGGTAAAGTACACCTAGGTTCGTCAACCATAAGTGGGGGATGTTGACCCCAAATAGCGCTACCTACAAATACCATAGGCCCATTTAGTGAGGTTAATAGATAATCTCTAGTTGAGGGACTTTTTATTAATAAGAACTCAAGTACATCAAGTATAATATACCATAATGCATAATTTAAATTTTCACAATACTTTTGCTAGTAATTGTCATGGCAATAAACTTAAAAACATTTATATTCATGCTTTCACCCCAATATTTGACAAATGTATTTAAAAGTGGGGCTGTGAATACTCACCTTGCGTTGTAGCTTTGCAAATAGTTGTTAGTCCTATTAGTTCCTTAACTCGCCGACGCACCTTTTCCTATTACGTTTAATGTCCACCGTAAGGTCCTTATAATTCTCGCTTTTATGTCATGTATTTCCTTTTTATAACCGTATATATAGTTATTATTATTAATTTCTTTTCTTTATATTTTTATTTTTATCTTATACATATAGGTAACGTATTTATGAAAATATATATAGTTGTTCTTAAACAAGTAAACACACACATGCATATACATATATATGTATATATATATCTTTTAAATAACTCGTCTTAAAGTATAAATAGGTGTACATGCAATATGCTATATTATACATAATTGTTTTAAGATATAGACACACAACCTTATTATATTTACTTATGATAAGGGTGTATCATAACATTATTTATTATTATTACATATATATATATATATATATATATATATATATATATATATATATATATATATTTATAATTACGTATACATATAATATTAATATACATTTAGTTTCTACACAATATTATGTGATACTATATTTTATAATTTTTGAAAAAAAAACACACACACACACACACACACACACACATATATATATATATATATATATATATATATATATATATATATATATATATATAATATTCATATACATTATTAAGTATCTTTTTATACATATAGTAGGTAGATACTTGCATGCATGTTTAATTATAATTAATAAATATATATATATATATATAACCACCTTATTTAAATATTTAGAACATACTTTTAATACACCATCTTGTCCTTTGTATTTATATACATATTTATATATATGTATCTCGCATTTCTCATAACTTACATTAGGATTCACCAACTTCATCATTTTTGAATAAAAGATCAAGATAGGTTTATGCATGTTTTTGTACTTTTAGTCTATGTACATTTGCAAATCCTTGGTTTTTACCCATCATTTTCACCAATCTTTTTTTTTATTAAGAAGGGTAAAGATAATCACATGCATGCTTCTTGCCTTACAACATTTGGTAGGATTAAATCCATACATCAAATGGTAGGATAAAGTCCTTTAATCGGATACTTACATGCATGTTTTTATAAGAGTTAACCACATGCATGCTTCTTGCCTTACAACATTTGGTAGGATTAAATCCATACATCAAATGGTAGGATAAAGTCCTTTAATCGGACAGTTACATGCATGTGTTTATAAGTTCATCTTCTCGAGTTTTTGATTATTGTACTCAAGAAGATAATAAGAGAAAAGATGATGAAGATGGTGGATTTTGCAATGGATACAAGTGTACAAGAACTAGTTCTAAGGGTTGGTGATTTTACCTTCAAGATAACTCCCTCTTGAAGAAAAAGAGAATGGTTCCTCCTTGAATTTCTTGAGTTGTCTGGAAGATGAATTTAGAGAAAGAGAGAGTGTGGTAGCAAGTGAGAGTGGATGTAAGAATGAAGAGGAATTGGGTTGTATTTATAGACAAAAGGAGGAGAGGAGAGGGGGAGGGGTGTACGGCCGAAGGGGGGGAGAGGGTGAGGTGGTGAGGTGGTGATGATTATGAGGTTGTGTATAAGTTTCGTAAAAATGATGGTTTTTTACTTTCTTATTTTATTAATATAATAATTATTATTATTATGTAAGATAAACATATTTTCTATGTTTATTATTACATTACATATATATTTTTTTATAATATAATGTACACATAAAAATGTACTTTGCTACTTATCTAAGTTTTTCGTATATAAAATATTTCGGACATTTTTACGCGTAATAGGATTTCTAGGTGAGACGTCGGAACTTTTGTAAGGACTAGGACTTTTATTTATTTAATTTAAGCTACGGAGGGTATTTCTAATTTATCACAATTTTATCAAATACTAATTTAAAGTTATTAGGACAAACCTTTTTATGATATTTGGTGACAGTTGTCATAAATTTTCTTAGCATATATATGTATTTTTAATGTTGAATCATACTTGAGCTATTTTTTGTGATTAAAATTTAAAATAGGGTAAATTATCAAGAAAGGTAATTAACTAAAATATCAAAATTTGTCAATAAAGATCACGTCCATTTTTTTAGGCCAAAAAAAGATTATAAATCATAATTTTTGACAAAAAAAGGGCATGTTTAACTTGTTTAACTGGTAACAAGTTAAAAATGGGTGATGTGACAAAAACTTTGAATCTTTTTCAAATAAAAATGCTAACGTGGCAAAAAAATTTCGTTTACTTATTCTCATTAAACTTTCTCATCTATCTCTCACAAACTTTTCTTCTCTCTCCCACAAACTTATATTTGCTACCCACCTAAGCTTTACCTCCACCGTAGCTCCACCGCCACGGTAGCTCCAGCACCACTGTAGCTTCACCGCCACCGTAGCTCCACCGCCACCGTAGCTTAAGCGTTGTCATGTTAGATTTACTCTCCACAGTCGTTCACTATCTTTCTCTTAGGTTTTCTCTCTCTTTCTCTCCCTCTCTCTCTCTAAAAAGGTTCCACCGGCACCACCACTACTCCACAGATCCACCATCGCTTCACCATGTTTGAATCAATCACCATCGCTCCACCACCACTGTCATATCCAAATCTGAGTTTGGATCAAGATTAGGGTTTCCAGATCCACAAGTTCCAGATCCACGTGTTGTATTGTGTTCTTCGATTAGTCACCATCGTGTGTGTGTTTGTTGTGTGTGTGTGTTCTGTTAGAGTTTGAGGGATCAAGAACATAAGTCTATGTTGCGGCGGTGGTTCATGGCGGCGGCAGTTCACAGGTGGAGGATCTTCATATTTTCATATCTCGAGTTCCAGATCTCTCTCCCTCACTCTTTGTTCTTCAAGTTCTAGATCTCTCTCTCTTTCTCTCTATCTATCTTTGTTCTTCAAGTTCCAGATCTACAGGTTATAGATGTTCTTCAATTGATTGTATTGATTTGTTATACATTTCTTTGATCTATTTCTTTGTATTCCATATTTTGAGTTGAATATGTGGATTTATGTTTGCATTAAACACCATGATTCATATTTCATAAGAAAAATGAAGACCAATATGTTGAACACCATGAGTGACCTTCAAAAAATTAATAATAAATAATTATAATTAAAAATAAATTCAAATAATGTTTAAAAAGATAATTTATAAGCAATTGGTAAGTAATTAACAGTTAATTAATTCTAAAACGTTAATTAGTAGTTAATAATTATTAGTAGTTGGTAATCTATTATATAAATGATTAATATTGTTTAGAAAAAAGTGAAAAATAATTAATGATGATATGGACTGCCACATATACAACTATGTTAGTTGATGGTGATGACTGGATTGCCACGTGTGTAGCCACGTCATGGATAACCTGCTGACTAGGCGTCCAGCAGGTCTAAGAGGTCATTGTACCCTTTTTGTCAAAATTGAAATTTATAATCTTTTCTTGGCCTAAAAAATGGACGTTACATATATTGTCAAATTTTGATATTTTAGTTACTTTTCTCGGCAATTTACCCTTTAAGATATAGTTATTTAGTATTTATATTATAAAAAATTATATAAAAAATATATGTTTTTAAACTTGTCGGATATTTTGGATATCCGATATGCAAATCCGAAATTTCAGGATTAGGATCCGTATACTAAAAACCAACAATCTGAAATTTTTGAATATATATATGGTGTTGAACACCCTAGTATAAACGACTAAGTTTAAAACAAGAATTAACCATAAGGGCTTTTAATATAACTTTGAATATTAACGGACTGAATGAGAAACTCAGGAAAAACACATGAACGATTTTTGTAATTAAATCTTATCATGTTAGTGTAATAACTATTTTCGAATTATTGTGTTAATCTCCACTAGCTCTTCTATTCGTTGTTCTTTTTTCTATTTTTTATATTAGTTGTTTCATTGGCTTCATATTCCTGTTATTTTCTTGGGGTAATTTCATATATACCCTTATTAAACATCAAAATATCTTATTTGTTCACCTTAACTTTTAAATATCATATATACTCTTCTTAAACCTTCAAAATATCATATTTGCCCAAATCACCATTTTTATCAAATTTTAATCATTTTAAATGAATATATATATATATATATATATATATATATATATATATATATATATATATATATATATAGAGAGAGAGAGAGAGAGAGAGAGGAGAGTTCAAAGGGGAACTGTTTTTCGTACGAGAACTGCGAGAACCAATGTTAGCCGTTGATTTGATAAGTGAACTTCATGGATGTAGAGCGTGGGAGGATCAAGTGTGGCAGAGTGTATGTGATGAATTCAGGGGTGGGTGATGACATTAAAGGAGGGGAATTTGACGTCTTAGATTGGTTCTCGCAGTTCTTGTACGAAAAACAGTTCTCGTTTGAACTTTTGCCTATATATATACATATATATATATATACACGATATATGTGTATAAATATGCAGAAAGATGAAGATGACAAGTACAAGGAGTATGATTTCAGATCTGGCGATATTGATGCTCCTCTGCCCCCTTACAGTTGACTCTCGCGTATGTTCCCCTACTTATTTCCATGTGTTTCGTCTATGTTTTAATTGACTTCATTTTGTGAATGTATGGTTATTGTTTTGTTAAAAAGAGTGGTGAATCATGTACAAATTAGGGGAAATCTTCTTTGTGTGATACACTCTGAGTGTTTCGATTGGTTGTAAAGATAAAATGATATTGCTTGGTGAGTTGGTGCAGGTAAACCTTGAGAGATATGTGGAAATCGGAGCTTAAAAACTAGGGGTGTTCAAAAAAACCGCAAAACCGAAAAACCGATCTGCCCCGTATGAACCGAAACCAAAAAAACCGATACCCGAAAAACCCGTAACCCGAAAAACCCGAAAATTAGGATACCCGTTAAATTCGGGGCGGGTTCGGTTTTTATAATTTGATACCCGCGGGTACCCGCCCCGCCCCGCATGCTTTTAGATTATATATATATATATATATATATATATATATATATATATATATATTAATATGAAATAACAAGGTGATAGAAAACCGAAATTCCTCAAAATTATCTGACTTACTTCTTGTACCCCCACCGTCTCTCCCAATTCTTTTTTTGAGTTTCCAAATCGAGACTTTGCAAGCTAGCAACAATCGAGAGTTCAACATGAGACACTAAATCGAGCAACGGTGTCAACTTCAATCTTATCGGGTTTTTTCTCTACAAGACTCTCATCAAAAGAGTGATTTATTCATTATTATTGACGTGTTTCTACCATTATTTATTGTTTTATTATGAATCTAAACATGTTGAAGAAAGAAAAAAACTTAAAACAACATAAATTTAGGGTACCCGTGACCCGAACTGTGGATACCCGCCTCCCATAGGGTACCCGCACAACGGGTACCGGCTGTTTGCGGGGCGGTTACGGTTCTTAAAATTAACTACCCGCCCCGCAGTGGCGGTTTACGAAAAATCTACTACCCGCCCTGCCCCGCCCCGTGAACACCCCTATTAAAAACTCGAGAGGTTTTTAAAATTAATAGATTTAAAGATAGGCATAATAGTACTTTAATTATATTTTATAATTAAAATTCATTTAAAATGATTAAAATTTGATAAAAAAAAGGTGATTTGGGCAAATATGATATTTTGGAGGTTTAAAAAAGGTATATAGGATATTTAAAAGTTAAGGTGGGTAAATAAGATATTTCGATGTTTAATAAGGGCATATATATAATTACCCCTATTATCTTTTACATACCCTTGGATATCCTTAATTTTCTTGTGGTAGTATCTAAATCTTAAAGCTATACATTTATTTATACTTTTAACAATCAAACTCCCAAATTTATAACTTTAAAGATTTGATATGAAACAATTTTAAGAGGAAAAATAGGATTTTTCGCATTGTAACTTAATTATAACTTTAAAGACCTCCACATAGATTAACGGACTTAAGGGAGTTCAAAGTTATAAATATATGTACGAAACATGTAATAAACTATTATGCTATGCAAACACGATTTTTTTTAATTTTAGTAAATGCATATATCATATATGAAGATCACCCTAAATCTTATATCTATGCAAACGTAATCGAATTACCTATAAACCAATGCAAAACTAACGATTTAAAACAAAGCCAAAATAAGCTAAAATTTCAAAATAAACTCCAGTTAACTTGTGAAAAGGTTGGTTAGAAGACCCGACTTTAAGCATCGAAATTGTGGTCAATAGTATATGAAAACTCGTGTTTTTTGTTTCATTTGAAAGGTATAAATCGTATCTATAAAAAATGCTAAAAAACTATATAAATTTACGAAAAACGTTCGAAAAATGAGCAAGAAATAAGAAATTCAGTTAGTTTTGCCGTGTTATGCTGATCGCATGGTTCTCTCCATAATTCCATTTCTATTCTGCTGGGCCGAAAACAAAAGGGAGGTGAAGCCTGTTGGACTGGTATGACTGGGCCAATAAATCTTGAAGTTTGATTGATGCATATTACTTTTAAGTTTGAAATAAAATGTTTTGATATTAGTCACGTAAAATTAATGTTAGGGTTGAGATTCGGCAACGACATCTAAAAAAGTGTATTTTGGTGTAATGCATATGACTTTTACATGTTTGGCTTGAAATAAATAACTTATTTAAAGGGATTATTGCACTCCTCACTTTATAATTGTGTACGTGTATTATATATGGTGTGACATGTATGTAAAGATAGGTGAGAGTACATTTTTAGTAGTGTTCAAAAAACTCAAAAATAAGGGTATCCATTGAGTTGTAGGTTGGGTTCTCTAAATTTATTTTGTGCCGGTACTCAACCCGTATATGAAAATATATTTATTAATATTCAATAATAAAAATCATAAGGAAATC
This sequence comes from Pulicaria dysenterica, assembly GCA_947179395.2. Lineage (NCBI taxonomy): Eukaryota > Viridiplantae > Streptophyta > Magnoliopsida > Asterales > Asteraceae > Pulicaria > Pulicaria dysenterica. The sequence continues at coordinate 99,280,460 of OX359289.1, forward strand.
TTTATCACAAGCCGTTTTTTTCTTTGTTTACCTTACCCCGCATTGCGGTTGATTTATTTCCTTTCTTTGAAAACCTTTGATCAAACCATTGCAATACCACATTGGCGATCAGTGACTCCAATAAGGTGATAATCCTAACTTATCGATGAATAGTGACTTTAAGTCTCTATACTTTTGGTGTCATTTAATTGTATTTTGATAGTGCTAATCGTTTTAGTTTTATCACAAATAACTTCATTTTTTTTAACATCAAAACACACGGAAAATACGGGTAATTGTAATCCAAACCGTGAATATCCATTATTTTTTTTTATTCAGATAGGTGTCGTTACTTGCCCAGCATATTTCGGTCTTGGGTAGTTAAACTGGATATCTGCCCCATGTATGTGTATAGGATCCCAATTGTTTCAAATATCAATGTAAATGAAACAAATCACACAATGATTATAATCATCATATGAACTTCGTGTAATTGTATATGAGTGAATACTTTAAAAACACACAATATTTAGAATACTGAAAAGCTTTAAGAAATAGGTCAGTATTACATTGTTTATATACTGACTGGGTATTTACATAATCTACCATATAATTCTAAGCAATACAAACTAAAAACAAACTTAAACTAAAATGATAAATAGACACAACTTAATTAGATATGCGACATTTAATGATTAACATATACATTTTACAGCGTACTCACATGTTTAACTAAAACCTTCCCTTAATACGACACTCAATCCAAGCTAGGACCAAGCGGACCACCTATCACAAACCCTATTTTATATCGAAGCCTTGCTAGTGCATTGCAGTATCTTCACTCATCCGAATTTGTTATATGTTGTGTAGCAAATATGTCTCTTCATGCATAATTCACATGAGCAACATTTCACTCTAACATATTCTTCAATATTTGCATGGAACATTAGATCATTGCATGCAATTATATGCTTCAACCATTATAGGTGTTAGTGTTTATTACTTTATTATACTGATGTATATTGAGAGATGCCTTACTACACATGGAATTTTATGGTGACTCAAGCAATGAAATTTTATGGTGATAATGTGAGGTTAGTTTATTTTTCTACTAATCATGTTCAACATCAAAGAAAGCATATAAAGATCGACATTCATTTTGTTTAGAATGAGGTTGCAATGGGATGTGTTCGAGTTTTTCATGTTCCTTTCGATTACAATATGCAGACATCTTTACAAAAGAATCGAACCAGATTTGTTTTAGATGCATGTGATTCTTAAAAGAAGATATAGACTATATTTGCAAAAACATGAAGAAGTAATTCTTGATTATCCACCATTATATATCTTATATCATATATACAAAACATAGATGCAAACCAGATTCCAAACATAGGAAACATATACTTAATTGGTGAACCAAAACACCAAAAGGAAACATAGGATGATTGATAATCACAATTTACACCAAGAATTTCAAGAATTCTTGGCAACAAACTCGACCTCGATCTCGTTATTTAGCTCTTCCTTTGGTAGATTTTCCTTCTATAACTATCTTACGAATCAAAACTTCTCCCATTGACTCGTTACCACAATCGGCCACTTCATCGAGTCTCGCTGTTTCTCCATTGGTGACACGAGTTTTTGCTCGAACGACATCTTATTCGGGTATAGTTGCAATGGAGCTCGTACATTAGCCCCAATCTTGGAATTCCGAATCTTTAACATATCAAGAACTTCTATATACTTTTGCACCCTTTTTACCTAAAAATAAATTATTAAAAATAATATTTTGTCAATGCTCTTCTTGAAGCTTATAATGTGACTAGCATTTTGCTCTTTAATAAAATTAAAAAAGTAATAATAATTATAAAAAAAAAAAAAAACCTGCATTCTTCTCTGTAATTTCAGATCTCCATCAGCTACAATTCCATCAAGTTTAATCAATTGCGACATCAACAACTCGATTAAATTCAACAATACTTTTTCTACAACTTTCTTCCCACCATAAATCTCTAATTCCAAATTACCAACCTACACATTTATCAAGATGTTAGAATTTTATCCACCAATCATAAGTTTAAAGCGTGTTTGGATTATATTATTTTTGATTTACGAGCTTTTTAGAATTTTAAGCTTGAATTAATAAACTTGTAAGGTTAGAAAACGGAGGTTATTGACTTGTGAAAATTCGTGTAAGAAAAAATAAGCTAATTCAAACACTTTTGAGCTTAGAGAGCTGAAATACGCGTATTAATTACCAGCTTAACAAGCTTATCGATTTCTAAACCGATCTCGATTATCTCCTTTTTAGCTTTATCCATTTTCGCAGTTTTATGATTTTCAAGAAGCCGTTTTTCGCGGCTCGTTATATCATCAAACACTACCATTCTTGATCCATCTTTGACACCTGCTGAATCCAAATAAGTTTTTGAGTCTCTTTCCTTGTCCTTGTATACTAGTTTTTGATCCAAAGGGTTCAATCCTGTTGGCCCTGCTAACAGTTTCTTCAATTCTCCTGCACAAAACATTTTTTAAAAAAATTAATTTTTGATTCATTAGCATATACAAAGGAGGTTATTTTTGTCTTTTTACTACTTTTACATTCACTTTCACTATTATGGATTAATTAATACATGTTTTTTTTAATACAAAAACAATTGAATAGAAATTGTTTAATTAATAAATTTGATTAATAATGTTACCAAAAGTTGCTTGAGATTTAATGTTAACTTCATGATAGGATGAACCATATTTGACTTTGACTTTAATGGTAGAAACCATGGTTTGACTTTGATTAACATCTGAATTCCTCTTCTGCACCAACATTCCACAAGGCCTGAGTTCCCAAGCTGCCATGCCACCACCACCACCACCAGTGGTGGAAGCTCCGCCTTTCGCCGCCGTCTGAAGGGTTCCAAGATTTCTTGATTTCACACCCAACATTCCCACTGTATATCTCAGCTTGTGAATTCAGATCAAACTGTAATATATGCTAATATATGAAAATTTCAAGACACCCACAAGTGGAAAATGTAAGAAAGAAGTGTTTCTGTGAAGTGTTTATGAAGTTTTTGGAAACTTAAGGAGGAGGAAAACCATGAATGAAGAAAGAACAAAGATTCTGACCCACTTTTTAAGACCCTCAGCCTCTTGTTTTTTGTAACTAAAACTGATGAACAAAGCAACCAAACTCAAGTATTTGGTTTGGTCTTGATTAAGTATTTAATTCAAAGGAAAACACACACAGCTTTACACATACATTGGGTGTCTATATATTTTGTGTGCAATGAATGAAAAAGAAAAAGAGAAATGTATGAATATATATAAGAAGAGGGAAAGAATAAAAGGAATGGACATGGAAGAAAGGGTGTCCACACTAACATACATTTTAATATTCTGAATGTTAGGCATAATTTGCTAAATGTGAGATTAATGTTGTTGAAATATTTCTATCATAATATTAAATAAATTAATATAAAATATGAATATGAAATAAAATATATTAATCATAAATCGATGTGTAGGTTTTTCATATAATTTTAATTAATAAATAAATCACATTGTTCACGTTAAGCGATTTGATTTAGAACTTTACAAAAGTGAAGTCAATTGATAAAGAAAAGGACAAGTTATATGAATCGCATGAAACTTTTCTTTTAAAAAGTAATAAGTGGTTATTATAAATCCGAAATCCTTATTAAATGCATTAAAAATCATTTTTTATCTGACATTAGACAATAGTTAATATTAATTTTATTTTAATGAATTTTTAAATGAATGATATTAAGTTTATAAGATTGTGTTGTTGCCTAAATCAACAAATATTATGTACCCTATTGACCAAACACTTAAGAGATCATTTTATTTAATTACAAAATAAATTAACATTTTTTGTTCTTTGATTGCTTCTTCAACAAACAGCAAACATTTAATTTGAAAATTGAAAAAAAGAAAAGAAAAATAAAACACAACAACCAGCAAAGATTGAAAAGGACAAGAAAAAGAAGCCAGCTAGGTGCCTCACCTTCTATGCTTCTAATCATTATCTTGAAATATATGGTTGAAATATTTGAACAAACTATATATAATATATATTTTATATATGCTTTTGTCTGTAGCTATATTTACAAGCATTACTCGTTAATATGTACTCTGTTAGTCTGTTTAGCCTTTTAGTAACGGCTTGCATAGGCAACCTTTATTATATTTTTATTAATATTTAAAATTTGTTATTTATTATTTATTTTTTCTTTTCTTTCTGTTACATCATTATCAAGGTCGACCTTATTTTTACGAATGAACTACTTTAAACGTCCAACTCGTTTGTTTCTACTTTCTAATTTCCACATCCAATCACATTTTTTTGTTTTTCTGTTTTTTCTTATTTACACTTAATTGAAATATAGTTTAAATTCTAATATCAAACGTAAAATAAAAATGTGTGTAAAATAAAAGTAAGATTACGTTAAATAAATAATTAACATAAAAATATGCGTAAAAAGTTTGCTAAAGTTGAAAATCTAATTGATGTGCCCATTTACTTCTTCTTTTTTTCTTTAAGAAATTTTTTATATGATAGATTAAATTTTCCTACTTATTTTCCGCTCTATTTATTGAATAAAGATATTTTTAAGAATAAGAGAAAATATAAAAAAGAAAATTAATGTATTTTACATGACTCAATTTAATAGGTAAAAGAACAAAATATGCAAATTTAGTTAGAGAAAATATAATTTTTTCTTATAAAAGAAAACTAACATTTCTTCATGCATCATAAATACAACACTATACTTTTTAAATCATTCATGTTATTCTTTATCTTATCCTTACATTTTTTCAAGTTATTCACAACATTCACACTTCATTTCATTATGACTTCTCAACAACTTTCAGAAGATATCATGTGAAAATATATATTTCTCAATTTCTGCCCTCCTAATAGAGATGTTCATATGGGTATGGATATCTTTTCATCACACCACCTTAATGATCTTATTAGGTTTTTATCTTTATGCCTCTACTCCTATCTTTCATTCACAATTAAAACTACCATAGTAATCATCTTATTATCTCATCATCTTACTAACCCCTCTTTTATTATTATAATAACATACAATTATGAGAGAAAAAACAGCATCATAATATATATTAAATAACGCATTTTATTACCAAAACACTGGCCGGCCGGATTGGCAAGGCGTAATGTTGCTAGGCAGGAAGCCCGTGTTCGAATCCAGGCTATGTAACATTTTGAATTTCTGTTTTTTGTTTTGTCTTTTTTTTTCTTCGTAATTTTTTAAACCTTTTTGGCCTATTTTAACTTCTAATTTCTTCAAAAATTTCGATTTTTAACCTTTTCTTTAACTTTCGTTTTAATCTTTGTATTCTTTTTAACCCTTTTTTACTTCTACTCTCTTAAAGCGTTGTGTCTGTTTTTTTTATTAAATTTCATATATATATATTTCTTATAAACTTTTGTAAAGATTATTTAATATATTTATTTATTTATGTAAGAGTTTTGATTAATGTTATAAATTGTTTAAACTCTATTTCGATTAACATGGGTATATATTTAAACTTCCAATAAAATTTCAAAAGGTTATGGAGATGGGCTGGCAAAGGAGTTTGCATATGAACGACAGGTCCTGTTTTCGACTCTTGGCTGGTTAACTTTTTTGTTTTTTTACTTTTCTAATATTTACTTTTTCAATAAGCTAATTAAATTATATCATTTACTATTAGTACAAAATGTTATTTTTTGTTACATATTGCTATAGCTATATATTGTCAACTTAATAATATATTTAGTATTATTTTTATAATTCTATTGTTTAATATTCTGTCACCCTCTTTATACTCAGGCTCACATCATTTTATTTTATTTGTTTTTTATAACAAGATAATAAAATTGTTTTGTAATTTACTTTTTTTATAAGACTTTTTTATATCATTTGTAAATTTTTAGACTATGAAATGTTACACATCAACAAACATAGAAAAAGTTACATAGTTATTAGTTAAGTTAATATAATGTAACACATGAATTTTTACAATAAAATACATAAATTTGTACAACAAAAACACATATGACATATTTTTATCTCGGAAACATTCTTCTACATCATATAGATCTACATTTAACTTTGTCAACTTCCTTTTTCAATCATCCAATTATATACATAAGTTTTTGAGTTCTTTTCGTGTAGGTTTCCAAATAAAATGAGGACTGTGGATATTGGATATAATATGGCCTTAGGGTGTGGATTTTATTTTTTATGTTAAGTTTATTTATTTCTTTTATTATACAAGTACTTGTCATTAGATAGAATACATGTCACATTTGTTAGTAGTGAAATATACTCTCATAGTTTAAACATTTTACCTATCAAAATACATAAAGTGATTAATCCCCGACGTGAAGCGCGGATAAGCTAACAACTAGTTAGACACGAAAGCAAGGAAATGAAAGCAAGAGGACCTTGTATGTGCATATTTATTCGGTATGATCATCTTAGCACAGTAAATTTTTGAGGAGGCAATGAGTATGGGGTGTTGTTCGCATTCGGGCATCTACTAGTCTTCACTTTTAACCCTTACCCAGTTATCACCCCTACGACCCTGAGTATGAAAACGTAGTTGTAGACACGAAAAGCGATCTTGATGTTTTTTTAGATCAGTTGTTTTATATTTCCACAATGAATCTTTGACAAGTATTATGATCTTTGATTTGTGCTCCTATTGATATATTACATAGAAGAAATTAAAGATATTACTTGATGATCATGATTATAAGAGCAATGTTACATACTGTTCGAATCTCACAAAAGTACTAACTATATGATTTCGATTTTCATTCTAAAATATGCATTTCTTCATTAATGCATTTTTATATGAATGTATTGTCTTTAATTCTTACACATATGTATTTTTTTATAAATTAATATGTTTAAAGTAATGTCAAATTTTTGTCTAATAAAAAAAACAAGTAGGTGTGAATAGAAATAAGAGAATAAATATTGTATTAAAGAGGTAAAACTTAAAAGATTGAAAAAAAGGTAAAAGTTAGGTATAAAATGGAAAAAGAAAAGATTAAACTTGATCACGAAGCATAGACACATTCACCCGGTCACTCAGAGCGGACAAAATGGTGTGAACAGAAAGCTAGTAACGCAGTATACCATTCCTCGCCGATTTCATGCATGGTAGACAATGAAGTAGATGAATCTCAAGAACACATGCATGCATGATAACTAATTACCTTGAATGTAGGCTACCACTTGCATATATACAATGTAAAATTCTAGAAAATCTTTGGAGTGTTTGAGACAATAAGAGCTTATGTATTTTTAGAGAAATTTTATTGCATTTTGATACACTTCGAGCTTAAATAAATAATATAACACCTTGAAAAACCTTCTCGTCTATTCATGTTAAGAGAGAACCAAATTAGTCAAATATAAGCTATATATAATCTTAGTGACTATAAATCTAAAGACTTGTCTCGTATCATAGCTTAGCAGTTGAGGATATAAAATATAAAGTGGATGACCAAGAATCAAACTCCAAAACATTTGTTTTACTAACGGAATTATACGATTTACATCATTCATATTGGCCGTGACCGATCCCTGAGAGGATGAGTTCCAATTTACAAAATAAAAACAAGTTTGATAAACATCCAACACATGCTCAAAGACGCTATGACAATGATGTATGCAAATTCCAATAGGGCTAGAGGGTTCAATACTAAGCAAAGGCTAGATAGATGCCTAGTATAATCCTTGCTAAAATGACTCTCATTGAAAGTGATATCTTTTCTTAAGTAAGGTCATGCTTAGATTTCCAAATTTTTTTTGTCTTATTCGAAAGCCCATACCAATAACTTTAAGTTTCATAAACTAACAAAATTTATAGCCATGAGAAAAACAGAATACAGAACCAAACAGGCTGACTAACGACTACACCAAACAGCCAGCGAGGTTATCTCGATGAGTTTACATGTTTATAGAGATAGGCTCGGCCACTCATGTCATTTTTACACATAAAACATCCCATGTTTTGTGCTTGGCTTATATGAGCCCATAACAACAACATCACTTATGTCATGTTGCTATAAGTGGCCCCTTTTGTTTTTCTCTTTTTGCATTTTACCCCCTTATCGTAATTTTATCGACATTGGCCAAAAGGGTTGATCTAAGTAAAGAAATACAAATCTACTTGTCACGAGTCAATCGAGCATGCGAAGAAAATTTTGATTTTTTTAATCATGCTACCAAACTGTTAGTTAAAATTTTAGTTTTCACGCGAAAAGGTTAAATATTTTTTGTTGGTAGAAAATTTTCTAGATTCGTCTCAATCACTTACAATATACCAAGAATTGACATTCGATTATGGGTTAGGATTTTGTTCTTTTCTTAGCGTGCCACATGTTAACATAGAATACTCAAAATCTCAAATATATACAATTTTCACTTTTCACGCCAACTAAAGTTCAATTAGCGAGTGGTGTTAACATCTATTAAAGTATCATTCCTCTTGGAAGTTAAAGGATACAAGTTTTATTATAGAAAAGATGTAGTTCTCAAAGCTGAAGTATTATCTATTTCAATTTTTCAATCTTAACTCTTAATATTTTTTTACGTTTTACTTTTCAGCTTATGTAATTTACATGTGATCTCATAACTTTAATAAGTCAGGTAGCTTCATGTATATATATAATGTAATTAGTAAATGCATTTGATACATGTTAAACTAAATATTGTCTACGTATGTTAACTTTAAATAATCAGCTTATATAATATATATGCAAATTAAATTTCTAAGAATATAATTATTTAAATATCACATACCATACTTCCAAAATCACTACACTCAAGGTAGTTCCAAAATCACATTAAACATCTTTTAAATAACATTCAAACTTTTCATTCATGATAAACGGTTAATATTTTTAAAACTTAGAATCTTATTTTTTTTTTACTCTTATCCACAGCCTTTAGGGTTGTGGTTATCCTTTTTCTTAATATAATAGGGTCTACCGCAAATGAGTAGTCATTAAACCCATCTTCTAATCTTCTAATATATATAAAAGACTAATTTGAAAAAAGTTATTGAATGATCTGAACCCTTCATTTAATAAAATATTTAATCCTAGCCGTTAATTCTTTTAATTTTAAAATTTTGATTTTGACTTTTTAGAGTCAAACTAATGTGAATTGGATAAAGATAACCCTTAATTAAATCAATAATAAATAAAAAATATCTTTTCTTTAATATTAATTAATTAATATATATCTAGAAATTTAATTAATTTACGAAATTTTAGACATATACCTTTTTAAAATTAGAAATAAGTTTAGATTTAAAATAATTATATTTATCTATCTAACTAATTAAGTTTATTATTTAATAATATAATATAATAAATTGGACTTACTTATGGATGATCATGCCGTCATGGGATTGACGTCTGTCGTCATCTTTTATCATATTTTTTCACATTTTATAATTATTTAATATCGTTTATTAATGTTTAATATTTATTATTTTTTATAAACCATCCCGTGTGTTACACGGGTATTTACACTAGTAAGATATATTATACAACTAGTTTAACACCCCGTGTATAAACACGGAGATGATTAAAGTTAATTTTTAATAGTTTTTATATTATAAAATAATTGTAAAGTAATACAAACCGTGTTAATAATTTAAAAAAAATTAAATCTATAAAGATATAAACACCCCGTAATATAAACGATGTTGACATTTAAAATAACTAATCCAAATAACTGTCTATAAATTAAAGATAAAGATAGTTTTTTGATATTAATTATTGATTTAATTAAGGGTTATTTTTTATCTAATTGTATTAATTTGACTCTAAAAAGTCAAAATCAAATTTTTAGAATTAAAGAAATTAACGACTAAGATTAAATCTTTTACTAAATGAAAGATCCAGATTATATAATAATTTTTTTCAAATTAGTTTTTTATATATATTACTAGATCTTATTCATAATTGTAATAAAATTAAATTTTAAATTAGATTCAGTTATGATTTTAATATAAATCAAATTAGTATAGAGTATTTCATATATAATTTTCTTAGATTTTAAAATATCATTTTTGCTTATCATGATTTACAAATATTATATTTACCTTTTATAACATTTTAAAATATCACTAAGAAAATTTCATATATTTTCTTCCAAACTATGTTAATCACGTATAAATTCTTATAAAATTCAAAATTAATCAATATCCTTGTAAAACATATAAACTTTCAAATTTAATTTAGATAACCCTCATAATCGTATATTCGCACCGTCCTCTTTGAACGCTACAATCGCCGATACCAAAATTTAAGAAATCTCACATCTAAATCATATTAGAGATAATACTTTATATTTTTAAAGGATTTAATTATAATTGAAATATGTATTTAATGATATATACGAGAGTTTTATATGTTTTATAAGGATTTTGCTGTAATTTTGAATTTTATAAGGAAATATATGTAATTAACAAGTTTAGAATAATGAGAAATGTTCAATATAGTCCATACTTAATCCATAGTTCTGAAGGACTATTTTAGCTTTTGGATCAGCTTCATCAATGATCCAGGTTGTAGTTTAAAATTTTAGGCGGAGTAGCATTTTCGTAATTCACGTGTGATGTTTTTACAATCAAATGCTATTGTATCCTGAATCACATGTAATTGAATATTAAAATTTCAGGACTATGTTTTTTATATGAACTATATTGAACACACTCTTAGAATGATATATATGATATTCTTCCTAAAATATTTATAATCATTTTATGTTCTTTTTAATTATAACTAATAAATATTTAACCTTCTTTGTAACAATAATGATTGTAACAATAATGAACGATGAGTTATATAATAACTAGTTATACTTCTTAGATATAACTAATTACTTTTTTTTATTAAAGTTTATAAGATTTATCAATTTTTAAATCCAACTCGTGTATCACATGGGCATGTAATGTAGTTTACTAAGATAATAACATCATAATGTTGAGCGGCAAATGAATTTGGCCCAGTAGAGGTGAGCGAATTGACCGAATTTCTTAAAAAGCGAACATGTACTAGTTCTTATATTTTGGTTAGGTATTCGATACTAAGAATTCAAGAAATTTGGTTTCAGTATTTCGGTACAGGGTTTCGGTACCAAGCTCACCCCTATGACCCATAAATGCTACTTGAAATTTCTAAGATGAGCATACATTATTTAGTCAAATTGGTGCTGCTTTTAATCTTCGTAAATGAAAAGTACACATCAAATGTAAAGGGTCCACTAAAATAATTATTAAACACGAATTTGCTGGTGTTTGGATGTTTAAAGCTTGTTGGAGTTTATGAAAAGTTATAAGGTTATAGCTTAACGAGCTTAATAGAATAAATAAACGATACACTTAGATTGATACGCATCTAAGCTCCTAAAAAATAAGATTACTGACATTTCAAATGTCTATAAGCACTTACAGTCCATGATAACTGAACCAATAATTCATGATTGTTGACCATAATGAGGATAAAGACAGTGTGTGATGAATTGACAGAATGAATAAGGTAGTTTACAAAGGATGTGTGGTAAGCAAGACCCACCTCTAACTCTCTCTCTCTCTCTCTCTCTAGGAGCATCGTGTATGGTCTTAACATGCCTTGCGGCGTGCTAATTCGACACTATGATATCGTGGCACACACCACCCAGCCCCGCTTTACTTGCCCTTGCGGCATTGCATGTCCGAGGGCTCCACCACAAAGCGCTCTCTCACAGACACGCACACTTGCACACACTACGTATTTCCTAACGTTGAAAAAACAGGACAACATTGAGGAGTTGAAAGATAAGTATTTTCTACGTTTAACATATGGGAGGTGATCCTCACACAACAAATTTTAGTCATGCACAACAATGTTATGCAGCATCAACATGTACTATGTGTAGTAACTGCTTGTACATTGTTGTGCATGACTAAAATTTGTTATGTGAGGATCACCTCCCTTAACATATTAAAAGAGAAGAAGAGAGAGTAATATGACACTGACATGACATAATTGATTGAGAGATTAAATGTTAAAAGTATAACATGCTCTACTAATTATTAAAATTACTGAAAAATATAATGATAATAAATCTACAATCTTTATCTTCTCATTAGTACAAATATTAAATATTTTTTTGTATAATTAACAAAAAAAAGACTGAATTGAAGGGTGTATGATTGGTGTCATGAGTGGTGGACTGTTGATGAAGAAAGTTGTAGATCAATAAATTAAGTAACGAGGAACACTACATGTGGGTTTACACTTGATTCTAGGCTTTACTACTTACTCTCTGGGACCATAATACCACTTTACAGTAGAACAAGAATATGACCCTAAACTACAATAATTGCTTATTTACATAACCCCAAACCCAACCATAAATAACTACCAACCCTAACTTCTTTTCAGCTTCATATATAAGCTCCTACCTTAACCATCACCATATTTGGTTGACCCGTTTGACCCATCTTAGATAAAACGGGTCACTCCATCAGGTTGGATTGGTAAGATAGACTTCTGTTCTATGTTCTAAAAAGAATATTTTAACTTGTGATGCATAAAATATCGACTGACGAGGCTTTTAACCCGTTTGACCCGTCTTAGATAAAACACAATCCGGATTAACGTGTATAGAAGTAAATGAGCCGAAAAATGTCACCTCTACTTATCTTTAATTGAGATGTGAAGAAAAGTGGCATATTCTCAATAATTCGGCGACAGGTCAGCAGTATTCCAGCTGCCTTCTTGAAGACTAATAAGTGCAAGCATAAGACCGAAAATAAGAAACAATGAAGACCCTACAAGTTTTCTAACCAATTACCTTTTGTTTTGGGAATGTGCTCCCCAAGCAGACCACGAGCTTGATATAAGGCAGTAGGGTGCACACCCCTCCCCTCCCCCAACCCCCCACCCCACCCCACCCCAATAGTGGGGGTCAAAGAAAGGGAAAACAAAACTGCTCCCCAGGAAAGAACTTAACATATCAAAAAAGCAAGAGATTGACAGGTTTCATAATGAAAATCTTGGATAAACATGGAGTATACAGTACAAAGTTTGGAAAACGTGAAACGATAATTTAAAGCGAACATAAGAAAATTTTGATTAACATTGATCCTAGCTAAGAAACGATTCCGCTTGGCAAATCTCAATCCTTTGCTTTTTCATTGGGAATTAAGGGAGAGAGAGAGAGAGAGAGATGGTTTTGTAGCCCTCACAGTTGTTTTCTGGCTTTGGATTGTGCCGGCTTTAGCTTGATTATGTTGCCAAGGAGGATCAAAACCACCGGAACGATAGTTCCAATGTAGTATACACTTCCGTATGCAGCCAGTGTTTCGTGCAGGCTTAATACCTGTGTCATAAAAGCCAACAGAAATTATAATTGTCTGATTTTATTAACCAATTTTAATATTCTAAGATAAAAAAAACTAAAAGAAAGATATTTTGAACTTTCAAGTATTATGGTCAAATGAATGTGGCTAACAAGTGATAATTAGAGCCAGTTAGACACTCATACTTGTCTTCTCATTGTGAAGTTTGCATCTTTCATCAATAAATGCCATAAGAAAACACTACATCTAGCTGTATTAAGTTATTTAGTACAAATAAATGCAATCCATCATCATAAAATAATTAATAACTGTTTTTAATTTGCACAAGAAAGATGGTTTCTTTGTGAAATATCATATTATATTCTATATCAAACAAGAATATTGGTGATGGATTGTAAGAAGAGCATATACTTGGTAAATATAATAATAGAAAAAAATACACTAACCATAAAACCGACGCAGGAGTAGTTTAGAACAAGAAGCGTGTAAGCAAAGTTCATGAGCATAAGCATCTTCTTAAGCATCGCCATCTTTGGTGGAACCGATTGCTGCCATCTGTAAATGGCTGCTCATATTCCAAGTAAGAATAATTGTAAGCCAATGAAAATTTTAATATAACCATAGATATAAGTCATGTTATAAGTTTGACTAATTTGTTACCTCTTGACCCAGCTATCATCAAAGCAGATTGAACAAAGAATATGATATACCCAGGATATAGTCCCTGTCATAATCACAAATATTGACCAGTCAAATTTCAAGAAACGCAAACCCTTTTTTAAAACAACAATATTGGAAACTTTTTATCAAGATCAAGGTTGAATCTTGAGAAATATATAAAAGAATAAGAATGGTTGTGCTTTAAACTTACATGCCAGACAGCACTAACAGTTTGTGTTGCTAGCAATTGGAAAAAACCAGGCTTCTTTCCTTTTTGAACGAGTCTGTCATAAACATCTGATAACACATAAAATATTATAAAATGAAGATCACTTCTCATAGTTCCATAAATATGCGATAACTAAACGTTCATGTGACTTGAAAAATATAGGGCAAATGTGGTAAAATAGCATGGTATTTCTGTTAATGGTCCAGTTTTGGTAATAAAAGTACTATTTTTGTTTCGTTTTGGTAAGTATACGTTGTGTTGATATGCTACTTTGTGTTCTTTTATGACCTTTTCCCTATATTATATCATATATATTTTTTTTTTAAAAGGACATTTTAGACAGTAACTCACAGTGACGAAGCCACGTGCTGACTTGGATATTCCACACGAGTGGTAACTCAACTGAACTCTTTGCAAACTCGACACCCAAAACATCAACATTTTTCGCACGGTCCCATCGTGGTTTGGGTGGAGAAGAATCGGTCCAACCACTGAAACCAAGGCCCGAAATGATAATAGAAGCTTCTGAAATGGACCATATGAAATAATATTTCCAACGGGCTGTAAAGCCCGACATGTACTGGTAGCTCAATCGTTTCACAAATCCCCATTCTTGATATATTGGCTCGTTAAATCTTGAAAGTGGATAATGTGGCACAAGATATAAGTACAAACCCATACAGAAGCCCGCTTGGAGAAGAGCTCTAAGTGTAGCCACAAAAGGTGACGCTGAACCTTTCTCAGATTTCGTCCAAATCTGGGAAATTAAATGATCAATATTAATAATAATAAGTTCATAACAATTTAGAAAGATTTACAACACACACAGACAAAAAGAGCATAAAACTTGGTCTATTACCCCTTTCCTTTCGGTCCAATCCATATAATCCTTGATTTCATAAACTGGGCCAGCAAAGTGACTTCCACAGCAGAGGCAATAGCCCACGTACTCGATTAAAGATGGCAACTTAAGTAATCGGTTTTTCTTTTGGGATTCACGAAGATTTTCCTCTTTCAACAACCCATCATTGTAATTAATAGCGCATGAAATTACTTTCAATGTTATCACCATAAGAGATCCTACATAGATGCATTAGAGATGAAATTAATTGCATACAAATTAGGATTTACTGAACAATGAACTTTCCCATATCTGATCCTCAAACTTATATCTTAAAAAACCCCGAGTATATATTTGTCATACTAAATGTATATAACAAGACCTACCACTGTGTAGAAAAAAAAAACAAATGATATTAGCTTCACTACCGTCTGTTTTATATTATTCTCTAGCTCATTCTTATTCTTGAAGGACACATAATAAGTGAGAAGATGGAGAGAGTGGGTACCCGTTGCATCAATGCCTCCTTCCTTCCATGCGTCTCCACTCATATAATACACATGGCTGCATTTTGTAAAAGAAATAATAATAATTAAACCTTCAGCTTCAGCTTCAGCTTCATCTTAAAAGACTGAGCTTAGTTAAGAATATAAAAAACAGAAAGAAAGATTAATCTATGCAAAAGAAGGTACGTTATATTAGTCTCACGTATAAATTTATGAGCAAATTGCACGAAAGTACAATGAACTTTGCCTTAGTTACCATTGTGTACTACCAAACAATACAATCAACTTTCATAACTCATTCATTGTATGCAAACAACTGTTTTTTGTGTTTGGTTTTTAGTTACCATTGTATACAATGAACTTTGTCATAATTCACATTGTATACAACATGCATACAATGGGAAAATTATGTCTGATTTTATTGTTTTTCAAAATAAAAAGTTCATTGTATACAGACTGGTAACAGGTGATGAAACAGAACCAAGTAACTATGCCGACAACTATATGTTTTCTAGTTTTCATACACTTCTCTATTTACTACTCAGACGTATTTTCCTCCAATGCTTATTTCCGTTGCATGTCTTTCGCTTTAGTTTTATCAATATATCTAAGTTTTTTGTTAATCTGCTTGCAGGATATGTTTTTAAATATGGTGCTTAATTAGGAAAGTATTATGATGAATTTTGGTCCAAGGCTTAAATGCTTTGAGCCTTTGATGATAATGTCCCTTTGTTAAGTTATTTTGCTATTTTCATATATGTATGTATATATGTGTTAGCATATATGTAGATATGTGTGTGTGAGTGAGCGCCAGAGTCCAGAACTCCAGATTTAGTAATTCTAGAAATGCTGAAAAGACTGGCACAAGAGGTGCAATGTGCAATTGATCATCAGAATGCTTCTTAATCAAAAATTATTTGAAAATGAATCATAACACACAGAATTAGCATGCATGTTCAAATGTATAATCGCTATGGCCATTGCAATGCCGAGGTATAACAACAACAAATAGACGGAAACAAAGTTGTTGAAGCGATGAAGTGCACTGAGGCGCACAGAAAGTGCAGAAGCTCTGAGGAGCTATAAAAACGCACTTCTTGAACATCAGTGCTTTTTGATCGTTTTTATTTGAGCCTTTTTTTAGCATCGAGTCATTAGTTCTCCCAGAAATCCTAAATAATACAATTTGTTTTTCAATCTTCAAGTTCGGCTACTTGGAACTTTCAATCTGCCGATCTCTTCTCCTAATCATCGACATCAAGCTTCCACTTCATCTTCATCAGACATCAGGTACAATTCTAGACTTCGACTTGCAATCTTCCAAACTTCAACAGCTGATTATTTTTCTTACTATTTCATCTAAATTCTGATCTTCTACTTCTATTGCTTGCAGAGTTTTAGTTGATTTCTGTTACATTTGTTCTACTTAAATTTCTGATTAGTGGAGTTCTGTTGGTTTTATTCTACCCCAAGTTCTGATTAGTTGATTTCTGTTGCTTCTGCTGTTACTTGGTTAGTTAAAATACTTACAGTCTATGCAGTTATCGCGGTGGGAAATCAAATAGCGGTCAAGGTCCTTGATTTGGGATAGCGGTTATCGCGGTGGGATAGCGGTTTTTAATATTACGTAGAATATATATTTATATATTTATATATGTATATATATAATTAAAATCATAAAACATTGATTAAATTCATTGTATAAAACTTAGTACACTAATATAGTAAAGAGTAATACGGGAATTGACCATGGAATGTAAACCGAAAACAAGTAGAATCTGCAAAAAAAAAAATTAAAAAAAATAAAAAAAATAAAAAAATGTGAAAACCGCTATCCCACCGCTATTTGACCGCTATTTTGCCTCAAATAGCGGCAGGATATCGGAAATAGCGGCGATAATAGCGCCTCCGATATTTCCGACCGCTATTTGAAACCGCTATTTATCCTAAGACCGATAACCTGTATCCCACCTGTATCCCACCGGTATCCCACCGAATTTGACTGCCCAGCTTACAGTGAATAAATCAGTTAAGTTCTGTTAGTTTTCTTGTTTTCTTCGTTTACAGTGCTTGTGATATGATTAAGCTATTGTTTTCTTGATTGTGGTAATCTTGTTTTACAGTAGCAGGGGTAAACTGGCGATCTTGTTTTACAAAGACTTCATTGTACTTGTTCTCTTTGCTCGTTATCTTGTTTTTTGGCTATACAGTCCTCGATTTACTTTGCTTCTGGTGATTTACTTTGACATTATGGCTTCCCAACCAAGTGTTCTAAAAAACTGAATCTATCTTGGAAGTATCATCACATAAGTAGATAAAAGCAAAGTAAATGCAGTTTTGTGGCAACAGTTACTTATGGAGGAATAGGTAGGAGTAGGACGAAGCAACATATTGTGGTAGATATCAAATCAGTTCAATATGTCCAAAATGTCCATCTCATGTAAATGAGGAGATTAGAGACTATATGGACTATGGAGAAGAAAGTTCAAAGTAAAAAAGAAAATGAAGTTTTACATGACTTTGATTAGTTAGACACATTTCAAGATGATGAGGGTGATGAATTTCAAAAACTTGGTAATGGACCTCGCCAAAGTGGTTCTCACCAAGGTAGTACTCATGCTCAAGCATAAAAAGCAACCATACCCAATCCCTCCTAAGTGAGGTATGGGAAGATAAGATGTAAACAATCGAAATTAGAGAGACTGCTTCTATAGAAACCTCTAGCTTTTTAAAGACCTCCAACTTTTCAGTGATGCTGAAGCATCGAAGAAGCAAAAGGGGGTGAAAGGTCCGATTGATATGTTCTTACCCCCGCCACTGGAACAAGTTGTGAAAAACATAAAAGATAGAAAGATGAAACAACCAAGCATTAATGAAGTTGCAAAAAAAGCGTAGGGTAGCAAACTGGTTCAATGATGTTAGATTCGCATTTAAGGCAAGTATATCACGAGGTGCTAGCTCAATGTGGGACAGGTTTCAAACCACTTACTTGCCACGAGATTCGAGTTCCCTTCTAGACTAAAGTAGTCCAATCAAATAATGAGATCGTAAGGCAACTACATCACGAGCAGCGGGCTAGATATGGTTGCTTGATTACGTCTGATGGATAGACACTCAGGTGCACATAAAGACATTGTCAAACTTTTAGTCAATTCTCCAACCCAGTCGGTCTTTTTCAGTCAATTGAAGCTTCGGGTATTGTAAAGAATGCCAAACAGCTGTTTATGATGCTTATGAGATGGTTGAGCAGGTTGGTGAGGAGAATATCGTTCAAAGTGGTGACCCATAATGCTTGTGCATACATAGCAACAGGTGAAGAAAAAAATTACTTATTTCTCATTTATGTATTTATCTATTTAAGATTTAAAGTTTTATAATTATTTATGACATTGCCATTGTCTAATGTGAGAATGTATGCCTATGTGTATAGGAAGTTTATTGATGACAAAACATCTACATTTGTATTGGACTCCTTGTGCCACTCATTGTATTAATTTGATGCTAGAAGACATTGGATCTTTACCACATTGAAAACGTGATAAGGAACTTCACTCGGAAAAGAGAATTGGTCAAACCTGCAATGACAAGATTTGTCACCGCTTCTATCACACTTCGTTCAATAAAATTTTAAAAGAGAAACTTCAGGAAGATGTTTACTCCTAAAGAATGGACGAAGAGCCAAAAATTCAATAAGAGAGGTGCACCTATTGTTTTGATGCCTAGCTTTTGGAGTACCAAAGTACATAGTCTTAAGCTGATTGGTCCTCCTATGAGGGTGCTTAGATTAGTAATGGTGAGAAGAACCAGTCATTGGCTCTATATATATGAAGCCATTGACAGGGTATAAGAAGCTATTGCATAATTTTCTAATAACATAGAGGACAAGTACAAGGAGGTGTTGCTATTGTTGGCAAGAGACGGAAACCCATCTTCATCAACCATTGCATGCAACAGGGGATTATTTGAATTCGCATTTATTCTACTCAAATCCAAAATACAAGAGGATGTGAAGGTGATATCAGGCTGCTTAAATGCATCGAATAGATTAGTGTTGACTGTTGATGATCAAGCTAAAATTGTGGACAGAGTTGTCAGCTTATAGGAAAGTTGAAGATATATTGGGGATGTCAATATTCATTCGACGGAGAGGTACAAAGTCCTTTAATTTGGGCAAGAACTACAATTTACTTATAATGTGTTTGTAAATTGTAAGTATGGAAGCACGTAAGATAGATGCTACTAGAAGCATATATACTATCCCCTTTTACTTACCATTTCAATTGTTCCAAATCCTCCCTCCAAGAAGACATGAGGTACCTTCGATTAGTTCAATTGACTATAAATTCAAAATGAAGTTAGCAATTAACTCTGTTTTCTCACAGCTATTTTGAATTTAACATATTCCAAAAGCATTAATTACAGTTTATGAGAGGAAAGTTCATCAAACAGTGACCTTATATGCAACTGAATCTTTGTTACTTCTATTAAACGTCATAAATTTTAAAGGCTTGAGTTCATTTTAGTTACGTTTACTCGACTAAACATTGATTGAATGCATGCTAAGCACCTGCATGTCACAATTGAACCAGAATATCTCGATACCCTTAAAACAATAGTAAATTTTCAAATTTAACGATCTAATGTAAGAAACGTACCATCCAATGAGGTAACCCATGGCTGACAAGAAGGAAATTAGTCCGCATCTATTTCTGTAGATGATCATTGATGCGTAACTAATCAACATTGGCACGAGGAAATGCAAATTGGAAGAGAACCCGAAAGATATGTAGGAGAGCAGGGCACCGGTCAAGGCGGCGTAGAGGTGTCTGGCGGTGGGGCCGCCGGGAACGAAGCGGTGGAAGAAGCTGACGGGGATTGTGGCGACGAAACAGAGAAGGAATCGGAGTACCGGAACTGATACTCCGATCGCCGACGCCATTGATTCCATCTCCATGGTTTTCTGATTTCTCTCACACGCAGAAACACACACTGTGACTGGACTGAGTTTCCGAGGACGAGGGCAGTTGTATAAATCGACACACGGTCACACCCTCCCAACCCCAAACACAAAATATATAATAAATTAGAAAAAAAATAATAATAAATTAATTAATAGAAAGTGATGTTTATTTATTTATACTTTTTAGAAAGGAATATACACTAACTTTAATTTATTGTATTATAATATGACTACATAGTATTAAGAATTATTATTAATAAATGATTATAGGTTTAGTTTTAGGGTTTTAGGGTTTTAGTGTATTTAACTTGTCATGTTATTGTGTGTATCGGATTTTATAATTTTTAATTATGTATATTGAACATTTTGTGTGTATTAAACTGTCTATTGTATATACTAAACTTATAATTTCTTTTTCTTTTTTATGAATCCAAACTACATACAATAGCAGCAAAAAAGTTATAACATACAATAGAAACTTTTAAAATTCGATATACGTAATAGCAAAACATGACAAGTTAAACATATTTTAATAAATCAAACTCATTATTATATTGTACTGCCTGACTTGTTTTATAAGCAAGTGTAAAAGGTAAATTATATTTGTTCTTATTATGTATTCCTAATTTAAACTCATATTTATAAAATAATGATATGTAGAATACATAAATTTTTATATCTCTGGTTTTATTTAAACACTTGTCTTAATTTAATGATTAGGTAAATTAGTAAAAAAATTTAGTAAGAAGATGTAAAACCTCTCCATGTATAATGTATACCAAAAATTCTATTATCTTCTACTTCATTCTCCTACTTTCTTAATGATGAATTTGTGGAATCGTTAATTATTTTAGCTGTTCCGTCTCTTAATTTTGTCATTTGCCATGATCAAATGAGTAAATAGAATAAATAAAATGATGAAATAAGAGAATATAGAATCTCTCAGTCTATACTTATACACTCAATTTCTTGTATAAATATACGCATTTAAACCATATTTGTATCTTCAAAATACTTTATTAAATCAAGATGATAGAGTTAATTATAAAGATGGTCCTGTGGTTTGCGCTGAATTTCACATTTAGTCCTTTAAAATCGAAAATTACACTGGTAATCCTTATGATTAACGTTTTGTTTCGCTTTTAGTCCTTTAGACTAACTGGTGTTAAAGTTGACCGTTAGTCAAATGATAGAATAAGGGTATTCTGGTCATTTTCCATCTTATCCTTGTTACCAAACACACATTTTCATTATTCATTAATTAAAAATAATAAAATAATACAAACACACATTTTCATTCATTAGTTAAAAATACAAAAAAAAACCAAAATGTTCATCAGAACAAGAACAACAACAAGATGAAGATGATACAGAAACATTTATTAAATACAGAACAGAACCATTAGCAGATGAAATCGTATGGATCCTTAAACCAAAATCTTGTGAAACATTAAGAAAGAATCATAACCACAGATCGTATGGATCCAAATCTGAATCTAAATAAACGAAAAAACATATTTGGGATCAATGAATATAAGAAGCAACTCTAATCGATTCACATCTAAACCCTAAACTTACCTGTTGATTTAAATCCATAATCAGATCTGTTGGAACCTAGAGGGGGGGGTGAATAGGTTCTTTAACTTAGTTTACCAATTTTTCACAAATAAAATTTGTAAGTTGTGTTAAAAAAGATTTTTCTTGAAGTTTATAACACGACAAATATATATACTTGAAATAAAGAGAGTAAGAGTAGAGAGATATCACCAATTAGACAAGAGATTTATAGTGGTTCATGCAAGTGTTAACAAACTTGCACTACATCCACTCCTTGGCCTCACCCACCAAGAGTTTGCTCCACTAGCTTCTCTCTTTGAAGGTAGAGATAAATCTTTTACACTTCTCTTTTACACTTCTCTTTTTTACCTGCAAGAATTAACACTTCAAACTTGCAAGTAAGGTAAAGATAACCTTGCTTCAGTCTAATTCTAAAGGCTAGAGTTGATCCTTACTTCTCTCTAATTCTAAAGGCTAGAGATGATCCTTACTTCACTCTAATTTGAAATGCTAGAGTTGATCCTTACTTCACTCTAATTAGAAAGGCTAGAGTTGATCCTTACACTATTACAATATATATGAATGATGTTGTAATGTTTGAACTTTGATAACTTTCACTCTTGCTTGGATCTTGATCTTGAAAGATTGAATAATATCTAAGTATATGAGCTCACAAGATATGAATATATGTTCTGTGTTTTTGTTGTGCAAGAGGTAAGTTATGAATGAGGTTTGAGTTGGTTTAAATAAGGAAAAAGGAGTGAGCTAAAAAAGTGTCCATACATCTCACGGTTTTTGCCACGGTCGACCGTGGCAAAAACAGTCAGCATTCTGGAACTTTTTGAGCCTTTCAATTATAGACGTTGGACTTTATTTAAAACCACACTCAACTCATTTTTACCATAAAAATCAACTGAAAAGTAGATGTTCAAAAGGTTGGTTGATCCCATATTTCTAATGTTTGAATTTAAACACAAAAATGGAAGTTTGGAAACCAATACACAAAGCATGTTGAAATTTTACCCCTTTGGGAGATTCCTTTGCTAAATATGGTTGTGTAATGTTTCAAAGTGGGATTGTGTTTGGTATTTGCTAAAATAGGAAGTCATAGATTAATTCAACCAACACAAATAAGTTTATAAAAAAATTTGTCCATTTTTATAAAACTTTTTATAAAAATAATTTTATAAAGACTTAAACTTATTTGATTATTTTATTTGTAAGCTCATATAATTCGAACTCTTGTTTGTAGATATATTCGTCATCGGCTTTGAAGATATCATCTTCACTTGTTGAGTACGAGTTCGGTTGACTTGAAGAAGAACAATATTTAAGAGTTGTGAGCTGAGCAGCGACGGTTGATTCACGGTCGACCGTGGGATCGACTGTGAAGGTTACTTTATCTTGATTTCTTCTTTTCTTGTTGAATTGAAGTCTTCAATTATTTGTTCTTCACTTGATCATTAATTTTAGGTTTGTTGATCTTTAAAGAATGTAGCATATGAACATATGAATAAATTTGATAAGCAATAATATTACTTGTTCATATTTTTATCATCATCAAAATAAGGAGTGCATTTCTTAATGTGTGACCATGTATGCACTAACAAGATCTGAAACTCCTAATCGACCTTCAATCGTCGAAACCCCTAATCGACCTTCAATCATCGACCACCAACTGGCCTGCTTAAGTATATCCATAATAAGATCGAACGATGGCGGCGGTGTTTGTGACTCCAAGCTCAGCGGCGGACGCTGGTTTTGTGACTCCAAGGTCGGCGCGAGCGGTGGCGATGAAGACGGTGATGCTTCAATGGTGGTCGCGGTGGTTAGATAGCGGTGGTTAGATGGCGGTGTCGATGGTCAGATGGCGACGGGGTATGCGAAGGTAGCTTTGAAGATCAGCGACGACAGCAGTGGGAAGATTAGCGACAGGGTATGCGAAGATTTGTTTAGATTGTGGAGGTGTTTAAAGATCCCCACGATGGTGGAGGTGTTTGAAGATCGAAGAAGATGGGTGGTTGTGGGGAGGGAATTAAATGGACAGCGGTGTTATAAAGAGAGAGACAGATTGAAGCTTAGATAGGAGTTCAGGTCTAGTTGGTAGAGAATATTGGTGTTTGGTAATAGGGATTAAAAATAACCTTTACATAAACGTGTTTGAAAATTATTATAATACATAAAGCTTGTTTGGAAACGAGGATAAGGATGAAATGACGAAAATACCCCTTGACTAACAGTCAAAGATAACAACAGTTAGTCTAAATGACAAAAAGTGAAACAAAACGTTAACCATAAGGACTACCAGTGTAATTTTCGATTTTAAAGGACTAAATGTGAAATTCAGCGCAAACTACAGGAACCATTTTTGTAATTAACTCAAGAGGATATTAATGCAACTTTTAATATTATTGGGAAATTTCTTATTTTCAAATATTTCATCCTCATATTCAAAGATTGACATGTGTATTATATTCTTTCTCTTTGTCAATCTCGGTTATTAACATTTACCTTCAATGAATAAGTAAGAATTCCGTAAAATGTTACACAACTTCTCATGATCTCATCTAAAAAATATAGGTCCTTTACCAACTTCTATCGATTAATAGACATAAATTACAAATTACTATATATTGTTATCATTGGCATTTTCTAAAATGAGATGTTCAAAATTAATCACTAGATTAGTAGTTTATATGGCTTAACATCCTTTCAAGTTATTTAAAAAATGGCTTGTTACGTTATGGTTTACATTAAACTAACAGTGTACATGTGCAATGCTGTGACAGTAAATAGTTTGTTTTATAACATGTCGTTTTCAAGAATGTAACGCGTAATTCAATGTCACGAAAAAAATTCAGCAATATGTCCGTTTTTTCTTCAATTTTTCTTATATTTGTATCAATTATTTTATTAATTTTACAAGTAAACTCTAAAAAATATTAAAAAATTAAAATAGATTTATTTTTATGAAATAAGAAGAAATAAGTTAATAAGATTTTGAAAATTATATTGATGTAGGTGGATATTGTTTGTGTAAGAGAGTTTGTTAGTGGGAGAATATATTTTAAATAAATAAAAAGCTAACGTTTATTAGGAGAGAAAAATGGTTAAAAATTAAGTGGGTGAGATTAATTTAGATAAAGAGAATGATGGAGATTAGAGATTGATATAATTTTAAGAAATTTTTAAAAGTTAGAAGGAGAGAGAGTGTTAAATAGTTTATATAGATAGAGTTTAAGTTGCTTAATAGCATGAAACTTGTCTCAATGTTCCAATGTGATACCTAAAGTATTTTTTTTTACTAATATGACCATTAAACTTGTTAAAACGTGTTATTATGCCCACTTTCTAACCCGCAACCGGCTTAGCCGGTAAATCCATAATTTTAAACTCATTTCAAGTGTCAGAGTATGGTATGAATCTTATCCAATTGTTCCAATATGGTACTTAAAGTTTTTTTTTGTTTGTACACATATAAACATCTTCCAAAAAGTTCATTTTTCCTCTATTTTTTACTTTAATAACTCCAACTTTCCCTTGTATATGACAAGTTCAGTTTCCTTCTCATTCAAAATTGTTTGTAGTCTGTGTAATAGCTCCACCGAAATTTGTAAAAATTCTCTTAGTTAGTCAATGAGAATTACAATCAAGATTACACAGACTACAAACAGTTTTCGGATGACAAGGAAACTGAACTTGTCACGTACAAAGAAAAGATCAGTGTTCTAAAAGGCGCGCCATGGCGGCCCCATGGCGTCGCCAAGGCGTGACGCGTGGCTCCGCCGTTAAGAAATGGCCCTAGGCGTGGCGCGCGCCAAAGCTTGCCAAGGCGCGCCTTTACGTGCCAAAAGGCGAGTTTTTTAAAACCTGGCGTAGAAAAAATAATTTAAAAAAAAATACAATTCTTTGTATACATTTTGCAATTGCATGTATAGAACTTATATAAATTTGTATTTTCTAATTTGCATATGTTATTTTGCTTATCATTTCTTTAACTTTGTGTATTTAGTATATTAATAATGATAAATTTAATATATATAATTATAAAATATACACAAAATCACCGCCTTAAGAAACGCCATGGGTTCGCCATGGCTCGTAAAGCTTGAGGCTTGACCTCACCGCCACGCCACGCCTTACGTTATCTAGAACCATGAAAAAGATAGAGTTATTAAAGTCAAAAATGGAGGAAAAATGAAGTTTTTGGAATATGTTTAGATGTGTACAAACAAAAAAAAACTTTAGGTACCATATTGAAACAATATGACAAGATTCCTACCATACGCTGACACTTGAAATGTGTTAAAAAGTATTGATTTACCAGCTAAGCCGGTTGCGGGTTAGAAAATGGGCATATTAACACGTTTTTAACAAATTTCATGATCATATGAGTAAAAAAATACTTTAGGTACCATATTGGAACATTGAGACAAGTTTCATGCTATTCGGCAACTTTAACCCTAGATAATATAGATTAATTAAAATGAGATTGTGTGTTTTCCTTAAACCTATCAATGTTACCTAAAATAGGCGATTTAAATAAATAACTATACTTTCACATATATTAATTATCTAGTTCTAATAATAAATTAGATATTTTTTGTTACAAGACCAAAAAATAATGCACACACTAAAAATAATTCTAAGTAGTTCCTAAGAGTAGCCTTTAAAATATTGGTAGCAAACCATCTCTTAAATAATTTACTTATTTACTTCAGTAAAATATTATTCATATAATTAATATTGGTGAGTTTATAAATCACATGTTATATATATTTAGTTCAGTTCAAAGATGGTATATATCATAAGTTGGAAAAGAAATTTTCTAACTGAAAGTCAAAATTTGTGTTCGGGTGGTCGCACTTCGCACCAAGACAACATCGTATCGGTTCCTGATTTTTATTCTTTCTGTAATGCACACATGTAAAACAAGATTAATTCTTTACCTTAACAATAAATATATAACTATAGAGACTAGAGAGGTGATCGATATATCATCTTATTATTTTTTTATATTTACAAAATCGACTTATGATACCAAAGAATGTGAGAGAAAAGAATTAGTGGATTACACATGTACTTTTGATGTGAGTGTGAGAATAAAGTAGGAATAAATAGTAAAAAGATATATCATTTTTCATAACTATATTTCATAAAATATATCCTTTCATGAAATATAGTTATTGAAATATAAAAAAGTATTTGGTGCAATAAATGGTACAAGGTAAAATTATGTAAAAAATAATAAATATACAAATCTATGAATTATTTTTTAAGTGATTAATGCTTAAGCAGGTTTATCAGAAAAGCCAAACTATGCTATTGAATATTGATATAAGATGCTTACCATTTTGAGATGGTTGCTTCAAAAAAACATTTTGAGATGGTTAAACCGTTAAATTTTATGAATTATATATAAATATATTATATTATACTAGCATTGTACCTGTGCAATGTCGTGAATGTGAGTAGTTTCTATCCGATAATATAGCATTTTTTATATAATACGGAGTATGATATTAAATAGTTTTACCCGATAACATACCGTTTTATTTTTTTTCTTTTTTCCATAAACTTTTTTCTTTATTTTTTAAACAAATTCTTAAAAAAAACTAAGCAACTTTTATTTTTACTTTAGAAAGTGTGTAATTATAGAATCATGTTTATTAGTGAGTGCGTAAAGTAGGAGAGAGAGATGAAGATTATTTAAGTGATATATTAGTAATTTTCTTTTGCTTAAATTGTAAGAGATTAATTAAAGTAAAAGAGAGAGTGCTAAATATATTATATAGTAGTATAGATATAAATATATAGTATTAAAGAAGTATACGTGACCTCTACATATTCCTACTTGCATACTAAAAAGGTCATTGTATCTAGTGTTGATCCTATTTTTATTTTTGAAATAAATGATGTATTCTTTTAAGTGAATAATGATGTAGATAATTAACAATAGAGTAAATTGTAATATTGTTCATATGGTTTGAATCAAATTTTTAAGTTCAATTTTGTTGGAATTCGAGAGAGATTTGTAAAGTAAGAGATAATTTCTTCATTACTCAAAGTATCGATATATGAAACAACTAAAGAATTTAATAATTTATAATAAGATCAGAAGCTAACTGACTTAAATAGAAATTAACAAATTCAAACAAAAAACTAACTAATTATATTGACGTGGCATTATTTCTACAAATTTTAAGGTTATGAAATTACATACAACCTTTCCTAATGAGTAATAACATAGGTTTGTTAAGTTTTACAAATAACTAGTTATTTCAAAAATTAATTAAAAACTGAAAGTAGGTTACATGTGGTTTAATTCACTACTAGAAATTTGACGATTCCTGACGACAAAAATCGTCAGTAAATGGTCGCTAAAAGCTAGTTCTGACGAATTTCAGACCAAAAAAGTTGGTCGAAAAAAACACCGTCGCTAAATTTCCGACCGAATTTACCGACGATAATCTCAACGTTTTCAACGAAACTGCGACGATTTGCCAACCGAATGTATTTTTATATTTTAATTAAAATATTACTTATACCGACTAATTACCCACGATCATTTGATTCAACAATTGGCTTGTTTGGACAAATAAAGATGACATTGAACGTAGTGGGACTTTGATTAACCCATTTAAATCAAGTTTTACAATGATTGATACAATGTTAACCATGATTCACCTATAACATATGTTTCTTTAATTATATTTATATATCCAATAGCATTTAATATTCATTTAATATTGCTCTTATTTATCGTGTAAACATATTGATCATATATATCTACAATTGTATTTATTTATAATTAATATGTAAAACTGTCGCTAAATCGTCGGTAATACCGATGGATTTCCGACAAAAGTACTAAAAGATCATAATGCAATTAATATTAAATAGAGTATATTATTTCTATATTTAATCTTATTAAAAACCATCTGTAATTCGTAGCTAATTACCGATGATTTTCCGACAAAATGTTTAAAAACATATTAGAATATCCAACAATTATTTTAATATATTTTTTTAATTATGATTTTAAAACCCTCGACGTTTTTCCGACTAATATATTTTTAAAAACCATAACATAATTAATATCAGATTAAATGTATTGTTTCTTAATTTATTCTTGATATCGTTGTTAATTCGTCCGTAATTACTAACGAATTTCTGACGAAACTTTTATAAAATCATTATATATCAATTATTAAATTAATTTTACTATAATTGTTTGAAACCGTCGCTAATTTGTGGGTATTACCAACGATTTTCCAACAAATTCATTTAAATACGTTATATATTTAGTTTTAAATTGATTAATTACTTTTATTAATTACTTTTGTTCTTTTTTTATGTTTACGTCGTTTTTTCGTTGGTACATTGTCATTATTTAGACACAATCTTCCGACGGTTCGTTTTTGACGCAAAACGGTTGCAAAACCGATGCTAATTTGTTGCAATTTGTGTTACAGTTTTTTGGTTGTTTTCATCGTAATAGTGTCATTATTTCGTCACTATTAGCGACGGTTTATAACTGTTGGAAAAAAACGGTCGGATATAAGGAATTTTCTAGTATTAACCAAGTTTTTTAATAAAGGGTTTAACTCTTACATTTTTTGCAATCATATGCTTTAGTCAATTGACTTCCTTTAACACGTTCAATTCTCAAACTTGTTTAAAAATATGGTTTAATCCTTAAATTTTTAAGGATTTAACTGCTTTTTAAGAGTAGAGTTTGACGACTAAAATGTATTTTGCGCAACAAGTTTGAGGTTTAAAATGTGCTATAAAAAGTCAAGGGACTAAACATAACAAGTTAGATGATTAAAACGTTTAAGAGTTAAACAATTTTAATTAAATATTAGGGTTTAGTTCATAAAAATGTATCCAACTTTACACATTTTGCTATTGTATATACTGAACTTTCAAACTAACAATTTAATGTATCAAACTTTTTAAAAGTTACAATTTTATGTATTGGGTAACTATTCTTCAGGTAGCAGGTAATTTTTTTTATTTATTATTCCACCTCACTTATTAATTGTCATGTGTGTATTATTTTTAAGAAATAAAAATAATAATAAAATATGAAGAACAGGAAGAAGATTCATAGTTTGCATCTGCAACAAGAACAAGTCCAGCAACCAAATCTGTATATCATGTCTCACAGATGAAGATGAAACCCTAAATTTGAAAAGAAGAAGTATATCATGTCTCACATCGATAATGAAACTAGTACGTAACCAAATCTCTAAGCCTCGATTAGGAGAAGACAAAACAACAACAAGAACCCTAAAATTCGCAGATGAAGATGAAACCCTAGATCTGAACTTGTTTTATGATTTGAACACCAGTTCATGAAAATCGAACACAAAAGAAAACCCCAAAATGAAAACCCTAAAATCGAATGGATCTGGAAGTCGAACCCTTTCGATGAGGATGAATCAACAACAGATTTAAACAAATCGTAACAGATGAAGATGTAACCTTTCGACGAGGATGAACTAAGAACCAGGTCTGATGGATGAAGATGAAGCAGGGAATGAACCATCTGTAAATCGAACCTTGAAGATGAAATCGCAACAAATTTAAACAAATCGCAACAGATTTAAACCCAAATCGCAACTTGAAGAACTGTAAATTGAATAACCCAGATCGATGAAGATGAAGCAGGGGATGAACCATCTCTAAATCGAACCTTGAAGAACTGAACTCGATGGTTTCAAATTGCCATCGAAGAACTGAAGATCTAGAAATCGTGAAAGGCATCTTGAAGAACCAAACTAGGCGATGAACCATCTTGAAGATTTCTTGAAGAATACTTCAAGAACCATCTTAAGAACCAGATGTTCAAATCGTAAAAGGGAAAATCGTGAAACCCACATTAACCTGAAAGTTTTTTTTTAATATTATAAAAAAAAGTTTATATTTTATTTTGAATTATTTTTTAACTTAATAGGCCATGTCACTTGCCATGTTATCATCCAAGTCATCAAAACCTATGTCACATCATCACAAAAACTTCTATAGCAGGTTAGATACATTATTTGGAAATTTTTTAAAACTTGGATACATCAAATGGTAAGTTTGAAAGTCCATTACATACAATAGCAAAAAATGTAAAGTTTGATACACTTCTATAAACTAAACCCTAAAAATTAAACCATACTTTACCAAAATTACCCATAATTAAATCACTCTCTACTATAATTCTTTGTGCGTGTGCAAATCGTAAGTTAAAGGTCTTGTATTCAATATGCAAGAATTCAAAACTTCACATGAATTTCCAATAAATGATCAATAAAAAATTTATATAAGAAAGATCACAAATCCATTACGAACATATTATTTAAAAATTAATTTTTTTAGACAAGTTGTGACTTTTTTATATATTCTTAACAAGCTATACTCTGGTTTTACAAATACTTGTAAATGTTAATAATAATAATTGAGTAAAAACATCATATTTAATTAATATTAATAATTTTTATTAAAAAATAGATAGAAAGTTAGATAACGGTCGGTCATCTAAACCATGTTTCCTACATTCGCAATAAAAAAAAAATAACAATACCTTTGTAAATTAAATTAGGTTGCTATTATTTGGTACTTATACTAATTACCCCTAATTATTACATATTTTTAGTATTAATTTACATTCTATTAAACACGAATACTACTATATAAAAGTACTAGATTAATTCCCGTGTGATACACGGGTTTATTAAAAAAATATGAGTATTAAAATTAACAGAGAATATTAAATAATTATAAGACACGAATATAATAATTCATATTGGTTAAGGTTAAATACTCGTGTAATACACGAGTTTGTTTAAAAAATAAATGTTAAAAATTAATAAAAATATTAAATATTATAAAACGCGAATGATTTAAGAGTTTAATAAAAAACAAAGACAAAAGATTTCAACACCAAAAGCAGCGATGGAAGCGTCGACGCAAGAAAGCTAATGTGATGACAAAAACATGATATTGTATTTTTTGTACAAGTTGCCGATTATTATGGTTACAATTATAAACTATTAAATTTAAATTTTAAAATTAAGGATTATCTTAAATATTAAAATCAAAATCAAAATATTAAATATACAACACATGGTAAATACGATTAAACATGAATTTAATAGTTTTATTATTTATCTTAATTCACATATTATTAGTTTGACTCTAAAAAGTCAAAATCAAAATTTTAAACTTACAAGAATGAACGGTTAAGATTAAATATTTTACTAAATGAAAGATCAAGATTATCTAATAACTTTTTTCTAATTAGTCTTTTATATATATTAGATTAGATTAGATTAGATTAGAAGATATAAATATATCTAATTATCTAAAGAAAAAACTGAAAAATTCGTGTAGTGTTTTGATTATTAAGTAATAATAATAATAATAATAATGATGATGATAATAATAATAATAATATTAATATTAATAATAATAATAATAATAATAATTATTATTATTATTATTATTATTATTATTATTATTATTATTATTATTATTATTATTATTATTATTATTATTATTATAGTTGCCAAATTAATGTTAAAGTTGTTTAACAACAATGTTTTTGTATTGTTCTCATCGTCTTGTGAGGTCCAACAACCCATCGCAATATGGGTCTCATTGCAAGTTAGTTGGTTCATAAATAATCACATTACGTGTTGGACTTTTGATGTCCTAGAGATACGGTTTTTTTAAGATTTAGTTTTGAATAAATTATAAACTTACAAGTTCACGTCATTCTAACATGACTTTATT
This sequence comes from Pulicaria dysenterica, assembly GCA_947179395.2. Lineage (NCBI taxonomy): Eukaryota > Viridiplantae > Streptophyta > Magnoliopsida > Asterales > Asteraceae > Pulicaria > Pulicaria dysenterica. The sequence continues at coordinate 99,313,390 of OX359289.1, forward strand.
ATAATTTTGGTTCCTCTTAATTTTGAAATGTCTAAAATATTATCCCGTTATTTTATTCATTTTGTTAATATTTCAATGATTTTTTCAATTATAAAATATATTTAAAACTTAAAGAAAATACAAAATTCAAAGATTATCTATTTTCCATCTCATTCTTCTCTCTTTTCTCCCTCTACGTTGCTAGCTTCTCTCTCTCTCTCTCTCTTGCTTTCTCTCTCTCTGGAAGACCATCTACGTACATCCATTGTTACTCCTTCGTCTACCACTATTATCAACCACCTTGCGATCCCCGACACCACATCACCATTTATCTCTCTATCTTTCTCTGTATTTGTCTCTCTTTTGCCTTAGGCTAGCCCGATTAGGGCTTCAATTTGGATATTTTATGTGTGGGTTAGGGTGATGATGGTGGTAAGGTATGGAATTTGGGGGATTAGGATGGAGGTGTTGGTGGTGTTTGACAAGTGTGATGACGGTTTATGTGATCTTCAAATTCTAGCGCTTCAATTAGGGTTTCTTTAATCTATGTTTAGGGCATTTTATTGTGGGTGTTTGTGTGTGTTTGTTTTGATGTGTTTTCTTTCTAGTGATAGGTGGAAGTGGTTTGTGATTGTGTTAGGCGGAGAAGGTGGTGGTGGTGGTTACGTCTTACGTCAGGTAAGGATGGTTGAAGATGGCGATGATGGTTGAAGATGAAAGAGACGTTGGCTGATTAGATCTCTTATCGTCAGAGGCGAAGACATTGGCGGTGATATTTGGTGTCGAAGGGGAGGTTGTGGCAGTTTGCTACTCTGTTTGGGTGGTTCAATTTTGGATGTTAAATCAATTTTGGAGTTTTCATCGTCATGCTAGCAAATCCTAGAAGGCACACTTTTTCTACTATGCATCATCAATTCATCTTAAGAATGAGTCTATTCCCACCGTAAGTCAACATGTCATCATGAAATAATCATCAATATTATATATTTACATCTATGCATCATAATAGTCAATCACATTGCATCGTTAACTAATTTATTAAATACATCATAAACAATCATTTGACTCGATCAATGGTGTACATCTTTAAAAGTCATCATAAAAATGGTAAAGCCTTTCGAAAACAATTTTGTCATCATACTCAGTTTTAGAAAAATAACCGAACTCACGTCAGGTCTAGCTAAACTGCTGAAGTAGTCGCAACGAGTCCTCAGCAAAACAACCGAGCTCACAGAACACCCTACAAACGATTTCAGATCTTGAATAACTAAATCTCAATTCAAAGAATCGCAAAACACACAAATCAAAAATCATGAATTGCAAACCACAATTATTTGCGATTCAACAAAATCGCAAATCCCTCAATCGAAAAGTGACAATCGAAACTAGTCCCCGTTCGCAATTCAAACAATAAAAAACATTCAATTGCAGGCAATCGAAAACCACACAATACCAAATCAAAGGGATCACGGATCACAAATCCTTAATGACCTAATCGAAAACTACCACTCGTCAATCTCATGAATCGAAAATTATAAGAGGTACTCGGCCTTAGGTGAATCAACCTCAATCGCCCTTTAAACCGAAACACAATTCTTGATTCATATGAATGAATCGTAAATTTCAAGAACACGGCTTTTACCCACTTTAAACATCAATCTTCCTATATTCTTATTTTAAGTTCATGTTTCTATACCAAAGTCATCCTAAACACATACTAACACACCACAATCATCAATTTCATCTTTCATCAACATTCAATTACCCAGTTTTATTAGTTTATTCTTTGTTTTGATACACGCGCAATCGACGGTTTCCAATTTATAACTACATAATTCATCACTGAAACCAAAAAATAACATACAACAGGGATTAAGAACTTACTTGGAGTCGATGAACCATGAGAATTCTTCAAAAATTCTCCTAATTATCACATTTGCTTGAAGTCTCTCCTCGACACACACACACACACACTAGCACTCACACGAAATCTTGGTCAAGTGAATAGTTGTAAGGCCATCCGTTATGGGCACGGGTAGGGCATCGGGTTGGTGGCGAGTTGGGAGGGGAACACCACCTCGGGTGGTGGTTACTCGGCGGGTTCCAAGCAGATCGGGTTCCAGAGCTCGCTCAACATTTCCCACCCCACACCCCCACATTCAACCAATCAAGTTTTCACTTTTTTCTTTTTTTTAAGTGAAAAAGAAAGAAAAAGTAAAAGGGGAAGGTATAACACTTGTAGTGGTAAGGGAAAGGGAAGGGGATGAAAAATGATGTGGCGCTGATATGGCAGTGGGAAAGGAAAGGGGGAGTATAACGGATAGCCTAACTCCCATATGTGTTTAAGTAGTCACGTAATTAATTTAATTAACTTTTAAACATAAGTTCTTAAACTTCCTTGTTTTAAAAAGTCACCACAAAACTTTTCCATTGCTTATAAAAATTTATTAATAACGCCCGACCAACTAAATGTTTTACTCCCAAATGTCATACAAATTAATAATCCATAAATACATCTAGTTAATACAACACTTACACATTAAATGCTCGAACTTTGAGTTGTTACTCTAGGGTTCAAATCATCCAAGTGATGAAAGAGTTAATTCATAGACAAGTTACAAGATATCAAAAACAGAAATTGATAGAGTTCATGTATCATTATAGACAGATGATGATGAATTGAATCAACCATATAAAAGACGTAGCCTCCGATCTTCAATCTTCTAGCTCAATCGGTTATGAATCTGACCTCCAGGCTTAATTCATTCCAAAAGTGTGTATATAGGTGCCGAAATCGCCCCCTTAGGAATATGGTATGAAACCCCATGTAAAAGTATGATATAATTTGGAATTAGGGTTCAAAAAAGTGAATGTTTAAGTATGTTGCCGACTCGACCTCACACCACGGAAATTTCTCTAGAATGTAAAAATCTTTTCGACATTAAATTGTAGTTCTATGAGTCTAGTCTTCGTGGTCACTTGAATCACTCCAATCCGAGTTTGTACTTTGTATGAGAGAGATATAGCCAAAACAAATAAGATGTGTCGAAGTTTTCAGTTTTTCTCATTTTCTTCCGTTTCGTCACAATTTTCCTCCATTTCTACTTCCAAGAGCCCTAAAACACATATTATAATAAAATAATCTATAATGAACATAATTTACCATAAAAGTGTATTAAAAGAATAAATTATCAAATATAAATTATATGAATATTTTAACCAATATTATTAACTGTTTAATTTCTATAGATACCCTTCAATACTCTTTTTAAATCACACAGATTATACATTTCCCCTCTCTTTATAATTTCTAAATCTTCTACTATTTAATGTCAACAATATTTCAAATGTCTTCCTCATCTTCGTTATTATTATCATTGTCTTCCCATGTTTCATCTAGAAGAAGGTTTCATATGAAAAATAAATTGTGTAGCCTAATCATAGGGAATTTAGATAATTCATCACCCTATAGTATATGAATAATAGACCCAAAAGGTAGAAAGAGTTAACACATTGTAAAAGTGCAAATCATTAATGCATAACCACATTACATAATTCAGTGTATTGTTTAATTACTTTTTTATATTTTACAATATGATGTTTAATTAAATTAGTTGGTTTTAATAAATTAGTTCTAATTTGTTTAGATTTTGTACTTTTTATATATGAATTTAATTCGTAACTTATTTAAAATTGATAAATATAACTTACTCTTAATTAAATTGTCCAATGTTGAAGTATAGGTAATTAGAAAACATTGATTCATTGAAGCATAGGTATTTTCTAGTTGAACTATGAAGAGAGAAAAGTGAATGATAGTAATATGGTGCTAAAATTATACGAAATATGAGAAGTGAGTAGCGTCAGAATTCTCATGCTCTAATAGTTAATCAATTTTGTTAATATAATATATTATTTAGTAATGCATAGTCCAATATTAAAAATATATACGTAAATAGTTGCTGTGATTTTAAACATACAACAAATGACGTAAAAATACAACGAACTTCGTCTAAAATAATATTATCTACAAAAAACTTTATTTTGTTTAAATATTACAAGAAACCTTCATTGTATATAATTAAGATTCAATAGAGGTGAGTGACTGTGGAGTTGGTGCAAGCGTAGACGTGCAGTGTTTCACCGATGATGGGTTTTGGTTGTTGCAAGAGAATACGATGATCCTAACGTAACTATACAATATGTGAGAGATATGTGTATCAAATTATCACATAAATTTAGTTTATCATGTGAAATTAAAAATCTCGAAAACTTTAAAATTATTCAAGATGAATTCACATGATAAAGTAGAGGTGAACAAATGGGACTAGTCCGACGAAGACCGCCAAGAGCGGACCAGCCCTGAACTGGTTCAAGACCTTCATGCTGGTCCTCGGTCCGGACCGGTCCGAAGGTGAAGACCGCCACGAACCGGTCCGACATTCGGTCCCAGTTAAGCCGGTCCAAGAGTCCAAACCGGTTCTAAAAACGAGTCGGTCCAGACTAGTCCCAAGTTTTTTTACAAATCCTCTATAAAAACCTCACCACCTCTACCATTTTTCTTTAACCAAACTTCTTTTTACATATTCACTCTATATTATTTTATCTACTATTAAGTTGTCAAAAAATTAACGGAAGGAAATCGAAAACCGGAAAGTATTAACCGAAACTTAAAATACAAAACCGCTGAAAAATATCTGAACGAAAACTGGACGGATCTGGACCTAAGTCGGACCGATCCGGACGAGTACCGGTCCGAAAAAAGACTGGACCGTCCAAAAACCGAATGGTCTTACGCGAAAACCGGTCGGCCGAGGACCGGACTGGCCCCGACACGGACTGATTAGGACTGGACCGGCCCCGAAAGAGTCCAGGACCGAGTTTGTTCACCAAATAAAGTCATTGTTTGATTAGAAAAAGGCTTATTTTACCAGATTATAATAATATTCTTATCTGTAATAAAATTTAATTTTTATCTAAAGTAATAAAATTCTTCTATAAAGTAAATATGTAAACGTATGTAGCATCATACATTAAATGGTAAAAAGAATTTGAAGTTCATTACGCTATCATATAATTACTCTATTTCATATATAACCATAGAGAATAATTACATTACATTGTAAAAAAAACAGTTGGAAGTTTGTTACGCTATGTCGGCTATGATATAATTACTTCATTTCATATATAACAACAAAGAATAAAAAATTTAATTAACTAATAAAACTAAAAGTTACTTCACACATAATTTAGTAATAACTAATTTTTTTTTCCTGATGATAACCCCTAATTCCCTAAAACATAAAAACTAAAAAGCATCAAACGATAACCATGAAGTCAACTAGCCTAACTTAAATTAGACTTGGGCCGGCCCGTGTATTGCCATCGACTGCAGTCCAAATAAATTGGAAATAGTGCAAAGGGCCGATGAGTCTTGGCCTCTTGGGCCTTAGAACTTGGAACTTGGAAGTGATATTTCTTAGTCAGCTTGGAAATTGGAATAGCAATCTTATTGTTGAATAGATAATCTTTAACCTAATAATTAAATTCGTCTATTGAAATACATATGATTTAATGATAGAAATCAAACCTTCAGAAAGACTAAGAATTAATCTTAACATGTGTTGCTCAATTTCAGTGTTTTCTTTCAATGATACAAATCGATTATAGAATAACAAGAATTAGGAACAAAACACTGAAATTAAACAAGAAATGAAACCTAATCAACCACAATCGGATGATTGATCTAGGGAACACCCCCTCTCTCGACAGCCAAAGGCTACGAGCCAAATACAAAACCAATATGTAACTTCTGCTTGACTAACAAACAGATTCACCTCCCTTATTCATAGTTTTTACCTCTAACTAACTACTAATCACATTACTATTATACTCCTAGAATTAATTAAATCGTTTTCTATCATTACTCCCTCCTTTTAAAAAGTCTTGTCCTCAAGACTTGCTTCCAAACGATGTAAATCATGAACTGGATTTTTTCAAACCAACAATAATCCCCAATAATAATAGCTTGAGTCAAACTCTTGTGCACCCCTTCATAAAGCTAATCCACAACTAAACAAATCCCATCAATCATGAAGATGTGATCTTCAATTTCATTTCTGACCCAAACAATGAGAACTTCAACATTATCTTTAGTTACCAAGTCAAATTGACTTTTTCGTTCATAATTGATGAAATAAGTGTTTCTAATCCAATTAATTGTTTAGGATTCACCATCACCACTCTATTTGTCCCTTGATAATCATCATCTGAATTTTCTTCCTCGCTCATCATTGTTGTCGATTCTACTACGGGATAATCAACATCCAACAACAAGTCTCTTTTTACTTTCTAATAATTGATGCTTGTTGAAGATACAACTAAAAATTAGATTCCTTAACAGAAACATGTTGCAGATCTTGATCCTTCATCCAAGCTATCATGAGTTTGCGAAATTTTGAATTCTCTACTCGACTAGCTTCTAAAATATTCAAAATAGCTTTGATTTCTTTCGCATCTGTTTGCAATTGATGAATCGATTCCTTATGGTGCTCAATACGTTGGTGTACAGAACGGGTTTCCATTGGCGATTAAGGAAAACAGATCGGGAAATAGAGATCGTGACGAGCAGCAAAAAAATTCCTATCGACAATTCTCAAATCGGTAACACAAAAGATAACATATCGAGAAAAAAAGTGGTAGGTTAAAATGGCAGTTTCCAAATCGATAGTTTCCAAATCAATAGTTTCCAAAACGACACTTACTAAATCGACAATATCGAAATTGCGAGTTTCCGAATCGGCTGGTCTATTACTAAAGAACGTTAGCTGAAATTGAATCCAAAAATTGATATTGGCTGTGGTAGAGCGTGGCAGGGTAGACCGATGATACAAATCCATTATAGAACATATAGAAATAGGAACAAAACACTGAAATTAATCAAGAAATGAAACCCCAATCAACCACATCGGAAGATTGGTCCAAGGAACACTTCCTCTCTCGATAGCCGAAGGCTACGAGCCAAATACAAAACCAATATGTAATTTCCGCCCGACTAACAAAGAGACTCACCTCCCTTATTTATAGTCTTTACCACTAATCATATTACTATTATACCTCTTACTAACTCATTTTCCTATCATGCTTCTTATAAATAAAAAAGAGAAAATTAAATACGAATAAATAAAATAAGCTAACAATTAAAGAAAGTAAAAAGAAGAAAGAATGAAAGGAGAAACAAATTAATGGAGGGGGAATGCATTTACCAACCATAGTAGCCTAAAATCTTGATTTCAAATTGTGACCCTAGTGCATGATCCATATTTACAGCAAAAAACTATTTAATTCCCCTAAAAATCTATCAACTTTATAACATACTCTCTATCAACACAAAGGTTATTTGCATTCTATAAAAAACTGCTTCTAACCTCCCAAATCAATAAAAAATCTCAGTTCACTTTGGGCATATCAGCACAGAATCAACACACAATCCACCTTTAGTATGTGTACAGTCGATCTGCATCATCGAGAACTTGATCTTCGTTGGCACCTTCGAGTCTTCGACCACAAAACTGCCAACACGATAAAGATTCCATGTCCCTAGTGTTGTCAAGTAGCATTGAGATATTGCTTGTTGACCATCTGAGGTTGAGAGCTGAAATCTCACTGGCTTTAGGTCCCAACCATGAATGTGGTCACTGTTGCAGATCCGCCGCCCAAACCGCCTGCCAGACCGCCCAAGTTGTAGGCGGAAGTAGAGGCTGTAGGTTCCGACTGGGAAAGGAAACTCCACCTCCCCGTCTACTTCAAACCACCAGATTTGCTGAAGATATGCCACAGACCGAAATCTACATTCAAGAAAACAAAAGATTTTAAATTTCTTCACCCAATCCATTTAGTTCTTCAAAACATTTAAGAATTGTTTGACATTGTGTCTCTAAAACTGAGTTTTGTGATTCAATCATCAGAATCAAATAATTAGCCTTAACAAACAGGGCTATAAGAGACAATGTTTGGATGTGCTTTGTTGTTTGCTGATTGTCAAGTGTTCACAAATTGTGATTTTGAAGGATTTACATGTAAATACCATATAATAACTTTCATAACATAAAGGAGTAGATGAGCTTTTTATATTTTTTATTATTTGTACCTAGATTCCTCGGTAGAAATCCGACTCCAGTACCTCCGATCATCGATGCCAGTTATCGATAAGCCGTTAAAAGATATCAACACGCAAGGCTTTCCGGTACCCTTATGTAACCAAACTTTCTGCACAAATTCAAAATCATATCAATAAACTCCATTACCATGAATTCATTCAAAACCATCATTACATTATTCATGCATGTAGCAGATTTTACACAAATGACCCAAATTTTGCACTCTGCTTGCTCTTCAAAAAAGTATTGTTTCTCACAATCGCATGAACGAAAAAAAATTCAATAAAATAAGCTCAAGATTATCATTAAAGTAGCTAACTTCACAATAAGCATCTAATTTTGCAATATTTTTAAGTTGAAATTCTTGTTCCTCACACATTTATATCAGAAAAAAAAACATAAATAACATCTTAATCGAGTTTAGCAATTTTTTTCACAGAAATCAGACAACTTTACCCTGTTTTTGTGTCTACCAAACCTATGTTAATTAACACATAACTTCTCCTATAAGGGATCAAGAATGTAATAAAAGCAACCAACTTTACAAAAATCTTGAATTGATGCATTCTTTTTAAAGATTCATTCTCTAGCCAGAGAAGGAGAGGGAAAGGAAAGAAAGGAAATCCTTTTCTTCCAAATCCTCACACTTTTGAGAGCAAAGGAATTAATGCAAATTAGGCTTACATTTGCCCTCTAAATGAAGCTAGAGAATGCCTCTTTATGTGGTTTTCTTCCAAATCCCAAAAGGGTGTTTGCAGAATAGCGCAAAAGGCAATGTAAGAGAGACATAGAAGATACATATCTTGTTGCCCTCTTTTAGGTCAAAAACCCCCAAAACGATATGAATTTGTTTAGAAAATCATATGATCAATTGAAAAGTTTTAGGGTTAAAATTTGTTGTTAGTCAAAACCCAAATCAATACAAAGGCATACATTCTAATTACACATAGAATCCTCACCTTTGTGTCTCCATCAATGGAATTAGGTCGAGATAATCTTGCATAAATGTCTTTTTTGCATAAACTTGAAGGTAATTCATTATCTTCATCATCAAACACCCTGGATATAATAGAATGATAATTCTCAGGCAATTTCGATTCCCACACAAAGTCAGCCGACGAAGCACCACGAAACGCACGATTAAGAGCTGCGAGCCGGCAGATCTCTTGAGGGTTCAAGTGTACAAGAACAGAACCCACCACGCTTTCCGGCAAATCACCCAGACCCGTCTCCGGCGGCACCGCCGGAGCCGACGGCGTGCTGCACATAACAAGAAAAGACGAAAAACCAGATCCCATAAGAACAAACAACACGAGCTTCGAAACTTTGTTGTATTCTTGATTGGAATTAAGAAGATTTGGGAAAATCTGAGATTGATTTTGGTAGAGAGAGAAGGGGGAAATAAAGAGGGGAAAAGCAGATGATCAAATTGGGTTCATTTATAGCTGTGGATGGCGAAAGATTATATCTACAAGACAACAACCCTTTCTTTAATCAGGATGGATTAAGATAAGGGTTAGGATAAGAGTTTTTTTTTTTTTTAACTTTAATTTTTATTTTTGAAATTAGTTGGATATATTATCCATGAAAATAGCAACGACCCTGTATGATAAAAACATGCCATTGCCGTTGTATTAGAATGTGTGTATCTTCTATCTTTTAATATATATAAAAGACTAATTTGAAAAAAGTTATTAGATGATATGGGCTCTTTATTTAATATAAAATTTAATCGTAGCCGTTAATTCTTTTAATTCTAAAATTTTGATTTTGACTTTTTTAAAGTCAAACTAATATGAATTAGATAAAGATAATCCTTAATTAAATCAGTGATAAATATAAAAAAGTTATCTTTAATTTTAATATGAATTTTTTAGATATATACTTTATTAAAATTAAGAATAAGATTAGATTTAAATTAATTATATTTATCTATCTAACTAACTAAGTTTATTATTTAATAATATAATATAATAAATTGGACTTACTTATTGCTGGTCATGCCATCTGGGGATTGACGCCGTCTGTCATCATTTTTTACCACATTTTTCGCGTTTTATAATATTTAATATCGTTTATTAGTGTTTAATATTTATTACTTTTTATAAATCATCTCGTTTGTTACACGGGTATTTAAATGATAATTTGAACATTTAATTTAACAAAAGATTTAATCATAGTCGTTAATTTCTTTAATTATAAATTTTAATTTTGACTTTTTAAAGTCAAACTAATGTAAATAAGATAAAGAAAACTCTTAATTAAGTCAATGATAAATATTAAAAAACAGCTCAACAATAAAATTGTAAATATCAAAAATAATAACGACTAATTAAGTAAAGGGCAAACTGCACTATAATACAACGAACTTTGGCTAAGCTGCCAATGTATACAACGAACAATTTTTTTTGAAAAAAAATACAACAAACTTACATATTTCTCCCAATTTATACAAAAGGTAACCTGAAGTAAAGGTAACCGGTTTTTTTATTTCTTTTTGTATTTTTATAATTTCATATTCAATAGTTCTTCAAGATGTTCTTTGTGTTCTTCAATTTTCATGTGTAAACCCAGAATCAAACCAAAATCTTGCAACACAAACATCTAATGCATACAAAAAACCATAATTAAAACTCGGAATCAAAACTCACTAATTTTTGTTACACAAACATCATATGAACGGAATTTTTTTGATTCTTATGCACGACTAGGTTACTAAAAACCATAATCAAAACTCAGATTATGCAACACAAACATCATATGAAACTCAAACCATATCTGGAAAGTTAAAACACGTGAATCAATACTCAGATTTACAAAAACCTAGATGAAGATGAACAGATCTATAGTCCTACACTTACTCAAATACCAGATCTGAGATTTGAACAAGAAGACAAACACATGGTGCTGGGGTGGAGATTCAGAACAAGAATCAAACCAAAAACACTAATGGAAGTCGAAGCAGCGGTGGTGCTTTGAAGGCGGCGGTTCAATTTGAACCCTAATCTCTGTTCTTCGAGGATGGTGAAGGTTTGAACCCGAATCTCTGTTCTTCGAGGTTGAAGGCAGCGATGGTGGTTATGAAGAAGGCAACGACGGTGGTTGAGGCCTCGCAATGGCGGTGGTTGATGTCTTGCAACCCTGAAATCAAGTGGCGGCAGCGGTGGTATGCGAAACCCTAAGGCGACGAGGCCGATGTGGATTAAAGACGGCAGCGGCGGTGGTTCTGTTTAGATCTGAAGGCGGTGACTGAATGAAGGCGGTGGTTCTGTTTGGATTGAAGGCGGCGGATGTGGATTGGACGGTGCGATGCCGGAGGATCTTGAAGGGTGGTGGCGGCGCTGCGTTTGATCTTGAAGGATGTATGGTGCTCTTATCAGTGTTGAAGATATGAGTGCAGATGTTTATTTAATTAAATATATTAATTAAATTAATATTTTAGACAAAAAATAAAATAGAAATAAGGTAACCGGCTGATATATTCAAAGTGACCTATTATAACAGGTCACTTGTATACAATGTGAGTTACAAGTGAGTTTGTTGTATTTTTTTTACAAAAATATTGTTCGTTGTATACATTGGCAGCTTAGCCAAAGTTCATCGTATTATGGTGCAGTTTGCCCTTAAGTAAAAGTATTACAAATTAATATTATTCAAATGCTTCCACTTATTTCATTACGACTAATTGCATATTGTATATTCCATTCGTTTTCTAATTTCTACTCCCGATATTAATTAATTGATTAATCTTTTACCTTAACAAGCTAGCTAGCTAGCACTAATATTTAGTAATAAATAATTAATATAGTTTTATTTCATGTTTTATAAATATTTAATAATGTTTATTAATTTTTAATATTTATTATTTTTTTAAACTATCCGTGTGTTACACGGGCATTTAAACTAGTATAATATAGAATGATTATTAATCCTTAAATAATTTTTTTGTGTTTGTTTTTCACATATGATTTTGACTAACTATGTATTGTTATGTATAATTATAGAATAGATGTTATTATCTTTTAATATTAGATAAGATTATTAGAGATGTGTATTATTTTACTTATGATATTTGAATCTTAAATACTTATCTGTTATACTTATGTCAATAGAGGATTACTCCTCTATTTACAATATTTATAACTTACTCCTCTCTATTCTTTATCTTATTCTCTCAATATTCACAATATTAATAAGTTGTTTTAATTCAAATGTTCCGAATTTATTACCTCAAATATATTTAGATTAAGAACGCTTGTAGAGATGTATTTCAATGATAATTACAGTCATCATCAATTAGGGAGTGACAGATGTTTGACTCAATCGTTATTTGGTTGTTATTTTTGTGACGAGCTCGGCAATTGTTTCTTTTATTTCTAAGTAATGAAACGAATTTAATCTTCTAATATATATAAAAGACTAATTTGGAAAAAATTATTAGATGATCTGGACCCTTTATTTAACAAAAGATTTCATCTTAGCCGTTAATTCTTTTAATTCTAAAATTTTGATTTTGACTTTTTAAAGTCAAACTAATATGAATTAAATAAGGATAACTCTTAATAAATCATTTAAATCAATGATTGAATTAAAATTAATATTTGTAATATATTATTACACTTTTACCACACCTCTCGTGAGATATTATTTCTTTAGATTAATATTAATATTTTATTAAAGTTTTACCTAATTAAACGTATATATTTATTTTATTTTTGCAAAATTTTTATATTTTTAGGTAAATAGATTTGTTACATTAAATATGAAATTTTTTTAATCTTGTCTTTATTTGTATGATTTAGTTTTAAAACAGGTAGATAATCACCTATATATTACCTACGATTACATGTTTAAACCTTATTTTTGTTATTTCTTTACTTTGACATTAAAGATCATATTGTTCTCATTTTTTTCATTCTCTTAGATATCAATTATGGAGAATAAACAACAAAAAGACCTTCGTTCGGAACCTTCAACAAAAAGAAAGTAAAGACCGGTGATAAACACTTCATATGGACATTTTACAGTTATTTTACTATACATCTAACAATTTCACACTAACAAAATTTATACTTTATTTCAAACATCTCACATGTTTATGCACGGAGTGATAAATTTATATATTGAAAGAATAAGCTTATAATATCATTAAACTATTTTTAGAATATCTTTTATTAGTTAAAATCCTCTATTTCAGGATATATTCAAATTATTATTAGAATTTTTCTCACTAATCATTCTTATTTATTTTCTAAAATGGCTAACAACTATCATCGCAAAATAGTAATTTATTATATGTTTCATATTTTATTATCGTGTTTCATTAAACCTAATTAAAAACATTTATCGTTTATTCATATCCAATGTATAATAAACAATATTGGTAGAGCATACAAATAATGCTCGTGACATTCATTGTTGTGATACACCTTTAATGATTTACAATTGTTTACTATACATGTTAGTACTGTTTAATACAAGAAAACGTTTAATTTTTTTTAATCATCCCCGTGTTATACTAGTTAATATTATACAAGTTGGTAGTTATGATAATATAAAAATTAGTAATAATTAAAAGGGTTAAAGCCATAAAATAACGGTATACTTTTCCCATTTTACCATTGTGGCACGTCATGTTTTTTTTTACACATTTGGCCAGTCAACTCATTAAAAACGTGTCATTGTACCAAAAAACGACCTGCAACTTTTCCAGCCGGTTTCTCATCGTTTTCGCTAATTTTTTTATCGTTTTCGCTAATTCTTTTTGCATAACCTTGTAAATAATCATTTTACCTTTCAAAGGACACCAAATTCATGAATTTACATCAAGTGTAGGCCAAGAATTTGCTAATTAAAGTCGGTTATGGCCATCTTAGTGTTTTTTAAAGAATTGATTCACTATAAACTCGTTTTTGGCCATTTTTTATACTACTTTAAAGATAACTTGATTACCTTTTCATAGGATCAAGAATCATAAATTTTCATGATGTATTAATGGAGAATTTCGAGATTGAAGTGTTGGAATGTTGTTTGATTTTAGTTAAAAAACAGAGCAGGAAAAAAAACTCATTTTTCGCTCGATTTTTACTCGTTTTACATAATTCTTTTTACAAATTATTATGGATAACCTTTTTACCTTTCAAAGGACACCAAAATCATGAATTTTCATCAACTATAGGCCAAGAAATTGTTAAATAAAGTCGGGTATTACCCCTTAAGCACCCTTACGGTATTTTTGATGAATTGACACATTTTAAACTCGTTTTTATTCGTTTTTTTTGTACTACTTGATAGACAACTCGATTATCTTTCCATAGACTCAAAAATTATTAATTTTCATCAAGTATAAATGGAGAATTTCGGGTTTAAAGTTTTGATTTTAAGATGAAGAAGAAAATGGGGAAAGGTGATCTGCTATAGCAGGTCAAAATAAACAAAATGGGCACATTAACACGTTTTTTTATAAGTTAGCTGACCAAAAGTGTAAAAAAAACATGACGTATCATAATGGTAAAATGGGGAAAGTAGACCGTTATTTTATGGCTTTAACCCTAATTAAAACTGTTTAGACATAATATAATAAGTTGAATGATAGTTGGTATAACAATATACTAGATAAGTGACTCATGTATTACACGGACGAGTATAAATAACATATATAAAAAAGTACAGTTAAATATCTGACGTAAAATAGTATTGCATTACAAAAAATTTGTTTATATTAGAGAGGAAAATCATGTAATATACGTGTGATGCGAAAATTTTATTGTAATATAGTAACGAACATAAACCACGAATATTATTTATATTACATATCAAATCAAACTTTTTGTAACACTTTTTTGTATGACACATTAATCATTTTTCAAGTGGGTATACATAAATAGAGATGATACAACTCATTATAAAATGTGTTCTTTCTCATCTATTAGTATCATATGTCTATGCTTGTAAAATTTGACATATTATTGTTGTGGTAATATGATTTTCAAAGAAATTAAATATTAACTTTGAGAACCCAGTTTTTATAGTCTCCACAATTTCAACAAAAGAATTGAATTTGTAAACTATGCCATGATGATGAAAAGAACACATAAGGAGTTAGAATGCAACAAAAATAACATAAGGAGTTAGAATGCAACAAAAATAACTAACAGAAGTGTAAAATACTTCTCTATTATTACCGATGTGTTTATATATTTAACACTAGTGATTTCAATAAGCATTATCCAATATGTGTTATAGTTATCTCCTAATCAGATAAAAACTATTCACTTAAAGGAGGTTTATCTAATAAACTAACAACTACTTATTTGTAGGTTAACAGCAAAGGATTAGAATGATTTTTGGAAGATAAATGTTTTAATATTTTATAACAATTATTACAATCTACAGAAACGTTAATAGATAACGCCGATAATTTCAAATGAAATAATGAATATATTAGCAAGTATTTAATCTACATATACATCAGTAAATGTTAGTTTGATCTTAAAAAGTCAAAAACTTATTTTTCAGATTTAAAATAATAAATGACTAAGATTAAATATTATGTTAAATGAAGGGTCATGATTGTTTAATAAATTTTTTTGAATTATTCTATTATTTATATTAGAATATTGTTTTAGGTCAAAAGAGAGTCACATGCCATGGGTTGGTAGCAAACAGATTTAGAAAGAAAAAGAAAAATAGTACTTTTAATTGCGTTAAATGGCTTTTTATTCCTTTAATTATTATCTTTCACTACTGATTTTAACTTTTTTTTTTTTTAAATTTTTCATCATAAATTTTTGTTACAGCATGAAGTCATCAACAATGAGATGGTAGCTTGGTGATAGTAATACACCATTTACTAATTTTCTAGATCTTTAGATTTTCAAAAGGTCAATTACTACTATAACTCGATCATTCGTTCACACTATAGTCAACTATCATATCTTCTTTCCTTATTTAATATTTTTCAATATAATTAAGCATTAAAACGTAACTTCAGATAATGTTGACTAAAACATTCTGATTTGACTTTAAAAGTCAAACCATCATATTTAAAATATAGAGGCTTATCATAAAACTTGCGCATAAACTTTAATAAAGTTTTATACTTCTATTCACATTCTTTAAACATAAAAACCTGGTAATTATAAACTTTTGGTACATGTTACAACGTATGTTTTCGGAATCTCTATCTATCTATCTATCTATCTATCTATCTATCTATCTATCTATATATATATATATATATATATATATATATATAAGGCATGTAAATTTTCTAAAAATAACCATAAATTGAGTCTTAATTAATCAGTCATAACCTTCAATTTTAAAATTATTTCATCCTTAAAACAATTTTGAAAAGATTAAAAACGTGGATAAGAAATTTTAATTTCAAATAATTCAATTTCAATTTCGAAATATTAATTTTAAATCTATTGGGAGGGGGGTTAGATGAATATTTTAAGGGGGTTTTATAAAACATATAAGGAGGTTTTAAGAAAATGTGAGGAGATTTTATAAAAATTGTATATTAATGTAATTAATTATAAGTTATTTATAAATTATTTTTAGTAACTTGTGATATATTTTGTTTAGAGAAAAAATAATTATATATTTACGACCGTCTTATTTTTATCTACGTTTTGATATAAATTTTATTGTAATGTGACACTTTTTTAAAATTATTATATTTTCATCACAAATGTGATATTTCATTTACTGCATTATTTTTATTTAAAATTTTAATATCTTAAATACACTTTCGAAATACCCGTGCGTACACGGATCAATAAACTAGTACAATGGTATATGTAGTGTGTATTTGATTTAACCTACTTGTTTGAAATTTTACTAGAGTTAAAATACGCGAAACTTGCAGATCGAATATGTAGATGATGATTTTAGTGTGTCAAATACAAATGGGGAGTCCTTGTATATATCATGATGTATCAAATCGGTAAATTATAAAAACCGTGTCTGTGATTAATACCAAAATCATGATCATTGATATTTGATTTGCATAGCACAATCTAAAGAACTTGATATGTAATTTATGAATCACTTATAACAATTGATCATGAAATACGAAAAAGAAATACTAAATTCATCAGAATAGAGCAAAATGTGTGCAAAATAGGTATTTCAATCTTAATTTTTTTTAAATATCACGTTTACCTTAGTTCCGTTTTAGACGTATCTTAGGTTGTTACAAAGTTCTCTAAACAGGTACCTAAGTATGACAGTAAATATCACTATATCTTATGTATAAAATCAAATATATCAGTCCTTCCTAAGGAAATGCTATGGCTTGTAAAAAAGGTGTACAAATGTGCGTAATATAAACTAATAATACTAAAGCAGGTGAACATTATTAAAAGGTGTGGAAAAAAACAATTAGAAAAACATAAAACAAAACAGGAAAACGTGTGTATGAGTCAGCGCCACACGACAAAAAGAATACCGTGGTTCCGCTTTCCTGTACCATGTGGCACCACGTCATATTGTTATCCATTGAAAATGGGAGATGATATTTCCACTTATAAAGTTGATTCATCCACTAAAAACTAAGGATGTAAACGAGCCGAGCCAAGCCGAGCCGAGCTTGACCCTTATCGAGCCAGGCTCGTTTAGGATTTTTTAAGCTCGAGCTCGAGCTCGGCTCGTTTAGAGCTTATGATGTTGAGCTCGAGCTCGGCTCGTTTAATATTCATGAGGCTCGGGCTCGACTCGTTTAGGCTCGTTTAAGCTAGGCTCGTTTAGACTCGGGTATTATTTTGATATTTTTATTAAAACTATATATATAATTATTAAAAATATAAAATATAAAGTATAAAAATATATTATATATGGAGCTCGTTTAGGCTCGTTTAAGCTCGCGAGCCCACTCTTTAAAGCTCGAGCTCGGCTCGTTTATTAAAAGAGCTTTAATCTAGGCTCGAGCTTGTTTAGGCTCGGCTCGTTTCGAGCTTTTAACGATCCGAGCTCAAATAGCTCGCGAGTAGCTCGACTCATTTACATCCCTACTAAAAACTCATGATTCACTAATTTGTAACATAGCTTCAAAGATGTTGTACATTTAGTGGATGAATCAAATTTATAAGTGAAAGAATCAACTCCCTTTTTCAATCCTTTCCCCTCCTTTTCCTTTCCATTTTCAACATTTATTCTCACTCGTCTTTCTTTACTTCATTTTTTTTTAAACTTCATTTTTCCATTCGGTGTTCTTCGGCATGCGTTACTTCATTTTATTTTTAACTTTTTCCCCTCGTTAATTTAGCTTTTACTCTCACCATATAATCTACAGTCCAAATGTACCGTATTGGATCTTGAAACTAATTCACATAATTCACCAATAAAAATATAAAAAAAAGTAAGTAACACAACAGGTTACGAGTGAACAATATAAAGTTAGAGTGATGAACCGAGTAATGCATCACTACATCATAGTAAAAAAGTAATATATTAGGTTCCGTTTGTTTTACCATAATGTAAAACAATATAATGAAATTGAAATCAAATTATGTTGTATATTATGTTTTATATCATTATTTGGAAGATAATCAAATTCTTTGGAGTATTTATATTCTTTAAGTAAAAGAATGTCATTGCATAACTAAAATGAATGAAATTAAAATCATTTTCATTCATTCACATCACGTTAAAACAAACGGAACCTTAGAGTCAAAAACCAACGTGATAATATAGCATTATGGAGGGGCACCACTCCAATGCTCTAACTGCAATTTTCACTTTTGGTAGACTTTATATTTGACGTGTAGTAACCACAAACACAAAGCATATATATATAACAACCATGTTGAAATCTTTAATTAATGACACAATATTTTGACTAGTAACAAGAAAAAAAGCAATGGGGTTTGGCAGAGATTCGTAACATACATACATATAACATATATATGTACGTTGTGGTACTAAGCCAGTACACGATTCTCAAATCCGAAACTAAGCAACAACTTTCTTTGATGGTGATATGCTTCAATATCTTTGGCAAAATGACGTTGCCAACACCCATTTTTAGTATAAAATTTAAATTTGTGGTTGGAATTATGTGCTCTTTGGTCGTTTTGGGGCATGGGGATGGTGACATCTAGAGGTGCACAAAAAATCCGAATATCCGATTTTGTGCAAAAACTATTCGAACCGATTTTTTATAAATCCGGTTTTTTTTCAAACCGGAACGGATTTAACCGGTTTTATCCAATCCAATCCGGTTTTAATCCGATCCGAAGCCGGTTAAACCGGTTACACTTTTGTCCGAGAAAATCCGGTTTTAATCCGTACGAAACTGGTTACACCTCTGTCCGAGAAAATCCGGTTACAATCCGAAAATCCGGACCCAAAATACCGAAAAAATCCGGTCCGGATTTTATCCGATCCGGATAAAATTAAAATCCGAAGATGTGCACACTTACATCTTTGGCCTGCTGGATTTGGAATAATTCATAGCACAAGTTTATAACTTTTACCCGATGATATGTATATTTTACTCTATGGTTCGAGGTTGTGTTTAGAAATTGGCTTTTAGCTTTCGTGGTCGATCTGTAATTGTTAAAAAAGTGTTTGGTATTAAATTTTAAAAATATGGGAATTATGTTTTTTTCGTTTGCAAAACTACAAACATGATTTTGAAAAGTAAGTCTACTGTCTACACATGCTTTTACTTGGGATATGGTAAAAATGCTTGTAAATTTGTTTTAAATGTCTCCTAAATACGATATTACATTTTTTTTTACAGTAAGAAAGATATATTAGGAGAGTGTTTCGGGTCGTCCATTATACAACATGGCATAATCTGAGATATTATAAACCAAGACAACAAAAAGTTGCCATCAACGATACAAAACAAAATCCAAGAAACAACAATCGAAAAACAGAACAAAAAACAGTTTAATGATCAAAACATGTAAAAGGAAAACAACACCAGTCACTCCAACAATATGAAGAAGCATCCCCACCAGGCGCCAGCCCTATGTTTAATCCAGAAGGAGTGAGTCTGGATTTGGCTGCACACCGATGGTATCCTGCTCGTATTTGAGTTTGAGAAAACTCTTTCGTTCCTGCATCTCCAAGCCACCAAAAGCACGTGTATAATACTCCCATAAGGCCTGAAGTGTTTTACCACTAAGACTCAGAGTGTTCCGTCAACTAGGGGTGTTCATTTTCGGATATCCAGATTTTCGGATATCCGAATTTCGGATATCCGAAATTTTCGTATAGTTGATTTCGGATATCCGAAATATCCAATAATTTCAAAAAATACAATTTTTATATAATTTTTAAAAAATATATAATTACTAAATAACGATATTTTAAACTTTAATCATAAAAAATAGCTCAAGTATGTTTCAAAATGAAAAAAATAAATGTATATAAAACTATATATGTTAAGAAAACTAAATAAATAAGCAATAAAAAATAAAAAGTGAAAAAAAATTCGGATATCGGATATCCGAAATATCCGAAACTTCAAGAAAACACTATCCGAATCCGAATCCGAAAATTTGGATATCCGAATTTTCGGATACTTTCGGATCGGATTTTTGGATTCGGATTATTTTGAACACCCCTACCTCCAACACACCCCTACCAATAGAACATTGCGTGAAGATGTGGTCTTCCGATTCATCAACACTACCGCAAAGTGGACAAGACAAGGATAAAAGGATTACCCCCTCTTGTGTAAGATGACCTTGGTAGGAAGATGTTTGAGAGCTATTCTGCAAGCCATTACGCAAACTTTAAGAGGCACCTACATGATCTAATAAAACTGGAAACTACTTGACAAAGATTAAATAATTTACTCTACCTTGGTAGGAAGATGCTTAAATAATTTGCTTCAATTCCAAAGTCCATTTAAATTAAATCAGTTTTAAACCTCCAAAATTTCGATCTATAACTCTCTAGTTTTTTTAAAACTTTATCAGGTGCATTGAAGAGGGAAACAAATAGGTGCCAAGACTCCCCAAGACCGATTTTAACAGAGTGATCTTCCCTCCTATTGACAAAGATTTAGCTTTCCATTTAGAAAGCTTAGAAAGAAATTTATCAAACAAAGGAGATCAGGATTCATATTTATTCATCGAGGTACAAATAGGGAGGCCAAAGTAAATAAACGGAAATGAACCAGTGTTGCATCTGAACTTGTTAGCCAAACACCCGACTTCTTCTTCGGCCACGCCCAATCCATAAATAGTGCTCTTTCCAATATTAATCTTCAATCCTGAAGATAACAAAAAACAACCCAATAGGTGAGACATGATGAGTGGACCACCATTTGGAAGTTAAAGACCATGAAATGAAAGACTCCTTTTTCATGTGCTTCTTCCATCACCATATAAATACGATATTACATAAATCTTGCTTTTCATATCACAAAAAGTTGATAGAATTGTATGCAACATATTTTGATATGTTGTTTTAAACGGGCATAATTTTCAATCTTCGCGTATAAAATATATATATTTTTTTAAAATTTCATTGTCTTTTTTCTGTAACTTAAATGCAATACCATAAACACGGGGTTTATCTTTTAATTTTTTAAATATTTCTAAATGAAAAAGTATATATTTGTAATGGATCAATTTTGTAACTAAGTGAAAGTCGAAAATGAAAGCATGTGAATGAGTATCGCTAGAAAATAAAAATAGAGGAAACAAGCAGTCAAGCACGTACGTGGTTATTAACTATATTTTTTTTAATCATCGGAACACATTTTTTTTATTAAGGAGTTTTCCCGGTTAAGGCTCTTCTCGGGGCGCCGAGCCTTTGACTCAGATCATCCGTTGATAGATATTGGAGGTATAAAACGATATACAGCTTAGTTAACTGAAATTAAAGCCTTAATGTTAAAGATTTTACTTGAAGCATAAACAGCCTTTATAAGTTCATTTTTGTAACAAAGTAATTCTTAATTGAGAGACTCTATATAACCTAATAGCACCACCAAAATCACTATTTACTACGGTCACAAATCATTTCCAATTGTCCCCACTTATTCACCCCTTATTATCACTAATCGTCACGAAAATTTATCACAATGTCTTTATTTGTCGTCGCGGCATAGCGCGGGTACCCTGCTAGTATATATATATATATATATATATATATATATATATATATATATATATAGGGTGAGGTTCAACATAGATACCCTCTTAAACATAGATACCAAAGTCTCAATCTCAGCCACTCATTTAAAATGGCAAAATAGGAATTGAAACAATTTGAAATAAACCCACGCGCATCCTACAACCATTCCAAATTCAGTTTATTTTTTATTTTTTTTACCCCTTAAATCTTTAAATGATCATAACTATTTTAATTTTTTGAGTTTGAGCAAAAAAATTATACCAAACTTCTCATTTTTTAATCCTCTTTCAAACGAGATCACTCTTCCTATATTTCTGGAAAAAAATTTCTTGACGAAAATGATATGAATGACGAAAATAATCATTTTCGGCTGTTGGAAGAGAGTAACACCTACCAGTTTAATCATTTTCGTCCATCGCCTTCATACCCATAACACCTAACAGTTTTCATCGTTTTCGGACATCTGTTCACCATTTTTTTTACGAAATTGATGAAAGCAGGTGACGAAAATGATATGAAAATGACGAATTTTTATCATTTTCGTCACCAGCTTTTACGTGACATACAGGTGACGAAAATGATAGGGCGAGGTGACGAAAATGATAGGGTGAGGTGACAAAAATGAAAGCAGGTGACAAAAATGATATACAGGTGACGAAAATGATAGGGTGAGGTGACGAAAA
Organism: Pulicaria dysenterica; assembly: GCA_947179395.2. Lineage (NCBI taxonomy): Eukaryota > Viridiplantae > Streptophyta > Magnoliopsida > Asterales > Asteraceae > Pulicaria > Pulicaria dysenterica. Next base: position 99,336,317 of record OX359289.1, read on the forward strand.
TGATATACAGGTGACGAAAATGATAGGGTGAGGTGACGAAAATGATAACAGTTTTTATCATTTTTACGTGACATACAGGTGACGAAAATGATATGAAAATGACGAATTTTTATCATTTTCGTGCCCCCTGTATATCATGTAAAAGCAGGTGACGAAAATGATATGAAAATGACGAATTTTTATCATTTTCGTCACCTGCTTTTACGTGACATACAGGGGGGGCACGAAAAATTACGAAAATGACGAATTTTTATCATTTTCGTCACCTACATTTACATGACATACAGGGGGCACGAAAATGATGAAAAAAATCGTCATTTTCATCATTTTCGTGCCCCCTGTATGTCACGTAAATGCAGGTGACGAAAATGATAAAAATTCGTCATTTTTATCATTTTTGTCACCTGCTTTTACGTGACATACAGGGGGGCACGAAAATGACGAAAATGGTGAATTTTTATCATTTTCGTCACATGCTTTTACGTGACATACAGGGGGCATACAGGGGGGCACGAAAAAGATAAAAATGATAAAAATGATGAATTTTTATCATTTTCGTCTCCTGCTTTTAAGTTACATACAGGGGGGCACGAAAATGATGAATTTTTTTATCATTTTCGTCACATGCTTTTACGTGACATACAGGGGGCACGAAAATGATGAAAATGGCGACTTTTTCATCATTTTCGTGCCCCCTGTATGTCATGTAAAAGCAGGTGACGAAAATGACGACTTTTTCATCATTTTCGTGCCCCCTGTGTGTCACGTAAAGCAGGTGACGAAAATGATAAAAATTCATCATTTTCATCATTTTCGCGCCCCCTTGTATGTCATGTAATAGCAGGTGACGAAAATGATAAAAATTTGTCATTTTTATCATTTTCGTGCCCCCCTGTATGTCACGTAAAAACAGGTGACGAAAATGATAAAAATTCGTCATTTTCATCATTTTTGTGCCCTACTTGTATATCACGTAATAGCAGGTGATGAAAATGATAAAAATTCGTCATTTTCATCATTTTCGTGCCCCCTTGTATGTCACGTAAAAACAGGTGACGAAAATGATAAAAATTCTTCATTTTTATCATTTTCGTGCCCCCTGTGTGTCACATAAAAACAGGTGACGAAAATGATAAAAATTCGTCATTTTTATCATTTTCGTGCCCCCCTGTATGTCACGTAAAAACAGGTGACGAAAATGATAAAAATTCGTCATTTTTATCATTTTCGTGCCCCCTCTGTGTGTCACGTAAAAGCAGGTGACGAAAATGATAAAAATTTGTCATTTTCATCATTTTCGTAAAAAAAAGGTGAACAGGGGTCCGAAAATGATGAAAACTATTAGGTGTTATGGGTATGAAGGTGATGGACGAAAATGATTAAACTGGTAGGTGTTACTCTCTTCCAACAGCCGAAAATGATTATTTTCGTCATATATCATTTTCGCATTTTCGTCAAAAAATCTTTTTCCACAAATATAGGAAAAGTGGTCTCGTTTGAAAGAGCATTAAAAAATGAGAAGATTGATATAATTTTTTTGCTCAAAGTCAAAAAACTAAAATAGTTATGATCATTTAAAGATTTAAGGGGTAAAAAAAAACTGAATTTTGGATGGAGCTGTAGGATGCGCGTGGGTTTTCAAAAGTTTGATTCAATTCCTATTTTACCATAATACCCTTCCTTCTATAATTAAATCTTATAATTATTTACTTAATTACAATCATGTCATTATAGATCTTAACCATTGATTTGATTAATCTAATGGCTAAGATTGGGACTTTGAGATCTTTGTTTAGGGAGGGATCTATATTGATCCATTCTCTCTCTCTCTCTCTCTCTCTCTCTCTATATATATATATATATATATATATATATATATATATATATATATATATATATACGATTATATGTATGAGTGTGTGTATGATTCTAAAAATTATAAAATATAATATTACGTAGTAGTATGTAAAAACTAAAGGTATACTAATATTATATGTATTTATGCGTACTTTTAAAAGAAAATAACTTTATAATGCATTCATGCATCATCAAAGTTAGTTTTAAATAAATATAATAAGGTTGTGTATCTATATCTTTAAAACAATTATGTATAAAAATAGCATAATACATGTACACCTACTTATACTTTAAGACGAGTTTTATAAAAAAAGATATATATATATATATATATATATATATATATATATATATATATATATATATATATATATATATATGCGTATATGCATGTGTGTGTTTACTTGTTTAAAAACAACTATATATTTTCTTAAATATGTTACCTATATGAATAAAAATAAAAATAAAAATAAAAGAAATTAATAATAATAACTATATACGGTTATAAAAAGGAAATACATGACATAAAAGCAAGAATTATAATGACCTTACGGTGGACAATAAACGTAATAGGAAAAGGTACGTCGACGAGTTAAGGAACTAATAGGACTAACAACTACTTGTAAAGCTACAACACAAGGTGAGTGTTCACAACCCCATTTTTAAATACATTTATCAAATATTGGGGTGAAAGCATTAATACAAATGTTTTATTGTTTTATTGCCATGACAAACATCGTAAATATTTAAATTACACACTTATGGTATATTATACTTGATGTACTTGGGTTCTTATTAATAAAAGTCCCTCAACTAGACATTATCCATTAACCTCACTAAAGGGGCCTAGGGTACTTGTAGGTAGCGATATTTGGGGTCGACATCCTCCACTTATGGTTGACGAACCTAGGTGTACATTACCATTTACTAACGTCATTTAATATAGGCGTTAGGTTATATTCGGGCACAGTATGTCGGTAGGATTGGAAATGGCTCAAGCTTAGTAAAACATCATTGTATACTAAAAAACCATGCGTATCAAATTTGGGTAATAAACTGTAGTCATACTAAATATTTTGGTTGGACTTAAAGTTTCCATCCTTGCAAAATTTGTTGGACCCAAAGCTTCCAACACTATTTCTATGACAATAGAGTTTTATTTTATATAAAATTTGTGTCCTCACCAACTCTCGTAGTTAACCATTCTTTATTCATGCCTTTCTGGTAATCATTGATAGGTCTTAAAGCACGTAAGAAGCATCTCGTGTGTGGACATCATAAAACGAATTTCCAATCATTTGTTTTTATTTCATGTCAAAGACAAGACTTAATTTCTGTGTTGTATTTGGATGATTGTAACCTTATCTGAATTTAAATTATTTTTTATGGTTGGAAATTGTCTATTACCTCGTGCTATGAGACCTTTTGCTGTAACGCCTCGTGTTTCCGCTTTAGCGGGATGTGACAGAATTGGTATCAGAGTCGAAGGTTATAGAGAATTGTAGTTTTCCTTATGGGGGAAAACTCAAACTATAACCAAAGGTTTTCAAAAGATAAAATTTTCCTAAATTTTAAACATGAAGCATTTTACTAATGTGACTAAGTTGAGTTTTCCATTATCTTACTTTAATTAAACAAAGCTTGATCACCTATGTTTAATTCAAGTAAGTGTGATAGAATACTCAGGTTAGTTGTAATAGGACTATGCTTGAATAAAATTTTCTTTCATTTTAGAGTAAGCATGATTGTGTGTGTACAATGCATAACCTCTACTAGACACTCACAATAGTACATTAGTAACCAAGTAAATTGTTGTCACATATAAGAATGTCAACCGAGTCTGAACCAACCGAGTATACCCAGAATACATCACGGGATGGTAAGAAACATTCATCATCTGATGAGGAACCAAAGATGTCTAGCGGACGAAGTTCACCAAATCCCTGTGCACTACCACCTGGCTTTTTAGAACCCCGGAATACGCCACAAGGCCCACGCACCAGACTTACTGCTAGGAAGACAACCGGGTTACCCCCGCGCATTGCACCTCCACAGACAGTATCGGCTACTGGTGACTCATCTACCGTCAGAAGAGTAGCGGAGGGCGCCCCGGTGCTGCCGGGTATACCTGTCATATCACAAAGGATGGAAGCATAAACCCGACACCAGAGGCAGCTTACCTCTCAAATCGATTTTCTTGATGGACGGTTAGATTGCCAGCGCCACTCAATTGATGCTCTCTCCGAAATGGCGGAGGCTCAGTACCAGCACACATCAAGGGTGGAGGCTAATGCCCAAGAGAGCATGTGGAGGATCTATGAGCAAGTAAAGGCCATAACAGTGCTGACATTGGTGGTTGGAGTCATGATGGGAGTAATAATAGGAAGAAACCTCTGAGACGATCATTTCCTGATTTCTAAATATGCTACTATTAACCTAGGAACTACTAATTAGGATAAAAAAAATAGTACGATTGGGAATTTTGACTTTAACATATGTACCCAATCCTATCAATGGTATGTATACCCAATCAAATTACTTATGTATTGCCATGTATTGAGAATTTTGACCTTAACATATGTACCCAATTTTATCAATGGTATTTATAATATTTTAAGAAATTTCCTATCCTTATAATGTTATTTATAGGTTGAAAAATATTGCATGATCATACCTAGCCTCATTAAGAATTAAATTTGACAAGGATCGTCTTATCTTCACATCTTAGAACCATGCCTCCAAGAAGAGAAAACGACATAAACCAACTGGTAATAGAACGAGTGATAGCTACACTGCCCAACATCGTTAGCCAAGTGGCAGCAGGCTTACAAGCGGAACAAAATGCGAATACAGCAAACAGAGACTGCAACTACAAAACCTTTAGGGCTTGCAACCTTAAGGAGTTTTATGGCACTGAGGGAGCCATAGGATTGCTAAATTGGATTGAGAGTGTAGAATCGGTTCTTAGTATCAGCAAGTGCACGGAAGCTAACAAGGTGGAATTCGCTGCTTGCCTGTTACAAGGTCGAGCCTTGTCATGGTGGAACATCCAAGTGCAGACCCGAGGAAGGGAAGCCGCTCATCAACTCACCTGGGCAGAATTCGTAAAATCGCTGAGAGAAGAGTTCTGCTCCAAGAGTGAAACACAGAAACTAGAAGCCGAGCTGTGGAACCACGAAATGGTGGGAAGTGACATCAGCACTTACACTACCCGCTTTCATGAACTGTCTAAATTGGTCCAACACTTTGTATCCCCTGAAGAAAACCGTATAGATAGGTATATCTGGGGTCTAGCTCCTGAGATACGGGCGAATGTCACCTCGGCAAACCCCACTACACTCCAGAACGCAGTGAATTTGGCCACCAGTCTCACCAACAATGCCATACGATCTGGAATGTTTGCCAGTGATAAGAGTAAAGGAAAGAGGAAGATGGAGGAACCTTCAAGAAGCAATCGAATGAGAGGTTTGGGAAAAACCAGAAGGTTAGCAGGAACTATGGAGTTCAGGCAAAGACGACAGGAGGAAGAAGGACCTATCTTAGGTGTGACAAGTGCGATAAGCTTCATGAGGGCAAGTGCATCATCTGTCTTAGGTGTAAAAGAGGAGGCTATTATGCCAAGGATTGTAAGGCACGACCATGCAACAAATGTGGAAGTTTGGAACATCATCCACGTGTATGCCCACGTCCCAACCAGGGACAGGATGCCAATCAGAACCGTCAAGTGAACCAGCAGGGTCAAGGAGACCAAGCTCGAGGACGAGTGTTCGAGTTCGGAATGGATGAAGCTAGACAGAATGCGGATGTTTTCGTAGGTACTTTCCTTCTAAATGGTAATTATGCATCAGTGTTATTTGATTCGGGAGCAGATAAGAGTTTTATGTCATTGGGGTTTAGGACAACGTTTAACTTGAAAACTGAAAAGATGAAAGAAGCATATACCATAGAGTTTGCTAATGGCCAGGAAGCTAGGGTTAAGGATATAATTATTGGTTGTACATTGAACTTAGCTAGTAAAACATTTAGTATAGACTTAATCCCAATTAAGTTAGGAAGCTTCGATGTAATTATTGGCATGGATTGGCTCACTAAATATCGAGCGGAAATATGTTGTTTCGAGAAGATCATACGTATCCCTATGCCTAAAGGCGAAAAGCTCGTCATATACGGAGAGAAGTCGGGAAAGAATTTGAGAATAGTATTTTGCATGAAGATGCAAAAATATTTGAAAAATGGAAACGAGGCATTCTTAGCTCACGTCGCTAATAAGAATATAAAAGAGAAGCGTATCCAGGATATCCCCGTGGTTCGAGATTATCCTGAGGTTTTCCCCAAGGAATTACCAGGGTTACCTCCGAACCGTCAAGTCGAGTTTCATATCGACTTAGTTCCTGGAGCAGCGCCAGTGGCTAAGGCACCATATCGATTAGCACCGTCAGAAATGCAAGAATTGTCAGCGCAACTCCAAGAATTTCTTGACAAAGGGCTCATCCGTCCAAGCTTATCCCCTTGGGGAGCTCCGGTCCTTTTCGTTAAAAAGAAGGACGGATCAGTACGGATGTGCATAGATTATAGGGAACTTAATAAGTTGACAATCAAAAATCGATATACACTTCCCAGGATTGATGATTTGTTTTATCAACTTAAAGGAGCCACATATTTTTCAAAGATCGATCTTCGGTCAGGATATCATCAGTTACGAGTATGTGAGGTAGATGTTCCTAAAACAACATTTAGGACTCGTTACGGACACTACGAGTTCTTAGTTATGCCTTTTGGGTTGACAAATGCTCCAGCTATCTTCATGGATTTGATTAATAGGGTCTGTAGACCATATTTGGATAAATTTGTTATCGTATTTATCGACGACATACTCGTTTATTCACAAAGCAAGGAAGACCACAAACGGCACCTGAAGTTGGTGTTAACACTACTTAAGGACCAAAAGTTGTACGCGAAATTCTCTAAGTGCGAATTCTAGATTCGCGAAGTACACTTTCTTGGTCATGTGGTTAACAAGAATGGGATTCAAGTAGATCCGGCAAAGATCGAGGCAATTAAGCAATGGGAAGCACCAAAAACACCAACCGAAGTTCGCCAACTTCTTGGGTTGGCAGGTTACTACAGACGATTCATAGCAAATTTTTCAAAGTTTGCACAACCACAAACCGACGGGCAAACAGAAAGAACCATACAAACTTTAGAGGACATGCTACGTGCTTGTGTGATAAACTGTTAGATTATGTGCAGAGATAGATAACATGTATCATCATATCCAATACTATGTGACACTAAAGGATCACACCGCTGCACACCCAAATATAACCTTTTGGATTTTACCTTTTTGTGTATCACAATAATTAATAGTTTAATTAATTATTGAGAAAAGAGAGAAATAATAAAAGTTATTTATTATTTAAAAGGAGAAGTTAATATTTAGTTTAAATATTAACGAGACCAATTAATTAATAGTTATTATTTAATTAGAAAGGTCGAGGGTATTTTCTGTAATTGATTAATAGTTTAATTAAAGCTGGGATTTAATTAAACGGGCTTGAGGCCTAATAAGGGTTTATTATATAAATCTTATTTACCTCTCATTAATCACATAAGTTAATTACAAGAAAGCAAAAGAAAACCTTAAAGCTCTCTCCTTCTTCTCTCTCTTCGGCGGCGGAGCTAAAGCCGAGAACCAACCACCGAACGACGGTTGTCGGCGGCGACTGTATACACACACGCGGGTCACGGTTATTTGATCCGAGGTTCAATCCTTAGGCGGTCTAGCAGCCAGTTCGAGGCGGTGCAGTAGCGGTGGATAACCTGCAGCTGTCTAGAGGCTTAAAGAAAAAGTTTTGGTTTACATCAAGGTATAACTTTCTAACCCTCTTCCTCTTTTAGTTTCTGTACGAGTTAGATGAGATCACTAGAGGGGGTTTTATTCCGCTGTGCATGTTTTTATACCCTACAAAACCCTTCAGTACTATCAGAGCCACTTCTAACCTCGTAGGAGACTAGGTAGGTTTCTTTTTATTCTGATGAAATATGATTATGTATTTATACCCTACAAAACCCTTCAGTTATTTTCATCAAGATGAATAATTATAAATCAGTTGTTGTTGTACTTTCATGTATTAGTTTAGTACATGTTTGGGATGTCATAGCCGAGCCCTAGACCTTGTGGATTGTTTTATTTCTTTACATACTATATATATGCGTGGTTGTGATTAACACGATGAAATAAAACAAGGGTTTTAATAATAGTTAGTTATTGAAACAGATGTTTTTAAAAGAAAACTGGCATTAAAGTTTTTCACGTTAAAAAAACTTGGAAATCCTTTTTAGAAAAATCTTAGATCAGTGTGCTACCCACCTAATGGTACACCTTTGCTGTTAAACGGTACTCGGGTGTCGGAAGTGCCCAAACCTTGGGCATCCGGGTTCAAACCATTGCGGGAAGGGGCATGAAAGATTCTGTGATAATCGGGAGTCCCGGCCAGAATTCATGTTGTCTTAGGTGGTGCGATCTATTTTTGTGATAATCGGGAGTCCCGGCCCAAAATGCACTAGAGGGACTAAACATGCAGTGTTCCTGTAACCGATGTCCCGCGGATCTAGGAGTCGTGTCCAGTTAGGATACGATTGGTATAGTTCTTACCTACCAGAAATAGCATTGTCCCGGTGGGAAGTGCCCAAACCTTGCATCGGGAAATGTGAAATATGGATCCTAGTCTAATAAATTTTGTTAAAAGGTAATAATTATTAGAAGATATAATCAATACTGAATCGGTTTTATCTTTTTCTTTTCCTGTAGATGTCTATTATATTTGTTATTTCGTTTTATTCACCAAGAGAGTCTCTAAGTCTCATCACTAGCAAGTAGAAGCTTTCAGGTCCAAACTTTGCTGTTTGGAAGATGAATCTGAAAAATGTTTTGGATGCACAGGGAAAGCTTCACATCATTGAGACATTGCCTCCAGAGCGACCAGGAGTAGATGCCCAGGATAGTGAGTATGACACTTACTATCGATATCTGGCTGACGAATCTGATGTTATGTCGATTCTCCTTCTCACCGCATCATCCGAGTTTACGGACGATCTCCATGAGAGGTCATCTTATGAGGTTGTTAAAGGACTAGAGCACAAGTTCAAGTTTAGTGAACGGATATGTCGTATGCTATTGATGAGGGAAATCCTTTCAGCCAAGATGAAAGAAAGTCAGCCTATTAGCGATCATCTCATTAACATGAGAAGGCTCTTAAATTGCTATGAGAATTTTGGATCAAAATCAAAACCACATGAGCTAGTTATGCTCTTGTTTGGTTCCTTGTCGGACTATTACCAGAAAAGAGTAATGTATGTCCTCGATGATTTTGAGATGACTGTCGCAGGGTTGCACGAAATCCTCATGTGCATTAGCGACGAGTTGAATCCAAAGCAGCTAGAGTCAACAGTTGTGGACCCTATGCAGGAGGATGACTGGCTGGAAGAACTTGGAGAAATTTGTTGCCCAGACTGTGGTAGCAAGGATTCATGCGAGCACTCACTCGACATAGATCAGCTGGACATTGGTTCGCCCAATGATACAGGTATCTTTATGATTGATTGTCTTATTACTTCTTATGAATCATGGGTATTGGATACCGGATGTGGTCATCACATATGCAATCATTTGCAGGGATTCAAGAGAAGTAAAAAACTGAGACAAGGAGACATGGACCTGCGGGTAGGCGAAGGCTCCATGGTTGGTGCTGAAGCTGTAGGGACATATTGTCTTAGTTTGCCCTCGGGCATGGTCTTAGAACTAGAACCTTGTTATTATGTCCCAAGACTAATTAAAAATGTTATCTCGTTCAATTTGCTAATAGACTGTGGATTTGCTTATGTTTTTAATGAAAAGGCTATTTCATGTTTTAAAAAATGATGTTTTTTTTTCAAAGCTACTCCAGAAAACGGTCTATATACGCTAAATTTAGATAACGATGACATCTATCATATAAGTAAGAGATCCAAGAGTAACTTGAATCAAACTTACCTCTGGCATTGTCGTTTAGGACACATAAACGATAAACGCATAAAGAAGCTCCGAGATGACGGAATTCTAGAACCATTTGACTTGGAGTCATATGATGTTTGCGAATCTTGTTTGTCTGGTAAAATGACAAAGCAGCCTTTCAACAGTGAGAATGAAAGGGCCAGCGAGTTATTAGGGATTATACACACAGATGTGTGCGGACCCTTTACTCCGGAGGCTAGAGGAGGATACCGGTATTTCATAACCTTTACTGACGACTTCAGTAGGTTCGGTTATGTCTACCTCATGAGACTTAAATCTGAAAGTTTTGACAAGTTCAAACAGTTTCAGAATGAGGTACAAAATCAGCTAGACAAGAAGATAAAGTCGCTTCGGTCGGATCGAGGTGGCGAGTATCTGAGTCAGGAATTCGACGATCATTTGAAGGAATGTGGGATTGTTTCACAACTCACACCTCCGTATACACCTCAGATGAATGGTGTATCAGAAAGGAGGAATCGTACACTGCTTGACATGGTACGATCAATGATGAGTCGAAGTTCACTACCATTGTCGTTTTGGGGACACGCACTCGAGACAGCAGCGTTCATGCTGAACCGGGTTCCAACCAAATCATTTGAAAAGACACCGTTCGAGGTATGGACGGGGAAAAAGCCCAAAATGTCTTTTCTAAAGGTTTGGGGATGTGAGGTGTATGTTAAGAGAACATTCATGGATAAACTCAATCCCAAATCAGATAAGTGTATCTTCGTGGGCTATCACAAGGAAACCGTGGGATACTATTTCTACAACCCAGATGAGAACAAAGTTTTTGTTGCTCGTAAAGGGGTGTTTTTGGAGGAGAAGTTTCTAAACTCAGAGACTCCGAGAAAAGAAATAGAGCTTCAAGAAATTGAAGAGGAGGAGATTACACCACCACCGATAATTGAACCTGTAGTTCAACAGAAAATTGTTGAACCTCAACCCGAGTCTGTGGTTGAGGAAGAGGTGCAAACACAAGACCTTCGCAGGTCTAGTAGGCCTCGTATTGAGCCAGATAGGTATCTGGGATTCCTAGTTGCTCAAGACGAAGGGGATCTTTTAGAACCCACTACCTACCAAGACGCTGCCTCAGGTTTAGAATCTGAGAGATGGCTGGAAGCCATGAAGGCAGAGATGCAATCCATGTATGACAACCAAGTTTGGGAGTTAGTGGATTTGCCTCAACACAGTAAAGCTGTTGGGTGCAAATGGGTCTTCAAAAAGAAGACAGACATGGATGGAAAGGTGCATACTTTTAAAGCAAGGCTAGTGGCAAAAGGTTTCACGCAAACTCATGGCGTTGACTATGATAAAACTTTTTCCCCAGTGGCAATACTTAAGACTATTAGGATTCTAATGGCCATATCAGCATATTTTGACTATGAGATATGGCAGATGAATGTCAAAACCGCTTTCCTTAACGGGAAACTGACAGAGGATGTATATATGATACAACCGGATGGTTTTGCGGATCCAAAGAACCCTAATAAAGTATGCAAGTTGCTTAAATCCATTTATAGGAAACAATATACCAGTATTACAGGGAGTAAAATCCTGGTTAGGTAAATGTTTCCAGATGAAAGACTTGGGAGAAGCTGCTTATTTACTGGGTATAAAGATCTATAGGAATAGGTCTAAGCGGCTTATCGGACTTAGTCAAAGTACTTATATTGACAAAGTCGTGAAAAGATTCAAGATGGATGGATCCAAGAAAGGAACTTATTCCTATGCAATCTGGCGCGATTTTGAGCAAGGCTCAATGTCCTGTGTCTAGTCAAGATCAGGACAAGATGAAATTGATACCATATGCCTCGGCAGTTGGTTCGATTATGTATGCCATGCTATGTACTAGACCCGATGTTGCCTATTCTATCAGTGTCACGAGTAGATATCAGCAAAATCCTGGTGAAGCTCATTGCGCGGCCGTCAAGAATATTCTCAAGTATCTGAGAAGGATGAAAGACATATTCCTAGTATATGGAGGTTCGATGGATGAGCTCAGTGTAACTGGTTACACTGATGCTAGTTTCCAGACCGACAGAGACGACTTCAGGTCGCAGTCAAGATTTGTCTTTACCCTAAACGGAGGAGTCATATCTTGGAAGAGTCAGAAGCAAGATACAATAGCATATTCCACTACAGAGGCAGAATATATTGTGGCAAGTGATGCAGCAAAGGAAGCTGTCTGGCTGAAGAATTTTATCTCGGATCTTAGAGTTGTTGTCAGTATCTCTAGACCGATCGATATATTCTGTGACAACTCAGGGGCTGTAGCGCAAGCTAAAGAGCCTAGAGATCATCAACTGACAAGGCATGTACTCAGGAAATATCACCTCATCCGAGAGATCATTGGAAGAGATGATATTAGATTGCAAAAGATACCGACGGACGACAACGTTGCTGACCCGTTGACGAAGCCGCTAGCTAGGGCTAAGCATGAGAGGCATGCAAGTTCTATAGGAATGCAGTACTTGGAACATAGCAGCTAGTTCGTGTCTTTGATTATTACTATGGATATAACTTGAAACCTTTTATTATGTATTTACATTTCATGGGATTGAAATAGGATGTATTTACATAATGTTTCGTAGTTGTCCATTTTTAGCATGTTTAACCTATCCTTGACAAGTCAAGTTATGAATTGTCTAAATGCCCGTAGCTACTTAATGTAGTGGGAGCTACATTAGGGAGGTAACGCTATTATGAATATTTGATGATTTATTCAGGTATGAATAAAAGCACAAGGTTGTGACCAAGTATTCATAGATATTTATCAGGGGATAAATATTGGGGTGATCCGCATCAAGTTTACTTCATGGAGCGTTAACATAAGTAAACTTGATAGGTTGTCCTTAGACTTGAGATATTTGGTTTGGGACGTGGTAACTTCTGTACTTTAGCATGTTCTAACGCCACGCCGTAACAGGGTGATCATAAGGGGCTTGTGTAGGTGCAGCGGAAGCCATGTGCTCAAATTGCAAATAGTCAAGATGGAATTTGTACCTCTTTTTTAGGAGAGATATTTTCTGAGCTCCTCGACGATTAAGACTACTGAAAATGCGTGGCCGTGCTCGGTTAGAATGATAGTTATTCATTCAGGAAAACCGTAACTAAAGAGTGTCGAAATCAGAGTCGAGAAAATCTGAGTATTAGATGAGATCCCTGCTCCATGTCAAATACTCATATTACGAAATATCGCGATGCAAAAGGAAAAGCCTAGATAATCCAAGGTGTGGATTATATCTCTAGATGTAAGAGATCTCATAGTCTGGTTAACCTAAGTGTCTTGCTAGGGACCTCGTTAGGCCAACGATGTATAAGGAGTGTTATTTATCTTGCACAAGTGGGAATCTGTTAGATTATGTGCAGAGATAGATAACATGTATCATCATATCCAATACTATGTGACACTAAAGGATCACACCGCTGCACACCCAAATATAACCTTTTGGATTTTACCTTTTTGTATATCACAATAATTAATAGTTTAATTAATTATTTAGAAAAGAGAGAAATAATAAAAGTTATTTATTATTTAAAAGGAGAAGTTAATATTTAGTTTAAATATTAACGAGACCAATTAATTAATAGTTATTAACTAATTAGAAAGGTCGAGGGTATTTTCTGTAATTGATTAATAGTTTAATTAAAGCTGGGATTTAATTAAACGGGCTTGAGGCCTAATAAGGGTTTATTATATAAACCTTATTTACCTCTCATTAATCACATAAGTTAATTACAAGAAAACAAAAGAAAACCCTAAAGCTCTCTCCCTCTTCTCTCTCTTCGGCGGCGGCGCTAAAGCCGAGAACCAACCACCGAGCGACGGTGGTCGGCGGCGACTGTATACACACACGCGGGTCACGGTTATTTGATCCGAGGTTCAATCCTTAGGCGGTCTAGCAGCCAGTTCGAGGCGGTGCACTAGCGGTGAATAACCTGCAGCTGTCTAGAGGCTTAAAGAAAAAGTTTTGGTTTACATCAAGGTATAACTTTCTAACCCTCTTCCTCTTTTAGTTTATGTACAAGTTAGATGAGATCACTGGAGGGGGTTTTATTCCGCTGTGTATGTTTTTATACCCTACAAAACCCTTCATATACTTCAGAGAGAATTGGGATACTCACCTACTCTTGGTCGAGTTCTCGTACAACAATAGTTATCACACTAGCATACAGTGCACTCCATATGAAGCTCTGTATGGGCGTAAATGCCGATCTCCTTTGAGTTGGATAGAAGTGGGTGATCGACAATTAATCAAACCCGATATTATTCAAGAAACCACCGATAAGATCTCTATCATCAAAGAAAAACTCAAAACGGCAAGAGATCGCCAGAAGAGTTATGCGGATAATAGGAGAAAGCCCTTAGAGTTTCAAGTTGGGGACAAAGTACTTTTGAAAGTATCCCCATGGAAAGGCATTATTCGCTTTGGGAAGAAAGGAAAATTGAGTCCTCGATATATTGGACCCTTCGAAATTACTGAGAAGGTTGGTCCCGTAGCATATAAACTCAATCTACCATCGGAGTTAAGCGCTATTCATAATACCTTCCACGTATCAAACCTCAAGAAATACCTGTCGGACAACTCATCAGTTGTACCATTAGAAGAAGTTCAAGTAACTGAGCATTTGCGCTTCACGGAGGAACCAATCGAGATTTTAGACCGTAAAGTCAAACAGCTCAGACGAAGCAAGATTCCCATTCTAAAGTTCCGGTGGAATTCGAGACACGGACCCGAATATACTTGGGAACGCGAGGATTACATGAGACATAAGTATCCCCACCTCTTTAATGACGGTAGCGCCAAGTAAATTTCGGGACGAAATTTCTTTAAGTAGGGGAGACTGTGACAACTGTCACCAAAAATCATAAAAAGGTTTGTCCTAAAAACTTTAAATTAGAATTCGATAAAATTGTGATAATTTAGAACTACCCTTCGTAGCTTAAATTAAATAAATAAAAGTCCTAGTCCTTACAAAAGTTCCGACGTCTCACCTAGAAATCCTATTACGCGTAAACATGCCCGAAATATTTTATATACGCAAAATTTAAATAAGTAGCAAAGTACATTTTTATGTGTACATTATAAAAAAAATGTAATGTAATAATAAACATAGAAAATATGTTTATCTTACATTATAATAATAATAATAATAATAATAATAATAATAATAATAATAATAATAATAAAATAAAAGTCAACCTACATCATTTTTACCATCCTTACACACCACCCCCTAATCATCACCACCTCAACCTCACTACCCCCGCCCCCACCCCTTTCAGCCGTACCCCCCCCCCCCCCACTCCTTCACTTTTTGCCTATAAATACCACCATCAACCTCCTTCACATTTGCACCTATTCTCACTTACTACCTTAGTTTCTCTCAAAATCCAACTTCATAACAACACAAGAAATTCAAGGAGGAACCACTTCTTTTCTTCTAAGTGAGAGCTATCTTGAAGGTAAAATCACCAACCCTTAGTACTAGTTCTTGTACACTTGTTGTCCCTTGCAAAATCCACCATCTTCATCATCTTTTTCTCTTATTATCTTCTTGAATACAAGAATCAAAAACTCAAGAAGATAAGTTTATAAACACATGCATGTAACAATCCGATTAAAGGACTTTATCCTACCATTTGAAGTATGGATTTGATCCTACCAAATGTTGTATGACAAGAAACATACATGTGGTTATCTTTACTCTTCTTAATGAAGAAGATTGGTGAAAATGATGGGTAATAACCAAGGATTTGCAAATGTACAAAGACTAAAAGTACATAAACATGCATAAACCTCTCTTGATCTTTTATTCAAAATGATGAAGTTGGTAAATCCTAATGTAAGTTATGAGAAATGCAAGATATATATATATATATATATATATATATATATATATATATATATATATATATATTATTAATTATGATTAAACGTGCATGCAAGTGTCAACCTACATTATGTATAAAAAGATACTTAATAATGTATATGAATATTATCTATACTATTATATAAAGCATTTAAACCAAATGCTTAATCTCTTAAAAATTAAGTAAGTTAAAATTACTAACATACCCTTCTCTTACCTCTCACAAGGTTGTAAATTATGGGTCAAAAGTGGAAAATGAATATTGAATCAATTAAATATAGCAATGAATTTTAATGGAAACTGTGAGCTTTTTAAAATAAGCAATAAAGTTTCTCACGGATTTAAACTCAATAATGAATGAGTTTTTAAGTACTAAATATGGAATTTATTTAAATTAAGGTAAAGTGATGATGATGAAAAGTAAAATACAATTCGGTATATCATATAAATTAAAGTATAGCCATGAAATCCATATTAAGGAAATACAATCAAATATATTTTCATAAGTTACAAATCTACATTAAAATTACAATAATGATTTATAAAAATCAAGTAAAATTCCAACATCATCCAAACTTAAATGCATTATATAAACTTATCATAATGTTATTTTATTCATCAAAACACTTGTCACATATATGCCATTTTCAAGATTACAAGATAAATATAAATTAATGTCTTAAGTAGTCCCATGATTGTTAATAGCAATTGTGGCCATATAGACAGAATTGATGTAACACCTATTATTGCTCAAGACAATAATGACCTCTTTTGATTGTCGACGCCAAGAAGGCTATATAGAAGTGGAAGTGATTTGTGTACAATATAAATTAGACATACACAATAAAAAGTGGTTGTTTGGACTATTATTATAACTTTGAATTGTGCATGAGAATAAAAGATAGTGGGTTGGTAAGAACATTAGAATCATGATTTTTATGTATGTCTAATTTGTATTGTATACAAATTATCTCTCATACATAAATGAGGTGACACAAGTACTTATTGTTTTGGCAATGTGATTTTTAAATTACACAATATTTTTTTCCATTATATAGATGATGTATAATATAGTCAAAATACATGTTATCCTTGAGTTTGTCTATCATACATAGGTATAAAATATTTACATCATTTAAACTACGACCCATATAACTTGTAGATTTATGTCTTTTTTTAAATCTTTTTTTGGATTATGAATAAATAATATATAGATTGAGAATACTCTTCCTTTCGACCCATTCCGAATGTTAATTAGATTAAATCACTTCATGCCAATTTTGAACTTAACGACGAATCAATCGGTTAATCAATTACGAATCAACAATATAATACCCGAATAAAAAACATAAGTAGTTAAGTCATGCGTATGTATCAACTTAGTACTCAATTTAGATAAATATTAATCTTAAACAAGTCACGTAATTGATTATAAACCGAAGAAACAAAGTAGAAAATAAAATGACAAATGTAGTACAAAAAGGTTTTGATTTTTCTAGTGAATTTGAAGCATTCTTTTCTTAAAATGATAACAATCTCACATCAAAAAGAGGATATACAAATGAACAAGTAGTAACAAAAATAAACATATTCTGAACTTTGTTAGTAGCATCATTTATAACAATAATACTTGAAGTTTAAATACAAATCAAGACATTTCATGTGTAATTTGCACATCAACAACATATAGAGACAATGAATAATAAAATCCTTAAACGTTGAATTCTTTTATATATACTAAACTTTGATCTACATTCTTCAATAGTTACAACATTCTCAACAGTCAACACACAAAATTAAGATAAAAAATGTGCTTAACATTACAAATGAAAGCTAATTTATGTGTGCAACAACTTCAGCCAACAAAGTATAATTGGTCAGACTAGTTTATCAGGTATGTAAGTGTGCGTTTAAACGAACTGATCAATTGATGGAATAGTTTGTAAAGGTGTTCAAAAATACAAAATTCTCAAAATATTTTTATACTCAACACATTAATACGAAAACAAACTTTAATAACGAAAAATAAAACTTATACACTCATCAGCTTAAAAATCCGAAATTCTTTAGCCACATGTTTGAAATAACGAGAACTATATATCTCTCTAAGTTCCTTAACCCTTTTTCAAGAACTTCGGGGTCAAAATCACCTTAAAAAACGTCATGCTCGGGCTTATGCTCCGTGTTCGAAGGATATCCCCTTTGTGGTGGTTGCGATGGAGATAGGAACTTAGCAAATGGATATGAACTAAAAAGATAGAACATCAATATACGAGTAACTAATGGTCGATTCTATCACAAATTCCACATACCAACTAATGATGCTAACTTAGATCATCCGTTGATAGATATTGGAGGTATAAAACGATATACAGCTTAGTTAACTGAAATTAAAGCCTTAATGTTAAAGATTTAACTTGAAGCATAAACAACCTTTATAAGTTCATTTTTGTAACAAAGTAATCCTTAATTTGGAGACTTTATATAACCTAATAGCACCACCAAAATCACCATTTACTACGGTCACAAATCATTTCCAATTGTCCCCACTTATTCACCCCTTATTATCACTAATCGTCACGAAAATTTATCACAATGTCTTTATTTGTCGTCGCGACATAGCGCGTGTACCCTGTTAGTATATATATATATATATATATATATACAATTATATGTATGAGTGTGTGTATGATTCTAAAAATTATAAAATATAATATTACGTAGTAGTATGTAAAAACTAAAGGTATACTAATATTATATGTATTTATGCATATTTTTAAAAGAAAATAACTTTATAATGCATTCATGCATCATCAAAGTTAGTTTTAAATAAATATAATAAGGTTGTGTATCTATATGTTTAAAACAATTATGTATAAAAAAGCATGATACATGTACACCTACTTATACTTTAAGAAGAGGTTTATATAAAAAGATATATATATATATATATATATATATATATATATATATATATATATATATATATATATATATATATATATATATATATATGCGTATATGCATGTGTGAGTTTACTTGTTTAAAAACAACTATATATTTTCTTAAATATGTTACCTATATGAATAAAAAAAAGAAATTAATAATAATAACTATATACGATTATAAAAAGGAAATACATGACATAAAAGCAAGAATTATAATGACCTTACGGTGGATATTAAACGTAATAGGAAAAGGTGCGTCGACGAGTTAAGGAACTAATAGGACTAACAACTACTTGTAAAGCTACAACGCAAGGTGAGTGTTCACAATCCCCTTTTTAAATACATTTATCAAATATTGGGGTGAAAGCATTAATACAAATGTTTTATTGTTTTATTGCCATGACAAACATCGTAAATATTTAAATTACACGCTTATGGTATATTATACTTGATGTACTTGATTTCTTATTAATAAAAGTCCCTCAACTAGACATTATCCATTAACCTCACTAAAGAGGCCTAGGGTACTTGTAGGTAGCGCTATTTGGGGTCGACATCCTCCACTTATGGTTGACGAACCTAGGTGTACTTTACCATTTATTAACCTCATTTAATATAGGCGTTAGGTTATATTCGGGCACAGTATGTCGGTAGGATTGGAAATGGCTCAAGCATAGTAAAACATCATTGTATACTCAAAAACCATGCGTATCAAATTTGGGCAAATAACTGTAGTCATACTAAATATTTTGGTTGGACTTAAAGTTTCCATCCTTGCAAAATTTGTTGGACCCAAAGCTTCCAACACTATTTCTATGACAATAGAGTTTTATTTTATATAAAATTTGTGTCCTCACCAACTCTCGTAGTTGACCATTCTTTATACATGTCTTTCAGGTAATCATTGATAGGTCTTAAAGCACGTAAGAAGCATGTCGTGTGTGGACATCATAAAGCGAATTTCCAATCATTTGTTTTTATTTCATGTCAAAGACAAGACTTAATTTTTGTGTTGTATTTGGATGATTGTAACCTTATCTGAATTTAAATTATTTGTTATGGTTGGAAATTGTCTATTACCTCGTGCTATGAGACCTTTTGCTGTAACGCCTCGTGTTTCCGCTTTAGCGGGGTGTGACAGAATTGGTATCAGAGCCGAAGGTTATAGAGAATTGTAGTTTTCCTTATGGGGGGAAAACTCAAACTATAACTAAAGGTTTTCAAAAGATAAAATTTTCCTAAATTTTAAACATGAAGCATTTTACTAATGTGACTAAATTGAGTTTTCCATTATCTTACTTTAATTAAACAAAGCTTGATCACCTATGTTTAATTCAAGTAAGTGTGATGGAATACTCAGGTTAGTTGTAATAGGACTATGCTTGAATAAAATTTTCTTTCATTTTAGAGTAAGCATGATTGTGTGTGTACAATGCATAACCTCTAATAGACACTCAACAATAGTACATTAGTAACCAAGTAGATTGTCGTCGCAGATAAGAATGTCAACCGAGTCTGAACCAACCGAGTACACCCAGAATACATCACGGGATGGTAAGAAGCAATCATCATCTGATGAGGAACCAAAGATGTCTAGCGGACGAAGTTCACCAAATCCTTGTGCACTACCACCTGGCTTTTTAGAACCCCGGAATACGCCACAAGGCCCACGCACCAGACTTACTGCTAGGAAGACAACCGGGTTACCCCCGCACATTTCACCTCCACAGACAGTATCGGCTACTGGTGACTCATCTACCGTCAGAAGAGTAGCGGAGGGCGCCCCAGTGCTGCCAGATATACCTGTCATATCACAAAGGATGGAAGCACAAACCCGACACCTGAGTCAGCTTACCTCTCAAATCAATTTTGTTGATGGACGGTTTGATTGCCAGCGCCACTCAATTGATGCCCTCTCCGAAATGGCTGAGGCTCAGAACCAGCACACATCAAGGGTGGAGGCTAATGCACAAGAGAGCATGCGGAGGATCTATGAGCAAGTAAAGGCCATAACAGTGCTGACATTGGTGGTCGGAGTCATGATGGGAGTAATAATAGGAAAAAACCTCTGAGACGATCATTTCCTGATTTCTAAATATGCTACTATTAACCTAGGAACTACTAATTAGGATAAAAAAAAGTACGATTGGGAATTTTAACTTTAACATATGTACCCAATCCTATCAATGGTATGTATACCCAATTAAATTACTTATGTATTGCCATGTATTGGGAATTTTGACCTTAACATATGTACCCAATTTTATCAATGGTATTTATAATATTTTAAGAAATTTCCTACCCTTATAATTTTATTTAGAGCCTGAAATATGTTGCATGATCATACTTAGCCTCATTAAGAATTAAATTTGACAAGGATCGTCTTATCTTCACATCTTAGAACCATGCCTCCAAGAAGAGAAAACGACATAAACCAACTGGTAATAGAACGAGTGATAGCTACACTGCCATACATCTTAGCCAAGTGGAAGCCGGCTTACAAGCGAGACAAAATGCGAATACAGCAAACAAAGACTGCAACTACAAAACCTTTAGGGTTGCAAGCCCTAAAGGTTTTGTAGTTTCAGTTTCTGTTTGCTGTATTAGCATTTTGTCCCGCTTGTAAGCCTGCTGCCACTTGGCTAAGATGTAGGATTGCTTAATTGGATTGAGAGTGTAGAATCGGTTCTTAGTATCAGCAAGTGCACGGAAGCTAACAAGGTGGAATTTGTTGCTTGCCTGTTACAAGGTCGAGCCTTGTCATGGTGAAACATCCAAGTGCAGACCCGAGGAAGGGAAGCCGCTCATCAACTCACCTGGGCAGAATTTGTAAAATCGCTGAGAGAAGAGTTCTGCTCCAAGAGTGAAACACAGAAACTAGAAGCCGAGTTGTGGAACCACGAAATGGTGGGAAGTGACATCAGCACTTACACTACCCGCTTTCATGAACTGTCTAAATTGGTCCAACACTTGGTAACCCCTGAAGAAAACCGTATAGATAGGTATATCTGGGGTCTAGCTCCTGAGATACGGGCGAATGTCACCTCGGAAAACCCCACTACACTCCAGAACGCAGTGAATTTGGCCACCAGTCTCACCAACAATGCCATACGATCTGGAATGTTTGCCAGTGATAAGAGTAAAGGAAAGAGGAAGATGGAGGAACCTTCAAAGAAGCAATCGAATGAGAGGTTTGGGAAAAACCAGAAGATTAGCAGGAACTATGGAGTTCAGGCACAGACGACAGGAGGAAGAAGGACCTATCTTAGGTGTGACAAGTGCGGTAAGCTTCATGAGGGCAAGTGCATCATCTGTCTTAGGTGTAAAAGAGGAGGCTATTATGCCAAGGATTGTAAGGCACGACCATGCAACAAATGTGGAAGTTTGGAACATCATCCACGTGTATGCCCACGTCCCAACCAGGGACAGGATGCCAATCAGAACCGTCAAGTGAACCAGCAGGGTCAAGGAGACCAAGCTCGAGGACGAGTGTTCGAGTTCGGAATGGATGAAGCTAGACAGAATGCGGATGTTTTCGTAGGTACTTTCCTTCTAAATGGTAATTATGCATCAGTGTTATTTGATTCGGGAGCAGATAAGAGTTTTATGTCATTGGGGATTAGGACAACGTTTAACTTGAAAACTGAAAAGATGAAAGAAGCATATACCATAGAGTTTGCTAATGGCCAGGAAGACAGGGTTAAGGATATAATTATTGGTTGTACATTGAACTTAGCTGGTAAAACATTTAGTATAGACTTAATCCCAATTAAGTTAGAAGCTTCGATGTAATTATTGGCATGGATTGGCTCACTAAATATCGAGCGGAAATATGTTGTTTCGAGAAGATCATACGTATCCCTATGCCTAAAGGCGAAAAGCTCGTCATATACGGAGAGAAGTCGGGAAAGAATTTGAGAATAGTATCCTGCATGAAGATGCAAAAATATTTGAAAAATGGAAATGAGGCATTTTTAGCTCACGTCGCTAATAAGAATATAAAAGAGAAGCGTATCCAGGATATCCCCGTAGTTCGAGATTATCCTGAGGTTTTCCCCAAGGAATTACCAGGGTTACCTCCGAACCGTCAAGTCGAGTTTCATATCGACTTAGTTCCTGGAGCAGCGCCAGTGGCTAAGGCACCATATCGATTAGCACCGTCAGAAATGCAAGAATTGTCAGCGCAACTCCAAGAATTTCTTGACAAAGGGCTCATCCGTCCAAGCTTATCCCCTTGGGGAGCTCCGGTCCTTTTCGTTAAAAAGAAGGACGGATCAGTACGGATGTGCATAGATTATAGGGAACTTAATAAGTTGACAATCAAAAATCGATATACACTTCCCAGGATTGATGATTTGTTTTATCAACTTAAAGGAGCCACATATTTTTCAAAGATCGATCTTCGGTCAGGATATCATCAGTTACGAGTATGTGAGGTAGATGTTCCTAAAACAGCATTTAGGACTCGTTACGGACACTACGAGTTCTTAGTTATGCCTTTTGGGTTGACAAATGCTCCAGCTATCTTCATGGATTTGATGAATAGGGTCTGTAGACCATATTTGGATAAATTTGTTATCGTATTTATCGCGACATACTCATTTATTCACAAAGCAAGGAAGACCACGAACGACACCTGAAGTTGGTGTTAACACTACTTAAGGACCAAAAGTTGTACGCGAAATTCTCTAAGTGCGAATTCTGGATTCGCGAAGTAACTTTCTTGGTCATGTGGTTAACAAGAATGGGATTCAAGTAGATCCGGAAAAGATCGAGGCAATTAAGCAATGGGAAGCACCAAAAACACCAACCGAAGTTCGCCAATGTCTTGGGTTGGCAGGTTACTACAGACGATTCATAGCAAACTTTTCAAAGATTGCGCAACTACAAACCGACGGGCAAACAGAAAGAACCATACAAACTTTAGAGGACATGCTACATGCTTGTGTGATAGACTTCAGAGGGAATTGGGATACTCACCTACCCTTGGTCGAGTTCTCGTACAACAATAGTTATCACACTAGCATACAGTGCGCTCCATATGAAGCTCTGTATGGGCGTAAATTCCGATCTCCTTTGAGTTGGATAGAAGTGGGTGATCGACAATTAATCAAACCCGATATTATTTAACAAACCACCGATAAGATCTTTATCATCAAGGAAAAACTCAAAACGGCAAGAGATCGCCAGAAGAGTTATGCGGATAATAGGAGAAAGCCCTTAGAGTTTCAAGTTGGGGACAAAGTACTTTTGAAAGTATCCCCATGGAAAGGCATTATTCACTTTGGGAAGAAAGGAAAATTGAGTCCTCGATATATTGGACCCTTCGAAATTACTGAGAAGGTTGGTCCCGTAGCATATAAACTCAATCTACCATCGGAGTTAAGCGCTATTCATAATACCTTCCACGTATCAAACCTCAAGAAATACCTGTCCGACAACTCATCAGTTGTACCATTAGAAGAAGTTCAAGTAACTGAGCATTTGCGCTTCACGGAGGAACCAATCGAGATTTTAGACCGTAAAGTCAAACAGCTCAGACGAAGCAAGATTCCCATTCTAAAGTTCCGGTGGAATTCGAGACACGGACCCGAATATACTTGGGAACACGAGGATTACATGAGACATAAGTATCCCCACCTCTTTAATGACGGTAGCGCCAAGTAAATTTCGGGACGAAAATTCTTTAAGTAGGGGTGACTGTGACAACTGTCACCAAAAATCATAAAAAGGTTTGTCCTAAAAACTTTAAATTAGAATTCGATAAAATTGCGATAATATAGAAATACCCTTCGTAGCTTAAATTAAATAAATAAAAGTCCTAGTCCTTACAAAAGTTCCGACGTCTCACCTAGAAATCCTATTACGCGTAAAAATGCCCGAAATATTTTATATACGCAAAATTTAAATAAGTAGCAAAGTACATTTTTATGTGTACATTATAAAAAAAATGTAATGTAACAATAAACATAGAAAATATGTTTATCTTACATTATAATAATAATAATAATAATAATAATAATAATAATAAAATAATAAAATAATAAAAGTCAACCTAGGATGCATGTGGTTATCTTTACTCTTTTTAATGAAGAAGATTGGTGAAAATGATGGGTAATAACCAATGATTTGCAAATGTACAAAGACTAAAAGTACATAAACATGCATAAACCTCTCTTGATCTTTTATTCAAAAATGATGAAGTTGGTAAATCCTAATGTAAGTTATGAGAAATGCAAGATATATATATATATATATATATATATATATATATATATATATATATATATATATATATATATATATATATATATATATATGTATATAAATACAAAGGACAAGATGGTGTAGTAAAAGTATGTTCTAAATATTTAAATAAGGTGGTTATATATATATATATATATATATATATATATATATATATATATATATATATATATATATATATATATATATATATATATTAATTATGATTAAACGTGCATGCAAATGTCTACCTACATTATGTATAAAAAGATACTTAATAATGTATATGAATATTATCTATACTATTATATAAAGCATTTAGACCAAATGCTTAATCTCTTAAAAATTAAGTAAGTTAAAATTACTAACATACCCTTCTCTTACCTCTCACAAGGTTGTAAATTATGGGTCAAAAGTGGAAAATGAATATTGAATCAATTAAATATAGTAATGAATTTTAATGGAAACTGTGAGCTTTTTAAAATAAGCAATAAAGTTACGGATTTAAACTCATTAATGAATGAGTTTTTAAGTACTAAATATGGAATTTATTTAGATTAAGGTAAAGTGATGATGATGAAAAGTAAAATACAATTCGGTATATCATATAAATTAAACTATAGCCATGAAATCCGTATTAAGGTAATACAATCTAATATATTTTCATAAGTCACAAATCTACATTAAAATTACAATAATGATTTATAAAAATAAAGTAAAATTCCAACATCATCCAAACTTAAATGCATTCTATAAACTTATCATAATGTTATTTTATTCATCAAAACACTTGTCACATATATGCCATTTTCAAGATTACAAGATAAATATAAATTAATGTCT
This sequence comes from Pulicaria dysenterica, assembly GCA_947179395.2. Classification (NCBI taxonomy): domain Eukaryota; kingdom Viridiplantae; phylum Streptophyta; class Magnoliopsida; order Asterales; family Asteraceae; genus Pulicaria; species Pulicaria dysenterica. The sequence goes on from OX359289.1 coordinate 99,362,138, forward strand.
TAAGTAGTCCCATGATTGTTAATAGCAATTGTGGCCATATAGACAGAATTGATGTAACACCTATTATTGCTCAAGACAATAATGACCTCTTATGATTGTCGACGCCAAGAAGGCTATATAGAAGTGGAAGTGATTTGTGTACAATATAAATTAGACATACACAATAAAAAGTGGTTGTTTGGACTATTATTATAACTTTGAATTGTGCATGAGAATAAAAGATAGTGGGTTGGTAAGAACATTAGAGTCATGATTTTTATGTATGTCTAATTTGTATTGTATACAAATTATCTCTCATACATAAATGAGGTGACACAAGTACTTATTGTTTTGGCAATGTGATTTTTAAATTACACAATATTTTTTTCCATTATATAGATGATGTATAATATAGTCAAAATACATGTTATCCTTGAGTTTGTCTATCATACATAGGTATAAAATATTTACATCATTTAAACTACGACCCATATAACTTGTAGATTTATGTCTTTTTTTAAATCTTCTTTTGGATTATGAATAAATAATATATAGATTGAGAATACTCTTCCTTTTGACCCATTCCGAATGTTAATTAGATTAAATCACTTCATGCCAATTTTGAACTTAACGACGAATCAATCGGTTAATCAATTACGAATCAACAATATAATACCCGAATAAAAAACATAAGTAGTTAAGTCATGCGTATGTATCAACTTAGTACTCAATTTAGATAAATATTAATCTTAAACAAGTCACGTAATTGATTATAAACCGAAGAAACAAAGTAGAAAATAAAATGACAAATGTAGTACAAAAAGGTTTTGATTTTTCTAGTGAATTTGAAGCATTCTTTTCTTAAAATGATAACAATCTCACATCAAAAAGAGGATATACAAATGAACAAGTAGTAACAAAAATAAACATATTCTGAACTTTGTTAGTAGCATCATTTATAACAATAATACTTGAAGTTTAAATACAAATCAAGACATTTCATGTGTAATTTGCACATCAACAACATATAGAGACAATGAATAATAAAATCCTTAAACGTTGAATTCTTTTATATATACTAAACTTTGATCTACATTCTTCAATAGTTACAACATTCTCAACAGTCAACACACAAAATTAAGATAAAAAATATGCTTAACATTACAAATGAAAGCTAATTTATGTGTGCAACAACTTCAGCCAACAAAGTATAATTGGTCAGACTAGTTTATCAGGTATGTAAGTGTGCGTTTAAACGAACTGATCAATTGATGGAATAGTTTGTAAAGGTGTTCAAAAATACAAAATTCTCAAAATATTTTTATACTCAACACATTAATACGAAAACAAACTTTAATAACGAAAAATAAAACTTATACACTCATCAGCTTAAAAATCCGAAATTCTTTAGCCACATGTTTGAAATAACGAGAACTATATATCTCTCTAAGTTCCTTAACCCTTTTTCAAGAACTTCGGGGTCAAAATCACCTTAAAAAACGTCATGCTCGGGCTTATGCTCCGTGTTCGAAGGATATCCCCTTTGTGGTGGTTGCGATGGAGATAGGAACTTAGCAAATGGATATGAACTAAAAAGATAGAACATCAATATACGAGTAACTAATGGTCGATTCTATCACAAATTCCACATACCAACTAATGATGCTAACTTAGATCATCCGTTGATAGATATTGGAGGTATAAAACGATATACAGCTTAGTTAACTGAAATTAAAGCCTTAATGTTAAAGATTTAACTTGAAGCATAAACAGCCTTTATAAGTTCATTTTTGTAACAAAGTAATCCTTAATTTGGAGACTTTATATAACCTAATAGCACCACCAAAATCACCATTTACTACGGTCACAAATCATTTCCAATTGTCCTCACTTATTCACCCCTTATTATCACTAATCGTCACGAAAATTTATCACAATGTCTTTATTTGTCGTCGCGACATAGCGCGTGTACCCTGTTAGTATATATATATATATATATACAATTATATGTATGAGTGTGTGTATGATTCTAAAAATTATAAAATATAATATTACGTAGTAGTATGTAAAAACTAAAGGTATACTAATATTATATGTATTTATGCATACTTTTAAAAGAAAATAACTTTATAATGCATTCATGCATCATCAAAGTTAGTTTTAAATAAATATAATAAGGTTGTGTATCTATATGTTTAAAACAATTATGTATAAAAAAGCATGATACATGTACACCTACTTATACTTTAAGACAAGGTTTATATAAAAAGATATATATATATATATATATATATATATATATATATATATATATATATATATATGCGTATATGCATGTGTGAGTTTACTTGTTTAAAAACAACTATATATTTTCTTAAATATGTTACCTATATGAATAAAAAAAAAGAAATTAATAATAATAACTATATACGATTATAAAAAGGAAATACATGACATAAAAGCAAGAATTATAATGACCTTACGGTGGATATTAAACGTAATAGGAAAAGGTGCGTCGACGAGTTAAGGAACTAATAGGACTAACAACTACTTGTAAAGCTACAACGCAAGGTGGGTGTTCACAATCCCCTTTTTAAATACATTTATCAAATATTGGGGTGAAAGCATTAATACAAATGTTTTATTGTTTTATTGCCATGACAAACATCGTAAATATTTAAATTACACGCTTATGGTATATTATACTTGATGTACTTGATTTCTTATTAATAAAAGTCCCTCAACTAGACATTATCCATTAACCTCACTAAAGAGGCCTAGGGTACTTGTAGGTAACGCTATTTGGGGTCGACATCCTCCACTTATGGTTGACGAACCTAGGTGTACTTTACCATTTATTAACCTCATTTAATATAGGCGTTAGGTTATATTCGGGCACAGTATGTCGGTAGGATTGGAAATGGCTCAAGCATAGTAAAACATCATTGTATACTCAAAAACCATGCGTATCAAATTTGGGCAATAAACTGTAGTCATACTAAATATTTTGGTTGGACTTAAAGTTTCCATCCTTGCAAAATTTGTTGGACCCAAAGCTTCCAACACTATTTCTATGACAATAGAGTTTTATTTTATATAAAATTTGTGTCCTCACCAACTCTCGTAGTTGACCATTCTTTATACATGTCTTTCAGGTAATCATTGATAGGTCTTAAAGCACGTAAGAAGCATGTCGTGTGTGGACATCATAAAGCGAATTTCCAATCATTTGTTTTTATTTCATGTCAAAGACAAGACTTAATTTCTGTGTTGTATTTGGATGATTGTAACCTTATCTGAATTTAAATTATTTGTTATGGTTGGAAATTGTCTATTACCTCGTGCTATGAGACCTTTTGCTGTAACGCCTCGTGTTTCCGCTTTAGCGGGGTGTGACAGAATTGGTATCAGAGCCGAAGGTTATAGAGAATTGTAGTTTTCCTTATGGGGGGAAAACTCAAACTATAACTAAAGGTTTTCAAAAGATAAAATTTTCCTAAATTTTAAACATGAAGCATTTTACTAATGTGACTAAATTGAGTTTTCCATTATCTTACTTTAATTAAACAAAGCTTGATCACCTATGTTTAATTCAAGTAAGTGTGATGGAATACTCAGGTTAGTTGTAATAGGACTATGCTTGAATAAAATTTTCTTTCATTTTAGAGTAAGCATGATTGTGTGTGTACAATGCATAACCTCTTATAGACACTCAACAATAGTACATTAGTAACCAAGTAGATTGTCGTCGCAGATAAGAATGTCAACCGAGTCTGAACCAACCGAGTACACCCAGAATACATCACGGGATGGTAAGAAGCAATCATCATCTGATGAGGAACCAAAGATGTCTAGCGGACGAAGTTCACCAAATCCTTGTGCACTACCACCTGGCTTTTTAGAACCCCGGAATACGCCACAAGGCCCACGCACCAGACTTACTGCTAGGAAGACAACCGGGTTACCCCCGCACATTTCACCTCCACAGACAGTATCGGCTACTGGTGACTCATCTACCGTCAGAAGAGTAGCGGAGGGCGCCCCAGTGCTGCCAGATATACCTGTCATATCACAAAGGATGGAAGCACAAACCCGACACCTGAGTAAATGCACACCTAAGAGTAAGGGGAGTGGGAAGGGGGTGAGGTATGGGGTGGGAAGAGATAAGGATGTGTTCTACACCAAGATCATGTGGTTAATTTAGGAGGGGGTGGATACCACACTAGGTGGTGGGGGTTAAATGAGCCCACATCTAATACATCTCTCTACTTTTTTTGTTTTTGCTTTTTTAGTTTTTATTTAATTGATTTTGATTGGTTAATAGATATTTAAGTAGGTCCCATAATTTAATGTGGTGGATTGTAATCACTACGTGATTGAGTGGTGGGTTAAGTGGTGAGAAAAAAAAAACTGATATGACAGTGTGGTGTGTGTGAGGGTTACCAATACTCTAACAAAGTAACAAGATATATGGGCCTATGGCTATCACACTTTTTGGAAGCTAGTAAATAACTTACACGACTTTCATAGTTTCATCTCATATCTAGAATTTTCTTCTGATAAATACTTGGTATGAATTCTTCAATTAAAAAAGATTAACATCATATATACCTTTTTATATTAACAAGTACTTGCTAAATTACTTTCACACCAGAAATTTAAAAGAATGGATCATTTACCATTTTGAAATTAAAAAATTGTTATTCATTTTTTAAGACCATCTATCGACCAGTTACATGATTAATACGGGTATCACATAAGTAGTGTTACTGCTATATCTTTATTATAGATTTCATATCTATATCATTTAACAGTTAATTACTACAGGATGAATACCATTCGAAAGTATGTGAATAAGAAACAAAGAAAAGTTGTAAGAGGCGACTTTTGATTTTGATCTTTTTGATACCATCATTTCCTTTAGATTGATTTCAAATTAAAATTTTGATCGATACAAAGCCACTTAGATAATCTTGAAATTTCAAATCTAAGAATATATGCTAGTAATTGGTGAAAAAAATCTTTAGATTTATGGTAAAGATAAACAATTTGTAGAATTTTATATAAAATTTCTTAGTAAAGAACAATGATTGATATATTCATCATAATTTATTTAGTTTATCGTTTATTTATACATAAATTAAAGGTGACTTGTAATTTAAACACTTATAATATTATTTGGTAAATTTTTATAATAATTATTATATGTGTTATATAAATAGTAAAAAAGATATATATTACTGAAAAGCAGTGTTCCCACTCAGTAATTTTATTGCTACAAGAAGTAAGTGCACATGTACATGCAAATAAAATAAATATAAGATGTTTCCATTTGTGGGATTAAAACAAACAAACGTATGCTTGAATTAGACTGATTTTAGTAGTTACGTGATCTAATCATCTTTTTAATTTATAGTAAGCTTGCTTTTGCCTTAGAAAATTTCAAGATTACCGACTAAAAAATTAAATAAAAAAATGTTGGATGCTAAAAGTCTAAAACCGTAGGTGTGGAAACAATTAATTAATAAATGTTTTCCTCCGATTACAGTGAGGTCTCCTAATGGCAATTTTACCATAAAAAGTTTTTGTACTAGTTAAAGAGTAGTGAATAACTATCTTACATTTTCTAAAATTTAATATTTGTAATTTATTTTCATATTATTTAGATAGGTAATTTAATTTGTGATAATGGTAAAGTAAATAATGATTTGAATTTTTAGATTTGTGTTTTAGTTCTAGTCAGAGTTTTTATTGACATATTACAATCATATTTTGGCGATTTGACAGAAATTCTTTTATGTTGGTGATGTTGAAGTCTGATCGGTCTCATGTTGGTTGTCGTTATGGTGGTGGATGCGTTGTTGTTTTCTTTTAATCCGGCAACAAGAATGACAGGAGGCCGATCAAACTTCGCTATCACCACCAAGAATGAATTCTGGTTAGGTCAAGGTTCGGGGGTGATCAAACGGAGGAAACTTTCGACTAAGACAAAACAGTAATCAGAATATTCTAGTCCTTACTAATTTTCACTTTATATCATAATGTAAGTTACCTATTTGAGTAATAAAAAGTAAATTATCCAAATCGACTGTTTTGAAAAAGTAGGATGTAATCTAATAGCCTCAACTCTTTTTAATAAGTCTTCTTTAGCTCTTAGTTATTGTTTCAAAGCATCAAAACCGCTATATGATACTTTCACGAAAGAAATTTATTCTTCTATATAAGATATAACACTCTTAAAGTTATTAGTCATCTTAGTAAAACATTTATTTGATCACATATGATCACCAACTTCTTTCATGAAGATCGCGACGTTGTATATCACTCTTTCCTAAGTGTGAGTAGATACAATTCATCTCTAGCCTTTTCAAATAATTAAATAATCTTAGGTTCATTATGTATCTAGAGTTTCCAACAAACGTGTAAACCCTTTTAAAAATAATTGGATTTGTTTCCATATAGAGAGGTACTTTGATGTGCTATTTTTTGGGTCTATGGAGACGTTCTCCAAACCAAAGGTTACTGGTCAAATCAATAAGAAAAATCGATTGTTGTGGATTGAACTTGTATCATTTAATTTTAAATCTTAGACTTTTGTTTTAACAATTTAACCATAAAATGTAAGTTCTATTTAATTCTTTTAAATTATATGTTTCAATGATTTAACTGCCTAATGTTTCATGAAGATTACTCTTCTCGCTATTAGGTACGGTTGTAAAAGTTAAGAAATTTGACAAAATTTCTTTGATTTTTATTCAAAAAAACATAAAACAATAATTCTTAAATCATATTAAAAACAAATACAAAATGCGATAAATATAGAGGGACATTTACATTTTTATATGCATCATACTTTTTTACCCGTTAATTAGATTTGAAAGGTCCATATATACTCCCTAAAAAGTTGTTCTCCCTTAATCCTATCTTTAACCTTTAAACTTAAACTCTATTTTAGTTTAATCTTTTATGTTTATTTTTAAACGGTTTTACGCTTAACTAAATGAACATGTTGCATTCATATTTATTTAATAACATATTGGTCTTTTGTTCGTATGGAAAACATATATTCTTAGTTAGTTAATTCATATATACCTTGCTTTAATGAGATTGTCTACAGTTGTCATTGTTATATGTGTCTTAGTCATGCCAAGTTTTTGTAAAATGTTTGTAAGTTACAATATTTTTATAAGATAACATGTTATTCTAGATCAAACAAAAGTTTTAAAATCTCGTCAAGACACATAGGTTCATCATGCCGTCACACAAAGGTCTAAAGTGTGAATGTTAAGCTTGGCGCCTCTTAAGCCCCAAGGCTTGACTATACTGTCTTATACCCATTGTAAGCTACATTTTTTTATGTACATTAAAAGTATCAGGTTATATGAGTTGGATATATACAAGTTGGAAAATTGTTATTTAGTTAGAAAGTATATATGTTGGTATGAGACAACATCTCCGAAATAATACCTTCAATTTTGGCCTAGTGGTAAAGCGTCTTGATACTAACAGTATAATTGGAGAAATCAAATACAAAGAACAGAGGCGGAGTTAGAGAAAGCGTCTAGTAGGGTTATACGCAAGCTTCATATCCTAAATTTTTCATTTACTGAAATACGATAGCGTTCAAGTAAACAAATTATGCTAAAATATGAGAGCGTTCATGAACTCTTAATCGATGAACTCATAATCACAATCTAAGAAGCCTAACCTAATTATACATTACAAATCTTAACAGTAGATGATCTCACACACAAACAACAAATGGTTTACGAACAACACGAACTCTCATATCTGAAATGGCAAAATCGAACTCAAAATGTAGATCTGAACAGCCAAATTTGGGAAGATGAATAAGCATCGATGGCCACAACGCACTTGGAAATCGAACCAAATCCGAGAAGCCAAAACCTAGTCGAACCAAACTGATCATCCCCACCAAATCTGTAATGCAATGCAGTTCGAACCCAAATATGATTTCTTCGTATGAATTGTATGTGTTAAATATAGGTCTTTAGTTGTTTTGGTGTCTGTATTTATCTTTCCTATAGTATAAGGGCCTCATTGTATATATTACAAAGTGTATTGTTATTTATACGTAATGGAATACACATCAAACCCTAATTGGGGTTTATTCGTGAACATGGTATCAACCTCACGTACGATCTTTTCCGCTGCGCATCACAAATCGATCAAGTACCTGTTGTGATTGGCCGTGATTTACCCTGCCAATTCTTCTTGTTGTGATTGGCTGCCACCCTATCGGTATTGTTCCTTCTCTTCACGAGTTCGCAACTACCGATTTGCTGCTATATGCCATATATTGTGGTTGTGTAATTCTTGGTTGCTATTTGTTGCTTACCTGCTGCCACGTGTGTTGGTTGATTGCTTCATCACCTACTTTGCTGCCACATAGCACCATTAGACCATAATTTTAGCATTTTTTAGTCTACCTTTTGAGCACTGCCTTCATTGGGTTTCCTCTGTCCCTACGTCCCCTCTTAGGTTTAGGGGAAATAATAGGAACCTGAAGAGCATGAAGGCAAGCTTGATCATGTAAACCTAGCCGAGTGGAAAAGAACCACAGTGTCAAGCAGCCACTTTTCTGTCCCTACTTCCAAATTTTATGTCTCGTTTTAACTATATTGAGCTTTACACATTGTCATGAATAATGGAATTGCGGTCTTTCCAAACTTCCCATAGGATAAATAAAGCACAGAATTGCGTAAAAAAGAATACTGGGAGTAAATAGTATTAGTCCGGACAGCGGGGTTAGAGGACCCGCGGTCCCGAGAGCGGGGTAACGTGGACCAGCGGCTGGTTTGGGCGAGGATGAGCGGGCTAGGGAAGACGAAGCACGAAGCCGTCTTCTGTAAAGCGAGTTCAGTCATAGAGCATGGATGGACAAAATTAGCTGCTATCAAGTAGGCGGTTCGTACGTTCTTTCTCTCACCCTCACCGGAACTACTTGCATTTTCAAACTTTTTTATTGTTTCTTGTTTATTTGATTTCTTACTTTGTCATTCTGTCGCAACCTATCTCTACAACAACTGTCAATCCCACTTTGTCTGCTAGCACACTCACCCATTCTGTTAATAATGTGTATCACTCATTTAATTTTCGATTATCTGTTGATGGTGCACAATATCCTCTTTGGCGTCATATTTTTCTGACCGTTTGTATATCACTGGTGACTCTAAACCCACCGGGTGACGATGATGAAGAATGGCACTCGGTTGATGCTAAAATTCAAACTTGGGTTTACAATACTTGGATCCTCATCTTTTACAAATCATTGTTACAAAAAATGCTACTGCCAAAGACTTGTGGGATAACATTGAGAAATTCTTTCTTGATAATAAAATGTCCCGTGCCCTCCAATTGCAAGAAACGTTTCGCAACACTAAAAAGGGTGCTCTTAACATAACCGATTATTGTCATACTCTTAAAAATCTTGCTGATGCTCTCAAAGATGTTGATTCCCCCATTTCTAAACAAGATCTTGTTATGCAAATATTGAGACAATTACCCCAATCCTACTCTAGTATCGTTGATATTATTGCTAATACCACCCCTTTTCCTGATTTTTTTAGAGCTAAAAACATGCTTTTGGCTCATGAAAGTCGTGAGCGTCAATCTGAAATTGTTTCTACTGCACCATTTGATTCTTCCACTACTCTCTATGTTCAACCCACTTGTAATGACAATAAAAGGAAATCAAATAATAACATAAATAATAAAAAGGGTCGTAATGCTTCTAAGGGGGCGGGAAACTTGGATTTTGGTGTTGCTTCATCTGATTTTGCAGGTTCTAACGGTGGTGGAAATTCTTCAAACACTCAAGGCTATTACCAAAGGCCTCAACCTGCCTTACTTGCGGGTCCAACTGGGCATTTTCAACTTGCCCCTCACACGATGTAGTTTACTGGAAACCCATATCTTGGAGGTTCATTTTTCGGACAACAACCTAATTACAACATACAACAGCCGTCTTTAGCTCCTACTCAAGCTGCCACTGCTTCTGGCGTTCTTCACACAGCTGACCCTACTATGAGTCCAGTATCTCCATTTGGCCACATTGCTCCTACAAATGGGCCTACTTATCCAGCTATTGCAGGTGGACTTGGGTACCCAGTTTCATGTTTGAACGCTACATATGGACAGCCACACTTTAATGGTCTTGTGAGTCAGCCTCAACAACACACTGACCTTGCTTCTGTGTTTGCATCGATGTCACTTCAACCGCCTTCGCCCGATCCGAATTCCTATATGGATACTGGAGCCACCTCGCACATGTCTCACAACCAAGGTAACATCTCTTCTGTTAAACTTTGTGTACCATCTAAATCTATCATGGTCGGTAATGGTGCTGTATTGCCTGTGTCTTATATTGGGCACTCACATCTTCCATACACAAATTTTACTTTACGTGATGTCCTTGTTTCTCCGCATTTAATTAAGAATCGTATTTATGTTCGTCACTTCACTACTGATAATCTTGTGTCTGTTGAATTTGATCCGTTTGGTTTTTCTGTGAAGGATCTTAAAAAAGGTGCTATGCTCCATCGCTGCGACAGCCATGGAGATCTTTACCCTGCTCTTCCTTCGTTAGATCGTCCTTCTACTGGATCTGCGTTATCTGCTGTTTCTTTCGTCACTTGGCATAGGAGGCTTGGTCACCCTGGCACCTCTGTGCTTTAGTTTTTAGCTTCTAGACGTTTTATTTCTTGTAGTTCTAAACAGTCATCCATTTGTCATGCTTGTCAGATTGGAAAACATTGTCTTTTTCCTTTACATCTTCTACTAGCTACTAAAACTACTCGGTTGTTTGAACTTATACATTCTGATCTTTGGACCTCACCTATTGTGAGCTTGACTGGTTTTAAGTATTATATGGTGTTCTTGGATGATTTTTCTCATTTTCTATGGGTTTTTCCTTTGCGCAATAAATCAGATGCTTTTGGTATTTTTTTTCTAATTTTTGTGCATATGTTAGAAATCAATTTAAAACATATATTCAATGTTTTCAATGTGACAATGGTTGTGAGTTTGACAATGCCCTTTTTCATAATTTTTGTCACACAAATGGCATTTAAGATGCATTTCTCATGTCCTTACACCTCTCAACAAAATGGTAAAGTTGAACGCACAATTCGCACGATCAATAATATTATTCGTACCTTTCTTTTTCAGGCGTCTTTACCTCCTAAGTTTTGGGTTGAAGCACTGAATATGACAGTTCATGTTCTTAACCTTCTACCTACTACCACTCTGTCATTTCGTGCTCCTTTTGAGGTTTTGTTTGGATTTTTTCCATCTTACACCCACTTGCGTGTGTTTGGATGTTTGTGTTATCCAAATTTGTCTGCGACAACTCCTCACAAGTTGTCTCCTCGCTCTACTACATGTGTGTATCTTGGTCCATCCAATGATCACAAAGGTTCAGATGTTTAGATCTTCAGACACATCGAGTCATCATATCGCGCCATGTGATTTTTGATGAAGATCATTTCCCCTACTCTACCTTTAATGTATCCCCAGTCTTGGCTGACTTTGATGTCTTCTCCTCTACAGATGAACCATCTCCTTTGATTCATCCTCTCTCCAATGGCATCTCCTCATCGATAGACATATCTTCTCAGCAAACACCAACCACCACGACGACATGCTCTGTTCCTTCTTCTTCTGCTCCTACAACTGCGACTCCTAGTCATTCAATGACTATGCGTTCTAAGACAGGTTCTCTCAAACCTCGTGAATGACTCAACCTTTCAGCCATATCGAGTATTTCTCCCATTCCTCGATCTGCGGCCTAAGCGCTATGCGATCCCAATTGGAAAGCAGCCATGGACTCTGAAATGTCTGCGCTTCTTTCTAATCATACATGGGACCTCGTTCCCTGTCCTCCTAATGTTAATATTGTTGGGTGTCATTGGTTATTTAGACACAAGCTGGATAGTCAAGGAAATCTACAACGCTATAAGGGTCGCTTAGTTGCCCAAGGATTCTCACAGCAACCTGGGTTGGACTTTGATGAGACGTTCTGTTGTCAAACCTACTACCATCCGCACTGTGCTTAGTATTGTTGTCTCGCGTTCATGGCCCATACATCAACTTGATGTCAAGAATGCTTTTTTGAATGGTGATCTCTCTGAGGTTGTCTTTATGAAACAACCCCCTGGCTATGTAAATGCTGAATATTGAAAGGTGATCGAGTTGGGTAAATTCTTTGTACATTAAGTTTAAATCTGAGAGTGGCCAAGGGAGAACCCTTGGTTTTCTTGATACAGTCTCTCTTCTGGCATATTAGAGCCAACAATCTGAAAACCAACTTAGTGTAGTTCATATAGCATATATCCACTCAGTTGCTCCATAACTCTAACAACCACATACTTCACCTCATTTCTTTCTTATGTCAATCAGATCTTAACCATAATTTCCAGCTGCATAATTATCAAACAAAATTAAGTTAATATAACACTTCAGATGGAAGTGAAACAAACAATCTGAAAGCCAAAATGTGCGCTCTAAGAAATTTGGTGTTTTAAGTCATTTCATCAAACGGTTTATGGGCAAATAAAGGATACGCTCTTATACAAACAATATTAATTAAACAATTGCAGAAGTTTAATATAAACTATTGCAAATAAAAGGATACTCGTAAAAAGCATAATTGTTACTTAATATAAACAGAACTATCATTCAGATTAAGAATGATTATCACATATAAGTTCTGAGACAAATACAAAAACATGATGAAAAATCAAGGATGCTAATTTTGTAGTGCATTTTGTATTTAGATTTACACCTCTAGTCAATCGCTAACTAAATCCCACAAAAAGTTCCAAATTTCCTAAACAAAGTAGATTCAATAAGAACTAAGAAGCCACATTTATCTTCACAACACAATACAATCTGCAGAAATCATAATTCGATCCACTAAAATTGGAATCAAAATGTTTTATATTGAAACTGGAAGTCTGTTACTTACGATTGATAAGAAAGCTCTCGATTAATTTTGTATTTCCAACACGCCAACGATACTAATTATTCGTAGCCATAAATCAATCATGTGACAATCAAAGTTCTTAAAAAATGCAGAGGACTAACAAATTAAGCAAAGGACAACATATTTGAGATGAATCGCACAAATATGCATCTTACAGAAAATGTATTCACACTTACCCATCCAATTTAGTTTGAAGGAATCCTAGATCTGAAAAACCCAACAGGCCTTCAATCTCGGCCTTTTCATCGCATTCAAACCAACATGCGTGGTTCGAAAACATATTTGCGACTAAGAGAATCAAATCTTAATGGTGTAGGTATAATCGAATAGGGAATAGCGATGGCGAATTGATGCAGAGACGGGAAGAATAGGGTTTCGTATATTTAAATAGCGATGGAGAATTGACGCAGAAGAAGAAATAGGCATGGGTCGAAAACATATTTGAGAGAAAGAGGTATGATCTTTTAGGTTTAATCTCTCATCGATGGAGATGCAGAGACGGGAAGATATCAGAAGAGGCGGAAGAATAACGGGACACGTGGCAATATCAAATGTTGAGAGTTGATGGGCGGGAAAAATAGAAAAGGATGCTCTAGGAAGGAGACATGTGTCTCACATTTACTTATTTATTAGAGAAGGTAGATGTATCGTACTTTAAAATTATCTATTGTGTGTCTATCGTTATTGTATGTATTAAAGTTTCTATTACTTATACAATTTTTATAATCTACATAATAAATTAAACCCTAAACTTTAAGACTTGACAATTCAAAATAAAGTTTAAGTGTTAAATTAAATTAAAGAATAAACTTCAAAGTTTAACTATATATAAAAAAGTAAAGCTTAAATATTATATTAAAATAACATACACGTTACAATTTAATTCATTTTTAACGTTTCTTTTAATCAATGTTATTAAAATCGCGATCTTGATCGTAGGATCGTACGATCCTACCAACTAAAAACGAGCCGGATCGTACTTAGATCATAAAGAGGTAGGATCGTACTCAGGATCGTAAGATCGTAGGATCGCTATACGATCTTACGATCCCACGATCCCACTTTTTTTCTATTTACATTTTTATTATTACTAATATTTTACATTTTTGTTTTTTACATTTTTGATAATTACTATATTTTATTTTATTATTTTTAAAATTTTTAATTGGTAAACTTTGTTCTAAAAACAATTGTTCGTAGTTTTCTACTTTATACACATGTCACATTTTTCGTTTTTCTTTTGTTATAACAAATATATGTTTACGAGAATAAGATTTTTTTATAATATAAAGAAATAATGTTGTGCACAATACACTTTAGATTTATTGATTGTGGTTAAGAGTCACATGTTAAGTTTTATTATGATATGTAAACCAATGAATTGTGGTGAGTTGTTATCTATGCTCTTAATATTTAAAATTTGGACGATTTGATGTATGTTATTATAAAATTTAATATTTCATTCTTTTGTAAAAATATTATATAATTGGTTTTTGATAAAAAATGTAGCATATAAAAAAACTAAAAAACTTTAGTTACTTGTGGTAGGATCCTAAGATCTTGATCTCGATCTTACGGTACAATCTTGCAAGAACGAAAACGATCCTAGATAAAATGCCGATGTTGATAATCTTGCTTTTAATAATGTTATAATCCATTTCAATAAATCACAGGATAAACTTATGAAATATCATTAAATAAGACTAAGCTTACCTAATTTTATTCAAGGTATTATATGGATGTGAATATGTGATAGCTTCTAAAGTACTTGACTGGACGTAAATCATGGTGCTACCAAAACAAAAACAAAAATATGTTTGTATATAAGAAGATACATACACGTGGACGTATACAGTTGTCATCTTCGATTCTACAGCTAATTCCTTTCTGACTCTTGTACCAAATCTTTATCTTTGAACCTTTGCGTTTGTTGGGCGGCACTTAAAGATTTTTGTTCAGTGTTATATAATGATAAAAATAATATTGATTTAAGTTGAGGGTGTTGTGTGGGTTTTTTTCGTGTTTCAAGTTAATCGTGTTGTATTAACGAGGTTTCAGTTGCTGTTTTCGGTATTTTAATGGCAAAAACTAAAACAAAACACAATTTGTATGAAGTAGTGTGAATTTAAAATTTTAAGGTAAACTAAAGTATTATAAAGATATTAATTGAAGAATGAAGTATAAATTATCATTTTTTTTAAAACATTTCATTTTTATTAGATTTGGTGGCGCTAGAAAATACTTGTCGCGCTAAAAAACACTGGTGGCAGGTGACACCGGCTCGAAAACGTTGAAAATTTTCACTTTGTCTGTAAAATTGACTGGTGACCCATACCACCAACAAAGACTACATAGGTCCGCCATGCGCGTTCGTTATTACTTAGAAAAAAGATATATTCTCATATTTCATCTTTCTATTCACCATAAGATGATGTGTGGAGTCCATGTCCACTAATTCTTTTTTCTTATCTCTTTCATTGATTGTGATACTTGTGTTGATCTTGTGAGTAGGAGGATAAGTAGGAGACAAAAAGTAGAATGCTATATCATCTCTCTATTACTTATTATCAAATAAATAGTTTTATTTTTTTCCTGCTAAATCTTCGTATTTTATGTTGCTATCAATTAAATTTGGATACACCGAAATTCACTAATTATTTTTAATGTATTTTTTGTTATCTTTAACTATTTTCTTGACATAGTTTTTTTTTTTTAAATGGGTAGAAAAATAAATTCAAATGTTAAAACATCTTTTATTCAACACATGGAATTAGAGTAGAGTAGTGGGAAATCCTCCATCATCCGCTTGTTAGGCTATGCGTAGCGTCACAGGAACCACCAGCGGGTTGGCCAGCGGTTAGCCTGCGGGTGGTTTTCCACACCGGTACGTCTAAGGCGGGTTCTAACTAGGTTCTAACTGGCGGCTTCGGCCACGGTTTCTCGAACCCACTCACACACGACCAGAATTCAATTTTTTTTTCTTTTTGGGTAGATGGGGTGTGATACTCCACTTGAGAGTAGGAAAGAGGTATGAGAGAGAAAAGCTGATGTGACGCAGAGATGACAGCAAGATATGCAGAGTTCCGTAAATGTGCTACTCATTATCTTATATATGTAAAGCCACTCCACTGGTCCCATTAGCAGTTCATATCTTGATATTCATGATTTGCATGACACGTATGATGTTTGACTTCTTAAACACAATATACAACTAAATATAATACCAGTTAGATTTATGATTTTATAATTCAATCAGATTGTTATTTTCATAAGTTTTTAAAACATAATTGAAGAATGAAGAGAAATTCATAAGCACATAAAAATACATCAAGTACCACAACGGTACATACTAAGGATCGAGATGGTGTTTGAGAACGTTTGATGTAAGGATATTTTAGTGGCACACAGACTTACCATCCGAACATGCTTAAAAGGAAATCTCGCATGAGTATAGACTTTTCCGCATAGTTGAAGGTATCTCTGCTTCTCTGAATAACATCCTCTCTACCATAGGTAGAGGTATGTGTGTCTACATCTCAACCTCCCCCATACACCGTGCAAACGGTATTGGGACCCATAACCCGTTGAAGACGGTATTGGGTGTTACTTTACTTTACTTTATAGAAAATTAACCCTCGTCTTCAAAACTAGGATTATTTATTTGTATATTCAGTTGGGCCCATCACTTGGATATTCTTTCTATATGAGAATTGGGCTGGGCTAATCTATTTGTTTATATCCATGTAATTAAAAAAGAAAAACAATGTTAAAATTATATATAAATAAGAATTATAAAAATTCTTGTTAAATAAGAAAGCATATATTACCTAATAAAATTTAAAACAGTAAACATCATGAATCATTTTCCAAATTTTACAAATTGAAATTATTTTGATCACAAAGAAATAGCAACAAGTGTAATGAAACTTTGAATAAATCACTTCCAATATTCAAATAATTAAATAAAAAAATAGTGAACAAATTGACTCCCAGAACTACTGCTACAAACAAATGAATGAGTCTACCTCTCAAATGTCTACATAAAAAATATGACCCTTTTTCTAAATAAATATCAATCTATCTGCAACAAATGAATGAAAGAATGATCTAATGACATTTTTTACCCCCTACAAAGAATTGTTAACTTTATACCAAAGTCTACATTATGCTTGCTGATGCTGCTGCTGTTGCTGGTATGATGATGAAGTTCCCGCGATATCCACCGGAGTCCACGCCGACACAGTGTAAAGAGGCTGATCAGACCATGTTAGAGTAATTCCGGTGGCGGCACCACCATCGGGCCGCCTCTTTTCGACTTTGAATGAGTTTGGACCGTATGGATGCTGGTACATTTTCAGTATCATTTGGCTCTGAAGAAACTCCCTCTCGTTGATCTCTGCGTTTCTGAACCCGCCTAGCTCGATCATTGACTTCCTCCAGTGGTCAAACTCCACGTGCCTCTCGAATCTTTCTAGCCCTTCGCATGCGATTATGTTTCTAATCTCACGTCCGAATGATTCCTCTATCTTTATACGATTACTGTTTTGTAATGGAAAAACAGAATCGATACAATCAAAGATAGCAGAATAAAATTTCAATGAATTCGAAACTCTCCTTTCCAAAACGCTGTCGTTATGCTCAGATTCTTGCTCCGCCACCACTACAATGCTCGGGTTTGTGCTTCGAATAAGCCCGAAGAAATCTTTAAGTGCTCCACCAGTGCCATCATACAGCATTTTGTGAAGCTGCAAGAGACAGTTTATGCCAACAGTTTCTCCTTCTTTAACATGAAGCATCCACAATCTCACATCTTCTAATCTATCAACAACTGGATGAAACTCAAATTCAAGATTTAGAGACTCTGCAAACCCTGAAAGACGAGCACCAGTCTCGAGAAGATCCTGTTTTGATTCACCAATACCAGTGATTCTAACATGACTTGGTGGGTTGTTTCTTGAGGCTAAGCTTTGGAAAAAGCTTGGCCATTGCAGGCCTTGTTTGATGTCGAAATCGATGATGTGAACTCTGTCTTTCCCTTCGAATGATCTTAGAAGAATCTCATTGGATGTGAAATGAATGAACTTGGGAATAGGGGTTGCTTGATTCAGGAGGCGCAAAGCGGTTCCATTCTCTTCTTCAATCTGATTAAGCTCTCGTGGGGTCGAAATTTGGAAAATGTGTGGCCAAATTCTTGAAACCCTTAGAGCTAAAGCTTCGGTGTAATATGCAGCAAGTCTGGAGATGGAAGAATCGCCTCTAGGAGATGCTAATTCGCCTAATTTAGAGATAAAATGGTTAATTGCAGGTATGTTCTTCAGGGAAATGGCTTCCAAACAAGCTAAAAGCAAACTTATGAGCTCAAATCCTGCTTCTTCATCATGGGTTTGGTTCCCAATTGCTAAAAGATCCAAACTTTGATTTGGGTTTGGTGCTCCCACGCCATTCGAGCCACCTTCTTGTGGATCAAGATTCAAACTTTGATGACTCTCTGGTGAACTGCTTCTTGAACCTGACCCAGATGATGTTTCCTTCACAACCCTTTGTCTACTGCTTGAAGCAACACCCTTTTCGCCTGCATCAGCTAACTCATTCACAAAACTCCATGGACTGTTTCTTAAATTGGGCGAAATCACATTGCTTGGAGATAATGAAAATGGAAGTGAAGCAACAGGATACCAAAAATTCCCACTACCCAATTGACCTAAACTCAAATTCTCTTCATTCTCATCAAATTCTTCGACTTTATTGCAACCCCGCGTTCGTTTAGCACGAAAAGACTCATCTTGATCATCTTCATAAAGTCTTTTCAATCCCTTGTTACTGCTCTCCCAAATCTCATTCCTTTTTTCAACCACATTGTGCTTAAGTGAGCAGCTGCTGGTTCGCGCTTCAATCGGGTTGTTGTCAACCGAAAGGCTGCTAACCGGCCTAACGGTCTGGGCTCGGGTTGAGTCTTTTCTTGGAAAGTTAGTATTACATGGTAAATCCAATCTTTGTGTGCTCATTGAAGGGAAATGACAAGCTTGAAACTGTGCAGATGGTTTAGTATGCCTTGGAGACAACAATGTGGAAGAACACCCAGCCAACATTCTTTAAGCACTTCCAAAGTTCTTAACTTTTCGCTAGGTATATTATGTATAATTCAAGTCAATAAATTTAAATATGTTTTTCAATCAAGATTTTAAAGAGAAATCAACAGAGTGTGTGTGTGTGTGGATTTTTTTTCAAGAAATCAGGTTTTACAAAATGGAATCCAATGCCAAAACAATTTATAAAAATTTGTGTTTGTGTGTGTAATAATTTTTATGTGCAGTAAAGAATAACAATGTATATGATCAACAGAAAAGAATCAAAGAATTTGCTGTAAGAAAATTCAAAAAATTACCTCAAAATGATCATCGGATTCCGAAAATTATCTACCAAGAAGACGCTTACCATGAAACCTCCATAACCTGATCAAACCCAGAGCTTAAAAAAGATCGAGAATTTAAACAACACATTCCACCATTTGAGACATTCAAGAACTCCATACTAATCTTCACCAAAATCCCACAAAAATTTTATAAAATTTTTAAAGACTTGAAGCAAAATCAAACAATTTTCCCCCTTCCATGAAGAACCCTAACATAAAAACATGAAATTCAAGAACACTTCAAACCCTAACCCAAAACAAATCAAAAAACCAAACAAACCAATGTGAAAATCATGAAATTATGAATGTTTAAGAAAATTAACCCACCATTTGAATCGAAAACCCCCCCGTTAATCACTCCTCTCCTCTCACTCTCACTCTCACCTATACGCAACAGTGACACTAGCCAAAAAAATTCACGCAGAGATATAAGATTGTTCTTATATAAATCGGAAAATATTGTGTTATTTTTCTTTGTTGTTGTCAGAGGGATGCGGTGGTTTTTGACCGTATGATGGAGATCGGACGGTGGAGAGGTGATCGTGGGGGATTATATGACCGTTGTGGGGTGGTGAAATATGACCGTTGGGTGTACGGAAAGTGAAGGTGGTGGGGGAGTGGTTCGAGTTTCTTCTGGTGAAGTGCACGTAGGTGTTGTCACGTGCTTGTCTCCTGACGCCCGTTCGAATTGACCGTTGGTAAACAAAGAAAAAACACCCACGCATTTTTCCCAACACCATTATGTTTGATATATCTTTCATCATTTAATATTTATTGTTATTAAAAAATGATTTATAGACAAGGATCCAAGATTTTTGAAGACTTTAATAGCACCGTATAATGAAAAATATAAAATTAATTAAGATTAAAAATGTTGTTCGGGTTTTTTTCAGGTTTTCGGTAAATCAAGTTGAGTTAATGACGTTTTCATTGTTTTTCTAGTAAATTAAGGCAAAAATCTAAAACAAAACACAATTTATATGAAGCTCTATTAATTAAACTGTTATTTTTAACGTAATCTAGAGCATTTCAAACGTATAAATCGAATATTGAACTATAATTTATTATTTTTTATTATAAAAGTCTTTTTTCTTTAAGTTTTATTGGCATTAAAAAATCACTTGTAGTACCCAAAATTTGACTGGTAGCACCGGCTAAAAAAATCGGATTTTCCACAACGCTTGAAAAATTGACCGGTGACATGTGCCACAACAAGAACTTGTATAGGTCCGCCCTTATTTATAGGTGCTACTATTTAGACATCATATTTCCTAGGGTTTAGTTCATATATGTAAGAAGAAGTTCATTTTAGAATCATTTTTAGTCCTTTCTTGGATATGGGAAGTTCATGGATTGAGAGCGTAGAGGGATAAAGTGTGGTGGGGTGCATGTGAGAAATTCATATGTGGGCAATGACATTGAAAGAGGGGGATTGGACGACTCAGATTGGTTCTCGTGGTTCTCGCACTAATTATGGTTCTTAAATGAACTTATATATATATATATATATATAGGCAAAAGTTCAAACGAGAACTGTTTTTCGTACGAGAACTGCGAGAACCAATCTGAGCCGTCCAATTCCCCATCCTTTAACGTCATTGCCCACCCATGAATTCCTCACATGCACCCTGCCACACTTGATCCCCTCCACGCTCTCCATCCATTAACTTCCCACATCCAAGGAACAGCTGAGATTGGTTCTCGCAGTTCTCGTACGAAAAACAGTTCTCGTTTGAACCCTCCCCTATATATATATATATATATATATATATATGTATATGTGTGTGTGTGTGTGTGGGAAGGTTCAAACGAGAACTACGAGAACCAATCTCTGCCGTTCCTTAGATATGGGAAGTTCATAGATGGAGAACGTGGAGGGGATCAAGTGTGACAGGTGCATGTGAGGAATTCATGGGTGGACAATGATATTAAAGGAGGGGGAATTGGACGGCATAGATTGGTTCTTGCAGTTCTCATACGATTACAGTTCTCGTTTGAACTTTTGCCTATATATATAAAGGGTAGGTTTCACGAGAGAACAGTCATTTGAAAAGAACGGAGAGAACTATGGGCAAAACTGTAAAACTGTAAATTCCAGTTTCAAACTGTAACTCTCTCTCTATATATACATAAGGTGGGGATCGATTGCGAACAAAAATTAAAATGCGAACGTACAAACAGAGTGTTTGGATATCAAACTTTAGACGACGGGAAATAATTAGTCAATTCTTGCGACGGTATTTATTTCCTTTATTTGCAAAATACCACCACCATATACATCTCCTATTTGCTAGTATTTATTTTCTTTATTTGCATAATTTCACCACCATGATATTATATAATATAACAATTATCAGGAAGAGTACTGTTCAATGAACAGTAACTCCCTGAATAATTGTTATATATTTAAACAGCTAAAAGATAACCACTAAGTGCTTCTTGATGCAGTGGCTTGTAGCGCATCTTTTATGTAGAATACCCAGGTTCGATTCTTAACCTATGCACTTTTCTTTTTTATTTTATTTTCTTTATTTTTTTCTCCTTTTAAGTTGTGTTGGTTGTTGCTTTTTCCGTCTTTGTTATATATGCTTCCTTTTATATTACGTTTTGGGATCAAAACTTATTATTACTACTAGTAAGGTACCCGCGCAATGCGGCGGCGGCTGCAAATAAAAAGAGATGATGGCCGGTTGTCGCAATCGTTTGCGATAGATAGGATGTAGGAGGTGATAATCATTTGCAAATCTAAAATTGCATTAAAGTAAAATATTCCAATATTAACTAAAATTACAATCAAATAAACTCAAACTACATTAGGTGGCGCTAACGTAAGTAGATACCGATCCGGATGAAAACAAATAACTATCTATTTAAAAGTAAGAAAAATAAATATCAACGCTGCCAAGTCTATCCGCAAGGTCAATCATTGATTCAAAATTATCGTCAAATAGCAAAAATGTTTTTCCAATAAAGTCGAATGGGGAACAATAATACAAATACGCAAATTTGCAGAACCTCCAACACATGAACTAAAAAAAATCCAATATATTCCAGCCACTAAACATCAAGATTCTCAAGTTTGTACATCTCGCCACCTGAGTAATGAGGGAACGGATATTTCTTAACATTACCGCAATGATAGCAATTCACGGTGATAACTTGACGAGTCGTGAAAATAATATGTGAAAGATTTATTTAGTTCAATATATTAACTAAACAATAACATAGATTAATTCTAATTAATTGTAGGAAAGTTAAATTGTGGCAGATATAACCACGACTCTATCCCTCTAAGATAGTAAAAGCCAGATTTAATTTGTTATCAACTATAATCTTGTAGGTATAACAAACTCTTAAAAAATCAAACACAATCATTTAAACCCAAATGTAAAAAAAAAAAAACCCTATTCTAGAGGGGCAACTGGGCAATATAGCATTTTTACATGTTAAAACAACTTGAACCATTTAATTTTAGGAACAACCCATACACCTTATAATGATTTGGATTTTGTAACTATTCAAAAAAAAAAAAAAAACTCATTAGCATCCCTAAATAATAGAACAACAATTTTAATGAAAGATGAGGCGAGAAAGGTGTTTGGTGATAATAAACGGTAGTTTTATTTATTACACTTGAGATTTGTAAGTTTCAGATCTGATTATTGTTCCGTTTTTTACCACGGTAATTTCATTATGGGGTTTCGATATTGTTTAAGGTTCCGATTAAGCAATTACGTACCCTAATTTTAGCCCTAATTAGTAGTTGTTGTGAGAGTGTTCAGTAAAATTAGCAAATATGTTAATTAGAAAAGTCAAATATGGAATAAAAACATTGAAATATATACGGCTAATTTTGGGTCAATTTGGGTTTATATAAAATATAATTGGGTCATAAAGGACTTTCACAAAAATGCATACGGGAATCATCTCCGTTCGTCTACGACTCTAGTACTTGGTTCTCCACTTTTCCGGTAGGGGTGAGCATAAGAAACCGAAATCACACAAAACCAAAAAATTCCAAAAAACCAACCGATATAGAAACCTACCAAATAGTTTTTGGTTTTAAAAACTTTGAAAACCAAAATCTTTGGTTTGGTACGGTGTTATGTTTAAAAAAACTTAAAACGCAAGAATTTTTTTTATAAACACGACGAAAATAAAAGAATTCTTATAGTGGATTAAGAATACTAAAAAATTTTAGCGGCCCATTTCAAAAGTATATAGTGGATTTAAGAATTCTTAACAGAGACGGGGAAGGTGACCCGTCTTGATCCTGATTAACCGGCCTGAAAATATTATACTTTTCTATTTATAATATTATATAATATATTAAATTTTAATTATAAAATAAAAAATATAAAAACTTAAACATAAAACCCTAATATCCCTAATATTCAGCCGCTACTCCTCCTGTAGCTCTCTTTCTCCTCCCGACCGATTGCGTACCCTCCCTTCCGACCCTTCGCAAATCGCCGCCTCGAGTCGCCTCCGTTCATCCTTATCCTCGAATCGACTCATCGCCTCCATTCATACTCATCTGATCACATTCGTCTCGCCTCCATTCTTTTTCCCGGACTCGGTGACTCCCAAACTGACGACGCGATGCCCGAGCCCATTTACTTCCAAAAATTCGAAGTTCAAGGCGAAATGAAGACCATCCCCACGGAGGTTCTGGGGCCGTTGTTCGGATTAGCATCGGAAGGTGAATTCTTTTCTTCTTATTTAACTTCTGGATACTTGTAAACATCGTGTTGTTAATTCTTACAATTTCCGTTTTGTGGTTTCTTTTGCAGACCAGAATCGAAGTTTCTGGATCGTTTTATTCAGTAGCAGATCGATGGCTTCAAATCAGAAAACTCTCTTGTTTGATGATGTCGCCGGGCACAATAAAAATGACGATTGCTGGCTTATCATCTCCGGAAAGGTACGATTCTATCTATTGAGTCTGGTTTTACACATTTGAGGTGATCTCCATATTAATTTATTGTTTCTTCTCTATCTATCTGTTAGTATACGCATGTTTTGGTTTATGTATTGGATTTTGGATAAAAGAATAATTGCTTTGATGAGAGATAAGCATTATTGTTTCTTCTGATGTTCTTCCTGTTGCTGCTTCCTGCTTGTCGTTCATCACTTAGAAGTAGGATATTTAAGGGGAAAAGGGCATTTGTGAGAATATAGTTCTAGAGTAGGATGTTGAACATTACTGAATCATTTAATATTGATGTATGTCAAAGGCTACTTATGACCACACAAATTATTTTATAGCTTCTTGTTAAAGTGTATCACTGTAAGCACCATCATAACTTTGGTTAACAATCGATATCTTTAATTTAAATGCATATTTCTTTCACTTTGGTCATATTAAGGGGGTGTTCAACATATTGTATCATCAGAAGTCAGAACTGTATTATCTTCAGATAATAAACGAAACTGGCATTGCAATCGTGGGTTTTAAAGCGGATTGCAATGAATTTTGGTGTTAGTGGTGGGTTAGGAAGCTAATATTTATCACGTGCATCTAATCTGATTTGAGCTTAAGATTCATAAAATGCTTGACATAGCTCAATTGATGAACTGTTTACCAAGTCCTGTGATCCGTGTTTAGTATCATGATATTGTAGATGAGGGTACACTTTACCCATGATATTTTTGTTGAATTAATCGGGTTTTGGTTCACGGGTCGGTCAAAGGTCAAGTTGCATGTTATATTCCCATGCAAGAATAATTGACGATATTGTGTTTCCCACATCGTGTATTGTTTAAAGTTTGTGGGGTTGGTGACCTAGGGGTTTGTTTGTATGACATTTGTGGAGTGCACGATTTGTCATGGCTTGCAATATTTTAGGAGAAAGAAGTGGGTTATGTCCCACATAGTGCATGCTTTGAGCTAGTAGTGGGCTAGTGGCAAGTGATAGTATATTAGTATATGTATGTTGCATTCGGTAGAAAATATATAGATGAAGAGTGAAGTAAGTAAGTTGCAAGTTTCCAGTCTTCTTCCTTTATATTTATTAGTGAGTTTGAGTGTTTAAGCTTAAAGCTTTGAACCAACAATTATTAGATGCATATCAAATGGGGACAAAATTCTGCTTTGGTACTAATGGAAAATTAAGCAGGTTGCTGTCTCTATACAGATATTGCGTTCTAGAATTTTAGGCATGTGTTTTGCTCACGTATTGCATGCCATGAGCTTATTTAAACAGCAGATCTTGTTTGCATGGATGATTTTTTTAAGAGATCAACGTGTGTTTGCTAAATTTTTTTTTAAGAATATACTGTGTGTTAGATGATTGTGGCTAATTTTCTTTACATGCTTTTTAACTTAATTAATGAAACAGATCATCTATGTACTAATATTTTATTCTCTTTTGAGTGCAGATATTTTAAAGGTCCAGAACTCCTTGTCGATTTGCAAGATTATGACTATTCATTAGAAGGACATCACAATTCTGCATCTACTATTTGGTGTTGCTGAGATTATTACCTGATTTTGGTTGCTCGAATCAACGATAACTGGAGCTGTAGGGTTGTTCAGTTCACTGTCGATCTACAATCGTGCAGAATATAGGTGAGTATTTGATAGGAGAATAGTTCCTGCAGATTGGTTTGCTTGTTTGCTTTTATTGTGTTAAGGGTAGGTCATTTATTAAGAAAAAAAGAAACTGATATTAAAGTTCCTGATCTTAATAAATTGTATTTTATTTCATCATGCTATAAAAGTTCCTGAAATTATGCTTTAATGTTTTATATTTTCTGATATTACGAAATTGTACTATATTTCATTTAATGTTTTAAATATATTTCCTGAAATTGTACTATATTTCATTTAAAAGATCCTGATATTGGTTTCTTTGTTTGCTCTAAAAGTTCCTGATATTTCATTCAAAAGTTCCTGAAATCATGCAATAAAACTTGTAAATGAATTAGGATATAATCTTTTATACTATTTGAATCCATTTATTTTGGTATTGGAATTAGAATTAGGATAAATGTATCCAGCTGTATCCTATGTATTTGATGACTTTATGTAATGTTCTACTTTTTCCGAATAATTTCATTTTTTTATAGTATTGGAAAATCAATTTATGTTTGGTATTAAAATCAATTTATATTTATGTTTAAAGAATATTTAAAGATCCAGCTGCGTTGGTCGTAAATATGAGTGTTATGGTTGTAGGTTTGTGTTAAGGGTATAATAGTAATTTTAAGTGACTTAAATTTAAGAGTTTTAAGCAAATATGCTTAAATTAACTATTGCAGGCACGAAAGGCAAGGTACATGTTGGTTATTTGCTTTGATTATCCCCATCTGAGGTAGGAATTTTTCTTAAGAAATATGTGAAGCTATTTCTATCTTTATATCTGCTGAATGCCCATACATTTGTTATTTGTGGCACAACAGCAAGCCTTTTCTCCCACAATGTTTGGGGCTGGTTGTGATACTTTTTCTGTCTTGAGATAGTGCTAAGCTATGTCTTGAATTTTAAACATATTGGTGTGTGTTACAACTTATGTAAAGTTATTCATTAACATTCTGGTACTCCTAATACATATTATAGGGCCGTATATCTTGGAGAAACATTTGCAGCTATATAAGCATCAACAACAACTACAGCTTTGAAGTGAGGACATTATTTTGGTATGAATTTCTGGATTTAACAAAGGTATGAATTTCTGGATTTAAATGTTCGGTTAGCAAGTTTAAATGTACTGCTTTATTTCTTAATTATAGGTGTTTCCTATAATCCTATTGTATCTACATCATAAACATGAATTTGAATATATTTGGATTATAGGTGTTTACCTCATTTTGGTTGATAAGATCGACCTTCATTTCAGTGATAATAACTGGAGAAATGATGGCATTGATTGGAGTGGTCTCTAAGCTCATATTCTCATCCTGCAAATAATTAATATGGTTAGTTTTTAAAGCTTCACAGGTATTTTTTTAAGAAATCAAAACACAAATCAAATTATATAATGTAAAATTTACCTCCTCTTGGCCACCAAAATCAACATTCATTTCAGATGTAATTCTGCTCGATATATATGATTTTGGGTTGAGAAAAATGATTGCACAATGGGTTTTATTAAGTATTTATAGTTGTTACTACACAATACTTGCTTGTTACCGACTTAATCATTTCCTTTTTTATGTAATTTTTCAACAGGAAACTTTCAACAGAGCCATCATGGTGTAAAAGTTCCTGAAATTATGTTTTAATGTTTTATATTTCCTGATATTACGAAATTGGATCAATTGTGTTTTAATGTTTGCTTTAAAAGTTCTTGAAATCATGCAATAAATTTATTTTTGGTATTTGGATCAATTTTTTTTTCCAACTGTGAGCTGATATTTTTTTCCAGCAGAGGTGAAAGCTGTTATTTGTATCCTTTATTTATATATCAAAAGTTCCTAAAATCATGTCAATTATATAATTTATTTTTGGTATTTAAATCAATTGTTTAAGATGTGTACAATTTGGTCGTAGCTTTATTTGTTGAGGCTTTTTGGCTGAGGCTTTTTGATTGTTTGAGTTAAGGTTATAATGGTAATTTCAAGTGACTGAAATTTAAGAGTTTTAAGCAAAAAGGTTTAAATGCATTATATAATAGTATAGATATATAAATAATTAAAATCAAATTTTTTTATTTTCTTTTTTATAAAAAACTATTTTTTATTTGTTTTTTATATAAATTTTATCGTAATACAATATTATATTTATATTTGACTGTTAATTTTTATGTTTTATCTATCTTTAATTTTTGTTTCCCGCTGCAAGGCGGGGTCAAAACTAACTCTTTTATCTCCTATTTGCCAACACACACACACACACACACACACACATATATATATATATATATATATATATATATATATATATATATATATATATATATATATATTGTTTTTTAAGTTTCTTTTTATTCTCTTTTTAAGTCCTCTTATATTTATCCTTTTTATTATTTTATTACATGTAATATGCAACACTATGAGAATGCAATTATTTTAGACTAGATGAAGTGGATTTTTAAAAAAGGAAACAATTGAATCCTTCAACCATGTAGTTCATTTGAATGAGACACTGTACGTTTAGGCAAGATGTAATTGTTTTAAACCAACACTAGTTTTATGAGGACTTTGTATTTATAGACGAGATGCGGTCGCTGTAACGCATTGAATCCTTATACTAATTGTATCTCGATTAAAATAACTACATTCCGTCTAAAGAAACATAAAATCCACTTAAAACTAATGCATATATCTTGATTGAAGCAGTCAATGGTTTTTCATTAAAGAATCACTACATGTAGTCTTAAACCATTGCATCTTTTCTAAGAACACCGCATCTCATCTAAAAACACTGAATCTCATCTCATTTAAAAAACTTACTATATCATAGTTATATACATTTTTAAAATTACTATATGTTATTTATAAATATTTCATTTTATTTCCACCCTTAAATAATTTTATTATATCTTGAGACATGGAAGAATTAATTACATAGAAATAAATTCAAGAATGGTGCATGACATTGAGATGTTAAGCATGGCATGGGATCTTGTTAGTTTTTGCACGTCGTGGGGTTTTAGTCCATGACGTAGAGTAGTGTTGTAACGACCATGTTTTGAGATATTTCAAATATATAAATATAGATAACGAAAGCAATTAATTAAGGATAATTAGACATTGTTTAAATAAAAAATTAATTGTATACGCTCGTGATTATGCAATAAGATATGTATAAGCCGATTACTCATTAGACTATTAGTGTTAAATAATAAAGATGGTTTGTCTCCCATGTTTGGAGTTTAGTAATAATTATAGGATTTTTAACAAAAGAAGGACCTAAGGACTAAGGATGACAAAAAAAAAGTAAACTATAGGTTTAAAGAATAAGACTATCCGCATCCAAGGGATGGGATGGCTCGGGCTCTCCATGGGTTTCAACCCAAACCATCGCCCCTCTCTCGGTCTCTCTCTCTCTCTCTCTCTCTCTCTCTCTCTCTCTCGGGCTCACCCTCTCGCTCGGCTTTATCGTTTTTTTTGTGCCTTTTTGCCTTTTTTAATAAATAATATAGGATGGTGTGGGATGACTCAAGATGGATGCAGATGTTTGTGAGATGGGTGTGAGATGAGAATAGAAAAATGATATGACGCTGACGTGGCAGTGAAATGACATGGGTTATCTCAAAATGGATACAGATGGCCTAATATAAATTGTTGCCTGGTGGTTATATTGATCTCAAAGCTAAGGTTAAGTTTAAATATAATAATAGAATTAGAAGTGTTAAGTTGCAAAACAGACTTGATCGTTTAAGTAGTTGGGCAACCCTAATTCCTTTAGCAAAGAAAACTGCCGTAGTGTCTACTGAAGATTATAGAGAGAGCATTGAAGCATTCATGAATCTTATTAACTAAATCATAGTCAATCGATGATAATCTTGTGGGAACACTCAACCAATATTGCAGGTATGTAAACTAATCTTCCTAAAGGTTTGTTATCATGGGTGTACGTATGGTTTCAGATGAAACTTTTATTGGTCATTGGAGCAAGAAAATTAATTAAAGGATTGCGAATTATTTGAAGTGTGTGCGTAATTAATATGTGACGGGGGGAAGAGCGTGTATGTGTTTTAATTAGTCTTTATTTTGCTGGATTATGTTTGAAATCGATTCTCGTAATCACCACTTCGATATTGATTCATGTTTCTCATTCTCACAGGTTGTATGTAATGTGTTTGTGAACAAACACAAATTCGTGTATCTTGATAAAGAACACAAGTATAGAAAACAAGTATAATAGGAATCGAATTACTTTACTGATCTGTGCAAATTACATATATATAGAGTGTTGGTTTGGCGGTTAATTAACACGCGCCAAAAACCAACTAACAGAAACTTCCTAACAGATGTTTGACCTTTGATGGTTACTAACGGGACCATCAAACACTATCTACGGTCAAATTTATTCATACTACTACATAGATATACTATTACATAATACATTATTCTAAGGTCTTATAAGTACAATTAAACATGTCTAATCCGTTTGCTAACTTAAACCATTATTGCTAACAGTTCCCCCCTAATGGTTTATATTTGCAAACTCTTGGTGTTATATCTTTTATTTGACAGCAGGGCTTGTAGCCTCATCACTCTCATAGCGGTTGTCCTCCATTGGGTCTTCTACGTTCATCAACTCCACCAGGTATGTCTAAACCCCTTGGTAGTTGTTCGGCTGTACTCCACTTCGCACCATCAAAACAGTCACAGTCTGGTGCCACATTCTTGCTTCTCCTTGCAATGAATTCTAACTCTTTCTTCGAGTACCTTCTAGCCAACTCAACGTATGCCACCAATAGTCCTAAGTAATCCATATAACACTCTTGTACTTCCACTGCACAATCCTTTGATACTGATATTCTAACAGCCACCAAACTCCATTTACTTTCTTCGAACACAGTTTGATAGCCACCAAAACATTTAACAGCCATGTACAAATCAAGTATATCTATCTCTAAACTATCAATCTTGACAGGTAATGATCTTTCCTCATCATTTGCAAACACTTTATAAAACCATATGCTCGAAATGTTTCTTAATTATATCTTTACATCCTTTGTTTATATCTTGATCATGTAGCATGTTCATAAAAGCCATCAAGCTATCAAATTCACTCTTTAAGGGCATCTTTCCACTACTGTCACATGCTTCATAAGGTAAATTGTAGAAGCATGTAAAGTGTTTAAGGATTAGACTTGCAGCCCTTACTTTTATGTCATCTAAAATTCTTAAGTCATCATTATGTTATTCTTGTTCAATCATGTTTGAGTCTGCTTTAAAAATCATGTTGCAGTCACTGCTGTTGCTATCTGTTTCATCTTCGAACACCCTTTGTAAAACTGCCTTAGACTCTTTAAAATTTACATTAAATCCTTGTCACTCCAACTGTTGCAGACTCAAAATGTTTAAAGCCCAATCTCTTACAAAATAAACCCCTGGTACTGTGTATCCTCGTGCATCAGTTGGTACAAACACTTCACCAAAACCTTGTACTTTAATCTTATTTTCACCCATAGCACTAGTACCAATTGAACCCTTCTTTGTAATGTTTAAACAGATGGATGTTCCCAGTCATATGACGTGGGTAGTCATCTGTTATATACCATATGTCATCCGATATGCTTTTATCCGAACCAAAGACTGTCCATCTCGTAATCATCACTTCGATATTGATTCATGTTTCTCATTCTCACAGGTTGTATGTAATGTGTTTGTGAACAAACACCAATTCGTGTATCTTGATAAAGAACACAAGTATAGAAAACAAGTATAATAGGAATCGAAATACTTTACTGATCTGTGCAAATTACATATATATCTATATTACTATATAATACATTTACACATTTTTCTTAATCTCTTAAAATTTCAGTCACTTGAAAAGACTATTATACCCCTCAAATAACCTCCATCTCTCTCCTACTTTACACACTCACCAATAAACATTATTATATAATTACACACTTTCTAAATTACAAATAAAAAATAATCTCAATCTCTCTCCTACTTTACACACTCATCAATAAATATTATTTATACCCCTCAAATAACCTCCATCTCTCTCCTACTTTACACACTTATCAATAAACATTATTATATAATTACACATTTTCTAAATTACAAATAAAAAATAACCCCAATCTCTCTCTCCTACTTTACACACTCACCAATAAACTTTCTAATATACCTCTCAAATAATATTAATCTCTCTTCTACTTTACACACTCACCAATAAACACTTTCTAAATTATAAATAAAAAATAACCTCAATCTCTCTCTCCTACTTTACGCACTCACCAATAAACATTATTATATAATTACATATTTTCTAAATTAAGAAAAACGTTATTATATATTTATAAAAAAATGGTTTATGAAAAAAAAAAGAAATAAAAAAGAAAAACTTTCTAAATTAAAAAAAAGTTGTTTGATTATATGTTTAAAAATTTATTTAAAAAAAGAAAATTGTTTATGAAAAAAAATAGTTGATACAAATATAAAAAATTTGAAAAAAACGGACATGTTATTGAAAAAAATTTCATGACATTAAATCGTGCGAATGACAAATCATTACATTTTTGAAAACGGCGTATAAGAAAACATAAACCATTGCCGCCGCAGCATTGCGCGGATATATTGCTAGTATATATATATATATATATATATATATATATATATATATATATATATATATATATATATATATATATATATATATATATATATATATATATATATATATATATATATATATATATATATATAGTGTTGGTTTGGCGGTTAACACGTGCCAAAAACCAACTAACAGAAACTTCCTAACAGATGTTTTACCTTTGATGGTTACTAATGGGACCATCAAACACTATCTACGGTCAAACTTGTTCATACTACTACATAGATATACTATTACATAATATATTATTCTAAGGTCTTATAAGTACAATTAAACATGGCTAATTCGTTTGTTAAACCATTATTGCTAACAGATTAACAATATTTGAAGGTGTACTTAATTCTTAGGAGTGTGGGTTTGCGCTTCAATATTTTGAACGCAGGAAAAAAAAAGTAACACCCAATACTGTCTTTCACGGGTTATGGGTCCCAATACTGTTTGCACGGTATATGGGGGAGGTTGAGATGTAGACACCCATACCTCTACTTGATGGTAGAGAGGATGCTTCCAGTTCTACTAAATATAGAAAAGGACCTCTGGCCTTGCAAGGAGTGAGGATCGAACCCTTGACCTCTGTCTCCAGAGGCAAGGGTGATAACCACTTGATCCAACCTTGCTTGTTCCAACCTTGACTTCTGTCTCCAGAGGCAAGGGTGACACACCCATACCTCTACCTATGGTAGAGAGGATGCTTCCAGTTCTACTAAATATTTTAAACGCAGGAAGGTACGTCTTAATATATATATATATATATATATATATATATATATATATATATATAGGAAGAAGTTCCATCGAGAACCATTTTTAGTGCGAGAACCGCGAGAACCAATCTGAGCCGTCCAATTCCCCCTCTTTCAATGTCATTGCCCACCCATGAATTCCTCACATACACCCTGCCACACTTGATCCCCCCACGCTCTCCATCCATGACTTCCACTTATCAAATCAACGGCTAAGATTGGTTCTCGCGGTAAAATCGGTTCTCAATGGAACCCTCCCTATATATATATATATATATATATATATATATATATATATATATATATATATATATATATATATAGGGGAAGGTTCAAATGAGAATGATAAATTAATTGAGAATATGAGACTCAATCTCAGTCGTTTATTTTGTAAGTGGAATTCATGGATGAAAAACGTGGGGGAATCGAGTGTGGCAAGGTGCATGTGAAGAATTCATGGGTGGACAATGACATATAAAGAGGGGAAATTGGACGGCTAGAATTGAGTCTCCCATTCTTAATTTATTTAAGGTTCTTATTTGAACCTCCCAATATATATATATATATATATATATATATATATATATATATATATATATATATATATATATATATATATATATATATATATATATATTGGGACAAATTAAAGTGATAGTGCATATATAATTTGCTTCTAAATCAAGAGGGGGTGTTTGTGTGTGCTTTTCTTCGCTGCTAAAGATCGTTTTTTTTTGTAGTAAGTTGGTGTTGTGTGTGACTTTTGCAAGGTTAGTGTCTGTGTAAGAGAGCTGATTAATTGTGCATGGGGGCAAGTCCATTTGGTTACTGTACATGAAAATATAATCATCACCTTGGTACAATAACCGTAATAATCAAGTAGGGTCGCAGCCAGTGGCGGATCCAGGAATTCGGGATGTTGGGGGCCTACTTTTTAGCCAATCCAAAAATTGATAAACGAGGAGATAAAACCAATAAGGAAAAAGTTCATGCGAGAACCATTCATAGTGCGAGAACCACGAGAACCAATCTGAGCCGTCCAATTCCCTCTCCTTCAATTTCATTGTCCACCCATGAATTCCTTACATGCACCCTGCAACACTTTATCCCTCCACGCTCTCCGTCCATGAACTTCTCATATCCAAGGAACGGCTGAGATTGGTTCTCGCGGTTCTCGCACTAACAACGGTTCTCGAATGAACCCTCCCCAAACCAATAATATATTCCAAAATCAACTAAAAATGTACGTTACATTTAATACAATAGACAAATAACTTCATTATACATTTGTCCTCTACGCTTAATCATCTATTGCATCTTGCTTTAAAACTTAGACAAGTATCTCCTTTTCTATAACACATCTAAATCAAAAAATAAATTTCAATTAACAATTAACCATAAATATTAGATTTTAACAAATTAACCATCGATAATAACCCACTGCACACAAATGAACCTGAAAATATAGAGAAATAAAGTTAAGGAAATAGGAAATTAACATATATCAAGATAGATATAAGGATGCTCATGTTGTATTGGTGGGTTTGATTTTGAAATGAAATGAAATTTAAGGTTCAAAAAGAAAGAAAAGAAAAAAACATATACCAATTACTTTATAACTCCAAATGGTAATAGGTAATAGGTAAACCTTTTTTTCTTATTTAGGGGCCTTAGTATTATTTAGTTGGGGGCCTAAAAAATTAGTCCACTAACCTCTTAATTAATTTTATTTTATTATTGGGGGCCTTTCCCCCCTACCCCAACATGGTGGATCCGCCGGTGGTCGCAGCCAGCGGTTATTTGATCCGTGGGTTAGGATGAACCCGCGAGCCAACTGGTGTTTTTAGTCACTAATACTAACAGGAGAGTGCATGACGTTGGTTACTAATATTAACAAGAGAGTACATAGATTTGTCACTAATAAAGAACGATGATTTTCGTCTGTTAGTAACAAAGGACCAGGTGTCGCTAAAGGTTTGTTTGTGAATGCATGGGAAATGTCATAAGAGTGTGTGTGTGCATGGCTTAGCTTCACTTTATGACCTATGATGACGGTAATGATGTAATATTATATGGTACGCGGGATCTCTTTAATATAGTATCATGAGCGCACAAGAATATATATGAGATTAAAGATACTAGTAAGAGTATGTATATCAAGTTTCATCAGGTGACACCAATAAAGAGGATATATAGCGTCTTACGACTATGTAAACCGGGTCTAGTAATGTAGGTTTTAGTGGGGTTGGGACATGATTGATTGTCACTACAAGAAACATGACGATTTTCGACGGTCAAATTCGTCGGAAATCGGCGTTTCAGACGGAATTAGTCCCTTAAAAAAGGGCCCTAGTAAAACGGTTTCTGACGGATTTCCGACGGAATTCCGACGGAGCCGATTTCAGACGGATTTCCGACCGACCTATTTGAGACGGATTTCAGACGGAATATTGGAGACGGATTTCCGACGACTTGCTTTCTTCACAAATTCGTCTCTAATCCGTCGGTAACTTCAACCACTTCAGACGGATTTCCGTCGAATTGCCTCCCATCGCAAATTTCGTCTGAAATCTGTCATTAATTTCAATCACTTCCGACGGATTTCCGACGACTTGCCTTCCGTCGGAATTTTCGTCTGAAATCTGTCGCTAATTCACCGGAGGTGCCTTCCGACTCAAATCCGTCTGTAATCGGTCGGAAAATTTCCGACAGATTTAGTCCGTCGGAAATAGCAGTTTTTCTAGTAGTGTGTTGCTTGACCGCATGATTTAAATTGTTGTAGGTGGTTTGGTGAGGGTTTCAAAGGTTGTATCGAGACAAGATAACTTCTACGACTTCCGGTAACAGGTGAGTTCAATAGTTTTCTAAAAATCGAGTACAATGACAAAATCATTTACGAAGGGTTTTACGAGTTTTACTTAAATGATTAATTGTTGTATGTGGTACTTATGTGGGTATATGATTCACTTTATTTTATATGATATTGTATGTATATGTGGTTACTTTATTATAATCTAGTATCTTGTATGTAACGAATATATGATGAAATATTATACAATTATGGATTGAACTTAGTGGGCGGGGGTAGCAATCCTACTTGCTCATTTGTGGATATGCGAACCTAGTAGGAAACGGGGACCTTCTAGGATAAAGTGCTAGCCATATACGGGGTTGCCGGGTTTTCTAGACAACCTTGGCGGGACATGGTTTATAGGTGCTTTGTGTGCCTGTGTGGTGTTGGCCGAATGGGGGGCTTGATCAAACATTGCGTAGGTGTAAGGAGGAGATGAATGGGGGTTTCCGTTTGTACTTACATCTGAATGAAAACGCGGTACTTGTACTCGCACCGTCGGAGTAGCGAAAGCGGAGAAAATCTCGGGATTTATGTTCTCGGGTGGGAGTCGCGCCCCACTTGGTAGATAGGTTGGCCGGCACGTGAGTAGTGAACTTTGGGTTTGCCTTGTGGGCTTAGACTCTACACTAGGATTACCTTCTCGATATATGATATGACACATGAGATGATTACAATTACGATTCTGATGTTTATGATATGATTATATGATATGATACATGATATGATAACGATTACGATGATGATGAATATGAAATGATTATATGATGATTATGATTGATACGATTGATATTTGACTTGGTACGTGGTACATGATTTTGGTTATGGGTTCGGGTCAAATAAACGATGGATCGGGTGTAGTTAATTAATTATTTAACATATTCGATTTAAACTAATGTTTTATGGTTTCTAATTCTAACTCTTATTGACTCACGAGGTGTAAGCTGATACTTGTTTATTGAAATATGTCTTGTACTCGTGCAGGTGGCTTAAAAGTTCGTGTTTGTGAGAGGGGTTGCTTGGGTAGTTAGTTTCTAGATACGATACTATTTGGACATTCGTTAACTAGTTAATTAATTTGATTAACTTATGTAATAAACTTGATTATGATTTACGACGGTGACACTGTGGTTTGAACGGTTTCACATTATTTGTGGCGAAATATTAAGTCTTCCGTTGCTAATGATTAATTAATTATGAAAAAAAAATTGTTGGTTGAGAATTTTAGTGTTTCAAGTGTTTTGGATGATGACTTGTATATAAAAAAACATACAATCTTGTTAAAACTACTATATCTTGAATGAATGAGTCGAGAATTACTCATTTAAAATACCACTGCATCTTGTTTAAAAATAGTGTATCCGGCTTGAAATTACTTCATCTTAGTTGAACGATTCAAATGGTTTCTCATTAAAAAAGGATTATTACATCTATTCTAAAACTATTACACCTTGTCTAAAAACATTACATGCCATCTCCACCCTTAAATAATTTTATTATATTAGATATCTTAAACTAATAGTTTTTTAATTACATCAAAAAATAAATGACACAATACTCCATCACCGTATTTAACTAATTAAAATTTACATTAATTATTTTTAAACTCCACAATATTATTTTGTTGTAGCAAGTGATATGTATGAATTAGTTAGGAGTTACACCGCCACAATGAACAAATTCGCCACCGTCCAAAATATAAATCCAACCATCCTATATATATATATATATATATATATATATATATATATATATATATATATATATATAGGGAGGGGATCCGGTAAAAAGAGTTTTAAGGTACAAATGGTAAGGAGAAATCTCAGTCCTTAGATCAACCAAAAGTCAAGATTAAAAAGTCAAAAAAATAAAAATAAAACGGAATTAAAATATAATAAAAAGGGTATATTGGTAAAATCAAAAACCAAAAATACCGGTAGTTACAGCACGTCTGTCTGCAGATAATCACTGTTCATCTCCCCACCTCTCTTCTTCATCAACAATCAACACCACCAAAAACCCTAATTTTTTCTCTTAATCGCCGATCAAAAAACAACACAAATAGTAAATATGCATGATTAAACAAAAAAAACACAAAAACTTGATGCAAGAGTATATCTCATGCCACTGTACATTTCATTATACAAAAATGATGAATTCAATACATAATATGTAAGATGTACAACTGATTCACATATATAAAACCGTGATTCATATTCAAAATCGATGTATAAACATACAGTCGATGCACAAACCTGAAATCTTGATAAATATATACAAAAAATGAAGATTTCAGAACATAATACCTAAAGATGCACAACCCTAGAAAAATGGTTTGTGCACCGATGGTGGTGGTCGCAACTCTAAGAACATAATACCTAAGATGCACAACTCCACCTTTGATGCATAAATCAACGGCGGCGACGGCGGAAAATCAATCTTGCATCTGTACGAATCAAACCGGCGTCGGGGATGTTGGATAAACAGCACAACAGACTCGAAGAAGGAGGAACCAACAGCAAAAAATCTGTGGTTGAGAGGGAATCCACAACCGATGGCGTTGGCGCGGTGGACGAAGCAATTGCGGGGGAGGAGACGGCGGCAGAGGTGAGGGCACCGGCGACTCATAGGCAGAGGTGAGAGCGGCGGCGGCTTCTGTGTCGTCGTAGGCGGCGATTCATGGGGCATCGATCGAACACTAATAGCAGCGGCAACACTAATAGCTTCGATAGGGCTTCTGTGTCGTCATAGGCGGCGATTGCAGGGGATATGAACGATTAGAGTTTGGGATTGATCGAACTTTGCTGCAAGTATCTTTATCTTTCTCGTCTCCGACGGTGTAGCAACCCTAATAGCTTCGATAAGGGAATCGCACACGTGATGGGCGAATAGGGTATGCGATTAGGGATGGAGGCGGTGGATGATTAGGGTTATGCGGCGGCAGGCAGTGGAGGCTTACGATTTTTGTTAGGGGAAGGGGACGGGAATTAGGTATTGCATACGAATCTGATGAGTGGAACGTGGGGCAAACGTGGAGAGATAATATTTTTATATTTATTAATACTTCCTATTATACCCTTTTATCATATATGCCACGTGTCAGCCTTTCAATCCTTTTTACGCTTTTTACCTTAAAACTCTTTTTATTTGATCCTGACTCTATATATATATATATATATATATATATACATTTATATATATATATATATATATATATATATATAGGGGAGGGTTCCATTGAGAACCGATTTTAGTGCGAAAACCGCGAGAACCAATCTTAGCCGTTGATTTGATAAGTGAAATTCATGGATGGAGAGCGTGGAGGGATCGAGTGTGGCAGAGTGTATGTGAGGAATTCATGGGTGGGCAATGACATTGAAAGATGGGGAATTAGACGGCTCAGATTGGTTCTCGCGGTTCTCGCACTAAAAATGGTTCTTGATGGAACTTCTACCTATATATATATATAGGATGGTTCAAACGAGAACTGTTTTTCGTACGAGAACTGCGAGAACAAATTATAGTCATTGATCAAAGAGATAGAGGGTTGAGATTAAATAGTTGTTAATGGATAACCTTAAAATAATCAAACTTATCCTTAATTAATTAAGGGTAGTTTGACATTTTTACATTACCCCCGCATTTTTCAAACTAATATATACATTAAAAGGAGAGGTGTTAAATTACGAAAATAATAACAAATTAACGAGAAAATTATGCTCTTTAATTTGAAACTGGTCTTGATATACTTTTTTCAATTTTTTTTTGTTTACGAGGTTTTTTTTCCAGCACAGCTCGACATGTGCACAAGTGCAAATTTTGTACTTGTGCATATGCACAGATCCACCTAGTTTTTCCAGCACATATGTAGATATGCACATGTGCAAAATTTGAACTTTGCACAAATGCAAATGTCGAGCTGTAATGAAAACAAAACCCAGCAAACGCGACTTTTTTTTCCCAAAAAATATAGCAAGATCGGTCTCAAATTAAAGAGCATAATTTTGTCGTTAATGTGGTATACTTGTCATAATTTAACACATTTTCGTTAGATAGATATATTAGTTTTAAAAACGTGGGGGAAATGTAAAAATGTCAATACTACCCTTTCATATTTAAATTAAATAAAAAAGACATGATATTAAATGATTGGCAATAAATGGTTCTCGCAGTTCTCGTACAAAAAACAGTTCTCGTTTGAACCGATGCCTATATATATATATATATATATATATATATATATATATATATATATATATATATAGGGTTAGGTTTAACAAAGACTCCCCCTTAAACAAAGACCTCAAGGGCTTAATCTCAGCCACTCATCCCATACACTGAACATGGTCTCCTACTTCTTTGCTGGCCACGCAGCAGCTACTTCGGGGGTGTTTGGGGAAACTTATTTTTTTGGGCTTAAACTTTTTAGTTTTTTAACTTATTAGCTTATAAATAATATTACAAGGAAGAGTATAATAGTAAATATACAAAAATAAGCTCTTAAAGGAGAAAATAAATTGATTCAAGTTGGCTTATCAAAAGTGACTTATTTTACTTAAAAATAAGCCCATAAATTTAAGCTTATAAGTTAAGTCAACATAAAAAAACATAATAAGTCCTTATAATAAGCTAATAAGTGAATTAAGCCGCAAGGTACAAATAAGCTAAGACAAACACTCCCTTCTTCCCCAGTTGTTTTTCTTTGAATTTATCGTTCTCCCGGTAGCTCTTCTTCCTCTCTTTGTTTTCTGCTTCACACCTTTTGACAAGGGTTGAGGTTCCTACATACATATCACGACATAATGCATTAGTCATTGCCACCTTCTGCTTCCATCGATGGACCGTACCAGGTTTATTCTGCTCATTTATATACTCGAGGTTCATGTTCATGAGTTCATCATCTGCTTCTAGGTAGTAATGTAATAGTAGCATCTTCTACTTTATTTGAATTTATGTACAGCTTAACCATGATTTCTTACCGAAATTATTTCTTTTAGTTATGGGTTATGAATTTTATCATATTAGGGAATAAGTTGTCTGTGAAATTTAGGCCTTTAAACTAAAGAAACATATCATAGGTGGCTTAGGGTGTTGTTCTTTAAGTGATAATCTAATACGCACACCACATGCTCGATAAAATGTCTGAAACAAAAATATTAATTTTGAACTACCCACAACATACTTAATGATTTTTTTTCATCTTCTTAGGCTTAGGATTTGTGATGTTACTGCTGGTTGTTTTAAGTAGCCTATCTATTACTATCCTAAATTGATCCTAAACTCATACAAATTTTGAGATTTGATTTATTTGTTGCTAAAGAATAAAGAATGTTCAACTCATAACTTAAAAGGGTACAAAAACAAACATATGTACGTAGGAATTTGCTTACATATGCATCATTGATGAGATTTAAAGAGACGCCCACTCTTACTCCATTGAATCATGAGTCACAAAATTCTTCGGTTTTATGTTCTTTTTTACGAAAGAGTACTTTTTTTTGGGTTCTTTATTGCTATTGTTGTATTGTGTCTAAACATAAATGAGGAAAGTACTATCTTGGACGGTATGAAGTCGACATGTTCTTTCTTTTGGGCAGTGTTGCTATAGTTGTACCTATAGTTGGGTTAATTGATTTGATTAGTAAGGTAATTTTATGACTTTTTTGGTTAACTAATGGCAGCCTTATAATTAATTTATGTTCTTTTCTAACTTACTATTTGCATCATTTGATACTTCTGCAGCTCATACATTAAACTACTTGAGATGATAAATAATCTTTGAATAGCCTCTAATGCAAGACAACATTATGTGATTATGTATGCTATAGTTTTGATTTTTGCATGATGTAATGTCATTTGATAGTAGCCTTGAGTCAAGTCTTCCAAATAAGGGTGAACTACGAGTCTACATACCGAGCTGGAATGATAACTTTAGAGGCCCTAAGATATGTTATATTATTGACACTTTAGGAGGGAGGCCTTTTGCCTGGTGTATTTAATCTTATATCTTAATATTGTATCAAAGCACAACAATCTATAAACTTACCGCCTTTCGTTCAGCTTTGTGGTTTTACAACAGAGTCAACTATTAGAAAGTGTATAATTGGTCAGGAATTTGAGTGAAAATGTAGTAATTTTGTAGATAAAAGATTCTTGTAAGGAATATACAAAAGCTTCTTAGGAGAATGGAAACCATCTTTATAAAAGATCTGCAAGCAGATATGAAAAAGTTTTTTCTATACCACTTCATCACCTGCTATATATTGAGTTTCACTGCACTTTGTTATGACCACAACCTGCTGCTTTGAATCTTGACCTAACCTCACCCACTGCCATCTCACCACAATCGGTTGATGGCTTGACAAAGCAAGTTGCTACATAGGATAGTTTCACAAAGGGTAATGTGAGTTTTACATTTAAATGTCAAAGCAACTTTGTTTCTACATTTGAATGTTTTTCTTGACTGTGTTCATAGTTTTCGTGTTAAAAGACTCCTTGGATGGAAATTTAAAGCGAATCCCAGGTGTATAGTTATTTCAAAGCTTATGTAATCTGGACACCTTTCACTAATCTTATTTAATTAATATCAAGTGTTAAAAATATGAAAAGAGAATCTGTGATGCAGGCAAGATGGTGGCTACAGGAGGCTGCCACTTCCAGGAAGGTCAGATATAATGAAACACCTATAATGTGACGGTATCAAGGTTGCATCTTCGGTTAGTTGATTTTCCTTTTAATGATTTATTTCTTAAGGGCTATAGTTTTTGATAGGGAATTGATAGTATATTCTAGAAGGGGCATAATAGTAATATAATTAGTGGTTAGTTAGAGGTATAAACATATAAATAAGGTAGGGAGTCGAGGGTGTGAGGGAGGGCAGAAAATAGATGGTTTTGTATTAGGCTCATAGCTTTGGCTATTGAGAGAGGGGAATTCCCTGGACCAATCTTCCATTGATGGTTGATTGGGGTTTATCTTCTTTGTTCAATTTGAGATTATAATACCTATTTCTATCTGATTTAAATCGATCCTTATCATCTGTTTAATGTTCAGTTCACGTTCTTCATCAGTTTTCCATTCTTTGTGCAGGTGAAAGTAACTCCCCAATGTCATGTCAAAGCACCATTAATCACAAATATGATGCAAAGTAGGAGCAAAATGTAATTCCTTTAAAAAACTAAGGTGATCTTATTTAAAGTAACTTCAATGTTTGTGTATATAACGAGAAGTATAATCATTATTGGTGTTTTCAATTCATTTCATCTGTAATTATATATTTATTGTAACGTGCAACGTTGTTTCTTTAGTTGTTTTCTAGGAAAATATTAATGTCGTGCTCAAAATGGTTTTTAGACAAGTTGAAATTATAAAGAGCTCAAAATAGGTAACTCCAAACTGTCAACTCTCTTCGGCTGGAAACAAATGATCTGCAAATTACCTATGGCTCAATATCTTCCGTGAAAGGGACTCACTTGTAGGGTTGATCAGGTTTCAATTTTGATTGAGAAAATAATGTGTATACATGCCTTCTTTTTCTTTTGTACATATCGAGTAGCTTTTCTTTATAGCAACATTCTTTTCATTGTTAGTTTCTTAAAAACAGCACTTGATTATTCATTTTTGTTTTGCTCAACTAAACTCCTTGTTTATTGTGATCTGAATGTGAGATCAAGTAATCAGCTTCCTGTTGAGCTTATTTCAACTTTGTTGAAAATGGCACCAACTCAAGAAGAAGGGCTAAAACTTCGGTTATATAATGGTGATATTAGGCAACTCGGTACTTTACAACGTTTCCTTAAAAACTTGGTTGAGATCCCGTTTGCATTTAAACGTTTGTTGTTAAGGAGTTCCCTTCACGAGAATTACTATATATATGGCTAAAGAATCATTTGCAACTTTGGAGGTAAACTTCTCATTTATTTAGCTTTTATATTGTTTATCTCTATCCACTACAATAAAAGTGCGATTTTCACACATATATTGGAATTACAGGTTGCTTGCAACAAGCTTACAAGTAGCAGACTCTTCCTAAGGTTTCTAGAAGCAGTTCTCAGGACAGGCTC
This sequence comes from Pulicaria dysenterica, assembly GCA_947179395.2. Classification (NCBI taxonomy): domain Eukaryota; kingdom Viridiplantae; phylum Streptophyta; class Magnoliopsida; order Asterales; family Asteraceae; genus Pulicaria; species Pulicaria dysenterica. The sequence goes on from OX359289.1 coordinate 99,406,438, forward strand.
CACACTGTTTTGAAACTTTCTGATGTCAAAGGCACGAATGGAAAAAAAACTCTTTTGTCGTTTGTAGTTCAAGAAACCATCCTATATGAAGGAATCAAAGTGGCTAGAGACCGAGGTCCTGAACCCAACAACGAATCACCGGAATATCTCTAAGATATTACGTATAGAGTTAGGCTAATGATACAATTCCGATCGATGCAAAGGGCCGTGTGTATGCACGGCTAAAAATATACCTACTATATATATATATATATAGACAAAAGTTCATGCGAGAACCGTTGTTAGCGCGAGAACCAATCTAAGCCGTCCAATTCCCCCTCCTTTAATGTCATTGCCCACCCATGAATTCCTCACATGCACCCTGCCACACTCTATCCCTCCACGATCTCCATCCATGATACTTCCCATATCCAAGGAACGGACGAGATTGGTTCTCGTGGTTCTCGCACTAACAACGGTTCTCGCATGAACCCTCCCCTATATATATATATATATATATATATATATATATATATATATATATATATATATATATATATACATATACATATAGGGGAGGGTTCAAACGAGAACTGTTTTTCGTACGAGAACTGCGAGAACCAATCTCGGCCGTTCCTTGGATATGGGAAGTTCATGGACGGAGAGCGTGGAGTGGATCAAGTGTGGCAGGATGCATGTGAGGAATTCATGGGTGGGCAATGACATTAAGGGTGTGTTTGGTAGAGAGAATTGAAGGATGGGAAATGGAAATAAAAATGAAATCACTTGTTTGGTTACACTCGAGAATTAGAAGAAGAGATTTGGTTCAATTCCTATTCCCGGTTTTCTTTTCTCTATCACAGGCGGAGAAATGAGGAATCGACTTCTCAAGAATTAGAAAAAAAACACGGAGAATTCTTGTTAGCTAAGTCAAGATTATTCTCTCGCCTCCAACCTTTTTTCGCTTCTAACATTTGTCGACGGTTCCTCCTTCGAGACGTCACTCCTTCCCGCCTCCTTACGCCGGCAACGAGAAGATTCCAACGTCTCTCCTTCACACTGTCGCCTCCTTCGAGAATCCTTCACACCATCGCCTCCTTCGAGATCCCTTCACGCCGGCGACGAAAAGCTACCAGTCTTTTTCCTTCAGGCCTCCTCCAGCGGCGGCGGCGAACTCCAACAGCGATGACCTCCGGTGGCGGTGACGTCCCAACAAGATATCTCTCTACTCCTCCTCCCAACATCTGCTCCACATGACTGTTAATGAAGAACCTGTATCGATATGCCACCGGTCCACCACATGAAGAAATTGTATATATACCCACCATATGAAGAAATTGTATATATATATGCCACCAGTCAGACCATATATATGAAGAAACTATAGATATCTTTTATGATGGCAGTTTGCATGATGAGTTTGTATATATAACAGTAGGCTATATATATATATATATATATATGCTATAATGGCGGTTTGTATAATAATTAGAAATTGTAGATATCTTGGAAAAGTAGAAAACATGAATACAAAATATAATCATTTGACTTGACTATTCTTTCTTGTACATGTAAGTTCAAAGTTAGATTTGTAGGTATATGTTGATACAATCTTTTATACAGTGTATAAGATTTTTGTTTTCTGTGTGGATACAATCCAAGTAAAAAAAAGACAATCTTTTAACACCTTTGTCCTATTTTGATAGGTAATCTGTTGCTTAATTTATTTAGATACATGTGTTTATTTTGTTAATTGACTCAAATTAATTGTTTGTTATGAAAATTAAAAAAAAATACAAATGATAAATTAGGTACAATTCTCTGTCGAAATCTCTATGATACCAAACAAGAGAAATGATTCTCTGTCATATTTCTTTGCTGAAATTTCTGTGCTACCAAACAGAATATTCTATTCTCATTCTCCAGTCTAATTCCATTTCTCTGCAATTCCATTATCTGCAACTATTTCTCTGTATTTCCATTCTCTGTACCAAACGCACCCTAAAGGAGGGGGAACTGGACGGCTCAGATTGGTTCTCGCGGTTCTCGTACGAAGAACAGTTCTCGTTTGAACTTTTTCCTATATATATATATATGCGAGAACCATTCTTAGTGCGAGAACCGCGAAAACTAATCTGAGCCGTTAAATTCCCCCTCCTTCAATGTCATTGTCTACCCATTAATTCCTCACATGACCCTGCCACACTCTATCCCTCCACGCTCCCCATCCATGAAACTTCCCATATCTAAGGAACGGTTGGAATTGTTTCTCGCACTAACAACGGTTCTCGCATGAACCTTCCCCTATATATATATATATATATATATATATATATATATATATATATATATATATATATATATATATATATATAGTGGGAGGTTCAAATGAGAACTTTAAATTAATTGAGAATGGGAGACTCAATCTCAGCCGTCCAATTCCCCTTCTTCAATGTCATTGCCTACCCATTAATTCCTCACATGCACCGTGCCACACTCGATTACCCCACACACTTCATCCATGAATTCAACTTACAAAATGAACGGCTAAGATTTAGTCTCCCATTCTCAATTAATTTATCATTCTCATTTGAACATTCTCATATATATATATATATATATATATATATATATATATATATATATATATAGAGAGAGAGAGAGAGAGAGAGAGAGAGTTAATTGCAAAATTGGTCCTTAAACTATCCCAAAAATGCAGGTTTGGTCCTTTAAAGATCGAAAGTACAAAAAACATCCTTATTTTAGCTAAGTTGGTGCATTTATGGTCTTTTTCTTAACTTTCGTTAAATCGGGTCCGTTAGCTGCTATGGAATTTACTATTATGCCCTTCTTTTTTTTATTAATTAAATATTATGAAATATATTTATAACATCACCATCGGTCAAGAGACAGTGTCCTTTCTTTGGCCACCGTACACAACACCATCGGTGCTCTATCATACCTCCGACCACCGTGCACCGTTGTTGCCGTCGCCACAGCCGTCGCCGTCTCCGTCTCCATCGCCATCGCCACCACTCTCTCTCTCTCTCTCTCTCTCTCTCTCTCTTTCTCTTCCTACACACACAAAGACACCTCTCTCTATCTTCCTGCAATCATACACATAATGACACACCACTGCCACCTTGCCGCTGCCATTACCATCGCCTTTCTGCCGCCTATATCTACGCATAAATCGTGAGGAACATAGAGAGAGGAGGCGGTGGAGGTTGGTGTTGGGTGGTGGTTGATGACGACGACAGAGGAACATAGAGAGATAGGGTAAGTGTTTTTACCCAGATCTGCGGCGGTTGTGGTGGTTGCCGGTGTCACCGTCCGGCCTTTAGCTCTGTACTTTCTCTCTCTCATACTCTATCGTTCTAGGTGGCTTCAATGAGTGGTTTTTCCGGCGAGGTTCTGTATTCAAATAATTTTTCCAGCGAGGGTTTGGTTGTCGAGTTTTTGCGTTGATGGTGGTGGTGCATCAGTGAGTGAGGCTGTGGTTCTTTGGAGGGTGAGGGAGACGATGGTTCTAGGTGGCTTCAGTGAGTGGTGGTGCGTCGGTGAGTGAGGCGGTGGGTGGTTCTAGGTGGCTTCAGTGAGTGAGAGAGAGAGAGAAGAGTCTGTGTGTGCGTGTGTGTGTGTGTGAGAGAGAGAAAGAGAGAGAGAGAGAGTTAGTGTGTGAGCAGAGAGAGTGAGAGAGAGGTGTGTGTGAGTATGTTTAGTTGTTGTTATTATTATTATTATTATTATTATTATTATTATTATTATATATAATTATTAAAGAGTAAAAAAATAAGGACAAGGGCATTATAGTAACTTCCAAAGCAGCTAAAGGACCTGAATTAACGGAAGTTAAGAAAAGGACCGAAATTGCACCAACTTAGCCAAAATAAGGACGTTTTTTGTACTTTCGATCTTTAAAGGACCAAGCCTGCATTTTTGGGATAGTTTAAGGACTAATTTTGCAATTAACTCTCTCTCTCTCTCTCTCTCTATATATATATATATATATAGAAAAAAGTTCATGCGAGAACCGTTGTTAGCGCGAGAACCAATCTAAGCCGTCCAATTCCCCCTCCTTTAATGTCATTGACCACCCATGAATTCCTCACATACACCCTGCCACATTCTATCCCTCCACGTTCTCCATCCATGATACTTCCCATATCCAAGGAACGGACGAGATTGGTTCTCGTGGTTCTCGCACTAACAACGGTTCTCGCATGAACCCTCCCCTATATATATATATATAGGGGAGGGTTCCACTGAGAACCGATTTTAGTGTGAGAACCAATCTTAACCGTTGATTTGATAAGTGAAATTCATAGATGGAGAGCGTGGGGGATCAAGTGTGGCAGGGTGTATGTAAGGAATTCATGGGTGGGCAATGACATTGAAAGAGAGGGAATTGGACGGCTCAGATTGGTTGTCGTGGTTCTCAATGGAACTTCTTTATATATATATATATATATATATATATATATATATATATATATATATATATATATATATATATATATATATATATATATTTCTAATTAAAAGAAAATGGTTTCTCTCTCTTCCTAAAAATTCTCCACCAATCATAAAACTTGTTTTTAACAAAAAAAACGAAAAATGGCTGATAATGACGTCAAAATGCCAAAAATCCTTAAGCCCTTGGAAAGCGGGACATTGTGAAAATTCTAAGGGGGTTTTATAAAATATGTTAGGGGTTTTTATGAAAATGTGAGGGGGTTTTATAAAAATTGTATATTAATTATTTATAGGTTGTTTATAAAATATGTTTAATAACTTATTATATAATTTTTTTTAGAGAAATAATAATTATGTATTTGCGACCGTCTCATTTTTATCTACGTTTTGGTATAAATTTTATTGTAATATGACACTTTATTTTAAAGTAGTATATTTTTAATTGTTTGTTATCCATTAATAATAGTGGTAAAAATTGGAGAATGAAATCTTGGTGGTTCAAAGAGTACGTATGAATATTACACCAGAACTTATAGATGTGAAATATAGTTTCTTATGTTTTAAAAGAGTACGTATGAAGTATCAAAGATTTTGCTGATTGGATATTACAAATTGGAGAATGAAATCTTGGTGGTTCAAATGATTGAGAAGCTGAAATTGAATTTCATGATAACTTTTTGATAATCTTATGTATGAATTTTAAATTTCTGTAATGTTTATAATTTATTACGAAATTTTATATTCTTATTTATGTTTTCTAATTTTTTTAATGTGTTAGTACTTTTTAAAACTATATAAATATAAAATTATCTTATATCATCCCCGTCACGGGTCGTTTAACTAGTATATATATAATCAGGGTGTAGCCACCGAAGAACTCTGTTACATTCTTCAGGCATTATTCAAACTTGAGAGAGAGTAAGGTGTATGTGTGTGCTTGTATCCGTTGGCATTATGTAGCAATTGCTGTGAAGGAGTAAAGAGTGAAAGTTTCAAGGTTTGATCTTTAGGACACAACAGGTATGTGCTTTGATTCCGTGTAGCTTAATTTAGGTAACATGTACTATGTGTCTGAGGGATTAACGTAAGGGTTTTCTTCCCCCTGTTCTTGCTGCTTTGGACCGAGAAGAAAACCCACACACACATTAAGACTATGTTGATTTTGAGGTCAAATGGGTAGTGTTTTAAGAAGCCAAATGATCATAGGTGAATTAGTGTGTTTTCATAGTATCTATCAAACTTGTATGTGTGTGTAATAGTCGATTTTTGAAGTCATATACCCTGTTTTGCGTTATGCATGAGCCGAGAACAAGAATGTGGGATTTAACCCACCAATTGATGATGTTAATCGAGTCCGACCTAGGGTTTGAGTTGATTGACTTAAGATTAGGTTCGGCCTAAGGGTGGTGCGACCTAGGAATTTTCAATTCCGATTCTAATAAATTCCTTAAAATTCGTGTGAAACAAACGCCCACCAAGTCTAATACTTGATGAGTCAATGGTTTTATATCAAAATTTCCAATTTTAGTAACATTCAATGGTTAAGAGATTCAAACAACATATGAAACGAAAGTTAATAAGCAAGTTTGCGATCTTTAAGAAACAACCAATAAAACGTGATAATTAAGCAAATGCTTCACCAACTTCAATTAACTAATTACATCCTTAAAAAAATAGCGAGAGCTTTATCAATTGAAGTTGCATACAATATTATTTCGTAACCCCCAACGATGTCTAGGCTTCCAGTTCCAATAATAAGAAGAGGTAAGTGATTGTTTGTTTATTTGTTGGGTTGATTCCACATCTTCTTTGTACACAATCCGTGCCCCAATTCTTAAACCGTAAGCATCTTCTAATGCAACTGTTAGATTACCTTCAATCATACGAGACCAATCTTCACACCCACAATCATCATCATCATCACCAATAGGATCCGTATTCTGCAATAAACTCAATGGTAGCCACAAATCCTCACTTTCATCATCATCAATAGGATGCATATTCTCCAACACACTCAATGGTACATAGCTCATCCACACACCCTCACTCTTATCATCCGCAAATGTTTCTACGGATCTATGAAAACAATCATTCTCCAGCTTTGGAACCGACAATCCACCATTTTCAAATCTGAATAAAATATTAGGAAATCGCCGGCGTGTCACCTGCCTAAACTCTAAACATATTGCAAACCCTATGATTTCAGTTTGCCATTTGAAAGGTAACTTCAATGATATGCTGCTCCCATCTCGTTGTTCTTTGAACCAGCTTGGAATCTTGCTCCCAGGAATAGCCATACTTAAACAACCATCCATAGTAGCCCATTTCTATATTTATATTCAACAAAACACATCAAACATGAATGGTTAAATAACCACCTACCTGGTCAATATAAATAAATTGTAGATATAAGAAATACAAAAAATTAGTAAGGAAAACTAGCTTGTGTTTTAATTCAAAATCACGATGTCAACTTAGTTTATAATTAAGGTAAGTAAAGATAGGTGATGGATGAGATTAGTGACCTTGAGGAAAGATTGCTTCAACATCTTATCAAGGTATCTTTCATTTTGCTTATCCTCTAGCAGTTTCTTGCAACCACGGAGGTCTATCTTATACAACCATTCATACTCTTTTGATAGATCTTCAATCACTTCGAGTGAAATGCAATTGCGTGCTTCTAATACTTGTATACCAAGTGGAAGCCCTGGCAGAACTTGAAGTTGTTTACAATCACTCAAGCACACGTGTTTAAGACAAGAAAGGTGGGAGATGCTTATGGGGAAGTTTGTCAAATCATGAGAAAAAGACTTTGTTTTCTTTAAATTAAGGGTCGTCAGAGACTTCAGCTCGCAAATAGATTCTGGAATGTTGTTAAGATTAATACACCTTGAGAGGTTCAAGATGCTTAAATTAGAGACATTTCTAATTGAGCATGGCAATTCTTTTAAACGATAACAGCCCTCAGCGTGTAAATGAGATAGTTTAACCATACATGGTGAGAATTCCGGCAATCTTTTAAGAGATTCACAATCAAATAGAATGAGAGTCTCCAAGGATTCCATCTCAAACCTGGACGGAAGACACTTGAGTTTCTTGCAACAACTCATGTTCAAATAAACAAGCCTTTTAAGAAATCCAAGAGACTCATGAACCTCCACCAAATTCGTACACCATAACAAAGTCAGTCTCTCAATGTTTGGAGCCCCTGAGACATTTGGAAACCTTGAGAGGTTGTCCATGTGCTCAAGTTGAATGAATTTCAAGTTCTGCATAATCTGAAAATACAAAGCAGAAAAAAACAATATTATCATCACCATTACTTAGAAATAAACACAAGCACACATGTTAATTGATCTATGTAAATGTATAGGCACGACAATCATGTATGAACGTTGTTGCTAGGAAATTGCTTTTATCTACTACATACCTTTTGCCCCTTCCATAAATGTTTCATTTTGCGAGAAGACATCTCAAGCCCAACAAGCTTAGACATGTTTGCTACTGGTAGAGAAGAAAAAGGGTAAAAACTCCAACGCAGCCATCGCAATTCATGAGGAATCAAGGTAGGCTTACGACAAACGAAATTCCTTCCAACATCAAGTAACCGAGATTCTTCATGAGTTTAAAAACATTGGCATTACAATCTTTGTGATGGAAAACATTATGCTGCCACCAGTCCAATATGGGTCCGCTTGATTCACTTGTCTACAACAAAAAACAAAGCATAGATGAAAATGGAGTCCTAAAAAGCTAACTTTTTAACTGATTAACTTTTATAGACAGGTTCACTACCTTCCGGTATGCACTCGGATTTACTATGCCTTCAATTAATTCAAGTTTCTACAAGAAACAAAAACATAAATGAAAACCTTAACCTTGATTAATTCGGTCCTAAAAACAGAATTTGTAATTGATTGGCTTTCATAAATAGAGGTTCAAATGTTTAATACCTTGTCTTCGATTATGATATCATGTATTCTTTTAGAAGTCCGTAACCTGCTATCTGGGTCACTTTGGCTAACAACTTTCCAACCCATTTCTTCGATGAGATCATGCATATCTAGCCTATTTTTTGAAACGGTTATAAGAGATTTTTCGATTAGGACTCGAAGTCCTATCCCTGCTGAAAAATCAAAGCTATCGAGTATTCTAGTTACGTCATCTACCTTTCTACCCTTGAAGAAAACTACTGTGTCTAAGAATATCTTTTTCTCGGACTCTCTCAATCCATCATAACTTAACCTTAGTGTCTTAACAACTTCAGGATTTGGTGTTTTTAGTGTATCTAAAGCACTTTCCCATAAACTTATGTCCCTTCCAAAGAAGAATGACCCCAAAATTTTCAAGGCTAGTGGAAGACGACCAGTGTATCTTATTGCACGATTCGACAGCTCCTTAAACTCTTTTGGAGGACTAATTTTCTTAAAAGCATGCCTACTGAAGAGCTCAAGAGCTTCCTCCATACGTATAAGAGCAGGTTTGTACCTGGCATTTGCATACGATAATAAATGCTCGTCTCTAGTGGTTATAATGATTCTACTTCCCGGTCCAAACCACTCATGCTCTGCAGCCAGGAACTCCAATTGTTTCACATCATTCACGTCATCAAGAACAAGAAAAACCTTCTTATTGCCAAATCTTTCACGTATCATGTCAGCACCAAACTCAGGATCCTGAATCGAGAACCCCTGATCTGCCGCTAGAATATCTTTAAGAATCTTTTCTTGTAAGAGACATATATCTTTTTCACTCAAAGTATTTTCTCTAACGTTGCTAACAAAGCTACTACCCTCAAAACTATAGGCAATTCTTTTATAGATAGCACGAGCAATAGTTGTCTTACCAATCCCTCCCATGCCAAATATCCCTATAATGCGTACCTCATCGGTTTCTTCTATGCTCAATAATGAATGTAATTTGTCCATATGAAACTGCATACCAATTAGAGTAGTCTCCCTACAACGAGGTCGCATATCACCTAATATCTCTTGAACAATCTTTTTGATGGTTGTAGTTTCACTCCTGTACATTTACGAGCAGCAATGTTATTAACTATATATAGGAATTCATATCAGATGTATTTTTATCAAGTAAATTGAAGTAATTACCCACTGACAGCCGAGATATGATAGCCAGATAAATTGGCAGCTGCAGTTAAAGCTTGCTTCCACTTGTTTACTTTATTCTCCTCTCTAATACAACTCAACACGTGTTCCTGAAAAGCGGTAGCAAAATTTCCTTTCTGTTTGCGGACATCTGATGGATCAACGTGGTAGAACACAGGTAACACCTTCAGCCCCATCCGATCATGGCATTCCATGATTTCCGACAGCTCTTTTAAACACCAAGAAGAACTCGCATAATCTTTCGAGAACACAACCACTGCAAACTTAGATTCTTTGATGGCTTTAAAAAGTGATTGAGAGATGTCGTTCCCTCCACGAAGCATCCGATCGTCTTTGTAAGTGTGTATTCCTTTCTGAAGCAGAGCTGCATAAAGATGATCTACAAAGTTGTTTCTTGTATCGTCGCCTCTGAAGCTTAGAAAGACATCATAAGTCCTTCCTCTTGTTGGCACACAAGAAGGTGAAGATTTTGGAAGCTGAGAAGACGATGCCATTAATAGCTTAAGGTTTCAATTTTGTAACACAAAGAAGTTTGAGTAATTGGGGAGATATCAAAGGAGACGATCGCTGTATTTTATATTGGCAACTACGTTGAAATCAATGTTTTAAAACACTGTTTTTATCGCTGGGTTGCCTCGTCAAAACCCTCAAAAGACTACGCCATTGGTTGAATATTAAAATACTGTTTTTCTTCTTGTATCTAACTATCTATACTTGATAGTACAGAGCTCCTGGCTCAGTGTTGCAGCCTGATTTAGAAGGCCCGTGATCTGGCCCAATTTTGCATAAGCATTTATTAGACTTTTTATGCAGCTGATTGACCATGTTTTCAAGAAATTTCAAACCAAAACTGACCAATCAAACTAGTCAAGGGAAACCATGCACCCAAAAGTGAGTCGGTTTGTGGTTTTTGCCATTTTTATTTTTATGACCCGTAGTTTTCAATCGAAACAAACAAGTGTTGAGTTAATCGGATATTGTTCACGGGTCAGCGGGTTATAGTTCGGTTATGGGTCTTGGCTCTTGGGTGGTTATTTTTCTTTGTTTTGGTATTAGTTTCACCATGTTTTGAGTCTAGTCTCTAGGAGTTTAGTGGAGAATTTTTTTGCAGAATGATGGGTAGTTTATATTAAGTTTGTAATGAAGTTTTGCATGTCTCCTACATTTTAGGAAGTCATGTAGCCCACGATTAGGACTACGGGAGTCTTTGCTATTTTATTACTGTTAAGCATTTACCCATGTTAGCTATATATAGGCCTGTGTTCATGGGAAAATAGAGAAGAAGATGCATAAAAATGTAGACTCTTTTGGTTTCTCTCGAGAGCAGCTATGCTGTGTTTTTCTTCTGTTTTATTCCTTCATGATTCTTTATAAGTTTATTAGTGTTTGAGGTCAAGATATCCTCTTTGATATTAAACAAGTACACAACTAAGTTCTAAGATCATCACCATCCAACCTGGAGTTTAATGGAGTTTCCCATTGTCACATCATCATCCGCATCATATCTCACTTCCAACCCTCTCTAACTCATAAACCCTCACATCCAACCTACATCAACCATATATTGGGGAGAGAGAAAGAGGAATAAAGGGGAAAAAAAGGACAAAGGGGTTACCCGTCGCTGGTTCACCGGCTAGCCCAGGGTCTAACCATCTCCAACCAGTAGCACACCATGATGGTGTGCAGCGCTGGTTGCCCCCCCCCCCCCCCCCTCCCCCAACCAGCTCTGGTTTGATAACTGATACGGGTGGTCTAACAAGTAACGCATCATACTAACATTAAATTGTTCAAAAACAAATTGGTTCCACTTGGTTTACACGAATTAGTACCAAAAATACAAACACTAAACCAAACTGTATAACTTAGTATGGTATCTTGTAAAACTACCGATTTGATATTCTACTTCTAAATCATGACACATTGACGATTAGCCTTGGGTTAAGTAGTTCGGATGGAAACCAAGTGGATCCCTTTCCTAATGTTCAAAGTCATTCAGCAATCTGATTCACTCCTAATGTTCAAAGTCATTCAGCCATCTGATTCACACACAGGAAAAAGTTACGGGGGCTTTTCTTGGGAAAATTTGTGCAAACACCCGTTGCTTTATTTGGGTGTTATAAGTTATAACAGTCTCATATCATCTCTTATTAAGAGATAATGTAAATACCCTAGATTAACTTGCATGGTACTCGTGTAATACTATAGCGGCGAATAGTTTCTAACTACTAACATGTCGTGTTATAAAATCTAGGGTGTGGTATTCTGCGAATAGTTTCTTGGGATAATTTGTGCAAACACCCATTGCTTTATTTGGGTGTTATAAGTTATAACAATCTCATATCGTCTCTTATTTAGAGATACTGTAAATACCCTAGATTAACTTGCATGGTACTCGTGTAATACTATAGCGGCGAATAGTTTCTAACTAATAACATGTCGTGTTATAAAATATAGGGTGTAGTATTCTGCGAATAGTTTCTAGCAGGTAAAATACCGTTTCATTTCCCTTTTTTTCGTGAAAAAATCAAAACAACCATTTTCTTCAAATTTTTTTGGGTACGAAAGTGTATAATTGCAAATGAGTGTTTTGTTGGTGTAAATGTGTAAAGTAGAAGAGAGAAATATAGTTTAATTAAGAGATATATTAGTAACTTTTAATTGTTAAAATTTTAAATATTAAATAAAGTAAAAAGAAAGAATGTTAAATATACTTTAATATAATATATGTAATAATATGCTTTGTCTTTCATAAAGAAATTATTCTCATTTTAAGACCGGAGAGGAAATGATTGAAAGTTAAATAAGTCTAAGCTCTAAATCGTTTCTTACAAAAACTCAAAAAGTTTTTTTTTTTAAATTTTCTTTCAAAATCTGTCTGTTCTTAAAAAATACAAAACAAAACAAAAACCTCTATAACACATACAAAAGTGTACAAGTAGGTGTACTTTGAAAACTTTTTTCTACATGATTATGACTGCACTTGTTGTTTGACAAGGAAGATCCAAGCCACTTCATGACCTCTCCTTCTCGTGAGCCAATCAATGCCTCTAATTTTGCCCTTTATATATTTCAAAGGTGATTTTAATTTAAACATTTTTAAATTTATATCAACTATGTATACGAATGTATAAATTGTATTAAAAATTATAACTAATTGATATGATTTATTTTACTATATGTGATGAAAGGATCCAAATAATAGCACTCGTCTTCGGATTATACCTCCATCTAGATACTCACAACATAATGCATTCAAGACACTAGAACTACTTTTGGAATTTACTACTTTACTCAATGGTTGCATAACAACTACATACCTATTTTTCTATCTCGATCTCATCTTTCTTTTCATATCAACGTCATATTTTACAACTCTATTACACTCATCTTCTTATCCTTTTAATTAAATATCATAATTTATAGAAAAGAAAACGGGTTAGAAAAGCCAAGAGGAAAAGAAGAAAAGCGGGTTGAGGTGACGCGGTGCTCCAAATCCACCTCTGCTTGGACTTGCTGTCGGGCCATATAACTATGGCTTTGCAGCATTTGATTTACAATACAAAGAACATGTTTCATTTCTTGATTCTGGTTTACATGAATTTGGTTTTGATTTCTTGGCCTGATTCATATATTGTCAATTATTTTTTTATCAATTCAATTCATATGAATTCAAATTTCTTTAAATTCCAATTTCTTTAATAAAAAATTCCACTTCCTACAAGTGAACCAACCTTGGCCTAAATGACAAGAAGAGTTTTCTGAAGACGTGAGTACATGATTTGTTATAAAGGTAATCAGATTTAACTGTATTTTTTTATCTATCCAAGGCATTCAAGATGTATTCCTATCTTAAAAACAAACGACCTTTTAGGGTATGTTTGGTAGGGAGAATTGGGGGTAGAGAAATGGAAATAGGAATTAATTATCTTGTTTGGTTGTATGTGAGAATTATAAAAGGAGAATTAAATCATTTCCTAATCTCTATTTTCTATTCTCCGTAATTAGTAGAGAATTAGGGAGAAAAGGATTGTCAATTCTCTGGGAATTAAACAAAAAAAACACGGAGACTTCCCTTCGTACGTTCGTCGTTTGCTCTCCCTACCGTCGCTCCTTCGCCATCGCAGCGTTCCCCATCGTTCCTCGCCTCCTTTGACATTGTCGCCCCGTCGCCGTCGCCGTCGACCTCTACTCCTCGCCTACAGCGGACATCCAATCTCCAGCCGCCGCGTCGACCTCACTCACAACCGTCGACCTGCAGATTTAATCTCCAAAATTTTAGGTTAGTATCATTAGATTATTTTTGTTAATTCTTGATTGGAAGACTTATTGGTGATTGTTATCGTTGGCTTATTTCGTAGAATGATACGAGGTCAAAGTCAAAAGTGATTCATAATACTTTACTTTTACATTGTCAAAATCTTCGTTCGTATGTGGCATTTACTGATGAGATGCTCAATGATTTACCTGGTTGCACGACATTAACTTGCTTGGGAGTATGATGATGAGTTCAACGTTGTATCGGCATGATATGTTTTTGTATGGCATCTTTAACATATTGCAAGTATGGCAGCTACGGGTGTACTATTATCATTCTGTATGTATAGATGTTGGGCAACCCAAAATAGCATGGTCATTTCAAAATATCAGGAAGCATGTTTCAAATTGAAAGAAATTACAAGGAGGATATATTTATTGTTCTTAATAATGACAGGAGGATCTTGGCTCAAGGTGGAAGCTGTGGATGTGTGTGTTTCACCAAGTGTAGCATTCAAAAGACTTTATTTGATGAATGATTGCATGCACACCAGTTGACATAGCTACTTTGTGGCAATGGTTCCTGCTGTCTTGTTGAGGATTTTCTGAGTTTTGTCATTGTATTTGATCTATATATGATGTAAATGTGCAGTTAGATGTGAGGTATGTATGCTGGATGTTTAGATGGTCAATGCTTAGATGTTTTGATGTTCACAAGGCCAAGTTTGTTATGGTCAAGTTAAGATTGTTAAATTCCTTTCTTGTTCATTCATTTCATGCTCAATGTTTAAATTGGATTGTTAATTGACCCAAATTGATTGTTTGTCATGTAAATAATAATAAAAAAACAAATAATAATTTTGGTACAATTCTCTGTTGAAATCTCTATGCTACCAAACAAGAGAAATGGTTCTTTGTTATATTTCTCTGCTGAAATCTCTGTGTAACCAAACAGAAGATTCAATTCTCATTCTCCAGACTAATTCCCTTTCTCAGCAATTCCATTCTCTACAATCATTTCTTTGCAATTTCATTCTCTGTACCAAACGCACCCTAAGTATATTTAAAACTTGCTAAATCTTTGAAATAATTGCTTAATATACAAGAAAAATATTTAATATATTAAGACATCTTATTGCTTTTGTGAAGATTAGAACGTGATTACTAATCTATAATTTTCAAATCACCAGGAGTTGTAAGTTGTTGCTCAACTTTTTTGCCCCACAAACCAAGTGAAACTCTTTGTCTTAGGAAGAAAACAATAGATATTGAACATATATAGAATACATTTCTGTTGGGATGTTCTAAAATCTAAATATGTGGTCAGAACGTGTAAACCTCCATTTTGTTGGCTTAAAGTATAAAATTATGAAAAACAAAAAAAACATACAAAAACATTTCATTTTTTTTACAAGAACAGGGGGAAAGTTTGGAAATAAGTTTTGACATGACTGTCACACAAACCAATCAAACCATAATTAATATAAATAAACATTTGGAGCAAGATGTTCAAAGGAAGATTCTACATTACAATTAGAACAAAGATAAAGATTATAACACTATATAGCTTAATCTAGGAGTTGCAAATAGCTTGAAATTTAATCCACATAAACAAAAATGAGTAAATTTCGGCTATTCAGAACCATAAATCTTTTCCTGTTGAAACTAAGTCATTTCAAACTTTCCATACCAACCATATAACACAACCAGTTGAAGCTTCTAAAAATACCATTACATTTTATTGACAAAAAGTTGATACATAATACGTAACTGTTTATTTAATTTTTTTTAAAATATAACTTTGTTAGTTAAAATAAGATGCAATAAAAGTTGTGTATACGTACACATCAATGTCTTGAAAATGGGCAAGGGGTGATGGTTGACCAAAGTTTGATAAACATTTGAAGAGGACCCCATCCATCCATCCCCTGTAAAAGACCTTAGCGTGGGGCAGAATGGCAACATATCAATGTCAGTCATCATATACCTTTTATTATAAACAACAACTAAATATCATCCGTGCTTCGCGACGGGATAAAAATAGTATTTCGTTTACTGTAAATTTATATTGTTACTTTAATTTATAATGAAATTTGTCTAAATGACTCTATAAAAAATAATTTAAAAAGTTTCAAAGTTTTAGCCTTGTTTCAGTCACTAATATTAATAAAAAACTATTGAATTAAACTAAAGTGTTTTAAATGTAAATAATAAAATATAACAATAATAATAAATTTTGATAATAAGAGTTGAAATATAAAACATATGTCTATTTACTATACGTCTATACTACTACTATTGCAACTAATAATAATAATAATAATAATAATAATAATAATAATAATAATAATAATAATAATAAAACAATATAATAATTTATAATATAATAATAAGAATATTATTAATTATAGTAATAATATCATCTTTTACACTAAAAGACAAAATTCACAAAAACAAAAATTTTTCCTCCCTTTTGTATATATTGTATAATGTTTATTTATTTTTTATTTAATGCAGATGGGATAGCTATGTATGACAACGGAGTCGAGGATACCGGAAATTACTCTCCCCATCCCCATTCTTGTTCCTAACCTCACTCTCATCCCCGTCCCCATCCCTGTCGGGGAATTGACTTGCATCCTCTCTCCGTCAGGTATTTTTTTTTCAAATGGGAGTTGAAATCTTCATTTGTCGGGGAATTGACTTGCATCCTTTTCTATGTTTAATAAATCGTATGAAATATGTTCAAAACAAAAACAATCATATTGATATGCATATTAATGTATGAAAGTTAAATTGGATACAAATACCGTCATCATCCCCATCCCCGGTCAACTCGAGGATTCCCCAGTCAAATCGGGTTGGAGAAAGGGTTCCCAATCGGATATGAGGTTTTTTGCCATCCCTAGGCATAGCTATCGATCTTTCCCTTCGGCCTTTTTTTTACCGTACTATTTGCTACACCAACAATTAAAACAAGAAAATTATTATATAGGAGTGCTTAACTTCTATCATACTCACCATATTACAACATTGGTTTTCATTCTAACCACGAGGAGCGGATCTCCTTATTGATAAATGGTGACATGGATCAATAGTCAATCGCGCATACGGAGTTGGTACTTGCATGGGTTGAGAAACTTTTGTTTTTAGTCTAGTGACGGGTATTCGCAACAATAAGCTTTTCGCTTCACGAGTCATGAAGGCTTCATGACCAGTGGACTTGGGGTGTGGTTGTGAAAAGGGTTATTTTGGCGCACGAGTGATTTTGGCCGGTAATCGGTTGTGAACCCTTTCAGCTAACGTGCCGAAAGGGTTGTGAAACTCTATGTGAACAGTTTTTAACCTTTAAAAGAAGAACTTTACGATTTTAACCATTTAAGTGATTTTGTTTTTTTCCCCGGAATATGTCTTTTTGTGTTTTAAACCCCAAGTATATTTTGGTTCAAATATTTGTATGTATGGTTTTGGCATAAAATACATACATGCATACATTTATGTTGTGTGTATATAAATTTAGATATCAAACTTGATTTTTGTTGTCCTAATACATATGTACAAACATTGTTTTTTGATGCCTTTATGTTTGCTCTAACAATCTTTACCAAAATACAAATCTACATAGGTTTTTAGCACACCATGTTTTGTTGATTTCATGATTGTATAAGTAGCTTAAATTGATTATAACCATATATATGCACTACTTCGTTGTGTTGTGATGTTGGATATGTATATTTATTTATTCATTTGACAACTTTTATCACTACTTGATATATAATTATAATTATTATAGTTAATTACTGAAATAGTCCTTGTGGTTTGGCAAAAATATCATTTTTAGTTCTTTATCTCAAAAATGGATCTGTTTGGTCCCTCTGATTGTCATTTTGTATCTCGGTTGGTCCTTTACCAAACGTCCGTCCAATGGCAGACGTTAAATGGATTTTTGCAGGGGTATTTGGATCTTTTAACCTATTGTCTATCAATGTGTCAGTAAAAAGTTGACCTCCTTTCAACTTTAGTCCATTTTGTCAGTTACATCAGATTTATTTCCCTCCAACTATCATCTATTTCACTCTGTTTCTTCTTCATTCACCTTCTTCACTCTGACACATGCAACCCTAATCACAAACTGAACATGGTGTTGACAATCTGGGGAATTAGAGAAAATGGAGTTTCAAATGATGATCTTATGTCTGTTTACGGTAAGGAATGATGATAGTTGTTTAGTTCATTTATTTATAATCCTGTTCGTATATTCAATGTAATCAGTGTATTTTTTTAAAATTTACAGAGGCAAATCCTGGATATTTCTCTTTAAAGATACACCATGGTGGTGTATTTACCACTAACAAGCCTTGTAAGTATGTTAATGGTAGAATAACATATGTTGATATGATTGACATAGATGCATTCTCAATTCATGAACTTGATTTTGAAGGGTTTTTATCTGACCAAACCACCTTATGACACAAACTGGTCAAACCCTGGGTTTGATTCCACTGGTTCAATCCTAAAGCGGAAACAGATTGAACACAACCCTCTAAACCCCAAAAGGGTTACGATCTTACTAATGACCATATAAGTTTCTCAACAATAATCCAGACAAAAGGTTTAGAAAAACAATACCTGCTTTATCTTGGGATTGCTAAAGTTAGTCCACCACTACTGCACCACCAACGAACTGGTTGCTAGACCGCTCCTGGAATTACCCGAGAATCAAACACGCGAATCTTGCGTGTATGTGTGGTGATCGACGCAAAGCAGACCACGAACACCCCTTGGGTGTTGGTCGAACTCGACGAGAGGGAGAGAAGAGAGAGAGATCGACGCAGAGGGAGAGGGGGAAGGCTAGGGTTCTTTTTTTTTTATTCAAGTTAGAATGCCTTAGGATTAAATGAGCCTTATCTAGGTTTAAATACTTAAACCTCCTTTAAGCCCAAGCCCATTCAATTAAAGCCCATGACTTTAATTGAAGTTTCATTCATTTCACTTTGACCCCCTGGACTTTACTAGTTAACTAATTAACTATTAATTAACTGGTCCGTTAAATATTAAACTTAATATTTAATTTCCCTCTAAATAATAAATAACTATTTATTATTTCTTTTCTTCTTAATAATTAATTCAACTGATTAATTATTTATTTTTCTCTCTAATAATTAATCCATCTGATTAATTATTTCCACATAGAATTATGGTAAATTCTAACTGTTCTAATTTGGGTGTGTAGCAGTGTGACCCTTTAGTCTCTTATAACATTGGATACAATGTACCCATTAATTATCTCTGCACATAATCCAACAGATTTCATAATGAAGGATTTGGGTTACAGTGGTAAAGACCCAATGTATTATCATTTTCTGCTCCTGACCTAACCCTAGATTATGGATTACATGCTTTGGGTAATGATTCTGATGTCCGTATTTTGAATGAGCATGTAGGAAGACAGAAGTTCATATCTGTTTATGTAGAGCATGTCACACTAATATAAACATCTATTTCAAATCACCCCAATCATCTAAGGTTAGGATTGAGGAATTAGAGGATGAAAATAGGCAAATACCTGTGAAACCCAGGAAACCTAAAAAGTTGTTGCTTGAATGAAAGGAGAGTTGCATTGATCAAGTTGATGTTGGGCAGCCAAATAATGTAGGTAATGAACCCAAGCTAGTTGCGTTGATCAAGTTGATGTTGGGCAACCAATTAATGTAGGTAATGAAACCTAAGCTAGTTGCATTGATCAAGTTGATCAAGCTGATCCAAGTTACATGAACCTATTTGGTGACATTTTAGACAATGAGTTTGATCCTTTTTGGGATGTTTCTGACACCAACAATGAGACTGTGCATGTGACTGTGAATAGTGATAAAGGTAAGAATGTGGTGGTTGATGATGAACCTCCTACTGTAGATGTTCCTAGTATGGCAGGAGAACCAATCAGGTTTGATGAGGTTGATAAATAGGATAGTGATTACCTAGAGGATGAAGACAACCCTATCTTTGATGTTAAAGTTGACATGAGGGAGTTCAATATGAGTATAGACAAGGATGTTGAGTTTGTAGGAGTAGAGAAACAATGTGTTGAACCTAATGACTTTGAGATTGAAATAGATATTTTGAACAATGATGAATTTGAAAGTGATTCTGATGAGGGCTTGGATGGGCAAAGGATGAAAGAAATTAGGAAGCTTCAAATGGTGGGTAATGCAGGGTTGAGAGTTTCTAAAATTCACTTTTATGTGAGTCAAACTTTTGAAATTTCAAAAGAAATAAAAGAGACTATTAAATTACTGGTATGTTTCTGTTTCTTAAGCATTTATGTTAAACCAATCATGTGTGACAATTACTATCAATTTGTAAGGGAGAGCAAACTCTGATGTCCTATTGAACAACATGTGTAAAGCTTTAAATAAGCAATTAGTTGAAGCTAGAATTAAAACAATTATCACAGCTTTAGAATACACAAGGGAGTATATGATGAAAAGGATAGTTAATGTGTTGAAAGTGATAGACAAATGTAAGGGGCCACTTACACCATCTACTTCAAAACTGTTTTATGTGATTAAGATTGAATCTAGTAAACTTTTTAATGACACATTGATAGACAATGGGTTAAAAGACCCAAATTCCCCTGCAAAAAGCCATTTAACGTCTGTCATTGGACGGACGTTTAGTAAAGGACCAACAGAGATACAAAATGACAATTAGAGGGACCAAACAGATTAATTTTTGAAATAAAGGACTAAAAAAGATATTTTTACCAAACCAAATGGACCATTTCAGTAATTAACATTATTTATTTTTATTTGGTTTGTAGTTATTATTAAGACTTACATATTTCCTTTCCAATATGCACTTATACTAGCATTTTGGATTTTAATTTTGATCTTGTTTTAACTTCCTACCAATTTACAAACTTTGTAATATAATACGCCTTCTACCATTGAAAAAACAAAAGTGATTTATCCTCTTATTTTTTTTTCTCCTACGTTATCGTTCAAGACTCCAATAATAATCGTACCTTTTTCACCGCCGGAATGAAAATGAAATCGGTAACGAGTACTGTGGCTTACAAAAGCCAACTCACTCCTCTTTCGACTTTCTGTATTTACTTCTCCCTCTTCACAGCTCTCTCTCTCTCTCTCTCTCTCATTCTCATATATGCATACCAATCCACCTTACTAATCGCCGGCATTCCGCCACCGTTAACCAAACACCAAATGGGCAAGGCATCAAAATTCTTCAAATCACTCTTTGGTTTCAAATCGCCACCGGAATCCACCCACCCGCCACCCTCATCTTCACACCTCGACAAACAAACCAAACGACGCTGGTCGACCTTCTTTAAAACCCAGAAAGACACCAAACCCCACCACCACCATCTTCCCGACACATCACTCACCCGACCACGCGACACACCACTTCATCATCATCAGAATCCCCCCGGAGCCGACGGTTCAACCAATCACGCCGAAGCCGTCGCTGCCGCCACAGCCGCATTCGCCGAGGCTGCCGTCGCAGCTGCTCACGCCGCCGCTGAGGTGGTACGAATGACGAGCAAAACCACCACCGGCGACGGAACTGATTACGAATGGGCTGCCGTTAAAATCCAGTCTTACTTCCGAGCTTATTTGGTAAATTATTTCTTTTCTTTTAAGGGTATTATCGTCTTATCCATCTGGACCCATTTTTTATTTTTTTATTTTAATTTCTTGTTAGACGTCAACGCACGAGGTACGTAATATAGATTTTGGTCAAAGTTATTACCGGCCAGATAAACTCGTACGTTATCTGAAGTTACAATATCTAATGCGTAAAGTACAAATTAACCAGCCGAATTTTGGAATATTATTAAATAGGTTCACATTATGTTTTTCAATTCATTTGTCGGCATAAGAAGAGGTTGGGTAGCAAATGTACAACCCATAAAGCATACAAGTACAAGAATTTATTGCTACAAACACTTGAGTGTATTAAATATTTTTGGGTTTAGGGTTTATGCAATAATAATACGCAATATGTGCTACATGGGCAAAGTATATATACTGCTAGTATCGTTTTAAGTTAGGTGTTAATATAATGGAAAATGATCCGTTAATGTTAACATCACCTAACTTAATTGATGTTACACTTATAAACCATTTAAATAAGTAAATATTGAAATAACTAAATTACCGTTGATTAAAGTAGTTTGTGATCATATAAGTTAGGTGATGTTAACATTACGGATAATTTCCTCTATATTTATATATATTTTTAACGAGTAAATACTGAAATTATTAAATTGTGTTTTATTGTATATTTTTGTGAGTAAGATTACCATTGTAGGTTTGGGGGACATAAAACAAGGTTTATGGCATTTGTATAAGTTGAGAATGACCCGAAAACATGGGTTTTGCCGTTCGGTAAAACTCATCAAGAAATAGACGGGATGGGCCCACTCTATTCTCTCAATCTTTTTTTTTAATTTTTCTGAAAGTAAAATCCAATTCCAAATTCTTAAATAAGAAAGATTGGAGATGCTAATTGTTATTTTCTACTATTTTGTTTCTATTTTATTTTTCTAGTTATTACAAAATAATAGATGCTTTGATACAAAAAAACACTTACATTAACTAATTGTAGTATGGAAGGTGACTTTTTTTCATATTAATAATTTTAAAAATAAAATAGAATCCTACAAAGATTTCTATTTGGGCTCCTTTAAAATTCTAAATTGACCTCTATATATTATATATATGATATATGGATCCAAATAATAATACACAATAAACAGACAGAGGGAAGGCAGTAGGAAAGGAAATGGTCGGTTGTGGGTAAAACACAAAGTTAAAAACTAGTTGAGTTTGGGGAAAGTATGTGGACCACAAAAAATCTTCCAAAAGGCCTGTTACATTTTAACCCTGCAACCAAACATATTATTCATTATTCTTCATTTATTTTATTACTTCATGCTATTTATTTATCTCAAGTGAGGACCCACTTGTCCAATTTTTTTAACAAAAATTAAAAATACAATTAGCATATAATCTACTAAAAAAATTATATAATAATTGGATTAAAAAACGAGTTTAAGTAAGTATTAAAATTGTTATACATGATGTTTAATTAAGAAATTAATAGTATTAATATTATTATTTCTGAAGTGCGTCTAAAAAGATGCGTATCTTTGTAGGAAGTGAAGGTAAGCAGAGTAGCTTTTTGTTTTTATGTGTAGTCTGTGACTGACTTTAATAAAAAGCATAGCATAGCAGACGAAATGAAATAACAAGACCTAACCATAGAGTTGGGGTGAAAACGATACTTTAGGGGTTAAATTTGACATTTTTACAAAGTTGTGTCCTTGTATTAAAGTTTGGGAATATGACACGTGTTTATAGTATACAGTAGAGTAGAAGGACGGGACTTGTTATATACAATACAGTCGTATCAGTTTTTTATTCTTTAACATATTTTTCGAGACTCGTCTAATATCAACTATCAATCAAAAATCTAATAATAAAAAAGAAAAAAGAAAAAACTAAATTAGAATGTGAGAGGGAGAAAGAGACGGAGGAAAAAAAGAGAGATGATATATCCTCCTACTTTATCCTCTTATTTATTCTTTGACTCCCAAGATCAACACAAGTGTTACAATCAATGGATGAGATCAAGAAAGAGAATTAGCAAAGTACACATGTCATGTTGTGTTGAGTCGCAGGATAAAGTAAAAGAATATATCATAAAATTAAAATGTAGGGGAGAGGGTCCATTTAACAAACACAATCTGGTTGGTATATCAAAATCTTTCTATCCATTATTCTATTTACTAGATTAAAAGATACATCAAAATTAAGAATTAGAATTAGAAATAAGAATTAATAAATTACACATGTCATAATATAGTGAGTAAAAAAATGAAGTAAAAAGATTTCGTAATAATGACTAAAAATTTTCTTTTCTGTTTGTTCTTTTTAATTGGCATCTTTGTTCTGTAACTCTATAGGACTATAGATCCAATAATGTACTATTATTGGTTAACTCTAAAGCATTAAATGCTAATAATAGCGGCCTACTTTAATGCAATTATCATGTTAATTATTGTATTTGTTTTTATAGAATGCTATAGGGTGCTAAAAAAACCAAGAAACCAACCTGTATGATTCGAAACTGATAAAACCGATACTCGTAACCCGAAAAGAAGACCGATTAATGCTGCTAAGACTTGCACTTTATGCTGCTACTGTAGTGTAATAACTGACAGTGGCGGACCTACCCTTTGTGGGGGGGGTCAAGCGCCACCGGTCCTTTGGCGGTTTACAGTGTTAATTTTCGACTTTTTGATACGTTGCCACCGGTAAATTTTCAGGGTGCACCCGTGATGCCACCAAAATCAAAGGAAAAATGAAAGTTTTCTAAAAAAAATGATAAAAAATAGTTTAATCTTTCAATTTATACCTTTAAAATCAAGTTTTAGCTAACATTACTTCATATAAATTGTGTTTTGTTTTAAATTTTGGCTCTAAAATACCATAATAACAGTCGAAATCTCGTTAATCCGACCCGATTAACCGGAAACCCGAGAAAAAACCCGAACCACACCCTCACTTTTATTTAATTTTATTTTCGCATTATATGTTGCTACCGGTCCCGAGAAATCCTGGGTCCGCCACTGATAACTGATTATAAATTTAAGCACCTTGGCCCTTAAAAAGCCCATTACCTGTTTATTAATATAAATTTTTAAATGATTGTAAAATATATTAACAATTTTTTTTAAATGTTATCGAATTAAGAATTGAAACGGAAATATTTGAAGGCAAGGAAAGCATTACGGGCATTGAAAGCATTGGTGAAGCTTCAGGCACTCGTGAGAGGTCACATTCTAAGGAAACAAGCAGCCGAGGATTTGCGACGTTTGCAGGCTCTGGTTCGGGCCCAGGCTCGAGCCCGTGCAGCCCGGTTCCAGATTGCTGATTCACCCCACTCTACCACCAAGGTTGCCTCTTACATTCATCACCATATAAGCTCTATTATTTTACTAAAACTGCATTAAATGTGCATCTTTGAATGCGTAAGGTACAACCCCGAGAATCCGCTATGCGGTTTATATGCTCGGGTTTTATAGCTGACACAAGCTACTACTTGCAGGGACCTCCAACCCCCGAAAAATTCGAGCATGTCGTGCGATCGAGAAGCGCAAAACATAATCAATCGTCGATGCTAAAGGTATGTTATATTATGTTTATGTACAATTCTTTTGTTTTTTTTATATTTTCGGTATATATTTCGAAGAGATCGAAATTTTCAATATACTCTATACTTAATGGCTTAATGCATAGTTCCAAGGGACTAATCTTAGCCTTTGAATCAGCTCCATCAATGGTCTAGATTGAATTTTAAAATTTTG
Organism: Pulicaria dysenterica; assembly: GCA_947179395.2. NCBI lineage: Eukaryota > Viridiplantae > Streptophyta > Magnoliopsida > Asterales > Asteraceae > Pulicaria > Pulicaria dysenterica. The sequence continues at coordinate 99,431,668 of OX359289.1, forward strand.
GGCGGAGTGACATTTTCGTAATTACACAACTCATAAAATGTCATATGTATATCGATGCAGAATAATGGTCTGAGATCGCACGATGAAAGGCACGAGAAAATCCTAGAAATGGATGCGACGAAACCCCACATACGAAGACGAAACCTCTTTCAATCAGACCACATCAGTTACAACCAAAGTCAAAGTTTGACCACTTCTCGCGGGTCAACCATCCAGCCACAGGGCTTGAGCCCAAGTGGCTCATGTGAAGAAAACTCCCTAACCGCACCTTTCAGATATTCCACTCATGCCGTAGAGGAAGAAGTAAGCCCTTCGGTTTTCAAGGTCAACGGGTCAACAAGAGCTAGCCCATTTACCCCGGCTAAGAGCGACAGTTCAAGAAGCTGTCTTAGTGGCTACTCAGACCACCCAAACTACATGGCATACACCGAGTCTTCACGGGCTAAGGTCAGGTCTCTAAGTGCACCTAGACAAAGGCCTAACTTTGAGTTTCCGAGCACCACAAAGAGGTATTCAGTGTATGGATACGGTCAACGTGGGTCAAACTTGCGGGATAGTTTTGTAAGCAAAGCGTATCCGGGTTCGGGCCGGCTTGATCAGCTTGGAATGCCGGTTGGAGGTGGTGGTTTCCGTGAGAGTGAGTTTAGTGGTGGTTACTGGAATTAGCAAATATTCTCATTATAGTTATCTTATATATTGTTAGAAGTTATATTAATGAACATTGTACTAATCTAGCGGGACGTTTATAAGAAGATAATCGACTAATTTCTATATTTTGCGGTTCGGTCCTCGATTTATATATATTTATATATCTATAGCTATAACTCGTATGTCGATGCCAAATATGGAATTTGACCTTGTAACCACATAAAAAACATAGATTTTCACTGATAAACGAATCTTAATAACAGGTTTGTAAGCTTATATCAACATAATGTGTAAGAACAAAAGAATAAGATTAAGAAAATGAAGAGTAACAAAAAGAAAATCATTGGTTGTTGCAGTGCCATCTTGAAGTAGGCACACAGCTTAAGTAATGACACCAGCTGCAATGATCATTGCCATTTTCGCCTTTTAAAAGCATTACCAGTCCCACAGTAAATCTGCAATCCAAATAAACCAATTTTATCAGTTCTGCATGTTCAAAGCAAGTTTTCAGAACCAACAGTTTGACTTTCAAAGGTCAAAAAGATAGTTATATAATTCGAAATCAACTAAACTATGTTTCATCAGATTCAAGATTTACTTTCGAATAACATTGTACATTCTAACAATTCATAAACACGGAAAAATTGTTGATGCTGAACTAAAATGTTTCTTATATTCGATGTATTTCCATTAGCAATAGTTTGACCTCAAAAGTCATCATACTCGGACCATTAAAATTTAAAACAGATTCAAAACTAGGATAGTGAAAGCATACCCGGTGATCAATAAGATCATGGAAAGGATCCAGAAAACATATTGGAAAACTGTGTACTTGGATTTGCTGCGAGCTTCAACAGGAAGATGGCGGCGTTCTTGCCAAGCAAACTGGGGACGAACAAGCAACACAAATCCAAGAAGGAAACCAGTTAAGAAACCTCCAATATGGGCAAAGTTGTCAACATGAGGAAGAATTCCAACTGCCAAATTTATCAAAATGATGATCACAAGTGTGATCAGTGCTGCAGCCTTCAAAACAAGATAATACTTCAAATTAGAAATGGTTCACAACTTCACATACACACACAAATATTCAAAGCGATTTTCAATTTAATTGTAGCCAAAGCCTTAACAAGTTTGCTGCCCAAATCCAATCATATAGTGGTGGTAATTGAAGAATCTAAGAATCTATCCACCTTCACTTTGATGAGCTAACGGGCTCATGAAGCAAAGATCAACCAATTGAGCGTGACCAAGGAAGAAAGTGCCTTTTGACACAAAAATGTAAGAGGAAAACGCTAAAGAAGCCACTGAGGAAAGAGTTATGGCATCAGCGTTATAGTGACCTCAACATCCAACAGTTGCAATTACTAAAGAACAAGCATATGGTGACTGGCCTTCATATCATTAAGCCATCGGAGCATGTTTGTGAAGAATGTTTGGTTGGAAAGAAAACAAAGCAATCATTTCCACTAGTCAAGAGAACTTCGAATTAATTCATGCTGATTTGTGCGGTCCAATGAGGACAGGATCATTGGCACGTAGCAAATATTTCCTACCGGTTACTGATGATTTTAGTAAGATGGATTCGGTCTACTTTTCAAAGCACCAATACCAAATCACAAAGTTTTGAGTGGTTTAAAAAATTCAAGAATTTGGTGAAAAAGCAACGTGGAAGGGTTGTGAAAGTGCTTCTTAGAAGCAGGTAACAACTACATACAGTCCTGAGAACAGATTGGCGAATTGAAGGAGGAGGTGTATGTAAGTCAACAACCAGGCTTTGAAAGCAAGACAGAGAAGATACGGTTGTTTTGCTTTACAGAGCATCACATGCTTGGTACAGCAAAGTGGACAAATCCTTTCAAGAGAACGGATTTGAAACGAGTGCTAATGACCCGACTCTCTATGTCAAGAGGCAAGGCATAAATGACTTACTCATTATGACTGATTCGGAAAAGTTACAATATATTCGGGGATTGAAAATTGTTCAAGATCAGGAAAATTGTATCACAACGGAAGTATGTGGAAGATACCTTAAAGAAATCATGCATGGATGCAAAATTGTCTCAACACCAATGAATATATTGAAAAGTTAGAGACTCAAGATAACACGAGGTTGAAAAAAGCAAGTGTTTTTAGAAGCTTGGAGGGGAGATTGATTTATCTTGCTCATTCTTGTCCCATGTTCGCTTATAATGTTGGTATCTTCTATTCTTATCTTGATTTATGCATTATCCAACAATGCATCATTTCACAGCAGCAAAGAGAGTCCTATGTAACTTGGCATGAACCAGTCAGCAGTAACATTGGCAGAGAATCTGGTTCACCATAGCAGAACAAAACATATTGACACGGGAACTCATTGCCAAAGACGAAATTTAGCAAGAAACTTGTTGAACCATTGAACAAGTTGCAAACCTATTAACAAAGAGTTTGCCACAAATGAAGCATGAAGAATGCAGTGTGAATGATGGGGGAATGTGGGAAATTAGTAAATTCTCATGTTTTCTAATAGCTGGTTTGCTAATACTCGGCCAGTATATGTATGTAGCAGCTACAAAGAGTTTAGGCTAAATATTATTTTTCCTATCTTTATACCATAGTTGGTTTACTGCCTAATAAAAGGCATTATTTGATTTCAGTATTAGAATCCTGTGTTTGCTTCTATTTCTTCTTGCTGTGTCAGAATTCCCAAAAGTCATTAATACAAACTATTGTGATACCTTGTTGGCATAAATAGTCCAGTTAGTAAGAAGTTCAGACAACATTGCTCCAAGAAGTCCAAAAAGAGCACCAGAAGCACCAACGGAGATGTTGTTCTTTATAAAAAGTGTAGAAAGTATGCTCCCACCAATTCCAGACAACATGTAGATTGCCCCTACCCGTGCTGCCACATATATACTTAGTATATTAGAATATCATTTAAAAAGAAAAACGCGTTCTATGAGGATAAAATTGTACAAAAATGAAACCCACGAGCACCAAGAGTCATAACTTTTTGAGGGATAGTCAGCTTTGTAGTGTTTGACAAAACTGGTTCTGATTTTCTGTGTTTTTATGGTCAAGATAATCTGATTTGGAGTGGTGTATAAGGTGTTGCTATACGAATTTTGTGATTTTTTATGTTTAGAACTGTTAAAACTGTGAATTGATATAATTGTATAGTATAGGGACTTATTATGTATATAGGTCATAGTTGTTTAGTATATATATTTCTTATGATCTGTACCCTATTTTTGAATTAATGAGAATACGTATCTGGTTCTCGGCTCTCCTATTTCACATGGTATCAGAGCCGACGTAAACCCTACGTCCGCTTGTTTTTTTTCCGCTGCACTTATCAGTTTTGGAAGCTTCGTATCAAACAGTCGTGTATCTCTCCGATTGTGTTTGACATTCCAAGGGCGTACCCATCATCGATTGTTTCTTTCTGCTGCAGTCGTAAATCACCTTTGGATCGATTAATATTTCTGTGCGTACGTATCAACTGAGCGTACCCATGTGCTAATCAATTGTGATTGTGTTTGATTTTCTGTTTGTTCATTATCGATTGTTGGTTTTGGGTTTCTGCTTCTTGACGTCTATCCCTATCGACTGCCGAGGTTTGCCCTAACTGCGTACGCTACTCCAGCCATTTGTTTCAAGCCATTTGCTTTCAAGCCATTTCAGCCCTTGCGCCATTTGCTGTTTGTTTCAAGCCATTTGCTGTTTGCTTGACACCATTTCAGCCACTGCCTTGCACCATTTCCTGTTTGTTTCAAGCCATTTGCCATTATTTTTGTATCATGGGTGATGTTATTGATCCTCCAACAACCACACAATCATTTTTCATGGGAAATCAGTCAATTACTTCAGAAAAACTAACTGGGTCAGCTAACTATGTATCATGGGCAGCCTCAGTTAAGATGTGGTTTAAAGGTCAAGGCCGTAGTGATCATTTAACCAAACGGGTGACTGATATTGCAGAAAAAGACCTTCCTAAGTGGGAACAAGTTGATGCTCAACTTTGCAACTTATTATGGCAATCTATTGATTCATCTATTATTCAGTTATTTCGTCCATTCGAATCGTGTTATGATGTCTGGACCGAAGCATCAGAATGTTACACTAATGATATTCAACGGCTGTACACAGTTGTTCACAATATCCAACACTTGAAACAGACAGACATTATGGAATCTTTTTTGGGTCAGGTCCAAGCTCTCATGCAAGAATTTGATGCACTAATGCCCTTTGTAAGTTCAAAGACGGAGCAAACTATCCAACGGGAACGTTTTTTTATGGTTGCTGCTTTATGTGGTCTTAAACCAGAGTATGAGTCTGCTCGACATCAAATCCTCACTGGCTCCTCCACACCAACCATGAAAGACACTTTTCGCCGACTACTTAACATGGCGGAGAATACGACGGGTCCCTCTTCCAATCCCTCTGCATTTGCTGCAAATCCAACTGTTGTTGCAGCTGTCTCAAAGAAGAGCAACAACAAGCGTCCTTCTTGTGACTTCTGCAAACGCCTAGGTCACACCAAAGACAAATGTTGGAAGAAACATGGACGTCCAGCAGCTCCCCCGTCTTTATCTGCTCCACCTGCCAGTTCTGTGCATGTCACTGATTCTACACAAACCATCAACATGTCTGTTTCTGACTATGAAGCATTCCTGAGGTTTCGAGCTGCACACATACCTTCTCTCACGGCTACTAGCCATATGGGTACTTCTTCTGCATTTGTAACCCATTCTATGGGACCCTGGATAATTGATTCTGGTGCAACTGATCATTTATGTGGTAACAAATCTTTGTTCTCTCAGTTGAATTGTTCTACTGTTTTACCACCTATTACTGTGGCCGATGGAAATAAAACGACTGTTGAGGGTATAGGTACAACGAATCCGAGCAACTCGTTGTCATTGGATTATGTTTTATTTGTTCCAAAGAGCCCATTTAACTTACTTTCTGTTAGTCGTCTTACGAAATCACATGCATGTTCTGTGATATTCACCCCTACTTCTGTTTTCTTACAGGACCTGAGGACGGGACGGATGATTGGAGAAGGGCATGAGTCACAAGGACACTACTACTTAGGTGGTTCTCATCACTCTACTGCTGCCAGTACCATCTCACCTCAGTATCTGCACCATCTCTATGGTCATCCTTCTCTATCCAAGCTAAAGAAGATTGTGCCAAGTCTGTCATCTTTGGAGTCCTTAGATTGTGAGTCTTGTCAGTTAGGAAAACATACTCGTACTGTGTTTCCTAAACGTATTAATAATAGGGTTGAGTCTACTTTCTCTCTTGTTCACACTGATGTGTGGGGTCCTAGCCGAGTCTGTTCAAACTTGGGTTTCAAGTATTTTGTTACTTTTATTGATGATTATTCTCGTTCTACATGGTTGTTTTTAATGAAAAGTCATACCGATCTATTTGCTATATTCAAACAATTTTGTACTGAGATACACACTCAATTTGGCAAAACTATTCGTGTTTTACGAAGTGACAATGCTCTGGAATATTTCTCTCAGCCATTTCAAGAATTTATGGCTTCTAAGGGCATGTTACATGAATCCTCATGTCCTCATACCCCACAGCAAAATGGAATAGCCGAGAGGAAAAACCGTCACCTAATTGAAACCACCCGTACTTTGTTATTACATAGTAATCTTCCTCATCCTTTCTGGGCTGATGCGGTCATGACAGCTTGTTATCTAATAAACAGAATGCCGTCATCAGTTCTACAGAGCAAAACTCCTTTTTCTCTTCTACATCCCAACCAAACCCCGTATCACCTGCCTTTGCATCCCTTTGGCTCTATATGTTTTGTTCACCTTTTAGAACCTGGTCGAGACAAACTCTCCCCTAAGGCTATCAAATGTGTCTTCTTAGGGTACTCTCGTCTCCAAAAAGGTTACAAGTGTTATTCTCCTACCCTCCGGAAATACTTTATGGTCGCTGATGTTACATTCTTTGACCATGAGCTTTATTATTCCCCGGATTCTCCTCCATATACTACTGTCAATGAGGTCCTCCCGGTTCCCAGCCATGTCATCCCTCCTGAATTCCCACCCGACCCTATTCCACACACCACTACTTATTCACCTACTCACCCGACTCCTGTAAAAACGTATCAGCGTCGCAACCGGTCGTTCCCTCCACCCTCAAATGACACAATGGATGATCTGACCACTCCTGCAGCAGTTCCCTCTGACTCATCCCCTTCCTCGACTCATTCACCCACTCATGGTTCTGCTCAAGATACTCCACCAATTGCCCTTCGGAAAGGTAAGCGCTCTACTGTTAACCCTTATCCTATATACAACTATGTTACCTATGATCGGTTATCACCTACTTTCTCCGCCTGTGTTGCAAGCCTTGATTCGGTCCCTATTCCTAAAACGGTTGAAGAGGCTTTATCCCATCCAGGATGGAAGACGGCAATGATGGATGAAATGTCTGCGTTACATACCAACGGAACATGGGAACTCGTTCCTTTACCCCCAGGTAAATCTAAAGTTGGCTGTAGATGGATATTTACACCAAAGGTGGGCCCTGATGGCAAACTTGATCGGCTTAAAGCTCGACTAGTTGCTAAGGGTTATACCCAGAAATTTGGTCTGAATTACACTGATACTTTCTCCCCAGTTGCAAAAATGACCACAATTCGCCTTCTCCTTTCCATTGTTGCTATGCGCTCTTGGTCTCTTCATCAGCTAGATATTAAGAATGCCTTTCTCCATGGTGATTTACAAGAAGAAGTCTATATGGAGCAACCACCTGGGTTTGTTGCTCAGGGGGAGTCTGGACTCGTTTGTAAGTTGAGAAAGTCAATATATGGGTTGAAACAATCTCCCAGGGCTTGGTTTGGAAGATTCAGTGCTGTGGTAAAAGAATTTGGAATGCAGCAAAGTGAGGCTGATCACTCCACGTTTTATCGCATTACGGGGGCAAGATGTGTCTATTTGGTTGTATATGTTGATGACATTGTAATCACAGGAAATGATCATGAAGGAATTCGGCAACTGAAAGACTACCTGTTCAGAAACTTCCAGACAAAAGATATGGGCCAACTTAGATACTTTTTGGGTATTGAAGTTGCAAAATCTAAAGAAGGAATCTTCATATCTCAGAGGAAGTATGCTCTGGACATCAGGAAGCTCATCTAATTGATTGCAAACCGGTAGAATCTCCAATGGATCCTAACGTTAAACTTCTCCCGGGTCAGGGGGAGTTATTACTTGATCAAGGGAAGTATCGGAGACTAGTTGGTCGACTTAACTATCTTACTGTAACACGACCGGACATTTCGTTTGCCGTAAGTATAGTAAGTCAGTTTTTAAATGCTCTGTGTGATGCCCATTGGGAAGCAGCTCTTCGGATCTTGAAGTATATCAAAGGAGCTCCAGGGAAAGGCATATTATATGAGAACAAAGGAAACACAGAGGTAACCTGTTATACAGATGCATATTATGGAGGATGTCCATTTAGCAGACGTTCAACCTCTGGATACTGTGTTCTAGTTTCCTGGAAGAGCAAGAAACAAACAGTAGTTGCAAGGTCAAGTGCAGAAGCAGAGTATCGCGCTATGGCTAATGCAACTTGTGAACTCCTTTGGATTAAACAACTTGTTGAAGAGCTTCGGTTTTGTCCAGTGCCTCAGATGAAACTTATTTGCGATAATCAAGCTGCCCTTCATATCGCTTCCAATCCAGTGTTTCATGAGAGAACTAAACACATCGAAATTGATTGTCATTTTATCAGAGACAAGCTCCTTCAAGGTGTCATCGTGACAGAGTTCGTCAACTCGAATAATCAATTGGCAGATGGGTTTACTAAAGCCTTGAGAGGCCTACGGGTTGAGGATATATATGGCAAGCTTGGTGCTTATGATCTATACGCTCCAGCTTGAGGGGGAGTGTTAAAACTGTGAATTGATATAATTGTATAGTATAGGGACTTATTATGTATATAGGTCATAGTTGTTTAGTATATATATTTCTTATGATTTGTACCCTATTTTTGAATTAATGAGAATACGTATCTGGTTCTCGGCTCTCCTATTTCACAAGAACAAAATTACTAAATTATCTCTAACTTCAGTCAAATGCTTGCTTATGTGAATGAGTGAATCTAATTCTTAAAATTGCAACAATCACCACACATCCAAAAAACCCAAAATACTAGGGAAAAGACGCCAATCAGTACCATGGTATGATATTTTTGAACCAAATAAGCCGAATTACCGTTCCGAGCACAGCTGCCTAAAACTGGTTTGGTTGAACCAAGTTGGCAGTTTGGGATTTCTTATTATTATATTATTGTTACTAGCTAAGAGTTCCGTGTACCACATGGGTGACGACAGATATTTGATGTAAAAAAATAATGAATAAATATTAATCTTTTATTAATATTGAGAGATGAGAGATAAGAGATAAGAGATAATCTTTACAGATTAAGATAAACATTATGTAATATATTTACCCTATTTCTTGAATTTAAGGTAATATTTTATTTACCTCCTACCTTATATCAAATTATAATTGCATTTGAATAATCTCTTGATTTAAAGTCAAAATTGAGTTTTAATTGACCAATTGAATGGCTAGGATTGCCTAATTAATGAATGATGTTAATTTTGACTAAATGAATGGTTACGATTGCCTAATTGAATTAATGAATGTTACCCTTTTATTAATATTATAAGAGAAGAGATAAGAGATTAATAGATAAGAGATTATTATTATTATATTAATATTAATATTATTGTATAATTATCATTATTTTAAAAATAAAGAAATATGCAATTCATACGTTTTATCCAAAAAAACTAACTATTGATGTTAAAAAACAAATCTAAGAGAAGTCCCAAACCATTCGGCTGGCAAACTGAACTTTTGCAAGGGTGAAAGTGTGAAACAGGCCAAACTACTTTCGCTACGCTAAATTATATGAATTCGCCTGAATAGTGCACTTCTGTATCGATGATTCTATTTTCACCAATAGAAAAGGCCTACTTTGGATATTCAAGATTCAATTTTTTTGTCATTTTCAGATTTTAATTTAATGTAACAGTTAACTCATTACACTCAAACTAAATACAAACTTAGTGCACTTCTATATCCCAATAGAAAAGGTCTACTTTTGATATTCAAGATTCAATTTTTTTTGTCATTTTTAGATTTTGATTTAATGCAATGCTAACTCATTTGACACTCAACTAAATACAAACTTTTTTTCTCATGACAAGTAGTAAATTTGAACTTCAAATCGACGTTAGTTCTGTACGCGTTATAGATAAAGTTGATTGTTAGAATAAAGTTCACTTATACGAGACTCCACAACAGTATTTGGGAATAGTCCTATAGAAATATCATGTAAACTATTATCACGTCTGCAATAGGCATCCATATCAACCATAAAAGTATGTGTTGTCTGTGCAAGCAACCTGCATGTAACATTCCTTTCTCAAATCTGTGTATATTTAACACGTTCAAGGACTTTGATATTATGTGAACTTGGTTGAGGGATTTTATCTATGAAAGACGTGAAACTATATTGAACTTTTATACTATTTTCCTTCCATTAATTTCCACTCATCAAATTTTAATCCGTTTGACTTGTACCTGGTTAAACTTTATAAAATTTAACAAGTTCCTATAAATTTAACAAGTTCAGTGACTCTGATATGCCCAATTTTTGGTTAAGAAACTCTAATATACGCTTTCCGAATATGAAAATATAAAACCTTTTCATTTATGAAAGCAATATTTTTTATGCATTTTGTGGTTTCTGCCTTCATTTATGCAAGGAAACATCCAACATAGAAACATACCAAAGCCAAATTGTTGTTCTAGGCGAATCCCGATGAAGACCAAGCTCAACATGTTAGCAAGTAAATGAATAACCCCCGCATGTAACCAAATACACGAGACTAGTCTCCATGCTTGATTATCATGTACTACCTTTTCCCACTCGAGGGCTCCCAATTTTTCCAATCTACAAAAGAATAAATGGCAGAATAAGTCGATGAACTTTATTCATTTCAAACTGACTCAAAACACGAGAATTTCTAATACAAGGTCTGGGAGAAAAAAGAAGACTCCTAATGTTACAAGATTCGACCACAGAACAATCAAACTGATATTTGAATTCACTAGTTTTAGATTCATTTCAATGTTTGAGACTACAAGTTAATAGAAGTTATCGACTATGATTAATAGTCTAAGAATACCCGCATATTATTTTGTGCAAAAAAAAACAAGATTTTTGGCACCTTTTGCTAATTGCTAATTAGGGAGAACTTGAAACAAAACCTTGAGCAATCTCTGAACCTTGAAAACTTTACTGAACAGAACTCAATCCAAACATTGAATGGTGGGTAAGGGGAATCCAAGTGACTAGTAAGAAACAACAATAGCACAGACTCCTGAACCAGGAGGTAAGAACTAAATTTAAGGTAAAGCAAACCTAAACTCAAATCATGAACATGAATCCAGTCACAAAAATCCTTATTCCAATGTGAAGAATAGAAACCAAATAAACCTAAAAATCATCAGAAGAGCCTAAGTGGATGTTCAAAAAGCCTAAAGAAACAAAGAATTATGACAAAATCAACTTCTACTGTTCTACACACTAGTTGCCTAAAAGGGTATGTTAGAAATGCTCCCATTATACCAAAAAATTTCAATTCAAATCAAAACTAGAATAGTCAATAACACCCATGGAAAGAGTACAATTAAGAAGAAAGCTTCAAAATAGAATAAAAAGATCATTAATTTACACATAAACTCTAATAAAGCAATAAGCAAAATCAAAATTTTATGTAATAGAAGCTAAACGAGTATGCAACACAAATTCCCATATGAACCAAGAAAAACCCTAGATCATCAATAAAACATAGAAGGGTAAATGGGGGGTGTTGAAAGCTTACGTAGAAGAAGAAGGCCCAAAAAGGGGATTCTCTTTAAGAGGCTGAAAAGAGAGTCTACCCAAAAACCTAGCAACACAATTCCCCTGAATACTCGAATTAACGTTGTTAGGACAATCATTAACAATCATGATCACGACAAACATGGCCACATTGGCAACAACAATCATAGGAACAAGCCATGAAGTCCATTGTTTCTCCATTGATTCAGTGTAGTACGGAGAAGAAGAGTAGTAATTTGACGATGGTGGTGCACCTCTGTTCTTCGAGCTTCCCCTGCTTTCAAGATCTCTGTTACCCATCAAACCAAATTCGGGTTTTCTTGGATTCGATTGCGAATAGGTGTTGGGTTTGTTTGGGAAGTAGCTTGGAAGGGATGAATGGAGATGGTGGGATTGTTAGAGAGAGAGAAAGAGAGAGTGAGAGAGAGAAGGAGAGTGGAATCGCTGGGAATAAAAGAAAACGGTGTTGATATGCGGTTGCTTGTCTGTCTACTTTATGTTAGGTGACCTGGTAATCTGTGTAAAGCTCTTGTTTCCGTAACGGTCATTCCTTCCAACGATCCTCTTGTCGTTAAATACACGATGATTTGTGAACGAGCACTGATTTGCGTATAATACAAATTAGTCATATATAATAAAAAGTGACTGTTTGGACTATTATACCCTTGAATTTGTAGATGAGAATAAAATATAGTGGGTTGGTAAGGACATAAAAGTAATGATTGTTATATATGATTAATTTATGTTGTGTACAAATCATCTCTCTTTGTACAAATCATCTCCCTTTTATAAAAGTGATAATGAGTTTTTTATTTTAGTCAATAATGGGTAAGGTTCAATTATAAAAGAACATGATCAATTATGTTTAATCTGAATTTTATATCATTGAATTTGTGTATAAAAATAATAGATATTATGTAGATAAGAAAATAAATATTTTATTTATTGTATATAGTAAAAAATTATTATGTATAAATCATATCCTTAAATATAACGAAAACTGATTTGTACATAATAATATTTAGCAATTATAATAAAGTTTATTTGTATGCAACAAAATTAAGTAGTGCTTATATGAATTAAAATTGAATAAGCTATGTATAGATCTTACACACACTTGTTTATTACATGGATTTTGTTTAGCAATAACTAACACACCCTCTAAATTCTAGATCTTTTTTCTAAGTTTTAAACTCTTAACCTTATATAGCTAAATCTTAAATTGTACTTGTTTATTTGGTTATAACACTTTAAAGTTCGTTTTTAATAAATAAAATCAAAATTAAAACATATTTGTTAATAGTTTTATTTGGGTTAAGGCCACTGATGAAGTCATCATACTTTAAAAAACAAGATAACTTACTTTTATAGCACCTGAATAGGTAACCTGTTTTAGGTAGTCTGATAAAGTAAGTAAAATTTTGATTTTTTTATTAAGTTTTTTTGTTATAGCTGGAATTTTCACCGTTGGAACACTGTCATACTTTGGTGATCAGATCCGAATTCCTTCCTCATGGTAATGATGAAGTCTCTCGATCTCTTGTCGTCCGTTATTTCCAATTTTAAAGCAAACAACAACACGGCCCACTGCACTGACAGTCGATATAAGGCCAATCAGACTCTTATGGATCACCACCAGGAAGGAAATTTATTAAGGTCTCCAAGATTTGATGGTACCCAATGATGAGAATTTTGACTAGAGCTAAAACTCTAGTTGGAAAATTCAAGTTCATTAGTTACATTAACGTGATAATATAAAAGACTAAACTTTAAGTTTTAAAAGTTCTTACACTGTGAATTATCTTAAGAAGTGTTCAACTTTTCAAGGGACAACCGGCCAACCAACAATTTCATGTTTAGACGTCTGTGCTGCCGTTTGGGAAAGATTGACGAGTGCATATGTGATTCCAGCCTTTTATTACCAATTGCTAATTTATTTTCAAATAATAGAAATAATATATGTATAGCCATATACATTGCAAAGGATTTTACGTGGATTAAATATATATTGAAGTATTACTTAACCAGTAAATCTTTTTTATGTTAGTTCTAAAAAAATATTGTCTTGAAAGTTACAAAATGGTAACATTATTAAAACCACATGGATACATATCACTTAAATTTGTTAAGTTTGATGCATGAAAAATATTCACATTTTTAATGTTACGCATAAAGAATATACTTTTTTTGAAACGTAAAAAAAAACTTTTTTTCTTAACTCTACGCAAATTTTCTTTTGTTTTTCTCACCAAGTTAACTATCTTGACCTTTCTTTGAAATACTCGCTACAATATATTTGTGAGCCCTAGATTATGTGACATCACATGTAAATATAACGTAAAATGAAATGATTAAAAATACTTTAGAAACCGCTTGCTTGATATAGTGACTTTTGTCAAGAACCATTAATGACTTCCTCTTTAACGTTTTTAGCACTTTAACAACAAATTGAAATGAATTAGTCAAAAACATAATTCTTTTGTAGTGCGAACTTCATGTACGTTGTACACTGATTGTTGAAAAAGAATTCGTTTTGGTTTATAACCTGATTCGAATTTCAACTACATCACGATGTCTTTTCTCACAACCTCATTTTTAACTTTTTAGAATAATATCTTTATGTTGGCATAAAGAACATATCACATATAGCTAATATGTTAGATAAATTTACAACCCCAAAGTGTTTTCTTGCAATTGTCATATATTGTCTAATTAAAGTTGTTGAGCAAAACGATTTCCATAATATATTAAACTATTTTCTTTTAAACTCAAATTCCTTTAAAAAATGTAAAACTTTATCAAACTTTATAAATGTGAATCTTATAACTCATCAAATACACAAGGGGTCTGAAAACATCTTCATTCAAGATGCAATGGTACAACTAGTATTTTCTTGATATCTCTAAATATAAAATATTCCAAAAACTCATTAATGAATATCAAGATTGTTACATTGATTTCACTATATAGACAATCAAAAGCAAATTATAAGCTGCAAAATTACAATATCTGCTAATATACTGTAAAGAAATATTATGTTTAGATACGAATGTTTTTATGTCTTCAATGATGGCCGCTAGCTTTCACAAGGTGGATAGCAGTCTACGAGTCAATTTTAATAATTATATCTTTCTAATAGAGCAGATAAACGACTAATTTTGTCCTTTTAAAAATAGTCTCGATCTCGACTTCACCTTGTATATATATATAGAATAAGTTAGAGAATAATATTATTACTTTAGTTTTTACTATATAGCTAGGCTTTGAATATGATCAACAAAAAAAGATAGTCTAAAAAGAAATGTGTAACGAGGTAGAATTAGCGTTAAACGTGAATAAAAAAATAATACTTAAAGTAATATCCTCCGTTGAAGTTAAAATGATCAAATAAAGAAATTATATATACTCAACGAAACAATCATGAGTTAGTACTACCAATAGATGAATTAAGGTATTATTATAAATTTATAACCCATTGGTTATTCTATACGATATGTTACTCTAACGATAATATAGCGTCTTATTAACTCTGAGGGTAAGTTAGTTTCATTTAATATATTAAGAGTAGATTTCAATGAGGGGATAGTTGTTATTCCATGTGTTTTGTCTATATAGCTTCTTAATTATGAAAGTGAGTTTAATATCATTCAATGCAACATGAGTAGCCTGCAACGAGAGAACGATGCTATTTCAGATTATGTGCCTTTAGAGCTTCCTTCACGTTAATAAATTCACACAATGGTTTGTATTTTGTATCCTTACGTTAGCCTTCTTCAGTTCTTCTTCTATGATTATTGTTATGACACTTCAATATCATTTGTTAAGGGTGATTAACGCTGATGCAGATGTTGGAGGATTAAGGTTTGTGTGGTGCATTTGTGGCATCAACACGTGTATATGAAACCTTATGAGAATAACAACATGGATAGATTATTGATGGATGAGGAGGTATTGTCGTCATTCAATGATTAATATATTATTGAAGTATCTTACAATCTTTGATATATTTTTGAATTTCTTACTTGTCATTTTTTTCGAGCTTAATCAGTTATTTTTAATGTTAATGAGTGAGAGATGCAACTACTGTAACAAAGTATCCACCTTTATTTAAAAATAGATCTAATTATCAATTGTTATCCATCAACCCTTTTGATAATTTATATTGAATTATGATGATGGTCATTTACTTTGAATAGTTATAGATTAATTTGATCATTAAAAAGCTTAAGAATCTTATAAGAAATGATATTCTTTGTAAATAGTAAAATATAATACTAATTTTATAGCTCCAAACAATGTATTATTTGTATGTGCCTTCATTTGTTTTTATAATTTGTTTGAATTTTTTTTAAATATAATAGTGTTTTATCTAAGAGTTTGACGGACTAGCGACAGGTTTGACATCCTTTCCCAACTTGAGGATATACAAGCTATATACAAACAAGACATGCAACCATGAACATATTGTCTTTATTTTTTTTCTCCTGTAATTAAATATAACATATACATTATAATACATATGAGAAATGTGTTTACTAAGAGATTGAAACATATCAGTTTATGATAACGAAAGATGTATTAATTTATCATATATCAAGTATCTTTTTGCAAATTTTTTTTAAAGATTTCTATATTTTTCTTGTGGGCAATCAAGAAAGCGGTCGTTCACGTCAAAAATCAAGATTGTTGATGTAGTTGTTATTCTTTATTTTTTTCAAAAATGTTATAGAAAATCGTAATTTCTCATGTGCCTTAATTTTATTTCCTTTTTTTCGTTTTGGAGACATATAAACAATGAGCTAGTATTGTTGTCACGTGGACTTCTATCAAAAACAAAAAATGAATGAGGTTAATGAATATGCCATCTATTTTCAGGGTTGTGTTATTGACACATGTCTATGTAAGTTCACGTTTATATTTCAAATAAATCCATTTATATTACTTCCGTCTCAAAATATGTCAAAAAAAAACGAGACAAGTGTTTTGTTTGTAGTTGATGAATGTTTTTAGTCTAATTTCGTTATAACCAGCTTTACTATTATCTCACTTACCAAAAAAAACCTAAAATACAAGTTCGTATTGATGCAAAACTATCCACTAGTGTGTGTATATCATGATGTGTGTTAGTCATAGAAAGAGTATTACAATTCTTTTTTAACATTTTCATTTTTCACACATAATTATTAATTTTACGAGAATGGTATTCAAAAAGAGAATAAATAAAGTAAAAAAAGATTGCATGCCATTCAATTCTAGCAATTGAAGACGAGCCACAATTATATCCTTACATTTTACAACTTAACCACATTTTTAGCTACTAGTTTCACAAAAGAAAATACCAATATACATAAAAACAAACGGATTTTTCTCTATTCGTGTGTCATAGCCATGGATTTCTCCGATCAAAGGAAGTCCGGCAATGGGAGAGCCGAGAAATCCTTATGATGGCATGACATCGTCGGCAACACCAAAATCAAAGCAGCCTCCACCACCGACTCCACCATCTACAACCCTTTCCCAACGTTCTAGGAAGAAAAACAAACAAAAAGTTTTTCGAGTCGTTCGGTCCGTTTTCCGATCATTCCCGTTGATCGCGCCCTCCTCATTAAGATTCTCATTTCCTAGCGGCGTTTTGGCAGAAAGCCGTCGAGGAGGATGTTCGAGTAACCATGTTACTGGAACCCTCTTTGGGTATCAGAAAGGCCTTGTGAGCCTTTCTATTCAAGATGATCCAGGAACATTACCGATGTTAATTTTGGAGCTTGATCTTGAGACCACCATGTTACAAAGGGAAATGAGTATGGGTTTGATCCGGATAGCATTAGAATGTGAAAAAAGGCCCGAAGAGGATAAGATAAAGCTCATTGATGAGCCGTCATGGACAATGTATTATAATGGAAAGAAGGGAGGCAATAGTGTTAAGCGGGAAGCAACCGTGACAGATTTAGGTATCATGGAGATGCTCCGCCTGGTTTCCATGGGTGCAGGAGTGTTGCCGGGAAAATCTGACGTGGAAGGTCCTGATGATGAAATATCATATGTGAGGGCCCATTTTGACCGTGTGGTGGGGAGTAAGGATTCAGAAACACTTTATATGATGAGCCCTGACAGAAATAACGGACCTGAATTAAGTATCTTTTTTGTAAGAGTGTAATTTTATATTTATATAATTTATACTTATTTTTCTATTTCTCCTCTCATATTTTTAAATTTAAATTGTGACATCATTCGAGAAAAGTTAAGTTTCCCCAGGGTTTGTAGATATATTAGGTGAAGAAGACATTTTTATTGTAAGTTAAGTTTCTTGTAATTACTAATTTGAATTAGGTCGAATGGAAATATCTTATCTTCTACAAAAATCTTTGAAAGTTGATGTTCTTTCTTAGCTCACTTGATTGTTTAATGGCAATTTGGCTGACTCGAGATTATTATTAAGCTTTGGTAACTTGGTTAACATCACAATTCAAAGATATAAACACATGTATGTTATTTATATAAGGTTGTAATTAAAATTTACTTAGTATATTAAGAAAATACAAAAAGAATAACGTCCAAACAATGTTCTTCTTTAGCTTACAAAATAAGTGCAACATATTAAAAAATTTCAAGTTAAATAAAAATGTCTAAGAATATCTGATTATCTAGAAAACATATGTGGTATTCCTACAATTGGGGTATAATACAATTGTCTAACTAATTAACCGATATTGTGTTGCACACAAGTCTTCCACGAGTACATCCACATGGAGCTGCAGCCGCTTCAACTACTCTATTGAATGAGCTATAAAGTTCAGCGAGTACTTCAAAATCGACATAATTAATAAGTAATAATCAATTAATTAAGTATATATTGAGTTTATCGAAATAAACTATTACACATTAGGTATTTTTATTAGCTTGCAAGTTTTAGCTTACTAGCTTATTAATAGCTAAATAACATTCACGATTCACCCATATTACTTTATCCATGTCTACCAACAATGGATCGAATCAGGTGGATGATCATCGGGTTGAATGACAATTGGCTATCCCTTGGTGCAACTCTTTAACCCCCGTTGTTTTGGGACACATCACAACCTGGTGAAGATGTCAAGACATACACCATAAAGTGACAACGTTTTTCTCACTCTGGTTTTTATATATTGATTATTTGATTTGTGAATTATATGATATGTATGCCTAAAACTTTGATATGGTGGCGGGTAATAGAATGTGAGGTTAAATAATGAGTAGCGGTAACAATTATTGACACAACACACGACACAAAACCCAACTTATAAATATATGAGTTTGAGTTAAGTATAAACAAGTTTAGATAATTTTCAGGTTAACCCGACGACTAGTATAAATAAATGGGCCGTGTTTGAGTTAGTTAACTAGTTTGCAGGTCAATTTGTCAATCCGTATTCAATGATATTTTACATTTAAATTATGTATTTTTGACAATTAAAGGACAAAATTAGTTTTCAAACGTGCTAACCCGTCAACCTACAAATAAATAAATAATCCATCAACACAAAGATGACTTTGACATTTACGCTGTGTTCTCGAATTATTTTTTTGAATGAAAATGAAGGGGAAGGGAAGGAAAACATAAAAGATGCGTCTTCTTAAGCTTTTTTAAGGAGGGAAAGAGAGAGAAAGGATGGACTATTTGTTTAAAGAGTACTAACATGAGGATGATATAAGTCAATTTTAAATTTATATAGTTTTAAAAAGTACTAACATGTATAGTAAAAATAATTATAAAGCACAAATAGGAATATAAAATCTTGTAATAAATTAACTAATAAACATTATAGAAATTTAAAATTCATACGTAAGATTATTATTAGATTTTTTGTAGAACCTCTTTATAAACAACATTAATGATTTTATTAGTAGGGTTGTCTTCATCATCGCAAATTAAATGTTTTAAACTCTTCGTACTATTTACTCGAGAAATAACCACATAAAAAATAGAGTAAATTACTGAAATGGTCCCTTTGGTTTACATAAAAATGATGGTTTAGTCCTTTATAATAAAAAATACGCCAGAGGTCCCTGTGGTTGACATTTTGTTACTGAAATGGTCTTTTATACTAACAGTCATCCAAATTGGCTGTTAGTTGTCTTTTAGTGCAGGGGCATTTTGGTCTTTTTATACCACAGGGACCATTTCAGTAATAAACTCTTCTTTTTATTATATATACTTCTTAAATTTCTTTTGTTTTTTTTTAGTTTCTTTATACTTTTATTCATTTATTTTTATTGTTATTTCTTATGTTCTTAATTTTTTAATTATTCGTTAAATAAATATTCCCAAACATCTTAGAAATTCTCTTTTTTATTTTTCACTGCTTTTTTTATCTCTTTGTGAAGATTCTTTTTATTTTTTTCTTTTATACTTTTAAGTATTACTTTAAGAATTTATTTTCTTGGCTTGATTATTATTTTTTTATTTTGTTATATTTTACTATTCTAAATCGTTTTATACTTGACCATTATGTTTCTTTTTTATCATTATTTTTTAAATTCTCTTTTAAGAATTCTCTTTTTTCATTCATAAAAAAATATGTGTTATAATCTTTTATTAAAATATCAGTTGATTTTAATTAACTTAATAGTCCTATATATTAAAAAAGGGGGTCAATCCTGTAGGATTGAAATGACAAATATTATAACTAAATAACCTTAAGAATTAATCTTAAATTTACTGGACAACAAGTGATAATAAGTAAGTTGAATTTCATTTCTTCTTTTTTAATTAGATAATGAACACATAAATTATAAACATTCTAATTTTTTTTGCGTAGTACATAAAACCTTTTTTTTTCTTCTTTTTTTTCGCTACAGGATAAAATTTTTGTTTAGTTTGTATTTAATTTGTAATATTTTTGTATTTTTTTAAAGAGTCTTAATCATACTAAAAAATAATAATCTAAAAAAGATAAGCTAATGTTATTATTTTTTATCACTTGTTATCCAATAAATTTAAGATTAATTCTTAAGGTTATTCAGTTATAATATTTGTCATTTCAATCCTACAAGATTGACCCCTTTTTTAATATATAGGATTATTAAGTTTATTGAAATCAACTGATAATTTAATAAAAGATTATAACACATGTTTTTTATGAATGAAAAAAGAGAATTCTTAAAAGAGAATTAAAAAATAATGGTCAAAATAAAACATAATGGTCAAGTATAAAAACGATTTAGAATAGTAAAATGTAACAAAATAAAAAAATAATAATCAAGCAAAAAAATGAATTCTTGAAGTAATACTTAAAAGTATAAAAGAAAAAAATAAAAAGAATCTTCACAAAGAGATAAAAAAAAGCAATGAAAAATAAAAAAGAGAATTTTTAAGATGTTTGAGAATATTTATTTAACGAATAATTAAAAAAATTAAGAACATAAGAAATAACAATAAAAATAAATGAATAAAAGTATAAAGAAATTAAAAAAATAAAACAAAAGAAATTTAAGAAGTATATATTATAAAAAAAGAGTTAATTACTGAAATGGTTCTTGTGGTTTGCAAAAGACTGAAATGGTCCCTGTGGTTTATTACTGAAATGGTCCATGTAGTGTAAAAAGACCAAAATGCCCTTGCACTAAAAGACAACTAACAGCCAATTTGGATGGCTGTTAGTAGTAAAAAAATGTCAACTACAGGACCTCTGACGTAATTTTTTATTATAAAAGACTAAACCAACAATTTTATATAAACCACAAGGACCATTTCAATAATTTACTCTAAAAAATATGTGTTAATGAGCTTTTTTTAAAAGGTAAAAGAGAAAGAAAAAAGACTATATGTTTAAAAAACTTTTTTAGTATGATTCGAAGAAAGTGCTCTCTCTTTTTATTTCCAACTCAAAAACACAATGGAAAACGTAAACTTGAACACGGCCACCCCTGGAATCCTATACTGGTTACATGTTAGTGATCACAATGGAACATAGAGGTTTTGTATGACTAGAAATGGGATACGCCCTTCGGTTGGTACATCCCTACATGTATATCTCCTCACATATCAGTGTTATTAATCTATACATTCCTTAACATGTCAACAATGGTACGAACTGAATCTCAATCTAAAATTCTTCTACTTCTTCGACCTTATTCATGCTTAATCCCACAGCTTATTTCTGTTTTAGGCACAGGTCCAAGTTTCACCTAGAAACCCTAAATCTGAAGATGGCGACGGAGTTCCCTGAATTCATACCAGTAAGCATCATATTCCCATTTCAGCGTTACTGATTTTTGGATTATGATTTCTACAGTTAACTCTTATAGAATCATTTCTACAGTGGTGGATTCAAATCCACTGTTGTCTCACTTATAAGTTAGGCCAGTAGGTACATTGTTAATACCAAGACATCATACATAGATGATAGATCCAATCAACTAGTAAAGTTATTACAATAGTTTTTATACTATGATGATACTCTAGAAATGATTCTCTCTTATGTGCCACACACATATCTTAGCTCTTCATATACAGGCATATCGTTCAACTCTCTCAATGTTATGTCTTTTTCACATCTTTATTTAACAAAAATCATAACAATTATTTCAGCAAAATACTAAATTGTGTTAGCTGTGTTAGTAACCAGTAACTCAACATTCATGTGATCACTTTATCAGTTGCAGACTCAGAAATAGTGGTTAAGGGTATTACATATATGAAAATTTCGTAGGGGTTGCAGTGTTGCTCCTATATACAAAAAAAATAGGTCGAAAATTAACACTGCCTGGAAAAGAGTAGAGTGGTAGCACTGGCTACTGCATGCTGCATATGAGGTCTTTCAATGCCCTTATAGATCCCTTCAAATTATGGACTGTCGCATCTTACCAGAGTATATATCCACTCTTGACAGATTCACACTTTATAGACCCCTTCAAATTGCCATCTTGTTACTGTGCTCTTGAAACTCCAGCATCTTATGGGAGCATATATCCATTCTTGATATATTCATAGCTTAGAAAGATTTTACTAATCATGAAATCAACTCTAAAGGTTCACAAAATACCATGAGCTATCATTAACATTACCAAGTTTTCTGTTGACTGAACATGCTTAGTGGATTTTTTTTTCTTTTTTTATCAATCAATGCCTTTATAATATTGGGTTTGTCAAATATGAGTTATCTCTTAATATTATTTTACAATGACCTTAGTATGCATACTGAATTCGAGTTTCACTCTGTTTTCTCGATAAACTAATGGTGTACTGGATACAAAATGAAGGAAAAAATCTATCACCCTAAAATACATTACTAATTGCTAGTGATTGATTAGCAATCATCGATCCATACCTAATTAATTGTCAATAGTATTTCGTCACCTAAGTTAACAAATTACAAGTGTCTTCCTTAATTCGTCCATGATCATTGGCTGGCCCTATCATACTATATTGCCAACACCCTTCTTAAGCTGAAGCTTGCATATCAAGCATGCATATCAAACATATTCAGCTTGGAATTCAAAGCTTAGTGAGGACATCCGCTGTTTGCTGTTTAGTGGGTAGGTAGACAGTACATGAACTGGCTTGTGATACTTACAACAAATATCATGTCTGCTGGTGTTTGGGAAAGATTAGTGTAAGACCCGTTTTCATTTATATAAAATATTGATACATATTCCAAAAGTTACCCACAAGTGATTAAAATTTACAAAAGAACTACAAGTGTTTGTTTATCATTCACACATATATTACTGGCTTTAAAAGATATCCCAAAAGTCGATTTCTTTCTTTTTATTAAAGCTACCCAACCCGTCATGGTACCGGAGCTTTACCCTTATTGAAACTTGAACCACGTGTAAAAGTAACATAAAGAATAAGTAAGTTTTCCCTTAGAGAGCATACTATCTTAACTCTTATAGTAGCATATAATGAACAAAACTTCCATAAACTGTAAAACTGTACCACCGCAGAGCGGTGCAACTGCAACTCCATATGCCTTATATGGAGACCAATAGCATATGTATTGGATCTGCCTCCGTAATCTACTTGTCACCAAGTCATAACTCCATAATTATGTATTCTCCATAATCATAGCATATAGGCAACATTAGCATGTATATCATATAATACAATTCATTACATAATTACAGTAAAAGAGAAGCAGTATATTGACAGTGCTACTTCAGTAATCTGACTGAAGATTGTTTTATTAAGTAAATCACATAAGTAAGATTTTTCCTATTTAAGAATAACTAGCCATAGTTAGAAGCTAAAATTTGACCTTCTGTCCCAGGCTACACGGTCGTGTAGCCCTAACCTTACACGACCAGGGTGGCATACACAGCCAGTGTTGCCCTAGGGCTCAACACGGGCCGTGTATCTCAACACGGGCCGCGTA
Organism: Pulicaria dysenterica; assembly: GCA_947179395.2. NCBI lineage: Eukaryota > Viridiplantae > Streptophyta > Magnoliopsida > Asterales > Asteraceae > Pulicaria > Pulicaria dysenterica. Next base: position 99,455,586 of record OX359289.1, read on the forward strand.
TCTCAACACGGGCCGTGTTCATCTACATGACCTGAGCTACAAGGGCCTTGTAATCCTACACGGGCCATGTAGCTCATACACAACCAATGCTGTTCACCTGAACAACTTGCTGTTTTGACCCATTTGATCTTCATTGATCAATTTTCAGCTTATATGAGTGTTCCATACACTCAAACAACCTATTTGGTTGTTTATACATCAAAGTTTAACATTAAAACACTTAAACTACACTTAGAACCATAATTATCAACCCTTATGAAGGGTTAAGTGTTCCAGCCTTCTCCCTTTCTAATTACATGTAATTTACTCTAGTTTCTTCTAAATAATGAGCTTATATACATACAACTTTGCCTATATGTCATTTCCAGCCCTTGCAGTTCTCTAAGTTCCAATATTTACAGTTTTAGACTTTTAGTCCCCATAGTTTATATTGTACACACACATTATATATATATATATATATATATATATATATATATATATATATATATATATATATATATATATATTAGATAAAGGCAGTATTTCGAACCTCGGGGCGTTACAATTAGTTAGCTTTCCCATCAATATTCGTAGCTTTCTTTACTCACAACTTAACTTTTTCTTTAGTTCCCGACCAGTGATTGAGTTCCATAGAAGTCTGGTATGGTTGACACCTTAACATGTCGGTTTCTTTCGGCAAGTCTAAAGTATATTTCCTTTGGGAAACAACTATGCATGAAGAGCTTCTTGCAACTTCCATGCCGAGAAAGTATTTGAGAGGCTCCCAGATGGCAGACCTTTCGATTGGAACTCGTTGGGTTCATGATATAATCAATTTATACCGATACGAATTAAGTTGGCAAACAAAAAATAGGATAATCGGATGCTTGTAGGTATAAAAGGGGCCTGATATTCGAGACTTAGGCGATCTCGAAAACATAGAAAATAACTACATAACTAACAACTTTGCTCCCTTCCAATTGGCCCTAGCCCCCCTTTTCATGACCTAGAACTCGACTAAGATAAGGAAACAATTCAAATTCCTAAACTAGATAACAATAATATAGGAAACTAGATAACCACTAAATAAATTGATAAACTTCCCCCTTTTATTCCCCTTTATTTTTCAGGGCGATATCATAGACATGGTGACTTTTTGTAGATTTGAGTATTATAAATATGTTATCATTTGATTGTTCTTGTTAATACCCCTCACCAGTGATATATTTTGCCAATAAGCTAAATTAGATGAACTCATGAACAACCTTATGGGAGTGAACAAAACAGTGCAACCAAACACTTCGATTGGTCGAAGTGTCTAGAAAGTGTTGGTAAGCTATGTTTAAGGATTGAGGTTGGTGTTTGAAAAGAAACATGTTTTATGGCATTTGGTTTATAATTTATTAGGTGACAGGATGTATTATAACTACTTAGGAACATGCATCGACTACACGATGGAATGTGCTATATCTAAAGTGATAACTATTCTTTCGTTTGGATATCTAATAACAATGTGGAGTTTCCGGGTAAGAACTTTGGTGAGTAATTCCATGAAAACAGGATAAGAGGCTATAATAGAGTTGAAAGATTCACTACGCTTTGAATTTATTGGTGGCGGCTGCTGGTTGATGGGAAGCGATGGTGTAAGGTTTGGCTGGGCGGTCAGCGGCTTGGAGGGTCGGTTGAAAGGTGGTGCTTGGCAGGGAGGGTGGTAAGGCAACAACGGTTGTGAGAGGGGGTAAGTGAACGACGGCGGCGGTTGGGTGGCGTGACTGGGAGGCGGCGGCCTCTGCTCGTAGCAGCAGTTCATCACCTCTGCCTGTTGTTTTGCCTTTTCTGCCCGCAAAGAATCAATTGTGGTCTTCAGTTTCTTGAACGGTTCCCGTGCCTCCTTGTATTGAGCCGAATCATTAGGCTCTGAAACATCAAACTGATATATTGATAAATCGGAATGAACACAATAGTTGGTGTGCTTTCAAGAAGCACCCATCTCTCCTTAGACTATTGTCAAGAGTTTGGAGCTCTCCTAAACCCTATTTCTAATACCAATTTTCTCCACCCTCATAAATGACCTTAACATCTCCTATAAATAATCTACCAATAGGACAGACAAAGTTTACAAATGCCCATGTGGTACAAGATGAGACCGCATTAATCTTCAAGTTTTCAAATCATGGTTTATTTATGTAGTTCTTGCTACTAAGCTTGTATTTCTCTCTTTAAATTAATCTTCAAAGGATATTTGTATAATAATGATATAACAATAATAATAATATAAATTGACGTAAAAAGAAAAATTGAAGGCACTACGGTGTTCGTCTCTTTCTTTGCCGGAGGTCTTTCTGGAATTCTTGTCTCTACATGGGATAGGGGTATGATTGTCTACATCTCACATTCTCCATACCCGCTTTCGCGGGATTGATTATTATTTTTACTGTGTTGTGTCCAAAGGATATATATCTGAAAATTCCTTAAGGCTTCGATACCATCTCAAACACCCAAATCTTGTTTTTTTTAGTTAGACAACGGATAACACCTAATATGCCTTTTAAATCCTCTATACTATTTTTTGTAACATATGTTTTCTAATCCTATTATGCTTGTTCTATGACAGATGACTTCAGAGTTTCAGGTGAGCATCTTATAGGTTTTCCAAAACTTAATGTTGGTTGACCTGAAGATGCTGTGTCCTTCGAGGAATATCTGGTTTCCGGAAGTGGATGAAGCCTTCAGCTCCCTGATTTGTCAACTAGACCTTTTTAACTATCAAGCAGGCTTTATAAAGAAAGATGCATGCTCCAATGTACGTATTTTGCATCCTCTTCAATAGAGAACTTAGAGAATATAAATATGTTCCACATTCACCTGGTCTGTTATTTATGACTTATGACTGGTGGTTGTCTATAACTCTATATTGAACCTCATTTATAATTTAACCTAATTTTTTTACAAGAAATGATCTAGCTCATAGTCATACATTTTACATGAGAGCGAGTGATTAGTTTAGAGTCAGTTGAATGATTTTCACCATCAAAACTTGGTTTAACCTAATATATTTGGGAGGAAAAGAGATAAAATACATTGTTTTTAATAAAAAAATTACTGATATCTTAGACAATCATATAACAGATATTACTAATTTTTGTAGTGACAACAAATATAACTTGATAAGATTTCAGAAAAGATGATAACAGCATTAAGGAGGTATTTGGGATTGTGGATTTGTAACATAGATTGTGTTTGCAGAACATTTTCCAAAAGCAGGTCTCAAGTTGCTTTTTGAAAACTGCGTTTTCTTTCTAGGAAAACACTAATAATCACTTTCTTCACATGGCTAGATATGTGTATCTCATTTTGAGGTTAACAACTTATTCATTAAAAGAAACTAGGCTAGATAGCTATGAAAGGTAACTAGGTAAATTAGGTACTTGAATGAACCAAATCATTATCTCTTATAAAGTTCAAATATTTTATCAAGGTTCCGTAGCAAGAGGAGTGATGGTGTGGTTTACTTCTCTTTGATGGTGACAAAACTTTGTTCTAAGTTAGACATCTTGTGATGGGAGACGCAATATTATTGAAGTTGCGGATGGATCTTTAATAAAACATGGCCAGCCTGTGTATCAGGCTCTTGACAGTTTGGGAGCCCTATAGTCCGGCCCGTTTCAAGTTAATCGCGGCCTGCTTACAGGCGTAACTCTTGAGAGTTTGGGAATTAAGGCTGTTTAAAATTGGACTTATTTCTTGCACATTCTATGGAGTACAACTTGCAACCTGCTCTGCATCAATAACACATGTTTTGAATAGATTTGACTCTTAAAAGTTAAATGTTCTAAATTTCTAGAATTAAATGAATTCGAATTAATTAATTAAATTTGCAACTCAGTCTAACATCTATCTCAGCGATTTAGATGAATGTAGAGCTACCCAGATATACCAAGAAAGGAGTTGAGAGAAAGTATATTTCCTTTCTATACCAAAAATTTCATGTTAAACTCTTTTAGTTTTCTTTTTTTCCTTTTTCTTTTAAGGTTGACTCGTGATCCCATTAATGCTAAAAGATATCACCCAACTTATTTAATCAGCTAAGTTGCTATAAAAACCCTAAAATCGCAGAGCCGGCAGCCGCAGCATCACCACAAACAATGGCAGCCGATAACAGATCCCTGATCAAGCTTCCAAAAGTCAATTTGGAAGATATTTTCACGAGGCTGCCATTGCCCTCTCTCCTCGTTTGCTGTTGTGTTTCTAAGTCACTGCTAAATCTCATTAAAAATGAACCAGATTTTGCACGAATGCACTTTGCAAAATCGGAATCCCAATTATTGATTCATACTTCCGTGTATTCATGCTTTCACTTCATTGATTTGGATGCGGATATTAATTCACGCGTTCAAATCAAGCACAGTTTAAGCCTCCCATTACATGGTTTTGAAGTTACATGTTCATGTAATGGATTACTTCTATTGGAGAATATGGATCTGGTTAATGATTCTCACCAATGTATGGTATTCAATCCGGTAACAGGTGAATACATATCACTTCCTGAAAACGTAACTCCTTATAAAAACATAATGTGCTCGTTTTCTTACTGCCCGAAAACCAATCAGTTCAAGGTCTTTCGTGCCTTTTACATTCTCAATACAGAGTCGGATGCTTCCTCTGATTCCTATATGGAATGGGATCCATCTTTAGATTCTGATTCTGCTATCAAATTGGACCTCCTTTCAGATCGTGAGAGCGGTTCAGTTTCGAATCTTCATCCAGATACAGATTCTGATACCATGTATTCAGGAAGCTATCCCATGGGGGAGATCTTTGTAGGGGGTTCTGATGTATGGGAGTCTCTTGGCATTTTACCCTTCTTTCACCATAATTTTTACTCCCCCTGCTACTTAAACAAAGCTACTTATTGGGTATCTGATGGTGTGAATGGTCCAAGTTTCATAGTTTTCTTCAATTTTGAAACCCACCAATTTGGGGAAATCCTGGCCCCTGCCCAAATGGACATGACTCGTGTAGAACCTGACGCCATGACCTTGCTTGTACTTGAAGGGTGTCTTTCAATCTTCGATCGTTTCACTGACAACACTAAAATTGATGTTTGGGTGATGAAGGAACTGGGGGTTCAAGAATCTTGGACTAGAGAATATGTGATTGACACAAACGTGTGGGGTGAAATTGTGCAGTACAATACTTTTCGTCCAATACTATGTAGAAACAACGGGGAGGTAGTGATGGTGAGTCAAAATAGTCATATGATATTCTATGATTTGGTAAAGAAGAAGGGTAGAATAGTAAATCACCCACCACTTCAGCTTCCTTGGCTTGCAATCGCTCATACTCTTGGATTAATGTCGCTGAGGTATGTTGTGAGAGGTAACTTGGAATTGCATAATGTGGCACCAAGGTATGTATACTTACATCTGTTAGACTCTTAATTCTTTTCAGCAAATAGAAAAAGATTTAACTTTTATTAGAATATCGGCTTTTTATACAGGATTTCTTATCTAGATTTTAGCCGGATTAACTACATGGAGTTGGCAGGAACTTTCTCTGAGTAGGCTGACTGCTGGTTATAAAAACTCTGGATATGATGTAGTAGTTCTCTTCGAGTCTTTGGGCAGTACTTGCTTAATTTGTCCTAGAACTTTTGGTTTGGTCTATGTCAATTTAGTTGTATTTTCTTTTGAGAGTTATTGGAGGTCAAACTCTGTGATGCTTTTATGTTTGTGGTGATACAAAGTGCTCTGTGCTGATAAACTACAGCTTCTATGCGCGAGCCTCATTTGTATGGTTAGATTTTGAAGTTAATTACAGTTTTCGTTGGTTTTGGGTCTAATTTCACATTCAGTCTTTTTAACCTTTAGAATTGTATTGGCGGTCAATGTGGTTATTGATTCATTATACATTTTGTCCTTTAAGCAAACGGACGTTGTCTTTTAACGTTAAGTACCCACGTGTCGCCTGCATGTGAGTTTATTGAGTCACCACCCACATCAGCCTATTTCTGTTGCCGGTAGTATTTCTATTTCTTATTTGATTTTCCACATCCTAGTTTTATTCAAAGTTCACACACATCACAAGTTTCTAATGAAACTGGCCGGCGGCTTCCTTTAAAGTGTGGATTTCACTAAATTTTCATATCTCTTCATTTTTTAAATTCTTGTCTCAATATTTAAGTGAGCTAAGGATTTGGTTGGATCTCGGTTGGGTCGACCTTGGGCAACTTTGGTATAGATTCGGACTCCTTGTGTCTAAGATGTGAGGAAGAGGTCAGGATGACAAACCATGCTTTGATAGGGTTTAGAGATGTAACTTTGAAAGTTTACAGCTGAAAATCAAAGAAATGCGAAAGGTGTTCCATTTCTCATCTTGGAAGACCAATTTATTTTGTGCTTAATCTGGATTATCCGAAATAAATTGGTCTTCCAAGATGAGAAATGGAACGCCTTTCGCTTTTCTTTGATATTCAGCTGTAAACTTTCAACTGGATTGCTACCTGCTCAAAAGGTAAGAAGTTACCATGGGTGGACAGGTTGTCTTTTCCAGACTTGATGCACTAGTTGTGGTGAAACGTATGGGTTGCCAGTCGAACTCTCAGATTTTCCATTAGGTGCATCAATAAGATTTTCCTCCATTAGCTCAAAGGCGGAATATGGTAGGGCAAGGGGGGTTGTGGACACTGGCAGATCCATAACTTGAGAAGGGGGATAGACCCCTAATGGCTGAAGACCCCCATTATATGTTTGTTTAGCCCCCAACCAACTAAAATAGGGACAAAAAAAAGAAACATCTCACTTGATTCATATGGCTGCTGCTTTAGAGATCAAAATCCCTTCATAAGGCAGTCCAACACTCCTGCTCTCTCTCAATTCATTCGTCGATACCTACCCTTCTGCTCTGTTTCTCCTTCTCGGTTGGTCGATTGCTTCTTAAATCAAGCCTCTCCTGTCCAGGTTAGTACATGATTCTGATTTAGTATGCTCAATTTTCTGATTCAGATAAGTAGACATAATCATTTCAGTAGTCGATTCTTATACTTGTCTGAACAATCAGAGTTGGATTAATGATTTAGAGTTACAATTTACAAAGTGTTCATGATCATCTTCTATTTTAAGGTTACTTGATTCTGGATTTATCCTTTTTTTATTCTTAATTCCTTCAATTTTTCAGTTAATTTTCATAGAACCACACTAAGTTCCTTCCTTCCTTGTGTACATTGTACTAAGTTCATTGTGTAACTGACATTCCTGTTGCACCCACAATTGTTTGCTCCTATTATAGCTCATTTATGTTGTTTGTTACTTTGTTGTTATGTGAATGTATCTACATTGTCTGATCAAATTCCACAATGCACCTATGATCACTTCAATATAAGTTTTGTGAATAATTTCAATAAGATTCTCCTTCTATCATGAATTATATGCCAATATACATTTGTGGGAAGAGACACCAGTAACTTCTTTTAATGGCAAATGAGTTGAACATATACTTAGAGAAAGAAAAATAACACCATTAGAGAGAGAGAGAGAGAGAGAGAGAGAGAAGTGGTGTGGGGGAGGGGGGGGGGGGGGGGGTAAGGAATGTAGATTGTGATGATTGTTACTCTCCACTCAACTTCCTATAATTTATTCTCATCTCCTTTTATTTTTGTGTTTATTATCTATATCCGAGTGTCTTTATGTGTGTGTGTGTGTGTGGTGTTTTGGTTTTTGTTTGGATCTGAGTGTGTCGATGTATATTTCTGTGTGTGTCCATGTGTGTGTGTTTTGGTGTTTTAGTATGTAGGTCGTAGTGTGTGTTTCATTGTTTATGTCTCACAAATGCAGATGGTGGCTGGAGGGTGGTACTGAATGATGGTGATGTTAACGATACCGTAGTAAACTCTATAGATTAAATCATCACCAAATAGATTTTAATCTATTTATTGAGCATAATGATTATGTGGAATGGTAACAAAGTTAGTGGTGTATGGTTGAACACTCAAACTTCTACATTAGAAGTACGAGGAGCGTGTATTAAGTACGAATCATTGAACGAAAACTCATGATCATAAACGAACACTCAAACTTCTACATTAGGGTAGGAATTGTAAGGTATGGAGAGGAGTTGATTTAAAAAGTATGGTATGTTTTCATAATATAGTATTTGATTTTTCATGTTTTATATAATATTTATGTAAAAATTCATACTATAGACAACCTTTTCTTAGAAAGATGAAGACGCCTTTGAGAATAATTATATGAAAGACAAGTGCTACACTATGTTCTCGAGTTATTTTTTTAGAAGGAAAGGGAGGAGAAAGAAAGGCAACAGGTAAGTTCGATGTGTTGTTGAGTTTTTTTAAGGAGGGAAAGGGAAAGGAAAAGAAGAAAAAAAACTGACTCAAAATGTTTTCTCCCAAAAGTGAGATGATAAGTAAGGAAATGACTCTCTCTCTATTTTCTTTCCTTTTCTTCACTTCCAACTCAAATACACAAATCAATTATTTCCATTCGTTTCCCTTCTTTTCCTTCTCTTCACTTTCCGTCTTTAAAAAACTCGAGAACAGAGATGTTAAAGATAATATAGTAAGCTCACACTAGTAATTGGATTCCAAAAAAGCAGTAAATATGTGGAAAATAGTGTATCCCTTTTTGTAATTTGCATATCTATTCTACTAAAAGAACATTTTTTGGAGCATCGCCGTAACGTATAGGCAATTAAACGGTTTGTAATAAACAAATTGCAAAAGCAGTTTTCTATTTTAATTGTAAGCTAGTGTGTGTATGTATGTATATATGTATTATTTTCCATTATAATTATAGATTAATTTTTAGTGTCTTTGTTATTGTTAGCCTAAGTGAAAGGTTTTTTGATATTTTCAAGGATGAGACCATGTGTTGTACTATACTCGGTTCCAATGAGACCATGCGTTGTACTATACTCGATGACCCCCTCTCAACCTATCACACACACATGCATTTTTTATTAATATAAAATAATAAAAAAATGATGAGAGTTTGAAAGAGAGGTATAACACTAAATTTGGGTAAAGAGAAGGAAATAGAAGAAGAATGATGTGACGCTGATATGATATTGGGTAAGGAAAAGGAAAAGGTAATATATAACACACAGCCTGATAAAGTAATTTTATGATAAAGGAAATAGAAGATTTGGTGCGCATTTGATATGAAAGCTACATGGTAGAATTGTTGTTTCAAATTGTTCGTTTGTATTTCTCATGGGCTTTGGTGTTGGTTAGGGGCGATTATTGTATATACTTTATGAAATTAATTTACGATCAATCATTGGCTACCGATCAAAGAGGTTGTTGTGAAGCTAACATTATGCCTATGCATAATATATGTCAGCTCAAATGGCGCATTTTTATACTTAAACACGTTTGGAAAGGCCTTGAGCTTATCTAAAAATGAATAGACTGTTCCAGTGTTGAAGTTGCTTCAAATAAAGGAACCTAGGCATCTGACTTAAACACATACACTTCATCAGATGCTCAAGGACCGTCCAAACTTAACCCAGAGTCCAGGGATGACGAAGAATTATTAGAAGAAGCACAACAACTGGTTAGAGAAAAGAAAGGAAATGTTATATTTTGCAATAGGAATCTTTTTCGACTAGATACAAGTTAGAACAAACTTGAAACATACTTCAACTTATAGCAAATCTAGGGTTTAATTGTAAGAAAGATTATATATTTTCCTACTTTGTATTCTTACTTATTTTTCTACTTGTAAAATCAAGATATATATCAAAATTAAGAGAGAAGAGAATAGGGGGTGTTCAAAAAAACCGGAAAACCGTGAAACCGAACCGAACCGGCTGATCCGAAACCGAAAAAACCGTGAACCGAGAAACCCGATATCCAAGAAAACCCGAAAGTTAGGGTACCCGCTGTTGACGGGTCGGTTCGGGTTTATTTTTCGGGTACCCGCGGGTACCCGCCAACCCGCATTTTTTCCTTAAATTTTTTTTAATATATTTAATATTTTTTTAAGTGGATCCACTAGCCTTAAGCCCTTTGATAGTTTGATCCAGTATTGCAAAAGCCCACAAGCATCATCGACATATCTGATAAGTGATATCCTTCCACTATACCTCGTTAATCCTAAATTTCAAACAAAGCACGGCGCCCACTCCACCAGGCTCCACCGGCGAGGGCGTACCAGCCGACGACTGAGGCAACGTTGCTCCGCCACTCACGCGGTCGGAACTCGTCATCGAGCCTGTGGCAGGCGTCGATCATCACTCCATCAGCGATCAACATCCTTCTCCGTCCTCTTCATCTCGGCAGCTTCAAATCATCCATCACGTTTCGACTGAGGCATCAACGGACACAATCACGTTACCAGCTCACTGAAATCGGAAGTCTACTAGGATTAAAGATTTAAAGGTTCGATTTAAACTGAAGCCATTTGTTTATTGTCTGTTTATTGATTTCGTTAGTTTATAGTTTATCAACATCTATTTTTAACTTTTCATTCTCTGTTTTTGAACTATTAAAGTGATACAAGAAGGTTTAAAGATCGATTGGTGAAATTTTGTTTCTCCTTTTTACCATTAAAAAATCAGTTTAAAGCTCCTCATTCTTTACACTTCAACTGAAGCCATGTGTTTTTTGTACATTTTTAAACTTCCATGAACAGATTAAGCATGAAATTTGTGATATAGTAGGCAGATTAGTTAGTTTACTACTTTACTGATGGCTGTGTTTTTCTTGATATAGTAATTAGTAAGCAATTTACTACTTTACTAATTGCTGATGCTAGTGATCTCTACTTTAGTGATGGTTGTGTTTTTCTTGAATCTACTTAAGTGTTGAATAAGAAGTATAAACTCTTGCTTGAACTTGGTCTTTACTAGAAGATCTTGAAGACTTGAATCAGGTATATTTTAGCTTTATAATTTTAAATTAACAACTAGTATTTATCTTCTATTACTTAACTTTTGTTTAATGCATGCTTTTGAATTCAGATTTGAAGGACTTGCCTGAAGGTCTCTCCACCATCACAAATGATAACTGAGTAAGTTATTTTATATTTTCTATTTCCATGTTGTGATTACTTATTTTTGTGTTTCAAATATATGCAGGTGAGTAGATGATAAAAGTGAAGAATGTCTTGTGGCTTGAACCTTGTGGAACTTCATAATTTCATAATTTTTGTAGCGAACTTTGTTTTTCCCAAATAATGAACTATTAATTTGGTTTGCCATTAACCATTGAAATGTGGTTTGTTGTTTGTGTGTCATGAACTATGGTACTTGGGTTTAATTTGTATGTTTGAAACTTCTATTTTGTGATTACGAGAACTTGTTTAAAAAATAGCAAAAATGAAGAGTAACTCAATTTTCGGGTACCCGTGACCCGGACCGTGGATACCCGTTTCTCACGGGTACCCGCTACCTGCGGTTCGGTTTCGGTTCGCAAATCTGGGTACCCGCCCCGTACCTGCGGTTAGTAAAAATGGCACTACCCGCCCCGCCCCGCCACGTGAACACCCCTAGAAGAGAATTAATAGATTTCACATATTATCGTCAAGTGGGTTGGAAGATTAAGTAGAAAGAAACAATAATTTTTCAGATAGATATTGTAACAACCCAATTTCGGGCCTAGTCGTTTAGTGAGTTTCCAAATTATTTTCTACACGTTTATTTTTAAAAAGCGTGCGTTTATGGTATCGTTGGATTCGTTTTTAAATAAGGATTCCGAATATTATTTTATTAGTAATTAATTAATTGTTATCGGCCGTTTATGTGACAAACTGTATATCCGAACGTAACGTTTTAAATACTGAAATATGGATGTATGTACAAGGGGTCGAAATATTAAGGTATTAATATACCTTCATGTGGTAGTTTTGTATTTTATGTGTGTGTATTTGAAGGTGTGTTTTGAGAGAGGAAGTTTCTACAACTTGCAAACTTGAAACTTCCATCTTTTGATCTTGTATTTGATAATTTAAAGTGAAGGTAGAAACATGATTCTTGGTTACTAAATATCAAGTTTTTAAGTTGTTACCATGCTAAAATTTAGTAAGAACCACCATGATTGTGTTCTTGAAGAACTTGAAAAGTTAGTTTCTTGATTTGTTGATTTTAAGAGGATATATGTATTCTTGATGTTAAGAAGCATGTCTAGTATGAATTTCATGAGTTTATGAGTTAAAATCATGATTTAAAGTATACATATATGGAAATCGAAATTATGAATTAAGGAGCTTGTTCATGTGTTCTTGAGTTCTTGAATATGTTCTTGAATTTATGGAGGTGGAAGATGATGATGTTATTATTATTAAATTAAAGACAATGATGATAGTAGTATTAAAAAAATAGAAAAGATAATGAGGTGTAATATTAAAACAAACAAACTTATCCCTTTCTTTGACTTAAATGACATGCTTGCTTAGATTGAAGATAAATATGTATATTATATGTTTGTGTAAGAATGATGGAAGAAGGAAAGAAAGTAAGAAATCGATTTTTGTTAAGTATATGAGTCTATAGATTTTGTTTTGTGTGTGGAAGTATGCTATAGAATCTATGCTATAGACCTTGTTTTATAGAAATGCTATAGTCCTTGTTTTATAGAAATGCTATAGACCTTGTTTTATAGAAATTCTATAGACCTTGTTTTCTATAGAAATGCTATAGACCTTGTTTTCTATAGAAATGCTATAAACCTTGTTTTCTATAGAATCTATGCTATAGACCTTGTTTTCTGTAGATCATGCTATAAACCTCGATTTTTAATAGTGTAAGTGTTGAATGGATCTTGTGCTATAGATATTGTTTCTATAGATCTTGTGTGTTAGAATATATATTATTTGATTAAGTTGGTGGGTGATAGTATTATATACATATTTAAGATCGATGAAGGCTATTTAATTTATTTATGTATGTTAATCGATTGGGTGTTTTAATATATATATATATATATATATATATATATATATATATATATATATATATATATTTATTTATTTATTTATTTGATCGGTGATAATTTTACATGAGCTTGACACCGAATACGTACTTAATTGTGTTATTATACTTTGGTCATATTCCATGAAATGTTTAAACGGTTATAAGTATTTTTAACATGATGATGATGATTATTGATATAAATATATTTGAGAATATATTTATGAACGGAGAACTGACTTGTGTGTTATCGTGTTCTCAGGAATAACAAAGGCTCGGTTATTAGACAACTGAGTAGAACCGAAGTTTGAGGCTGAGGTGAGTGGACTTTGACTCACTGGTGGTATTAGTTATGATTATGTTCATTATCTGGATTCATATATTTAATCATGTGATATATTGTTTAAACTGATATGATTGTTCGGAGATTGGTATGATGATGGTACGGAGATTGAAACTATGATTGTATGGTGATTGGTACTATGATTGTGCGGTGATTGGAAATTGTGATTGTTTGATTGGATGTTTATTGATTGCAATTGAGTCCAAGATATGTGCATGGTGAAGATTACTGTGCGCATGCTGTCTTTGAGGGAGGTTAGCTGATTTGTGTTGGGCTGGACTCGTTTGCTTCTGGTTGTGCGGTTGTTCACTCCCTGTTACATTTGTTGCAGCAAAGGGGGTTTAACTGTGCCAGTTAGCAGGCAGTCATCGGTAAACCTATGCTTTGGCCGGCATATGGGTTGCAGACTCTGTAGAGCCGCCGTGCCTCTGATGATACTGGTGCCCCGCTCTTGAGTAGTCCTTGTGGGTCTTGTTTCTGTGATATTTGTTGTGATTATGCTATTGCTGTTTGTGGCTTGAATTCCATTCACTTAGCTTTGTGCTAATTCCCCACCCTAACTCTCTGTTGCAGGTTTTGGTGAGCTTCGGTAGGTGTTTGTTCGTACAGGGGAAGTTTGACCGTCACTCTGATATTATGTTTTTGAAATGACGAGCCATGTTTGTAACCCTTTTGTAACACAAAACGATATACTGTGTTGTTGAACAGTATTGATTTTAAGTTTGTGGGTGCTGCTATCTTTACTATTTCCTATTGCAATACTTCCGCTGTGATTTAAAAAAACAATGGCTTGTGTTTTACGGTGTTACAGATATGTAATATATGCTTCTAACAATATTTATCTTGCACACTTTTATACTTAAAATAACAATTACTTGTTTTAATTGAGTACGAAAACAAGGTAAATTCTTAGGTCCCGTTTGTTTCACCGTAATGTGAATGAATGTAATTGAATGGAAATGAAATTCCGTTGTATATTGCGTTTGGTAACATTGTTTGGAAAGAAATTACATTCTTTGAAATATTTAAGGGTGTGTTTGGTTTTAGAAAAATATACTAATTTTCTAGAAAAATTTTCTATGAAAAGTCAAAATTTTAAAAATATATTTGATTGATACTTTTTTCTTAAATTTTCTACAAATAAAAGAGTTTTCACTTTTTCAATTTTCTGAAAAATAGAAAAGTCATTTCTTCTCTTTTTCACTTTTTTCTAAACGTGTTTCTAATTTTCTAATTTTGAAAATGAAAACTCTATCATTTTTACCAAATACGTTTTCTAAATTTTTTACAAAATATTAAAAATAAAAGATTTACCCATTTTCTAAATTTTTTTTATAAGAAAACTAAAAACCAACTAAATACAACCTTATAAGTAAAAGAATATTAATATAATAACTAAGATAAATAAAATTAAAATTATTTGAAACAAACCAAAACTTAAACTTCAGGGTTCCCAATTAAAAAACATGCAAATAAGAAATATCCTAATTAAATTAGAACTGTGCGACTGTGCTTCTATGCTTAGCTTCTCTTCCGCCGTCCCGTGTTTCTGTGTCGACGCCGGCTATTTAACCGGAGATTTTATCTTCACGTCGGTTGATTACCCAATAACCATTTCATTCTCGGATACCTGGATTTCTCCTGAATACAGGTAGGTAATTATCGCTTCAATTCTTTGTCGCCGTTTCAAAGGAATACGGGATATCTGATTACAGATTATTTCTCATCTCTCTCGATACTTAGCAGTCAGCACATCCACACAATCACACTGTAAGTCTCGATTGCAACTCATACAGCCGTAACTCTCTCACATATGTTGATAATTTTGTGTGAAATTGTGGCCTGTGGCTTTGGTAATATACTGATTTAGGGTTGATTTCTATTGTATGAAGTTCATGTTTGCTGATTTAGGGCCTGTGAAATTTCTTCCCACATTACAGCATATATATGTATTATCCTTATCTGCTTTTAACACACACTTCAGTACACAAAAATGACAATCACCAGCGTTTGCCGTTTGCTTTCAATGTTTTAGTCTATGTGGTCGAAACTCGCTTGAAGACTGTCTGCTTAATGCTTAGGTTGATGGAATAACATCATCAATGGTTGTCTTTGAAGTTTAGCAAAATAGAATAAAGTGTTATCCAGAATTAAGATATCCGAATGAAAGCATGCTATTAGCTTCTTATCACCTACCTGACCCGACCCAAATTCCCAATATCTAAGGACTTTTGTGCCTTTCATGACCCATATTCTTGTTACCACCGCTGGTATTGTGTATAAACCTCCAGTAACATTTAATAAGGTTACAAGATTGCAGATACTGAATTTTTATGTTGGGATGGGATGAATCTATGTATCTCAACATTTGACACCAACACTTTCTAGTGGTTAATTGGTTATATAATTTCGGTCAAAATATTTTTTCGTTTGAATCCAAATCTGATGTTTAGAGGGGATTAACTCTATATTGATGGAATTTAAAAGGACTATGAACGGCTACGTTAGTATGCGCAATTAGACATAAAATCATGTCAAAGATAGATTTGGAAATGCTTTGTATGGCCACATAAGTGAAAATGAATACATAATTTGTAGGATAGTGATCCAAGTTATACTCTTGTTTGGTGTGAAAAGGCCATTAATAGTACATATTTTAAAAATTATTGGTTCTCTACAAAATTAATGAAATATATATTCCAAATACATTTCTTAGGAAATTTCATATTTTAACCTCTCATTCTTGTAAAATCTGGTAAGAACTTAAGTTATCTTTTGCAAATCGATATTTGGAGTGTTTTCTACTGAAAAGCCAATCACTAGTAGAATCTTAGAAACGGTGTGATATTTGTACCTTTGGGTCTAATTGTTCCTCGTCATAAGCTTAAAATACTTTCATTGTGTTTCTTAGTTTGTGATAAGCAATGATCAATTGGTCAATACTGCAATTAGGCCCATTACTAGTAATTACCCAACAAATAAGAGGCCATTATTTGGTTACATGAATCTTTCATTTGCTGTATCTTTTCTGAATGGCAAACTCACCCTTTTCATCTGCCGTATTAGTCACATTTGCTAGTAATCGTGATCTTTTTTTATCTTACTTGTATATCATGCTTCATTTCTAGGTTTGGCTATACTATGAATGGACATTGAACTCAATAATTCAGAGAACTACTAGCTAAAATGGCAACTTTAGTAGCAACTCGCTTTCTTTTTCTTGTTGGAGATACTCTATCTGTAAAAAAGCTCCCAAAGATTTCTAGATGTAATTCATTTCACAAGAGTGCCTACGTATTGAGCCAATTTAGTAGCCCAAATGGCCCGTTAACTTTAAAAAGCCTCGGGTTCAAGGACTGGGGTGAAACAACAACGTTTGAGAAAAATAAGGTTAGACAAACGGTTTCCTCTCTTCAAGATATCCAAGGTCGGGTTGGAGAAGTCAAAAGCAAACAAGTCAAAGTCAAACCAAAAGCCGTTGCTATTGAAAACCCAATCCAGATTGACTCAGCTCCTTTTTCTGCAAAATCATTTTCTGAACTCGGTCTTCCTCCGTTATTGATTGAGGCACTAGAGAGAGAAGGTTTTAATGTTCCAACTGATGTCCAGTCTGCAGCCATCCCGACAATTCTTAACAATCATGATGCTGTGATTCAATCTTACACAGGGTCAGGGAAAACATTAGCATATGTTCTTCCAATACTTTCGGAAGTGGGCCCGCTTACGGGTTCACCCATTGACAACAAAGAATCTAGAAAGAGAACTGATATAGAAGCAGTAATCATTGCACCTTCAAGAGAGTTAGGTATGCAGATCGTGAGAGAGATCGAGAAGTTACTAGGACCTGAAAATAAGAGATTCGTTCAACAACTTGTCGGGGGAGCAAACAGGTCAAGACAGGAGGAAGCTTTAAGGAAAAACAAGCCTGTTATTGTTGTGGGAACCCCTGGGAGGATTGCAGAAATCAGTTCTGCTGGGAGGCTTCACACCCATGGCTGTCGGTACCTAATCTTGGATGAAATTGATCAGCTTCTATCCTTTAATTTCCGAGAAGATATGCATCGAATAGTCGAACACGTGGGGAAGAAAGCCGATTCTGGCCCCGTCCAGAATTCAGAAACCCTAGTTAAGAAACGGGTCGAGAGACAAACAATCATGGTGTCTGCAACAGTTCCGTTTGCAGTAATAAGAGCAGCCAGGAGTTGGGGTCGGGACCCAATACTCGTGCAAGCCAAAAACGTGGCCCCACTGGAATCTGTGTCACGCCCAACTGGACCAGTTAACTTATCACCAGGAGTGAACTCATCAGGCTCAGATTTGCAGCAGAGTAAAGCGGTTTCTGATAGTCTACCACCATCATTGAACCACTACTACTGTGTTTCAAGGCTTCAGCATAAAGTTGACACCTTGAGAAGATGCGTGCATGCCCTTGATGCAAAAACCGTAATAGTTTTCATGAATCAAACCCGGCAACTAAAAGATGCGGTTTTCAAGCTACAAGCTCGTGGGTTGGTTGCAGAAGAATTACATGGTGATCTTGGTAAGCTTTCAAGGTCAACAATCTTAAAGAAATTCAAGAAAGGGGAAATACGGGTTATGGTGACAAATGAGCTATCAGCTAGAGGTTTGGATGTATCAAACTGTGATCTTGTGGTTAATGTGGACCTACCTACTGACTCGGTTCACTATGCACATCGAGCTGGTAGAACAGGCCGGCTTGGCAGAAAGGGTTCGGTGGTCAGCATTTGTGAGGAGTCGGAAGTATTTGTGATCAGGAAGCTTCAGAGGCAACTTGGTGTTCCGATTCAATCTTGTGAACTTGCTGAGGGTAAACTTGTTATCCAGGAAGAGAAGTAGTCGTTTTTTAAGACATTTGATTAGCCTTTAAATATGATTGAAAAGCCTCTAATATAGTCTTTTTGTTTATCTATTACATTATTACATAATGTCAGTAATATTCGACTAATCTTTTCGAGCAACACAAAGACTATCCTCTATATATAACATGCACAATGGTGTAGCTTAACATAACTGCAGGTATAGAAAATCACAAGAAATTTGATTAGACTTCCGCAGCAAATAGTGAAAATTAAAGTGATCGAATCTGAGCAGCAGCAGACAGCAGTTACCTAAAAAATTCCAAGATCCGCTGTATGACACTAAACTTCAAATGCCAGCATTGTATATAACAAGGGTTGTAATATGCGCTTCGTTGCAGGTTGTATTATTTGCTTATTTGTTAGGTAACTTTTTATAATATCGTATACTTATTTAATGCTCAATAGATAAGGTTTCAACCATACTTTTACTAATAATTTAGATATTACAATTCAAGTTTTCGAGTCTACATTTGATTTGATTTACTAGGTTTATATTCCTAAGACATTCTGATTTTCATACAAGTATATATAAATTTATATATGAATAAAGTAGGATAATATAAAATTAAACTTTTAAATCATATAATAGCTACTAGTATCGTTTTGTTCAAGAGCAAAGGGTTTGAAAAGTAGTAAATGTTACTTTCAAATTATAAAAATAGTATTAAAGTATCCTAAATATAGTGCTAACACTTAAGATGCTCAATATATAATTTTAAATAAATTTTTTATTGAATTATCTAAAATATATATTTTAATAGAAATAAAAGAGACATGTTATATACTTTAAAAAAAAACTCTTAAGGCACTAACAAGAAAAAAAAGAAAGAAAGAAAGAAAGAGGGGGAGTGGGCGTGGGCCATTTATAAATAGTAAATATTTAGGTGGCTACAAAGTACAAATGTATATATTTAGAGTGATTTTTTTACATCAAAAATTGATGCATTCAAGACAATAAATCTATGTGGAAAAATCATATCCCATATATTTATAACGAGTATAGAATAAATCAACAAGATTGACGACCATTCATGTTAATGACTTTGAAATTGGGCTTCCTGAAATCTATTATTTGTTTGTCTAATGACTAGTCATGTACTTGTTATCTCGCATAAAGATGCTTAAAAAAATATTAATGTCTAGTCAATTTAATTGTCATTTATCAAAATGTGGGTCTCATGAATTTTCTTAGAGGATTGGAATTTAATATATATTTTGTTTGTTTACACATTCATTTTGGTCACCATACATCAAATCCTGTCATCTTATTTTTTTTGGTTTTTTATGACTTCTCTTAATCATCTAAATTTATCATCACTTCTTGATTACATACCACACGTTCGGAGTTTTTGACCGAAGTAGGACTCACCAACACGTAAATCAGGATAAATCGAGTCTTTTTTAGCTTCTGCCTGTCAGAAATAACAAATCCTTAGTAAGCTCACAAAAGTTTGATATCATATCTAGGCCCATGGAGCTTTGCCTTACAAAACTCTAGATTGTTGGTTGTACCTCACCCTTCTAGGGATAGAGTGTTGGCGACAAGAGGATAACCTTAGGACAAAACATGTGCTCTATACAAACTGGTGTTGGTGATTACTCTTCTATCGGAAGCCATAAACTCGAGAGCACCTTTATCTTATATGCAAATCTTCGCACATTTAAAGACGAAGATGGATTGAGGCTAACTTTTTGTGTTGAAATGTCCTAAAATGGTTTCTAGATTAACTCATATGAGAAGAGTAATCTTTTATGAGAAGGCAGGTTGCCCTTGTTGACAGGGCCGTCTTAAGGGGCGGGCTACCCGGGCAATCGCCCAGGGCCCATGGCTAGATGGGGCCCACAATCAGAATAATCTTCTATATATACATATATAATTATATGTTGTGTGTGCGTGAGTGTGTGTAACTAAGTTTATTAAGCCTAAATATACTGATAAGTAGGGAAAATGCCCAATTTTGTGGCCCAAGAAATGCAAACATAGAAATTGAAATAGCAATCGGCTTAAAAAACACATAATAAGAGTCCTTCACTTTCAGAAATCAAGGATTCAAAGTTTAATTGTTCAAACTCTAACAAAACATGTATGAAGTTTCTTTTATCTTTCATTTCTTGTTTGGGTTATTGACTATTGATTATTAGTTAATTAATTTGATTTAGTTACCCGAAATAACTTACTTTCTTAAATCACTTGTTAAGCCCATTTTTATCACTTGATATCAAATTATCAACTATTAAATTTGTTGGTGTCATTTATTTAAAATAAATTAGCCATATATTCTTGATGATTAGTTAATTAGTTTAGTAGTTAGTTAGTATATTAGATAAGCTGGTTACTTGAATCACTTGATATCAAGTAAATTGGTGTGCTTACTTTCATAGTTGAATCACTAGACATCAAGTTTATTGGTTTGTTTATTTGAATACATGATCAATTTATAACTAACTAATAAATCAAAATTTCCATAATGTATTTCTCCCATAATAAAAAATGAAAGAAAAGAGAAGAATTTAAAAACCAAAACAATCTCAAACAGAGAGAATGGAAAATTTATAAAGAATTTAAAAACCTAAACAATTGTAGGTTTCTTATTTAACATGTTATACGTTTTAGTATGTTTTATTATATTTTAGTGATATTAGGGTCCATTTTTTAGTTTTGCCCTGGGTCCCAAAAATGTTTGAGACGGCCCTGCTTGTTGAGACGAATGTATAGCAATGCTGGGAGCCTCTGCTGATTGTCTAGGAATATATGCAAGTTTGTGGTCATCTAATCGTATTTCGACATCTTAGCCTTCTACACACATCTAAGTCACACTCAGATTCCACCCAGAATTTCATGATGCTTCTACGTTCAATGTTAACATGTTAGAGCGTGGTTCAAGGTCGTGGGTCGAGAGTTTGGTCGAGAGTCTCAGATCTTTCACAAGTTCAAGGTTCAAGATCTCTCAAAGTTTCAGATTGCTGGTTCGTGTTCGAGACCTTTTAGTTCGTGGGTCGCAATTCAAGATTCAAAGTTTCAGATGGGTCGCTGGTTCGTGTACGAGTTCAAGTTTTCAGGTATACTTCAGGTTGTGTGTCGCATTTCAAGTTCGTGGGTCACATTTCAAGATGGTTCATGGTGGTTCGTGGTTCAGATGGTCAAATCTATGGTTCGTGGTGGTTCGTGTACGAGTTCGTGGGTCGATGGTTCAGATGGTCAGATCTATGGTTGTGTGTCGCATTTCAAAGTTCAGATGGGTCGCTGGTTCGTGCACGAGTTCGTGGGTCGCTGGTTAGTGTTCGAGTTTTCAGATGGTCAGTTCTTTGGTTTGTGGTGGTTCGTGGTTCAGATCGCTGGTTCGTGTTTGAGTTTTCAGATGGTCATATCTATGGTTCGTGGTTTGAGATCGGGGCTCGTGGTTCAGATCTCTGATGAGTGTTCGAGTTTTCAGATCGTTGTCGAGTTGGGGATCGTGGTTAGTTCGTGGTTCGTGGGTTCGTGTGGTTCGTGGTTAGTTCGTGTATCAGATTTTGTTGCTGTTTCAGATAGTCGTTAGTTCGTGTGTTTCGTGGTTAGCTCGTGGTTTGTGTGGATCGTGGTTAATTCCAACTGTTTCGGTCGGTCCAGTTAATTTAATCTGAAACATCGTATTGTCACCACCTGGTTGGATGTGGTAACCTTTGTTTGATAGTTTGTTAGTTCGGGAAGTTTGTTAGTTCGGTGTGTAGACGGAGGTCGATTAGGTTCGAGTCCACCAGGTGATTGCCCTTTGGCTTTGCGAGTTTTAAATTGGTTGACCGGATTGATCTGTTGGATATTAGCAGTTTAGTCATTAGCGGGTTAGGTTTGCGTGTTTAAATTTCGATGTTTGTATCGTTGTATTAACTAGCATCTAGCTAGTTTTTAAATTATATATATAAATTACATGCCTTTCAAAAAAAAAAAAACATGTTAGAGCGTGACTTGGAATTGTATGATGAATCGAACAAATTTATGACCCAACTTGAATGAAGTGTGAAAACTAGAATCGTGAAATAATAAGGGTTTGGAGTAGGCTAGGTGCCTAGTGTGAACGGATAACTAGTTTAATTGTATCGCATTTATCTTGCTATGGTTGTTATGGTTAATAGTTATAAATATTTATAGCCAGGATTCCTGATATAAACAGTTTAATAATGAATAAGAGATTAGTTGTTCCTACTCGTGAACCTAAGTCGCATTGACCACCGAACTACGTAAATTTTTCGTATTGTTTTTCTTTGTTTCATTTAACGTTTGCACATGTTATATATAATTTTACCGCATTTGTGTTCAATGCATATAATTCGGGTTACTCTTTAGATCTACTTTAAATTTCACGAAGCTTCAAATTTGATCTAATTAGATGTAGAAAAGATTTACAAACGACAGATTCGTTAAATTTAAATAAAAAAATCACAAAAATAGAAATAAAAAATAAAATAAAAAAATTTAGCACACAAAAACTGGCGAAATTGGAAATGAATAAAATTTGCGTAGAAAAAAACTCGAGAAATCTGAATTTTGTGGAAAAATGGATTTTAAGAAAAAAAAAATACAGAAATAGAGGGTTATCCTATGTAATATTTTTAAAAGATGTCAAAATTGATAAAACTTATTTTTTGTTTGGGTCATTTTTGTAAATCTCCCTATAGTTGAATATTACTATGATTTTTAGTTGTAAATCAAATATTTGTTTAGTGTTACACTTCTCGCATAATTCTACACCATATGTCAAGTGATTGCTAGTGTGGTAAGTCCGATGTGATTATCACCATAATTAGTGGTGAGCAGAAAAACCGAAACCAAACCAAAAATCGGAAAAACAAAAAAAAACCGAAAAAACCGAACTATTATAGCAAACAATAGTTTTGGTTTTTATAATTTCAAAAACCGACTTTTTTGATTCGGTTTTCGTTTTTATAGTTTCAAAAACCGAAAAAACCAAATTGAACCGTTCCAAGGGGTAATATTGTATACATGTCCAAAAATCAAATACCCTATGACTTTCCCCTTTTACACAACTGCCTCCATTTACATTATGGTTCCACCAAAGAGGGCTCACACATATTTAGATCTCATTCACAGTTGTAGCTTCGTTTGGTCGTCGCACTACCCGATAGACTTCACCTACATCACTCCGTTTAGAGTCGACGAGTTTACTTCTTCTCGATGTTATCCATTTCCAACTAAATATAGAAATACATTTCTAGTTGTTTATCTCAATTACGTGACACCCATCTTGATGTTATTAATGTAGCTTCAATCCTTTGTATAGATTCAAATCTTGATGGTTAAAAAAGGACAAATTGTAAAACCAAACCAAAAACAAAAAACCAAACCGAAAACCGACTTCAAAACCGAAAACCGAACCACTCCAAAACCGAATGGTTTTGGTTTTGGTTTTCCAAAAACCGAAATTTTTGGTTTTGGTTTCAGGTTTATGCCAAAACAGAACCAAACCGAACCATGCTCACCTCTAACCATAGTGTTTGTAACACCGGGTTTCACGAGCTTAAAATCAGGAATAATTTAAACTTTTTAAGTATATTTATCAATGGTATGCAGCGGAAACTAAACATTGGTTATAAAATATAAAGTGTTGTTATCCGACTTGGCAAATATAAACATCAAATCCAAGTCTCAAAACGAACCGGTATTATCGTACTATAAACCGACCATCGGGTCACAGACAAATATAACAGCAAAGTGTTCCAGAAGAGTTAAGTACAATTACCCACAAGCGCCCGCCTCACCAGACTGCCTAATCTTTACCTGTAAAAAGGGTAAATCATGAACCGGTTAGCTACACTAGCTAGTGAGTACAAGTTGCACATAAGTATCAACAAGCATGCAGTCAAAACTCAGGAAAGCACACAGGGCTATCCTATCATATCGCGGTGTGCCAATTATGTCAGCAGGAGTCGTGTCTTGCAGGGTAGCGAGCCCCACTCAACAACCCTAGCCGGGGAATCAGCCGCAACCAATTGCACCAGTGGGGGAGCGAAGAGCAGTCCACATAGTGCACTCTGTCTATCATGCTGGTTCAAGCCTAAGTAAAGAACCCAATTCTATCAAGGAACGGCGGCTTGCAGAACCATACCCAAGCGTATACTCATGAGTACCGTTAGTTCCCTAATTCGTAGCCCCTAAGGACCCTGGGAACCCAGCCAGGTATTATCACACATCTACCTGACAGACCTTAATCGTGTTGGAAAGTGTTTTTTATAGTTTCCCGAGTGTCCGGACATAATTACATAAATAAATAGTTGATCCAGTTAGGATCCAATTAACGCGCGCATATAATCACATCAAATATTATTCTTACTAGTGAACAAAACATGCGAGTACAACTTAATCATAACATACGCTTACCACATGATTCCCGTTACAAGTATTCACTTACTTTTACAACAATTCTAATCATCGTAAACATGGTATATCACACCATAACATACCTCATCATACGTACATAGAATCACCAATACACGTTTAAAACACACAATAGTTAGCACTACTTACGGAGCCTCATGGGAAACTGGTACTCACCTTAAACTCACAGAAAGCTGACACAATGATCAACGCCTTCCGGTCCTTCAAGAACACCTAACATCACACAATACTGGGTTATTGCTTAACACTCAACAATCTTCGTTTAAAATACGCGTCACAATTATAATACCACTGGACAGGGTCTTACGGCCGTAGAAGATATGGCCTACGGCCGCAGAAGACTAAACAACCCTTCAACTGCCGTAGGGAACATTCCCTACGCCCGCAGAGGTAGTTCTTTCTGTTCCTAAGGCCGTAGGTTATGTACCCACGCCCGTAGGCTTCGTTCCTTCACCCGTAGGTGGTAAACCACATAAAACACCCTCCTACGGCCGCAGAAACATTTTCCTACGGCCACAGAAGGCTTAATTTCAATAATCCTGAAAAACACCCTCCTACGGCCGCAGGAACATTTTACTACGGCCACAGGAACATTAGGGTCCCTACGGCCGCAGAAACATTTCCCTACGGTCGCAGGAAGGTCCTGCACAGCAGACTTCGTCCCTGTTCGAACACAGCTGTTGTTCTTCACGTTTTTGGACACCAATTCGACTAAAACTCAATTCCAATTGTTTATACACTTCATTTAACATCTATAGAAGTTGACTAACATTTTTTGTACATAAAACCCACATGAAAACACCATATAAATCTTCAATTTAGTCCAATACCATCATGAACTCCAAGAACAAGGTTTTTGACTAATAAAACTTACCAAGAAGATGATATGGAGCAGATTCTAAACTTGGATGATTGCTGGAATTAGAAGCTATATGTTTCCCTTTATGATTTCTCCCTTCAATCCTTCTTCCAAGATCAAGCAAGTGTGGGTGTGTGTGTGTTTCTTCTCACGTACGTATGTATGTGTAACTTGTGTGTGTTTGTGGTGTCTCCATAGGATAAAGACTAAGGAACCGACCTTAGGGTCAATTAATTAGACGCGGGTATTTCGTTCCCCTTTCCAACTTACAATTTGTCACACGCTAACCCGTTTAAACTAACGGGGATATTTTTGGAATCATTATGCGAAACCGTTTAATATTTTATCACTTTTACTTATTAACTCTAACTTTCATATGACACCTCATATATCCACTTTAACTAACTAAAAACATAAAATAACCACTAAAACACTTATTTAAAGTCAATGTACAACCACTTGAGCACGAAGTACAACTAGGTACTACTAGGCCCATTTCAGGATGTTACAGTGTTAGTCGTATTTGTTTGTGTGATGAAGCAAGGAATTATATGCGTTAATGAATTTTAGATTTCGGTATGATTAAGTAATATGATTAGGGGTTAAGAGTGATAGATAGTATGATTAAGGAAAAGCTTGATGTGATGGTTTGATGGACTTGTGATGACGTGACCACACCGCTTCTTAAATCACAAAGAGTGATAAGTAAATCTATTTGAGGTTGTGTAATGACATAGGTTGGTGAACATCTAAAAAAAGCATGCCTAACAATTCTATCCGCTAGAGTGAGTTACTTTGTGTAAGATTTAATAATTTTAGGCTTTACTAGATCATGCCTAAATCATAAAGCAGGTCCAAATGCGTGAACTAAAGACTAGCAAAAGAAGAATAAGTCATAACAAACCAAGAACACATCAATAGATAGATTGAAATGGGGGGCTTTCTAGCTGCTATAACTAACAAGTAATCATCACTGCCACCACTCATTGCAAGTTTCACCGCCATCAACCGACCATATTATCATTGTTGTCACTACAACCTTACACTCATCGTTGTCACCAAGTGTTGATGATGATTTTTAAAATAGGATCATCTTTATCACCAACTGTTGGTAGTGATGTTTAATATAGAATAAATTATTTTAAAAAATAAATTAAAGAGCTAAAAGATCGAGGAACTAATTTAAATGATAGTATTGAGTACTCACGTTTAGTATCTTTAATCAAAAGTTATTCTACATATGATTACTAAACATTAAAATATCTTTAAGCATTTATATCATCAAAATTTAGGTTAAGAAAAACACTCTTTTCTTTTAAATTTAGATTTTTAGATAAAATAAACCAGGTTTTTCCTCTAAAATCTAAACCCCTCCATTCTTCTCTTTCATTTTCTGAGATTTTCTTTCAAATCTAAGAAAATTATAAAAAAAATATATACAACTAGATTCACATAAGACATCTTTTGTTTTAGTTGTTTATAATATAAAACTACATAAAACAAGCATTATAGAATGATGCATATAAAAGATATAAAAGAAGAAAGATAATTCTTCTCCTTATTTATAATATTTTTAAAAATATGTTACAAGGTAACAAATCATAATATTTTTCTTCGATCAATCAACTTTAAAAGTTGGAATATCATTTTGGTTAGCAATTATTTAGATGATAATTAGGCGCGAATTCTAATATTTCTAGTCCACTCGATTTCATACTTTCCATCTTCTAATCTTCCCCCTTCCATATGATATGCCAACGATTCAATCACACACCACACCACCAGATATGCATTTTCAGGCACACATCGTCGGCTGTTCTACTTCTCATCTCACCAATTATGCCGCTCCTTTCAAAACCCTACCTTCTCCCAACAAATCCCTTTATCGTTAAGTCTTCAATTTTGATCCAATTCCCCCGTTTGCCATTCCATTATTCAAAATTGTTCAAATTTGGCTATTGTGTTTAATTCCTCTGCTGAATATCGCAGGCACCGGAGGTCTTTTTCGGCATTCGGGTTCCCGACGGTTTCCTTCCAGTTTGAAGCTGATGAATCGGCGAGGTATTGTTTGACTATTACTTATGCCATGGGTTTTTAGGGTTTACCTTCTTCTTTGCACAACTGCAAGATTAAAGCTTTAATTTATGGTAATATGCAAGTAGTGACATTAATTTTTTTGATCTTAAGAAATAAACCAAAATGTGACATATTTGGGTCATGTAAATTACATCAATTCATAACAAAATTTAAGCAGAATTTGTTATTGTTCATAATTTTGGAATCTTCTTGATTGATCAGGACCAAGTAGATATTCTTTTTTTTGTTCCTTTGTTAATTTATATTTGATAATCCATGTCAAGTGTAGTGGTGTTGAATGTTGAATATGAACTTATGCTCTTTGTTGAAAATCTAGGTGCTATAAACGCGTCTTCCGAGGGTCAGAACTCGAGCACCAGTGCAGAGACAACGAGGTTTTTCCTTGAACTTGTTGATCATTCTTCTTTCAAAGTTCTGGGAAATTTAAAGAAACAAATATCAGTGACATTAAGTAAGGTAAATTATAGAGAGAAAATTATGATCTTTAAGAAGAATGTGATGGAGTAACTGATGTTTCTTTGTAACTTGTTAACCATGAAGAATGTACAAGCCTATTTATTTTTACAGCAGCATGAGTTTTCTAGAAGAACTTAGCTAGTGCTAATTATCGACAGCCGGCATGTGAGTTAGTAACATCGTGTTACGTTTCTTTTGTTGCAGGAAAGTTATAGAACACGTATGTTTGCTTAAAGCGAAGGTGGATTTATCTGATGATGATGAAAAAGACATGTTGGATTTTCTATATACTTGTCAATATCAGATGCGAGGCATTCTTGCAATCTCATTAGGTTAATACTGATATGAAAAACTGATAACCAGATTATTATTATTTTTTAAACTGATTATTTCTATGTCATGGGCAGACATTGTGTATTATTGTTCACAATACATCCTAACCCTTTTGGTTTATTTATTTATTGTGTATAGGGCGTATCTCGTATCAAAATCTTGAAAGTTACACGCATGCTGTTTTCATGCGTTTTCAAAAACGGGAAGATCTTATGAAGTTCTATGAGAACCCGTTTTACCTGGGAGTCTTGAAGGACCATGTAACGCCTTACTGTCATGTACGCTCTAACATGTAAACACCAATACTCTCGGTATCTTTTTATATTTATTTTAATTGTTTATATTTGTTTGATCTTTTGAGCTTAACTTGTAATCTTCTAATATTATATTAACAGGAATTCACTTATTTTGATTTTGAATCTGAAGTAGAGGATGATATTCTTCCCATTTTTAGGAAAGGAGAGGTAAGAAACTTTTTTAATACAATATTGGCATATTTTTCTGAAATGCTGATGTATCTTTCGTTATGAAGTTAACGCCAACACTTGTTTACTGTTGACAAGTTTAGTTTATGCTGCTACATTTTGCTAAAATTAAAAGGATGTAATTATTTTTGGTGGCAGGAGTTTAACTTTGGTGTTGAGTTTGTACTTCTTATTGCATTTAAAGAGAGCTCGTTGGGTGAGGTGGCAGATGGTGCACTAAAATCTTTTGCAAACTTGGTGACGAAATTTCCGTCATTAATTGTTCAGGCTACACAAGGTATAGTCTATGGGTGTGTTTGGTTTGCAGTTTTTTAGAGCTGATAGCTTTTTATATTAAAAGAAAGCGCTACAAGTCTTGTTCAGATTGAAGAGTTGGAAGCTTTTATTTAAACAAAAAGCTCCAAAAATAAAAGCTTCTTGAAATAGCTTTTGAAAACTAGCTGGAAACTATTTGTATAGAAAATTAGCAAAATACCTTCTTATAATTAATTTACAATTCCTCTTCTTTTTATCATTTTTTAGATTTGTCATTTTTTGTCATTTTACACTACTCAGCTCTAGCGACGAGTTACTCTACCAAACACATACACCAATAAAAGTTTTAGCTTCCATCTCCAGCTACCGGCTACTTCTGCCAAACACACCCATATCTGCAAGTTTTCTTGACACAAAGTCAACACTTCTAATGTTGGAACTTAAAATTCAAAAAAGTTGAATCGTATTTGTTTTTATTGACTTTTTTAGGGTCAAATTTCAATCCTGGCAGCAAAGACTACACTCATGCTGTTGTAATAAGATTTCGATCATGTGAGTTTATTTTCCAGTCCAAGGACTTGAATGCTATTTACCTTTCCCTCTTTTTATAACCGACTATTAATTCTTGTTCTTTTCACAGCTGATGCGTTTGATATTTTCATGGGCAGTTCAGAATATAAATATGTAATATTTGAATTCAATTCTTTTGATATTATACTTAAAGCATAGATGCATTGCTAACCCAGTTAGGATATTGTTTTCAAACAAATAATAAAAAGTTTATTAATTTATCTATTTATGTTATAATCTGAGCAGATTTGGAGGACGAAGTTTCATCCGATAACTGAGAAGAAACTGTTAATTAGCTTTTCTGTAGATCCAGTCGGAAATGAGTTGATGTAGCAAGCTTAACTGATTTTAGGTTCGTTCCCTTTTCTTTTATTAGTTGGATTAAGTACAAAACTCTGTCAAATATTTACTCATTCAGCTCAAAGGACTCAACTTTTGTCTTTTGATATTCAAGTACACTCTGTTTCATTCTCCATTTGTTAGCCTATTAAATTTTTCCAGAAGGATCTTTTATCGTTGTTTTTTATTATCATCTGAATGGTTTTCTTATGTTTGTTAGGTAAAAATTGAAAATCAATTTGTAGAAACTTCTCATATTCTTCTGTATCAATATTCAATTAGTATTGTCTTTAGTTTTTATACAAACCTTTCTGGCTTTCTGTGCTAATTGTTCAAATAGATCTCACATTAAAATGAAAACCTGACCACTTCCATATGCCCAAATGCAATATGAAAAGCTGCTTTCCCCATGCATATGATATCTCACATTAAAATGAACCTGCACAACATAAACAATAGTTCTAAAAGCTACCCGAAAGAATCCGTGGCTCTAGAGATCTGCTCAAGAACACAAAAGTAAGCAGATCTGGAGGGTTCTTAACCTTATACCTCCCTTGGCTTGACAGTTGCATGGTTCATGCACCTTAAAAGAAACTCCTAAATAACATGTCAGCAAGATACTGTTGAAACAAAGTGCTCACGCGTGTGACTTGAATTTATTTCTCCTGAAATCCCATTTATCACTTCTACCACCTCTTTGGCATCACTTCTTATCGCCACATCGCCTAATTCCTCCCTTTACCTGATTCCAATATCAACGTTGCCTCTGTTTCCACCTCCTCCACTGAACTTAGTTCTGATGAAGCTGGAAAAATACACAAAGCTTCACCTTATCCTGTTCTTTAGTGCCCCTCCCCCTCCCCCTTCCGGTTATGTTATTTAACCTCCCCATCCACAATAAAAACCAACCCCTCACCATTCAAGGGCTCCAAATCGAGGTCCTGAACCTTATGCATCCTGTCTGCCTACAAACCATACCTTGAGCTTAATAAACATCAGCAGACTCGAATTCACAACACCTGCCGCCCATTTGGAAGCAACTCACATTCCTACCCATAACTTTATTGCATCTACAGCCGTCCCTGTCTTGCTTTATTTTCTCACTTAAGAAGCCAATCTTCATTTTGTGTTTATCCTTTTTCTCCCCTATCACCGACTCCCAACCTTGAAACATTCTTATCAACGTATTTGGACTTATCTACGTCACACCCCCGCCTTCTTGGACACCCCCCTGTCCATACTGTTCAAGAGTAAGCACAATGTAAAAATAAATGCTCACTTGTCTCCTTTTCATTTCCACACAACACACACGTCGCCTCATTCCCAGTAACATTTCTCAAAGTACCAACTTCCAATGGCCTTGTACCTTGTTTGCAATTTCACATACCAGACTGTTCTTATTCCTCGATAGGGCATACAATCTTGGGTATTCATAGTTTCATACTTCAAAACACAGTTCTCTATCCATTCATACCGCAAGTAACAAACCCCATTGCCATTCCTTATTTTTAACATAAACCCTTGTTCAATACCCCCCCCCCCCCCCCCCCCCCCCCCACTTTTCCTACCCTTCCTTGGGTCTATTCTATCATAAATCTTCTCCACACATTTGACATTCATCTTTTGTTCTCATAGTTTGGCCAAATCCTTTTCTTCCACCATTTTTGCTGTCAATAATTCTTTTTCCACAAGCATCCTTCTCGTTTGCATATATCTTGAGGGTATTGAGCTTTCTTGCATAGATTTGGCTTGCAGACTGGATTATAGTTATAGTATTTGTTTCTGTAAATCTTCTTTATGAATTGTTTGACTAGACAACACTAAAGATTGTGTATTAGTACTTTAGTAGCTACCATTACTTGTATTGAATACTTGGTCTTACCAAAGAGCTATAATACATATGGATATGTATACTTGCCTATTTTTTGAGTAGTCTGATTCCGAGGTGAAATCAATTTTAAAACGCCATGTGTGTAACTGTTATTTTTAATATAAAAATCTATAACCCAGAGCCCACGTCACAAATATCGGATGTAGTTTTTAGATGATGACAATCAATAATGGACTTATCATCAATAATCGTAATGCGATATTCTGCAAATCTAAGTGGTTTTCCATAGACCAAAATCTCGATCAACAAATCTAAGGTCTTTGGTTCGCGTAATGGAATTGACCGGAATTGGAATTCGTTCAAGGAATTGGAATCGGAATTGGAAGGATTTCAATGGAATTGGTTCATTCGTGTGTTTGGTTCGCGGAATTGAATGAAATTCCAAATTTCAGGTTTTCAAAAATATATTTTGTCAAGAAAGCTTCCTTTCAAGCGGAGGAGCGTCTACGCGGAGGGTTGATGGCGATGCAGACTGTGAATGGTTAGGGCGTATAAGTTTAGGCGCAAATGGAAATCCCGTGGAATGTTTTAAATTCCTTTGGGTTATTGATGGAATTGTTTTAGGTGTGGAATTGGTGGGATTCATAATTCCAATTCCTAGAATTCTTTGAACCAAACACAAGCATGATTTAGGAATGTTCAATTCCAATTCCGGGCAATTCCGGCAAACCAAACGAGACCTAAGACCCCGTTTGTTCGCAGAATGGAATTGACCGGAATTGAATTCGTTCAAAGAATTGGAATTGGAAGGATTTCAATGGAATTAGTTCCTTCATGTGTTTGGTTCGCGGAATTGAATGAAATTCCAAATTTCAAGTTTTGTTTGGTTTGTAAAAGAATTAGAATAGAATTAACAAAAATGAAGAACCCTATGCCCTACCCTTTACCTACCCACCCAACCTAACCCACCCCCACCTCACACCTTACCCCCTACCCTACCCCCACCCCACACCTTACCCCCTACCCTACCGCACCCCACCTGACCCCTACACCACCCTTACCTACCCACCCCACCCTACCCCCACCCACCCTTACCCCACCCCACCCCACCCTACCCTATACCCACCTACCCCCTACCTACCCACCCAACCCTACCCACGACCCACGTCGGGTTGCGGACGTTATGGCGGTAATGGTGGTGGAACAGATTCGGACGGCGACGGTGGTGGCTTGGCGTACGTGATGGCGCTAGCGGTGGTAGGTGATGCTCGGCGGTGGCGGTGACGCTGGCAACGACGGTGGTGGCGGCAATGGCGACAGCGACGACGGTAGTGATGGTGTTGACGTTGGTAACAGCGGTGGTGACGGTGGTGGTGGTGACGATTGCGGTTGGTGGTGGTGGGCGGCGGTGGTGGCGGTTGGTGGCGGTTGGTGGTGGGCGGCGGCGGTGGTGACAGTGATGGCGGTGGCGGTTGGTGGTGGTCGGGGCCAATTCCGACCAATTCCATTGGTTTAGTAAAGGAATTGATAAATCCATAAACTTGGGAATTGGGAGGATTTCAGAATTCCACTTCCTAGAATTCTTTGAACCAAACATGAGTAGGATTTAGGAATTACCAATTCCAATTCCGACCAATTCCAGCGAACCAAACGTGGCCTGTGTTTTCATTGATTCATTGAACATACTGGTTGACAATGAGGTATCAAACACTAGAGGTGCCACTATCAACGGGTAAGGTTACGCGTAAAAATGACTTCAGGTCAACATGAGTCAGATTGAAAGTGTACATATTACAAGTTCCTTCATAAATCATTCTTACACAACTTGAGCATCAAGTAGTCATAGGTATGCTTAAATCTCATATCTTACTCGTTAAAAATAATGAAAGCCTAACTCACACAAACATACTAGTGCTATACTCATGCGTTGCTCGGGTACGTAAATAAAAGTTTTGTATTTAATATTTTTATGCGTACTTTAACAAATGTAAAATTATATTTCAGATCTAAAAAATTTAGGGCAATATCAATAAATTTATCATGTTCACTATTATTAATAAAAGTAATATTTATGTAATCAATAAATGAAAAATCATCATTGTCACGTTAGAACGGTTGAATAAGACATATTAGGGTAGTGAATTTTTGTTATTTCAAACCTGTCCTTTTGTATATACGGATGCATGCTAAGTATCAAATATACACACACATGTGTATGTATATATGTGTGTATATATATATATATATATATATATATATATATATATATATATCTACTTATATTATAAAAAGACCATATACATTTATTATTTGACATGTGTCCCTTAAATAATAACAAACTATTCCCTTATTTTTCTATTTTTTTTACTTCTTTTCCATATCACACTAGCACACCATTTCTCATTTTTTTTACTTTTTTTAATTGTTTATTTTTGGACATATATAATGTGTATTCTTGATCACCTATGGAAGAAATATAGGGAGTTGAGATTGGGTTTTTGTGTTTTTGAGATTTGGTTGAAGAGAAATGGGGGTTAATTCGGGATTTTAGATTTAGGGTTTGGAAAAGTGAAACCCAAATTGTCTTCTTTGTAAACAATTAGATGAGACTTGGGAGATTTAATGTGTGTGTTTAATTTGTGTTAGCCTTCGGTTTCCCCAATCCGACCTTACCCCTCGCTTTTATTTATTTTTTTGGTTGTGTAAGAAAAAGTAATGGGAGGAAAAATATTCAGGTTGTTTGGGTTATGCTATACTTTGGTTTCGGGTAAGAGAGTGAGAACAGGAAAAAAAATGTTGTGACACTGATGAGACATTTAGATAAGAGAAAGGAGATATATGTATTACTCATGGTCTTATAGTTGGTACAACATTAACATGAACTTTAATAGGAATACGCGTGTAGTTAATTTATAAAAACATTTTCTTTTTTCTTAATTTTGCTAAGTTTTCATTTATTTTTGTTTTTTTTATTAAGGAATAGTATTTGACAGAAACAACATATCTTATAAATTTATATAAACCTATTGCTATTTTTGCTAAGTTTTTTTATTTCAGTAATAGTTTCATTTGTTGACATTTAATTTAACTACATGTTAATTTATTATTTAAGTCTTATTATGAAGATATTGACTTATTTAAAATCTAAGTTCCTACATGTTTGCAACAAAAGAAAAAGCTTGTGGTATATCACATGAAGAATTTATTCGTAAATTTACATAAAAGCTAAAAAGGTTATGGTATAGACTAGTTGTTATATAAAGTGTTATATCATTTCCAATTTGATTATCACTTCATTAGTAGTTAATACTTATAGCGAATATTGGATTGGTAATTTTATAAAATTAGTATTAAACCTTTATCATTGTTTTTATAAAATTATACATCCATAATAAAGAAATCACATTAAACATCTTGGGCTGTGCATAGCACAGCCTAAAGACTTACCTAGTATATATTATAAAAAGACTACATCACCTCTTTTTTTGACACATGGACTCAAAATAGTAACAAACTATTTAACCTTTATTTTCTATCATCTTTATTATGTCATTTATATAGTTTTATTTATAACTTATTAAAATTTTTAAGTTTTACATCAATATTATATAAAATTATAAGTTGTTCGGTTATTTTATTCGGTTTTCGGGTTACTCGGGTATTTCATTATCGAAAAATAACCGTTAACCAACGTATAAGAATTTGGTTTATTCGGTTTCAGGTTATTTGAGTTCGATTTGGAATAAATCCTTATTCGAGTTTAACCGAATAAGAATGTTTACATTTCATTTTTTGAGTTATTATATTATGTTCGGTTAATAGACTAACGGAGAAATACAAGTATTTAATAAATATAATTATGTATTTAAAATAATCATGAGTCTTCATAGAATATTCTAATAAAAATAATTAAATAGGTATTTAATTAAATGAAACAAACGAGGTTACTTCGTGAATGTCAATGTTTCATTAAGGGGTATTCGTACTGCACTTGCCAACTTTCTATTATATGACGTGGAGCTAAATCTTGTGCTTACAAAAACCAAATATGATGTGAAAGCATATATGTTGTTTACAAAAACCAAATACGATGTTCACAAACACTTAAATTAATAGATCCTAATTCTAAAGCAAACATGTCATAAATAGTGAAGCTTTAATTTAAAATACCCTAATTTCAAACGCTATTACAAGATCAAACGAGGTAGAGAGTGAATCCTGAAATATTTAATTCATTAATATATATGATAAAAAAAGATAAATAATGACTAATTTATTAACTATTATTTTTTATCTTCTTATTCGGGTTATTCGGATATACCCGAAACCAAATTTTTATTCAAAAAAACAAATTTTACTATGTCATGAATAAGACATCCAACCCCAACCTGTCTAAATATTACTTCTTCAATGTCTTGTC
This sequence comes from Pulicaria dysenterica, assembly GCA_947179395.2. Lineage (NCBI taxonomy): Eukaryota > Viridiplantae > Streptophyta > Magnoliopsida > Asterales > Asteraceae > Pulicaria > Pulicaria dysenterica. The sequence goes on from OX359289.1 coordinate 99,491,754, forward strand.
TAGGCAAAATTGGGTATGATGGTGGTTAATTAGACTAGAACTGTCGGACCTTATGTAGTGTTTTTACAAAACTACATATTCATGCTTATACATCGTCATGGGCCGTGCGTTGCACGGCCTAAATGCTTTACTAGTATATATATATAAGCCCTTGATGAGTAGATATGATGGTTTATAATAATTCCTTAAATTCTTTGTATAAGGGAGATTTTTTAATGATCTCTCATGTCGTCAAAAAATGACTTGTCATGTTCTCTGACAAACATGAAAGTGAGTCCCTTATTTTAAGTCAATAATTGGTCTTTTTGTAGGTCCCACTGTACATTTTGTGAGAGAAAATGGTCATGTTTGACCATAACATGAGATGATCTTAGCCCTAATGGATAACAAAAAATTAAGAATATATTGATTCTAAAAAAGTGTCATATTACAACAAAATTTATACCAAAACGTGGATAAAAATAAGACGATCACAAATATATAACTATTTTTTTCTGAACAAAATATATTAAAAGTTATTAAACATAATCTATAAACATCTATAATTAATTACATTAAAAAACAATTTTCATAAAAATCCCTTATATTTTCATAAAAGCCCCTTAAATGTTTTATAACAGAGAAAATTTCACTCATGGTCCCTGTGGTTTGTCACTTATTACATGCACGGTCCCTTAAGTTTGTTTATTACACTGAAGGTCCCGATGGTATGTACTTTGTTACACTGATGGTCCCTCTTCACCTTGAATGCACTTGAAAAGACTATAATACCCTTTCTCTTTAATTTCTTTTATTTTTATTCGTTAAATACTAATTAATATTATTAAAAAAATTAAAATACTAAAATAAATAACAAACACCCCTTGATAACCCAAGCCACCTTCTGTCACTACCCTCACCGCCGTTGACCACCGCCAAGCCACCACCACTGTCTGAAAAACCCTTACCACCGTTTGAAACAACCCTCACCACCGCCAAAACCAGCTCCACCCCTCTTCCCCTGAAATATAAACATCAAATGCAAAACCCAAGAACACCAAACCTGTCTGCCACTACCCTCACCGCCGTTGACCACCGTCAAGCCACCACCGTCTGAAAAACCCTCACCACCGTATGAAACAACCCCCACCACCGCCAAATCCAGCTACACTCCTCTTCCCCTGAAATATAAACATCGAATGCAAAACCCAGGAACAGAGCTATCCGATTAGATGCAAATTTCATACCAAGAATTGAAGATCACAAACCCTAATTTGTAGAGAGAGAAAGAGAGATAAAAGTGGTAAAAAACCCTAATTTGACATGCGACGGTGGTGATGATGAAGATGTTCGAGTGTTCGACGGTGATGATTGTGATTCGCTTGTGGTTATGGGCGACAGAGAAAGCGACCGCAGATGGTGAGTGGCGGAGGTGAGCTGTGGGTGCGCCGGTGACGAGTCTTGGGTTGTGGTGGGTGCGACGGCTAAGAGAAAGAGGATGGAAGAGAGACGAGATGGTTGTGGTCGGTTGAAGTGTATCTGATATACGGCAGTGGCGGCCGGTTGTCTTCTCCGGCGAGGGTGCGGCGGTGATGGTTAAGGTTGAGAGAAAGAGAGAGCGAGAGAGGGGTGAGGACGGTGGTGGTTTGCTCTGGTGTGCTGCTAATGGGTGGCTGTGGTGGGTGGCCGGTGAGAATGGTGGGTGGCGGTGGTGGGTGGTGGGTGGCCGGTGATAGTGATGGGTGGCTCCCATCTTCTTCATTCTCAAGAACTACAATCTACACTCTTCTCTTCTCTATACATGTATATATAAATATATAATGATTTTATATAATATATTAAAATGATTTTAAATTAAGAAAAAAAAAAGAAGGATGAGGGGTATTATAGTAGTTTAATTTAAAAAAATAAGGGCATTTTGGTCTTTTTAGTTGGACCAGGGACCATCAGTGTAACAAAGTACGTACCATGGGGATCTTCAGTGTAATAAACGAACTTAAGGGACCGTGCATGTAATAAGTGACAAACCACAGGGACCATGAGTGAAATTTTCTCTTTATAAAACCTCTCAATATTTTCATCTAACACCCTCCAATTGATTTATATTTGAATGGGGTTTCTCACCAATCACGATTCATCCATTGTCCATGTCACAATTCCACATCATCGTGTTATTTTTCTCTCTGCTGTCTCAACTATATATATATATATATATATATATATATATATATAGATATAGGGGAGGGTTCATGTGAGAACCGTTGTTAGTGCGAGAACCGCGAGAATCGATCTTAGCCGTTCCTTGGATATGGGAAGTATCATGGATGGAGAGCGTGGAGGGATAGGGTGTGGCAGGGTGCATGTGAGGAATTCATGGGTGGGCAATGACATTGAAGAAGGGAGAATTGGACGGCTTAGATTGGTTCTCGCGGTTCTCGCATGAACTTTTGTCTATATATATATATATATATATATATATATATATATATATATATATATATATATGTATATAATTAAAAGGAATCCATCAAACAAATATTGCTTTTATGCAACTATATTTGCTTATATGATCATACGGTGGCTAAGCTCAAAATATATTACGAGTTCAAGTTTGAGCTCGAGCCTAAAAACACGAAGGGATATCGGTCACAACTTATAAGCGCATCCACGGCATTAGAAAGGGGGGTCGCATGCCCCTCAACCCATGTCAAAGATCAAAATAATGTTATATGTTGGATTGGAGCTAGGCTTTCGTTATCTTATTTTGGGTGAACCGCCTTTGAACTTGACTATTTGAACCGCTACTGAACCGGTTTTATACTCGCATGTTTTAAAAAGAAAGTTTGGCCATAATTCTTGGAATTTTATACTCACTTGTAATTCACAATTTTGAGTATGATTTACCGAAACTATTCCTTCCCTTTCACAAAAACTATCTTGAACTCTCCATCTTTTCCATATCAGAAACTTTCCATTTATAGAATTAGACCCCATATCACATGTTCAAGTTCAAATACTTACACTACGATCTTAAACCCGGTCAAGAATTAAAATACCTTTGTTACATATCTAAAAGAAGTCGATGGCCTAACTCTTCATGTAACACTTGCTCTCGTGTTCGATTAATGTGGCCATTTGATGTCCGAAAACTTCGTTCTTGGCGTCTTGTTGTATCTTTACTATTCGAAACAGAAAATATGCATAATTCGTTGGTTACATGTCATTTCTTGAAACATACATGATGCTACTAGTCTTCATCAATACTTTTGTATTCTTCTGTGTTGCTTGTATCTTGGATTCCTTTGGATTACAAGCTTTGTCCCCACTTAAAAACACAAATAATGCACATATGAACACTTCTAAAATGTTTTAAAATAGTATTTGTTTGATCCAACCAAAAGTCTAAAACAGATTAAAAAAATAGTAATGGGAAGTTCAATTAAATAGCAGGAGTTGTTGACTTTGACTTCTGGTCTTGATGGTTACTTGTGTTAGGCTATTGTTCTATGCATTAAATGCTTATACCTTAAGCATGCAACATAGGTCATAGTTAGGATTTATAAGTCCAAATGTTTGACTTTTAGTGTATACTAATTAATTTTAATTTGGCATCACATGCCTCCCATGTCTTATCTGATCTTTCTATATTGTTTATGTTCATACTGAAATCTCAATTATTGTTTCTAATTTGATAATTATGTTATCTTGTTATGTGGTTAGGCCGAACGTTCATTTATAAACTATTCATTAATTTTTAATAGCACAACGTTAATTTATCATACACAAAAATTATGATTCAAAGTACAAACTTATGAAATCTATATAACCAATTTGTAAATTTTTAGCAAATTGAGAGAGCTTTCGATGTCAGATTGCAAAATTTATGTAAGACGATTATCGAATTCCCGTTGACTGTACAAGTCAAAGTGTAACTCTTTTCTTGTGAAAAATCTTTGTTTTGACAGTCAAATTGATTGCTTAAAACTTCAAAAGTTGCATGTAACATGTATTGAGGCACTACCTATGAAAATTTTGAAATACATTCATTGACTGTAAAAGTCAAAGGGTACCTTATTCTTGGTTCTTTGACATTTAAAGGTCAAACAAAATACTTGTGTTTTCAAACAAGTAATGTTACCTGTGTAGAGAGCACACCCAAGTTGATGAATTTATATATTAAACTCATAAGAAGATTCATATCAAGTAATCTTTTCATATTTTCATTGACTGTAAAAGTCAAAGTGCCAAACAAGTAGATCTGGAAGCTCTGTTCATCATGTGAAAGACATACAACAAAATTCAAAAAAATTCTGTGTAGCTTCTAATTCCAAATATCCTTGAACTAGTGATATACATTATGTGATGAAAATTCAAGATTTGAAAGAGTAGCAAAACCTTAATATACAATATAAAAACTACAAAAAAGAAATAAAAAATTGTATAAACTGATTACCATTGATGAAGCTACCAATCAATTGTGAAGCGGGTTTGGGCCTCCGGGGATCACCCGTTTTGAATCAGCGGTAATCGGGTCGACTTTATCATTCCTAGATTCTTTAGGAGCTGCTGCTGCTGATGATGATTTATGCCATGGATGATGGGAATGATGTTGTGGTTGGAATCTTTGATTCTTTTCTTCAATTGCTATTCTGTGGATGTTACGGGAACCAGAAACCGGGCCGATTACAAGGATGAATATGCTGATTGCCAGAATCGAAATTCCAGTTAATTGTATTCCCATGAAGATGGTAATGGAATGGTGATCAAGAAACTGGAAACAGAATAGAATTAGTTTTGTTTGTAGATACTAATGAGAATGGAGAGGTGTGTGAGGTCTTTAAGATGGGTTTGGGTTGGTATGAGTGAGTTTCTTTGAAAAGACAAGAATGCCCTCTTGTGGTTTACTATTGACGAGAATATCCCTTTCATATCTTGGTCATGACTCATGAACCTGTTTCCTGCCCTTTGAATCTTGAATTTTGGTGTCGGTGGATTTGTGATTAACTATGTAACCTACCTTGTAAGAAATTGATTTGAAGGTTTAGGGTTTTAGTTATATTAGGGTTTCGAAAACAGTCACGGTAACAATTAAAAAGTTATACTTGTCTGAGCAAATATCGACTCATAAGAAAAGTTTTTTGAGCATAGGGTGTACCAAGGTTTAAGTATCTCTTGCTTCAAATTATACCAGTATAACCTACTTCATGCTTCAAACATACTTAAATCCACTCAGCTAACTAAGCATACCGAAGGCAAGCTTCTTATACATCTTTTACTCTTAACTCCTTATTTTAAATCCACTCAGCTAACTAAGCATACCGAAGACAAGCTTCTTGTACATCTTTTACTCTTAACTCCTAATTGGAAAGAGTTTCTTTGAGAAGAAAAAGAAAAAAAAAAACAAATGTGGTGATAATGTGAACGAGAAAGAGGGTGGTAGAATAAGGTGGAGTTGAAGGGCAAAGTAGTCAATTTGGGGTTGAGATTGTTGACTTTTATATAAGTTGCAATTATAACGTTTGAATTGTTGGATATATTTTTGATAATTAGTTATTTTAAAGGTAGGATGAGTTCAAACGCCCAACTGTTAGATGGGAGCCCAGTTTGTACGGAGCTATCCAACTTGCCTATTTAGACTTATATGTTTTTTTATTTTAAATTCTAAAATGGAAATTTTTTACCTTCTGTTTTTGGAATCACAAATCTTTGAATTCCGAAAGTTGTACTTTACATGTGCACACAGTTAAATAAGTTAATTAAGTAAATCTTTTTTTATTATAATGAGTAATTATTAAAATTACTAATATTTTATTAAGTTAAAGTGTTTGTTAGTATAACCACATTATTTTTCTATTTCTATAACATGAAATAAAGATTCGTTTTTATTATCGATTCTGAATTTATCACTCTTTCATCTTCATAAATTCCACATAGAAAACACACACACATATAATCATTTTGTTAAACAACACATGTGTTAGAACTAAATATATTAAACAAAATATATGATGTTATTTTTTTTTTTGAAAATAAACCTATATAACATTCGTTTTTTTTGTCTAAACCATTCAACTATTTGTCATCACGATATAGTCATTAAATAAATTTGCTGTATTTGAAAGAAGGAACAGGACTTGTCAATCCTATCCATTTCTCCATTTTCAGTTGGGAGATGATTTGTATTTTGTATCCATAAGTTTTTGTTATACACAATAATTGAGACTTTTATCCCTATAATTTTATTATCTTTAGTAGCAAAATCCTATATCTCTCATCTTTCTCTCTCTTTCTTTTCTCTATCTCTCTACTCTCTCTAGTGTTTTTATTTTATTTTTTTAAATAATTAAAAAAAGGTCGTGTAGGATGAATGTTGAGGTTTGTGGATTGGAAGAGGGATGAAAGGAAAAACTGATGTAGTGTTGACGAGACATATGAGAAAGCATGAAGAGAAAGAGATAAACACCGATGGTCTTAGAAGCTTAAGGTTTTGACTTTTGGGTTTGTCAGATTTGAGTGTTGCAAGTTTTGATTTAGTTGTTAAACATGTAAAAGTGTATGTTGTTTACAATATTAACCCTAGATTTTAGCTTAACTGCTTAATTTTTTTATTTAGTAGTTACTAATTGGAATTAATAGATTTAAAATGTGATTTATTTTTTATAATTGAATTAAAGCATATTTTCAGATTTATGATTATTCATCAAATAATATTTTATTGTCCATAGTATTATCCGTCGGGAGTTGTCATCTTTTTGTAATTTTATTTTAACAAGATATATACATTGTTGTTATCTTATAATTCCTTGTTTTAGTAATTAGAGTCAATTTTTTATTAAAATACGATTTAGATAATATGTTCAATTTGGCGTGAAGCTTCATAAACCATTTGCTTTAATTTGATACTCACGAGTTATTACTTATTTATGCGACACATACATACATGTTATACATGCTTGTATGCATACATACACATACATGCACATGTATGCATATATAGACACAGACACAAAATCACCAAAAACAAAAATATAAGATATCAAAACTTAAATGGCATTCAAAAGGTCATGATCTACAAGCTCTAATTCTTTAATTTTGTCACAATTTATATCCATCATGTTTTTTTTGTTGTTGCTTGTATATCATACCAAGCGTAAATTAAACATCGATTATCTCGAATCTACTAATGATGGAAGTATGTTCTTGTTTTGATTAGAATAGCCGTCGTTACAGGAGGAAAGAAAGGTATCGGTTTTGAGATATGCAAACAACTAGTTTCTTCAGCTCGCGATCTTCTCGTGGTAATGACAGCCAAAGATGAACAAAAGGGACTCCAATCTCTTGACAAACTTAAAACCTTAGGTTTGTCTGATAACGTTGTTGTCCAGCAGCTCGATGTCAAAAATCCGGCTAGTATCGCATCGTTGGCGGATTTCATCAAAACCCGGTTCGGAAAACTCGATATATTGGTATTTTTGATACCTTGTTTCATTTTAAGGTCAAGTATTTATGGTTTCATAAGACATAACCAAGATTTATATATAAGGATAAATCATACCAGTATTTTTTTAATTTAATTAAGTACGAAATAATATTAGTTTGTTTTATATATGTTGAAACGAAGTAAAAAATTTGACCTTGGGAACAGGTGAACAACGCGGGGGTGAATGGAATCATCGTCAATGAGGCGAACATAAACCTCCCACCTGGTGAGGTTAGTATTCACTTGTGGATTTTGATTATAATTTATATTATTAATTAATTAATACTTCTTGAAATTGTCCAATTTTAACTTTTTTTATGTTAATTGAGTAATGTTTGAGAACCGGACCGGGTTGGCTGGTTGGATCGTAGTTTAAAATGGACCGTAAAACCGGTCGCTATGGTGGAAACCGTTGAACTGGACCAAACGAATACCGAACCAACTCTTTAAAACTTTTGTAATTCTGTATTAATTTTAATCTTTAAATTTTCTTAATTATGAATTCATCTCAGTGTTTGAGATTAATTTAATCAGAACGGTAGATCTAGTGAACCAGTAGAGTGACCGGTTCAATATCTAATCCGAGTTTTGATAAAAAAGATTGATTAGGTAAGTTGGTGATGTAGGGTACAGGAGTGAAGGCATATATGACAAAGCAAATTATGTTACAAACATATGAAACAGCCAAAGACTGCATTGAAACAAATTACTATGGAACCAAACATGTAACCGAAGCTCTTTTGCCGTCTCTCCATTTGTCCACTTCTCCAAGGATCGTTAGCATTTCAACCGGAATATCAAAACTCGAGGTATCATTGTCGTCGTCATTGTAAGTTTGTGAGGTTTCAACCAAAAACCAATTGGTTATGAGAGGAGTAGCCCAGGACTCTTATAAGCTCATTACAAAGTCACTCTACGTCCTATGTGGGACATTACTCAACAGTCATCATTATCTTGTTATCGAATAAATCAATTAAGCTTAACATTTGGTTTGTTGTGATTGGTTTTTGATTGTAGAATATTAAAGACGAGAAGGCAAAAAAGATGCTTGGTGACGTTGATAGACTCTCGGAAGAGGTGTTGGAGGAGGTCGTGAGTGGATTTCTACGGGACGCGAAAGATGATTTGTTGGAGGAGAAGGGGTGGAACGAGCCTTTCTCGGCTTATATTATTTCCAAGGCCGTTATTAATGCGTACACTCGAGTTCTTGCAAAGAAATACCCGTCTTTTCGTATAAATGCAGTTAATCCTGGCTTTACAAAGACAGACATGACACATTATCAAGGAATATACACACCGGAAGAAGCCGCAAGAGGTCCTGTTAAGCTTGCTTTGATCCCGGATGACGGTCCATCTGGCCGCTTCTTCTTTCAAACGGAAGAAACGAACTTTTAAAACTAAAGAGTGTTTGTATTTTCAGTATTTTAGAATCCGGTTTTCAAGTTGACCTGGTGTGGTAAGTGGGTCAACTCGGTTTTTATTATCGTGTTGTAAGGACCACATCAAGATCGTTACATTGCATTGAAATATTTTTTTTAACTAGTTTACGAACAAAATAATTTAAACTGGTCTGTTTAATTAACTTTGAAAGGTATTTTTATTGTAGAATATTATTATAGACTCTCATACTTTATTTCTTACGAGATTAAGTATTAAATGACCTTCTTTCTCTGTTTTTTTTTCCGTTATTAAGCAATATTCTTGATGCTTGCGTTAAGGGTGTGATATTAGTTTTCTACTCGCATGATGGAGCAGTATATTATATATATATACTAGTTAAATGCCCGTGTAATACACGAGAAGGTTTAGAAAATTAATAAATATTAAAATTAAAACGATATTAAATAATTATAAAACACAAGTTCAATATATAAAATGGTAAGTTTGGTAAGTGTAATACATTAAATGGTAACACTAAAAGTTGGATACATATAATAGCAAAATGTAACAACTTAGATACATTAATAAGAACTAAACCCCAAAATAAATTAATAACCGAAGTTAAGTAGTAATAATAATAAATAATTAACAAATGCTAAATAGTAATCGTAAACCATATTGATAATATTTTAATTGTGATTTTGTGTATTTAAAATTCATGTTTGGAATAATAAATAATTAACAACAAACGCTAATTAATAATCGTAAACCATAGTAATAATATTTTAATTGTAATTCTAAAATTCAAGTTTATCCAAATTTTAGGATAATCACGAAGTGGATTTTTAGACTTGTAATGATATTAAAGTTAGTATTTTATTTATATTTAGATAATTGATGATATTTATTATTGATTTAATTAGGGATTATCTTTATTTAGTTTACATTAGTTTGACTCTAAAAAGTCAAAATCAGAATTTTAGAATAAAATAAATTAACGGCTAAGATTAAATATTTTATTAAATGAATGGTTCAGATTATCTAATAATTTTTTTCAAATTAGTCTTTTATATATATTAGAAGATAACACCTATTTTATTAACAACATAAAAAGAATAAATGGTAGTTATCAAATGTTTCGTATGTTTTGCAGAATTTTTAAAAAGAATATGATTTAGATTTTATCTATATTCTAACTTTATAGAATGGATTCCATTACCTTAAGAAATATAAACATCTTCTAATATATATAAAAGACTAATTAGATAAATTTTATTAAATGATTTAGACAATCTTCTAGTATATATAAAAGACTAATTGAAGTAAATTTTATTGAACGATCCTAACACTTCAATTAAGAAATTAATTTTCATTATGCAATCTTGACCATCCATTTATTTAAGATTGAAAAATTAATTTTAACTTCTCATAGGTCAAACTAGACTAATAAAAAATTAAAAACTAATTCATAGTTCAAAATTTTTAATTTAAAATTTGTTTCCTTGCTTATCCTGAATAAAAATAATAATAATTATAACAAATAACAAAAAGGCTTTATGCCTTCAATATTTTTTTTAGATAATGTCTTTATAATAGCTAATAACCGTAGATTTAACATTTAGTAAAATTTAGAATCCAATTTGATTTTTTTTTTCAATAATTGCAAATACTAATACTCTCTTACTTTGTTGAAGAAATTTTAATCTTTTCTTTAATATATAAAAAGAAAATGAATTATGATATCAACTTTCTTTTTTTTTAATTTTTAATCCACCATAATTATAACCACTTATTTCATCAAATGATATTGAAAGTTCATATTTGCTATAAAGACGGTAAACCTACAAATAAAACAATGAATATTATCTATAAAGTAGTTCTATAAATGATATGATAATGATCGGAGTATGAATTTATGATTTATAACAAAATTACAATTTTTATGTGATTTTATATGTACGTATTATTTACAATTGTTTAACTATACGTTTTAGTAATCTTTTACAGTGTATAATATTTAAAGTTTATATTAATTAATTATCCTCGTGTTTGCACACGGGCATTAAACTAGTTCATTTAATAAAATATTAATCTTGACCATTCTTTTACTTAAAATTAAAAAAATCAATTTTTAGTTTTTAAAGTCAAACTATCACATGAAATTTTTAAATCTTTCTTTAATCATTTCTTTCTTTATATTAAATACTTATTTCTTTAATATTAATATAAACACACAGTGTGCTGACTAAGTGTTTAATAATAATAATTTTATTTTTGTTTTTAGAATATTTGTACTTTAAACAAGATTAAATTTAAATCAAAGGATAACATTTCACATAACAAACCAATTAATTAATTAAATTTAAAGCTATATTTTTTAATTTTTATTAAAGGAGTAGGATTATAATGTCATCATATTTTTTAAATATTTTTCACCATTCATGTCCATTCATTTTTTGAAATGTCTTTGAATTAGTAGTTTTTACGTCAAAAACCTTAATTAAGACTTGCATATTATTCAAGAGTTACAAAATTAAAAACAATATTGTGAAGTTCATTATTGCGATAGTTTTTATATGATTTACAATTATTTTACTATATACGTTAGAACTATATACAGGAGTTATTAAACTAGTTATATAAAATAAGATTTCATTTATAAACAATTTTACCATATATAATACATCATAAAATTTTCTTTAAATTTTATTCCATTCAATTAATTTCTGAAAAACAAATAAGACCTAGTCTTAACATGTTAATACATTGGTTTTCTTTGTTTAGCACACACAACCTACACACGATACTAATAAAACGATCGGTTTTAGAGTGACGAGTGTTTTTATTTCACCGGCCACTTATATCTTTTTGTTATATTAGTGTCATTTTACTTTTTTATCTCTTAGATTTCAAACTAATAGAATGATTATGTTTCAACCTTTCAACGGCTCAAACTTTTCTCACTTTTTAAATTAAAATAATACATTCAAAATATATTAAAACTTACATTAACTATAATACGAAAATTAAAATTTAAAATATACTAGATAAAATTACATAAAAAATACAAGTAATTAAAATGACATTTTGAAAACATGAATGTACAACAAGATAAATTTGACCCATTAAAGGATTTAGAGCACCTATTTCAATCAAACAAAACATACCTTGAGCTATGTGAGAATGACATAGTGATGATAAGATGTTGAAATCTGCTGGAAGCAAACAAATGTGTACCCCCTCAAGCATATATGTAAGTATGCATGTGCTAGTGTTGGTGTTTCAAAAGAAGAACTCATATATATATATATATATAGGAAAAAGTTCATGCGAGAACCATTCTTAATGCGAGAATCGCGAGAACCAATCTGAGCCGTCCAATTCCCCCTCTTTTAATGTCATTGCCCACCCATGAATTCCTCACATGCACCCTGCCACACTCTATCCCTCCACGCTCACCATCCATGAAACTTCCCATATCCATGGAACTGCTAAGATTGGTTCTCGCGGTTCTCGCATGAACCCTCCCCTATATATATATATATATATATATATATATATATATATATATATATATATATATATATATATATATATATATATATATATATATATATATATATATATATATATATATATGGGAAGATTCAAATGAGAATGAGAAATTAATTGAGAATGAGAGACTAAATCTTAGCCGTTTATTTTGTAAGTATAATTCATGAATGGAAAGCGTGGGGGAATAAGGTGTGGCATGATGCATATGAGGAATTCATGAGTGGGCAATGACATTGAAAGAGAGGGAATTGAATAGCTAGGATTGAGTCTCCCATTCTCAAATAATTTAAGGTTCTCATTTGAACCTCCCACTATATATATATAGGGGAGGGTTCATGCGAGAACCGTTGTTAAACGGATGGAGAGCGTGGAGAGATAAAGTGTGACAGGGTGCATGTGAGGAATTCATGGGTGGACAATGACATTGAAGGAGGGGAATTGGACGGCTTAGATTGGTTCTCGCGGTTATCGCATGAAGTTTTTCATATATATATAGGGGAGGTTTCATGCAAAAAGGGTTTATTTGTGAAAAGTGCAAAAAGCAATTTCAACGGCTAAGATTGGTTCTTGTAGTTCGCGTACGAAAAACAGTTGTCGTTTAAACCCTCCCCTATATATATATATATATATATATATATATATATATATATATATATATATATATATATATATATATATATATATATAGGGGAAGGTTCAAATGAGACTAAATCTTAGCCGTTCATTTTGTAAGTAGAATTAATGGATGTAGAGCGTGGGGGAATCGAGTGTGGCAGGGTGCATGTGAGGAATTAATGGGTGGGTAACGACATTGAAGGAGGGGAATTGGACGGCTGGGATTGAGTCTCAATTCTCAATTAATTTAAGGTTTTTATTTGATCTCCCAATATATATATATATATATATATATAGAGAGAGAGAGAGAGAGAGAGAGAGAGAGAGAGAGAGAGAGAGAGAGGAGGGTTCTAGTAAAAAGAAAAAAAACTACTTAATGTAAGGTGAAATCTGGACCATAGTATCTATGTAAAAGTCAAACAAAAAAAGTCACTTTTTTAACCAATTTTTCGGAATAAAAAAACTGAAATGGTTAATATGGTAATTTTAAAAAACAAAAATTTAACAGATAAAAACGTGGTCAGAAACTGTTTCCGTCAGTCGATCTAAGGCCACCATTATATTCAAGTTTACAACATCCCCCGATGCACACAAATACCAACCTTTGATTCATATGTAAAATTTGATCAGAAAGTACAACCATTTGATACTTAAAGTACAACCATTTGATGCACAGGTTACAACCATTTGATGCATGGTTCCTTCTACAAAATTAATTTAATTTACAGAGAAAACCCAAAACCATGATGAACAATTTTAAGAATCATTCATACAAAATTGATGAATACACTACCTGTTTCATAAGATGCACAACCCCTAAAATCAAAAATGGTGCACAACAAATCGAAATACTGGCGGCGGTGCTTGAATCCAGAGAAGATGCACAACAAAATGGACCGATGAACGGCGGCGATGGTGGTGGTGTAGAGGCGGTGGTCGTCGATGCACAAAAAATTTATTAACCATCACCTATGCAGAAAATAGCCATTGCAAGATCATCAGACGTGGGTTCGTGTGGCGGTAGTGGTCGGCAATGTCACAGATGCGGCGACGAGCTTCACATGAAGCGGTGGAGGTCAAAACCCTAAAATGAATGCGGCGGTGGCGGTGGTGGTCCAGGCGGTGGTAACCTGTGAGCATAACACATGCATGGTAGCGGCGGTGGTTATGCTTCACATCTGCGACGACGATGAACATGGCGATAGCGAGAGCGCCGGTTGCAACGGCAATTAGGGTTTTTAGGTTGGGAGGGCGATGCATCGTCGATGGAACAAGAAGGGGCCCCTCTAGGGTTTTGCAGGAATAAATGGAAAAGCTGAGGACGTGGGACAAGGAAGTGGTATGAAGAGAGAGAAAATTAATGTATTACCTATAATACCCTTTGACTATATATGCCATGTGTCATCTTCTCATTTCTCGTTACATTTTGTAACTTAAACTTTTTTTACTTGAACCCAATTCTATATATATATAAGTATTGCATTCTAAGCGGGTTCGCCCGTCTCCACCAAATCGAGGCCAACACGGCTATATGCCAAGGCAAAGGCCTAGTCAACCGCCTAGGCAGTTCACTCAGCTTCCGTGGTAGAATCCCTCATCGTCGATTTGAGATCGAGGGAGAGGCCTTCATGCGGTAGATGAAGTGGAGCCGAAGACTATTTCAGAGGCTAATTGTCGGAACAAAAATCTTGGATGCAACAAAATGAAAAGGTAAGAATGATCCCCTCACTTATTTAATTTTTATTTAAACGGTTTTAACCCTTCTATTTGTATTAACACATCTAATCTCATATAGGCAACTCATAATGTATATAACTCTTATTTATTTATATTTAATTAAGGATTCCGACCCTTGGATATTATAGTCTCGCTAATATTACCAGTCATGAATGCTACTTCCAGCTTGAGTCGCCACCGATACCCATCCCCGCCCCCCCGGTCGACAGTGTCCGCCGCAATTTTCACATATTTCTTATGTGTGTGTTGATACATATGTATATATGCGTGTCTATACGTATGTGTATGTAATAATGAAGTTTTTATATAAAAATGAATAAAGAGTATTTTTGGTCTATTAACACTACTACATTCCAATTCTTTCCATATGTTAAAAACCAAACGTAAACTAAAATAGAATTAAAATGTAATTAAATTTCGTTCTCTTTTTTAACAATCAACCATAATACCGAATCTCATTATTTAAGAATATTTCAACTTAAAGTAATAAATTCCATTTCGTTAAATTCTTGGAAACAAACCGGAATTTAGAGTTCAATATGTAAATATAATATTACTCCATATAATTTATTAACAAATCATATAGGCGATGTCAAACAAGATGATACGATAAAAAAACCAAATATTATCAAACAAGATGTTCTGACGGGGAAAACAAAATTATCATGAGTTTTTTTTTTATTATTTAATATGTAAAGTGTGAATAAGCTAGCTTATATATTAAATAAGTTATCTTGTATATTAAATATGAAAAGTGTGGATATAATTTAAAAAAATTTATTAATATTGTGAAATTTATTTAATCTAAAGGAGAAATTGAATTCTAACTACAAGTGGATGCCTAAAAATGAATCTGTAGTTAATTTTCCTAATCCACCTGGACCCAAACTCAAATGGGTACCAAAATTTGCATAATCTGTTTTGCAGGTAAGCCTAGAGACATTCTGGAACACCACAGTTACACTCTGAAGAATATGTGAAGTCAACACAACTGTGTGTTCAATACACGAAGAAGTTCAAATCTCATGGCTAGAAGAAAGAAGAGTGTTCCCTGTTGTTCATCACACATCATTGTGTTCAGCATCAGCCCGAGCCTGATGATCTGAGAAACTTGCTTTATGTAGTTTATCATTATTTGATATAACTTCTGTGTTGATGATTGTTACTTGCTTTATGTAGTTTATCAAGTCCGAACGACCCGCAAGTATGCAAAAAAAAAATTCTCAAATAAAGTTGTGTTTATGCATGCTTGTAGGGGGAATTATTCAGAAAAAGTTTCACAAAAATATTTCTTTTGTTCTGTTTTCATTCTTAGAAAATCCAAAAACATTGAAAAATGAAAATCCAAAAACACTAGAAAATCCAAAATCCAAAAACATTAGAAATGTTCAAAATTACAAAAAAAAAATATTTTGTTGTTTCGATCACATTGTGCGTACTGTGTTTAGGCAGCTTCTTTACTCCTATGGTCTAGCCAGAGCCGGACAAACCTACCCAAGGAGCTTCCTATTTTATAGAAGTAAAAAAAAAGAGTGTCTATTTATTTTGGAAAGAGAGTTTGAGGAGAAGTTGAAAAATATTCAGAGAGCTGAGGGTGAGAGAAAGGATCAAAAGAAAAGAAAGATTCTCACTAAACAGTGTCAATCTGGGTAGCCGCATCTACTACTGGTTTTATACTGGTATTGAAGAAGACATCATGGACCCAGTGATGCAATGCACTAACCCCACCCAGCTACTCAATTATCTCTTAAAAGATGATTGTTTCAACTTCACACGGAGATTTTTCACATACACTATTGACATCTCATTTGGAGATTATTGATATTGAAAATAGGAGGACAATTGCTCCCGTCCCCAACTTCTTTCGTGCACTCATTGAGTCTAGAGCTAATTGCTATATCATTCTTGTTCTAGGACACTTAGTGGAATCATTTGCCTGTTTTTGTGACAGTGCCGGAACATCTTGAGTAATATCTTTATGATATTTACAGTGATAGATGGAAATCCTACCAATGCTAACATCATGCCAACGCTGAACGTAGGGCACTCAGTTTATCTAAACTGATGTGTTAACGGGAAATCTATGTGATCCTGGTGTTACAACGGATAAATTAATTGTCATATCATTCTGATAAAGTACTGCCAAAATCAAGTTGAATGCAGTTTACATGTGCATGATGATCATGATGGATCCTGACCATCATGAGGGGGATAATGAAGTTGAAAATATAATAATTCATCATGAGGGGGAGAAAGTTCATCAAGAGTGTGCAGTTGAAGATATAATAATTCATATGTTGAGATTATTCACATGTCAAGGGGGAGCTGATACATCAAAGCTACAAAGTTTCAAAGAAAAGAAGACAGTCGTTTATAAATTTGAAAGGGAGCAAGGTTCTGAAAAAGTTTCAGATCTTAGTATTAAAGATCTTGAGCTACTTTCGAGGGGGAGCAAATTTTGTTTCAAGGAAAATTCAAAGGTGCTAAAACAACCAACCTAACCCTCGAGCAACATCAATCTGTGCATGATCAAGGAATATTATTCTCGTGTAAGGCTCAAGATTGTTCCCGTGAAGACACAAAAGATGATCATGGTTGTAAATTCTGATAAGCGTGAGGCTTCTACTGCAATCTCTGATAAACAACCTATACAACCTGATCATGCTGACAAGTCTTTGAAGATCTCAAGAAGACTTAAAACTTCAAAGAACGATCTCCTAACGTTGAATGCAGAAAGAAAAAGAATCTCTGCATATTCTCAACACGAACATTGTTTTGATACTTAAATAAATAAATTTCTTTATTATGCTTAATTGTAAATTGAACACAAAGGGGGAGAATGTTAGGTTCTAAATTATGTTCAATATATTCTAGTGAAGTTTTATATTACATTTGACATTAGTGATAGTTTAGGGTACATTATGTAAATACCCTTGAGGTATAAATAGTTTGTAATTAGCCCTAAATTAATCAAGCTTTCACATACGTTTAATCAGAGAACTCTCGTCTCCTTCACGTACGCATACCTTCATTCGAGAGTTCATATATCATTGTGTTGATTGCTTCATTTGATTGTTGATACGAGATACACTTGGACCTACAATGCAGTTAGACATCTACCAAATTATATACATGATAGGATTACTGTCTTCTACAAGACAATAAGCCCGTCGGCATCCGATACTCCACCACGTGTGACAGAGTTCTCATTCGTGTGTGAAGTTGGAGTATGTCTGTATCACTGTATGATGTATCATGAATTCATGTACATGTGTATATAATTAAAATTAATATAAGATCGAAGCTAGAATGAAAGAGTATATATTGAATAGTGAAAGTGATATGACGTTAATATAACAAGTATAATAAAGTGAATATGTGAGGAGTTGCCGTTATTCGATCTAAAGTACCTTTTTTATACCTTAATCCTCTTCTTTTCTTAAACTATATTACAACATATATGCAAGTGTTTGTGTAGGTGGGTATATATATCTCTGTACAAAATCATCAAAAACAAGCCAAACAATTATGGCATCAAAAAGGTCTATAATATCAATATCATATGTTCTCTTTCAATTCATATGTGTTTGTATTTGTTTGTTTATTGAATAATAATATAAACATCATCTTTTATTTACTAACAAGAATCTTTTTTGAATTGGGTGTGTAGAATAGCTCTTGTTACAGGAGGAAACAAAGGTATTGGATTTGAAATCTGCAAGCAACTAGCTTCTTCTAGTCATCATCTTCTTGTCATACTAACAGCAAGAGATGAACAAAAAGGTCTGCAAGCTCTTCGCAACCTCGAAACTTTGGGTCTGTCTGAAAATGTCGTTTTTCGACAACTTGATGTTACAAATCCTGCTAGTATAAAGTCATTAGCAGATTTCATTTGTACCCAGTATGGAAAACTTGATATATTGGTAAGATTTGAATTACAATTAGCTAGTACAAATTAACCAAGTCATACCTTTTGCTTTCTGCTAAAATTTACATTATCATGTAACTGTTTTCATAATTAACAGATTGTTACCTTTACAAGATTTTATTTCTAAAGATAAGGAGAATCACACTGGTTTGATTACTATGAAAATTAGTTTGTTTGACATTAAAAAGTCAAAGTTTGACATGATTAGGTGAACAACGCGGGTATCAACGGAATCGTGGTTGATGAAAGCTCGGTTACAAGTTTAAACCTCCAGCCTAATAAGGTTAGTCTTTAACTGTGTTGTCAACTTATAGCATTCGGGTGTGTTGGGCGAAACTAGCTGGAGGTAAGACTGGGCTGATTAATTGATAATCCCAAATCAAATCTATAAGCTACTTAGAAAGACTTATATTTTTGGGGATTATTAGAGATTATGCTTTTAAAATCCCAATCAAGATTTTAATACTCGAAAGAGGTAGAGGCTTGGAGCTTATGAATACTAGAATCCAAGTCTCTATAATCACCCGTAAGTACGTTGCCGAACATATCCTTCTAATTAACAAAAAAATAAAAATAAATAAATAAAAGTTCTTGATGGATGAAAGTTAGTACAGGATACAGGGGTGGGTGCATATATGAATAAGCAAGTTATGTCGCAAACATACGACACAGCCAAAGACTGCATTCAAACAAATTATTATGGGACCAAACTTGTTACCGAAGCTCTATTGCCATTTCTTCACTTGTCGACTTCTCCAAAGATCGTTAATATTTCATCTGGATTAGGGAAACTCGAGGTATATATATGTCTTATGGTCTCCTTTTCTTATCTTTAATCAATCTTAATACACAAATATCATATTAGTGTTTAATGATTGTAGAATGTTAGCGATGAGAAGGTGAAAAAGATGCTTAGTGATGTCGATAGACTCTCAGAGGAGGTCGTGGAGGAGGTTGTGAGTATATTTCTACATGATGCGAAAAATGGTTTGTTAGAGGAAAAGGGGTGGAATGTGCAACTCTCGGCTTATATCGCTTCAAAAGCTTTGATCAATGCATATACTCGAGTTCTTGCACGCATGTATCAGTCTTTTCATATAAATGCAGTTAATCCTGGTTTTACAAAGACAGACATGACCCATCATAAGGGAATTTACACGGTGGAGGAAGGAGCTAGAGGTCCTGTTATGCTTGCTTTGATCTCCGATGAGGGTCCTTCTGGTCGTTTCTTCAATCAGATGGAAGAAACGACCTTTTAAAGTCAACAACGCGGTATTATTTGTTGTTCATGGTTTGAGTTTTTTTCTTTCTTTTATGTATATCTTGGTTTAATAATTAAGTGAGAAGTCTTGTGATATTTTTAGATAGAATATCTTACTATTAATTAATATGCATAATGAAATGAAAGTATTAGTTTATATATATATGGTTGATATGATACAATGAAGGTCGTATTAGGACTAGTGAAGGTGAGATACTAGAGTGCACCAAGTGTCTTGTGATTGGAGGTGGGATTTGATACATTTGGACCAAAGGATCGAGCCGAATTTGTGATGAGTGTCAAACCGTGTTTCGCATGGGTTAAAGTTATTCGTGTTGACACACTTAAGAAGATCAATCCAAACATATTTTTGTTGAGCGGTTTTATTAAATACAATACGTAAAAAATATTTTAAAAGACCCAGATCAGTCATATAAAACTCCTTAATTATGTAATAAAAGCCATGTCATATTCATGCATAAAAATCATACTACCTCCGTCCCATTTTTATTGTCCACTTTTGACTTTTCAAAGTCTTTCTTGTTTAATTTTGACCATAAATATTTTTGTTTATATTATATAACTAGGTTAGAGACCCGTGTATTACACGGGTTGGTTTTAAAAAATTGATTAGTAATGAATTATAAATAGATATTCACTCATTTTAAGTATTAAGGAAAAAAAAAGAACAAAGAGGGTTTATAAATTAAAATTTTGAGAGCACCTCTTTCTGAACAACATTGCATCATTTATTCTAGAAAGGATACATAACTAATGTGAAGTGTGTATTTAAGGAACACTCATGCTAAACCGATAAGAAATGAGATAAGTTCATCTAAAGCAAACAAAAAGAATTCGTTCTAAATAAATATCAAAACAATCTTTGAATAGGATAGGCTAAGAGTCTTGATATAACTTATTACCCTCTTTGCCCTCAGTTTCGCAGTGATGGGATCATGAGCCTGATTAAGCTTTCTAAGCTCTTTATCAGCCAGGTCAAGTGTAGCTTTTAGATTCTGGTCTTCAACTGTTCGGCATTCAACAAAATAAACAGAGTGAAACTTCTTTGCTTCCGGCCACTCATCAACAGTGTTGGGAAGCTGGTGAGGTGCTGTTTCTACTCGAACCGACTCACCATCATGAGCCCCAAATTCATTTTCGCCAACATGCTCATTAAGACTCTTCTGTTTCTTCACATTCTCAACAGACGTATGGGTCACTTTCATTTCTAAGATTAATTATCCAAAAACACTTACTAACCAACAACCTAAACAACCACACCTTCATAAAAAAGGCACCATCCCTTATATATATAAATAATTAAAACGAACCGATTTAACATTATATATGTCCATAATCAATTGCCAAGTTTTGGTCTTTTGTTAGTCAAAATCAAGCAAACCTCAAAATCAATTAAAATTGAAAACCTGCAGTATGCCACTAATAGGTTCATCTAAAAGCACTAAATTTATAAACAAATCTCAAGTCAACTATAAAATAAACTAAAATAAATCCATATAACTTAAAACTGTAACATTTACCCAGTACCATTGTAACAATGGTGATATGGGATATAGGAATCAAAGACCCAATGTTCCAAGTATTAGCAGAGGATATGATTACTCAACGAACCTACATAAATTTAATTACTATAAAATATTAAAAATGTACCATCATTCTTAGTTGATCACTTTCAATTAAATTATTTGTGATTTTTTATATGAATCTACACATTGCCATATTCTTTGAGTGGTGATTAATTCATTGAGTAGATCATTAATCATTATGATTCATCCATCAGATTAATTGGCCATTTTAATTTATAGTACAAAATGAAAAGCAACTGTAGAATTATATAGATATTCATACTCAATTGTCAAAGAATTTGACTTCTTGGCTTCATTTTAAATGATTTGTCCACAACTGTTATGTTTGTTCCTACAATTGTCAAATTTGATTTCTTATACAGATAGCATATACAAGATGCCACCAACATGAACATAAATTAAAAGTAGCTCTACCGCATGCGAAACATGCACTGAAATTGCAAAAAATTTGTATATTTGTATGCCTAAATTACTTACTTGGTTGATTAACATGATGAGAAGACAACGTTTTGATCTCCGATCATATGCTTGCTCAACCAAGGTTATTTAAATCTTCCAATTCCTAAAAAGCATGAAAGAACACATTGTTTAATTTATAATAACATCCTAAACTGTAGGTCATCATTATTGAATCATATCTGTCTTTGATATGCTAAATTGTTAATGATGGAATTAAAAGCATAAACATAGTACAAGGCTTCAGTTATCTCCTGTACTCGCCTTATACTAATAACAACAATACAAATTGATTTAGTAGCTGTTGTTGCTTATGATGGTGAAAGTATGTTCATGATATTTTTCACAATAAAGATACTACAAATGACAATTTACACTCCGGGCTTTTTAAAAATAGGTTAGAGAACTGGAATAGCATATATTAATTTATGAGTTCACCAGAAGTTATAAGTGATGGAACTGGATGTCTAGAAAAAAAAGTTCTATGTACTTTCTGCATGTATATGGTATATTTGATGCTTCACTAAATAATTTTTATATAAACTGATGCAAAAAGAAGAGCACACACAAACAAAGTCAAATGGTTTTTGTTTGCTGGCCACATATAAAGCAATATGAAAATAAATCACAGTTTAGGTATCTGTATACTGAAACTTCCTTCATAATTTTAGGAATAATAACTTGGAATCAAATAGCAAAGAGACCATTTGAAAACATAATCTAATCTTATCTTATTTGGATAATAACCGATGAGCATGAATTACAAGTCTACAAACAACGTAACAAAATCGAAAGATGGGTATTGTACTAAGTTGAGGGCAAACATTATATAATCAGAGGAAGATCAAATCTTCATCTTCGAACCTCCGAATCCTTTTTGAACCTCCATCCTCAAACCTGTGATTAAAAGATCAAAATTAATTACAAATGTGATTAGGGCAAATTATTTGATTTCATAGGTTACAAAATTATATTTACGTTTTCATAAATATATATTCTGTGAATGCAAGTTACTGATTTCAAACCTCAACAACATCCAGTTTGGATTATAAAGCGTTAAATTGCTAAAACCAGTTGGTTAAACATCAAAAATTCCCTAAAATTGCATAATTCCTCATCTTTGCATCTGAAAATCTTCATTCTTCAAATGCTAGTATCATCGATTAATTCTATTCTTCTTCAAAATACGATTGTTTTGGAAGAAAAATAAAAACCATTTACTTGATTAGGTTTTCAAACCTATCTGTAGAGATAACAGGAAGAGGCGGAATAGGGGGCTGAGGCCGAATAGAACAGAAATTTCGAGCCGGAAGAGGGGGAAGAGGCGGAATTTGCGAGGGGAAAAAAGGAAATAGCAATTGTGGGGAAGGAGTTTGACGAGAAGCGATAGACACGTGTCAACATTTAGGGATGAGTTAAATAAGCGGGAAAATGAGAAGATAATGCTATAGAATTATGCCAAGTGTCCTACTATTTACTCTTTTATTAGAGAAGAGAGATACTTGATAAAAATTATATAAATTAAAATACATTCAAAACATAATGCATTCATATATTTTGTATCAACTACTACATAACACAAAGAAAAAAGAATGACTTTAAAAAGTCAAAAGTGGACAATAAAAATGGGACGGAGGGAGTATATAATTTGACTTTTCATCTTTTGACATATAATTTAGACTTTTTGATCGAGATGAGTTCTCAACTTTCTTAGTACTGTTCTCATTTGAAATTCTCCGACAATATAAACAAATCATACTTTCATGAATATCAAACTTAGAATTTTTCGGCAAATCAATTGTGATATTACGATTATTCTATGGTTTAACTTTAACATGGCTTAACTAAAATGGATATTACTTTGTTAATCTCGCCAAGAATTTTGGTACTAACGACGTCGTTAAAGCATTTAAAATCATAGAAGACAAGACAGTTATAAACCATATTAATCACGAACAATGGCAGCTTCGATCCACATAAGAAAACAAGGATAATCTAACAATATACAGGATATTCTCTAGCTAGTTAGTTACTATTATATATCGAGGTCCTAGTAAGCACCGAAGACAGGACCGGTCCAAACATATATGAGCCCCTGAAACAAAAATAAAAAAGGGGCCTCCTCTAAAAGTAAATATAATTTTGATCCTTATTGCTTTTGAAATGTATCTATAATATATCTTTGTTTTAAAAAAGCCAAATGCATATGCAATATGAACTTTTCTTTAAAAAATTACAGATTTTTCAACAATACCTCATTATATTTTGCTAAATAGAATCATCCAATAATAAAAAACTAACGTTAATTTTTTTTGCATTTGCTTCCTGCTAATAATAATATGCGCGTTTAGTTTTAGTAAGATAAAGTGAAAGGTGAACTTTGATTTATAAAAGAAGCTTAAATGAAAGTTCGATTGAATTTTTAGGAAGGTCGTTAGCTAGAAATAGAAAATAGAATGAATAATGAAAGTCAATGAACATATGAGTTTTGACCTTTGCTTCGTTATTTTTAATGCCTCCTTTTGTTTTCCATCTCCCTTTTTCTCCACGATTGCACTACAAAGCTTATTTTATTACTATTTATATATATATACACACAAATACGTAGGTTCACAAAATGGGCCCACGGAATTTTCGGGCCCTGGGTGACCGCCCCGCTAGCCCATGCCCAAGGCTGGCCTTGACCGAAGATCTCATCTTGTAGTCGGTCAAACATATATGCTAGTGTTATTCGTCTGGAGTTCAATCCAAAGCAACGATCCTCACTATTTTTGGGCTCGTATAAGCTTATTCCAACGTGCGCTTCGCAATTCTAACCCCTAAATATTACGACTTGACATGAAATATTTTGAGTCTTGCATCCCTTTTCTTCTCATTGTCAAATCAGCGTCACATCATTTTTCCCTTACATAATAGAGAGAAAAAAAGAGGAGAGAGCATGAGTGGGAACCAGTTGAATTGGCTCGATCAAAGTAATAGGAAAGAGAGTGATGGTGTGTCAATGTACCTCACTCCGTCTAGCTCCTCACCAGCTGTATGGATGCACATGATCCAAGCTTCAATAACCAAACATTCAATTACATACCTAATTTAATGCATGCTTGTCTTGGAATATCGTTTACCAATAATTTGGTCAATGTCATAACTCCCTCTAGTTTCATGCCGTTGGCGGATTTCATCAACACCTTTCAAAACAATAGTAATTTTGAAGCTATAAAAAGTAACAAAATTGGTCCCCAGTCAACACCCACAAAGAAAACCCAAATTAAGTAATTTGCTCCAACAAGAAATCAACACAAGTTTATTACATGGTTCGACTCATTGATGTGATTTGCTTTAAAAAAAATCATGGTTAAATAATTTCTTTTCCATTCACTCTTGACAACTCACAAAGTAACGAGACCCAACCGAGACTCTCGGGTGCCTCAAACTCTACTCACAATGACGACGATCATGTCCTTTACGCGATCATCAAACTTTCATGAAATAAATTATGATCATAAGTTCATATGTGAACTCTCAACCCAACAGATTAACAGTGGATATATATATATAAGCTAAATGTTCTCTTTTGGAGAATAACGAAAGAAATCGTCACCAATGATTTTAGTTACAGATGGTTATCTGAAAACAAAAAGTTTGAAATACTACTTCTATTCCAAGAACACAAGAATCCTAATATCCTATACGGGTCCTAATATGATGTTGTATAAGATAAGAATTTACAGTAACGCTACTACCTACCTTCTAAGATTCGGGACGGGTTGGGTCGGGTCAAGGGGAAAGCATAAGCTCGGCCCAAGCTAAAGAGGTCGCCTTCATTTCCGAAGAAGGCGACGTGTCGATTTTGTTCTCCAACATCGCACACAAATCTTTCATAGATATAAGATCACGAGGCCTTAAATGAATGCACATACAAACCACCTCACATATCACTTTCAAATCCTCATCCTTGAAATACTTAAGTGCAGGATCAACAACTGACCTCATCTCCTCTTGATTTTCAATATAATCTTTCGCCTGTTTAACATCATAGATTTAACATTTTCTCGATTCGCAAATGAAAATTATGTTAGAAATTTACAAAAAAAATAAAATAAAATCTTACCCAGTCTACAAGGCAACCTTTGTCCTTGCAGAATGAAGGCCTCCCACTCACGATCTCCAAAAGAAGAACTCCAAACGAGTAAATGTTACCCTGAATATCCAAATGTCGTTCTTCAAACGAGCTTGGAAGAACACATATATCGCCTTCTTGGCTAATGGAATGAGAGTTATTTTCTGATCTCGTCATAATTGTTTTCCAACTTTCAAAATCAACAAGCTTCAAGAAAGAGAAAAAAAATATTTATATCATTTTAAAGATCCACATAAACTATAACCATAGTATCAAAATGCAAAAAAAAAAAAAAAAAAGGCGGTACAAAGTATATACTTTTGGTGAAAAATCTTCGGTAAGATATACAGCACTAGAGTTTAACTCGGATATAGTGAACGGTGGCTCGATTTCTGTGTGAAGATACATCAAACCTTTAGCTATGCCTATAATAATCTTCATTCTCCTTGACCAACTTAGGTTGCACCCTTCTTCATCTGCCAATAAATTATTATTAATAATAATATAAATATTTTTTAATCGTAATGGACACGCAGAGTATAAGGAAAACAATACACTTACAATGAAGATGCTCGCATAATGTTCCATTCGATGCATATTCAAAAACTAACATCCTTGTAAACGGACTATTATCTACACAATATCCAAGCAATTTCCCTGTGTTTTCATGATTTAGCCTTGCCAAATCCGCAACCTGAATAAACATAAGTATTTAAGAAAACGAGTTCATTATAAATGCAAGATTTCGAGTTCTTATTTCTTAATATTTGTTAATATGTACCTCTTTTTGATAATAGAGCTCAAGATAACCGGTCCAATGCACTTCTTTTACACAAAGTGATATGACAGCAATTTCGGGTCCTCCTTTCATGTTTCCTTTGTAGACTAAACTATCAGATGATGATCCGATAATGTTGCTAAAATCCTCACAAGCAACCTCGAGTTCTTGTCGACTGTATCTCGTGACACCCTTTAACATGTTGGAATCAACAGAGACCGACATATGGTCTTTGTAACTTGTGGATTTGTTCCACAGATTCAAAACAGAAGGTTTGCTTTTGCATCTCAAAACGACCATGAAAAGAGCAATGATGATAAGAGACCCGACCATGACTGCAGTCGCAACTTCAACGGCTAAAACCCATGCGGGTTTTGAGCCGTGAGTCGTGTTCTTGGCTTTTTCTTGAGCAGGCCGGAGTCTCGCCTCTCCAGCTCTATGGGCATTTGCAGGTGGAACAACACCTGTATTAAAAAAAACCAACAATGAAGAGAGTTAGCCTAAAAGCAATATATTAAGCCCAACAGCATTATAACTTACCACATTGTTCTTTAGTCCTTTGCTTTGTGTCTTTATAGTTTAGGCAGTTTCCTCTAAAGCTAGTCCTGCAAAGATTCAATTAACGAGAAAGATTAGAAACAAGATCGAGTTAAATGGATCATTTTTAGGGTCAAAACAGGCTAAATTACCTTGGAATAGATTGCAAGCACTTAGGTATGCTCCCAACAAGAAAATTGTAAGAGAAATCTGCAAATTTTAAGGAAGATAAACGGCAAAAACCTTGTTTTTGCAAGTGCCCGCTTGAGGAATTCCTGAATCAATACAATAAACGTATTGGTTTCCATTTTGAATACTGTCAACAGAAATTCAAGATTATTTGACTTTGGGCTTGAAGATTACCCTACTGGTATGGTTCCCTGCAGTTTATTTCTGTCCAGCAGAAGCTCTTGAATGTTTTGAAGATTGCCCAACTCTGAAGGCAATTTCCCCATGAGTCCATTCGATTGTAGGTTTCTAAAACAATATAAATGAGTCCCAGAAGGCTTAAAGTTCATTTCTTGAAATTACAAAACACCAATTTCATGACTTACATTGTAACAATGCTAACAAGATTCCCAATTTCAGAAGGAATCGGGCCGGAAAGCAGGTTGTTCCCCAGATCTAAGATCTTGAGGTACTTCAATGATCCAATTGATATCGGTATCGGACCAATTAGCTTGTTTCCATGTAAAATCCTACATGAATTCATATTTATTTATCGATTTCGGTTTGTTTATGATGTTTTTGAAGGTATTATAAAATGTTAAAAAGAAAGCTTACAGTTCTTGTAAGGAAGAGAGCTGGAAGAGTTCTTCAGCAACAAATCCTCTAATGGAAGAATTAGAGATGTTTCTGCACAAAGATATTTTAGAACCCCAATTAGCTTCATCACCCAAAAAATCATGATTAAATGTATAATTTCATTAATATTTGCAGTTATTGCCTACCAAACATAAGCAATTAATTATGGCCTACTATTGTACAATATTATGAAACCAAAAGCTCAGAATTCATCCATGGCAGTCAAGAAAAATTAAATTTGATGTTTGACTTTGCATAAAAGAATGGTTTTCTTACAGTTTTGTAACTTGATATCCAGAACATGTGACACCAAACCAGTCACAAGGATCAGAATCAAAGCTATTCCAGTTTGCTAAAACATGAAGTGGGTCTTCAAAAATTGCTTCTCTGAATGAATTCAAGGCATGAACTGCCAAAAATGAAAAACAGGGTTACATAAATTGAGTGTTTCTTGATAATAATTAACATTTCTTTTACAAAAATTTCTTAAATTTACATGCAAATATATAAAATCAAAATTTTTGCATACCTTGAATTGGTTGAAGGGCTTCATAAGCGGGTAGAAAAAACCCTAGAGTAACAAATAAGAGTTGAAATGGAATCAATTGCTCCATTTTTACTGAATTTTTAACTCTGCTTTTCTACAGCACTACGAACTTATCAAGACAGGAGTCTCCATGGAATTACAGGAACACCCATGAAAATTATTAGGGAATAAAGAGAGAAGAATCAAGAACTCATGTGAAACCCCTTAAAGGAAGAATCTTTTTATAAAGAAAAATCAAGAACACTAGGGCAATGTTTAAAAGTGTTCAAATGTACGAATCTTTTGACAACAATCCAAGAAACCGAACCAGTGAAACTACTGAATTAGATAATTTGCAGGTGAAACTGAAAGGTTAAGAGCAACAACACCGATTGTAGAAAACTTGGATTCGAAGAGAAGTTTGGTGGTAGAACTTCAGAGGGCTTCAAGATTTTTTATTATTTATGTTTTGGGATAAAATCAGAGATGCAGATGAAGGGAGTTTGTAAAGCGGGAATGTTTTGTTGCTGTTCTTGACTGATGAAAGATTGATAAAATTGTAACTATCCCCAAAAAGCGAGAAAGATGGTGTTGTGGAGTGAAGTGGGATTGGAAATGGTGTAACTGGTAGTACTTGCTTTGAAGTTTGAACAAATCACTTCCTAATCACTGTACAACGAGATTAAACGGAAAGACTATCCACATCCGTCTTAAGCTAACCCATGCCACGTCAGCGTCACATCATTTTTCTCTTCTCATCTCATATCATCCTACAAACACCAGCATCCATCTTGAGTCATCCCACACCATCACATATCATTTATTAAAAAAGAAAAAAGGCAAAAAAAAAAAAGAAAGAAAAGGGTGGAACCGAGCGAGATGGAGAACCCGAGAGAGAGAGCGCCCGAGATAGCCCGAGAGAGGGGCGATGGTTAGGGTTGGAAACCATGGAGATCCCGAGCCATCCCATCCCATGGATGCGGATGGTCTAATTAATTTCACACCATTACTTGATCGGTTTATTCACAAAGGAAATGTTTGCTTTTTTGACTTGAATAATTTATAAAAATGTTAATAGTCTAATTTGATTTGGTGATATGATTTATGTGAGACTGTATGTAATTATTTATATGAATATCTGATATATATAATTATATCATTTGTTTTTTACTTAATGCATAAAATATAACTTAATAGTATAAGTTATGAGAATCATGTTTTCCATATTGAGTCCATGATTTTTTATTTAAACAATTCATTTGACACATATAACAAATAATAGTACTACATTTTTTTTTACATAAACATCATTTATTCGATCAGACAGACATCAATTATATCTTAAATAAAACATATCATAAGGATTGAGAAACGTGTTTTGGGCCTTCTGGCACATAAAAAAAAACATATTTATAATTTATATAGATAATATTTATGAAAAATATTATAAAACTTCAAAAAACTTATACATATGGTTTGAATTATCATGTATAGCAGATCATTGAATGTTTAAACAACCAAATAACAAACACAAAAATAAAACTCGTGTTCATTCGTTCATGTTCTTAAAGTTTTTAATACTGTTGGGTTATATGTTCGATTACACATTTATTATGTAACTAAATAATATAATTATTTTGAGTTTATTTATTTGTTTTGAACTATTAGTTCATTACATATTATATATATTTTTTAAATGTCAAAACAAATATCCTACTATGAGGTTACAGGCTGCTATTCACATCGATCTGTTAGTATTAGTGCATTTAGTCATTTGAGCCTTAGTGATTATTAATTTAGTAGCAAAACCAAATATTCAAAAAACATAAAATCCTATTGGTACTCTAGGCTCCCAACCGAAGAATCTTCCCAAGCTCTCTGACCTCCTATTCATATTGGCAGGGCCGTCTTAAGGGGCGGGTTACCCGGGCAATCGCCCAGGACCCATGGCTAGATGGGGCCCACAATCGGAATAATCTTCTATATATACATATATAATTATATGTTGTGTGTGTGTGTGTGAGTGTGTGTAACTAAGTTTATTAAGCCTAAATATACTGATAAGTAGGGAAAATGCCCAATTTTTTGGCCCAAGAAATGCAAACATAGAAATTGAAATAGCAATCGGCTTAAAAAACACATAATAAGAGTCCCTCACTTTCAGAAATCAAGGATTCAAAGTTTAATTTTTCAAACTCTAACAAAACGTGTATGAAGTTTCTTTTATCTTTCATTTCTTGTTTGGGTTATTGACTATTGATTATTAGTTAATTAATTTGATTTAGTTACTCGAAATAACTTACTTTCTTAAATCACTTGTTAAGCCCATTTTTATCACTTGAAATTTAGTCACTTGATACCAAATTATCAACTATTAAATTTGTTGGTGTCATTTATTTGAAATAAATTAGCCATATATTCTTGATGATTAGTTAATTAGTTTAGTAGTTAGTTAGTATATTAGATAAGCTGGTTACTTGAATCATTTGATATCAAGTAAATTGGTGTGCTTACTTCCATAGTTGAATCACTCGACATCAAGTTTATTGGTTTGTTTATTTGAATACATGATCAATTTATAACTAACTAATAAATCAAATTTTCCAAAATGTATTTCTCCCATAATAAAAAATGAAAGAAAAGAGAAGAATTTAAAAACCAAAACGATCTCAAACAGAGAGAATGAAAAATTTATAAAGAATTTAAAAACCTAAACAATTGTAGGTTTCTTATTTAACATGTTATACGTTTTAGTATGTTTTATTATATTTTAGTGATATTAGGGCCTATTTTTTAGTTTTGCCCTGGGTCCCAAAAATGTTTGAGACGGCCTGCATATTGGTCATGTTTGTTTATGTTCTTTTGTATAATTGTATTCATATATATGTTTGTTTTTGCTTGTTTGAGTTTGTTTGTGTTCACTTATGTTCGTTTTAAGTTTAAATAAACGAACACAAACCATTTCGAACCTGCTAATTTCCTAAACGAACGAAAAGATACAAACATGAATTTATGTTTATCTAAATGTTTGTGTTGGTCTAAAATAAAAGAAATGAACATAAACGTTATTTATATTGGTTCGGTTAGTTTACAACCCTAGTTAGCAATCTATTAAATAGAATTCTACATAATAATTTACTTCTTTTTTGACTTTAAATATGAATGGTTAAATATTTTTGCATAATGTGATTGAAAATTTTTAAGTTTGTTTGTAGTTAAAGTAACGGATAACAATAACCAAAATCGACCTCTTATTACCCATTATTGTTGCTTTTTCTTTTTTCTTTATTCTCTAACTTGATGAGTTCGTTAATCATATGTCTCTTATTACAACTATAATTATAAAACATTAATTTGTTCGTCTTTAGATATAGTTCTCACGTTATTGAAAGAATGAACGTATTTAGCTATATACACATCTTTATCATTCTATCTTTTGCATTTAACTTTCAACTTTCAAGTCACTTGAACCACCAACCCTATTGTGTTTCATCTTTCTTTGAATCCAAAAATGTTAAAACGTCATCTAAATAAGAGTGTTATGGCTATAGTACATAATAGTAACCATAAAACTTGAGCAAAGATGACAAAGTTAAATCAACCTTTATGTTCTCTAACTTAGAGGCTCACTCTTTGAGATAGATGTATGATTGGTTAAAGAATTCTATTTGGTCATGTTAAGATTATATAACAGTTTATTTAAATGCAACTTGTTTAGTAATTTTTTGATCATTAACTATTGCCCCTAACTTTAGGCATAAAGTTGATGCTATAGTTTCCTTCAACATAACCTCAACTATATCATTAGAAAATTTTATACAGATTTGTGATAAAACTTTTAAATCGATCATAATTTTACCTCATTAGACCATGAAGGGGTCGTGCATCCGTTCAAATTAAAACTCATAAGTGAATTGCGATCTCGTTCACTCTTTTTGTTTTTGCCATTGAGGAAACATGATGTTTCGATCCTACAACAAAACACTCATTTACCAAAAACATTACTAATCATTTAATAAACAATATCAATAAATCAATATCAAATCTCAATACAAATTAAGAAATTAGGAGAAAAGGTTGACAATACCACCATCATCAAGTCTAGTAGAAAAATAATTACACAAAGGTAAAGAAAGAAGAAAACATTTCTCTTTTAACATATGCTATTTTCTTTTCAAATATTAGAAATTTTTTAGCAATAAGATTCCATAATATAACATGGAGGGGTCTTTCAAGAATGCTTCCAAACAAGAGATTACAAGTATATGAGGCTTATTATGTTTCAAAATTAGTTATTTATTTTATTATCCCAAAATAAAGATAATAAAAGCATAAATTTATATATATTATATGTAATCAATGTCATAAGTGACAAATACGCGGTCCTTGTATGTCACTATCCATGTTTTATTTCTTTCTTTTTTAAAAAGAAAATTTGACGTTAAAATCTAAGTAAAATACATTGTTATATATGTGAACGAACGAGTAGGTTAGGTTTACATGGTCTTTTTTTTTTCCTTTTATTAAACATCAAATCCTGTGAATTTAAAATATTAAATAAAAATCTCAATCAAAGTGTCTCCGGGTAAAGGGTGTTAGCCATAATGCTTGTAGATTCATTGCAAAACAACCAAAAAGTACTTGTTTTAGTGGTATAAAAGTTTGACAAATGTGATTCTTAATCTTAAGATTGTGAGTTTAGTTGTGTGTTTTGGACAAAAAGTATAAGATTAATAAGATATGTTTTTCAGTTGTTTAAAAAGACATATTTAACTGTGTTTACACATCAACAATACTAACTTTTGTTGGCCTCTACGTGCTTCGTTAAATGCAATCAAATACTTGTTTTTAAATTAACTTATCCAAATGATGGCATGTTTGCAATATAACATTCATTTTTAATTTCGAATATTACTTTGTAATAAAAGGTTATCTTATTTATTTTATTTTAGTAAGTTTCACGAAAAGTTAAGCTATGATTTAATTTAGGCTTTAGAATCTGAAAATGTATTCAAATTGTTATATTTTGTTATTGTATGTAATAAATTTTCAAATTTACATTTAATGTATTAAACATTTAAAAGTTACCAGTTAATATATCAAACCAACTATAGTAGTTGCATATTAATGTGGCATAGATTTTGTTGACATGGATACTTGGATAGTAACATGGCATACCAAGTTGAAAAATAACTCAAGATAAATTTAAAATTTATATTTTATAATAAAAAAATAACTGAATAAAAAATTGTTACCCCTTCATCCAGGTTTGGGGTTCTGACTTTTTAAACCCAAATCACAATACAAAGAAAATTTTGACCCAGATAATGATTTATACATTTTATTTTGAGGATATTGAATATCCTACTTTATAATTTTATCACTTGTAGTTGTTTATTATATCTACTTTTTTTATTTTCTAAGTGATTTGACATCATTAAACGAGGATAGTTTTTTTATTGCATTTAATGAAACACGTAGAGGCCAACAAAAGTTAATTTTTTATATATGGGTTTGGGGGGTTTTGGGGCTTCCTATCTGGTAACTTGTATTATCATCATTTTTTTGTTTGAAAGTTTCGATTTCAGTTTTTATTTGAAAGTTTCAATTTCAGTTCATGATTTCATGTCTCGATTATTCAAATGAATGTTCTTAAGGATGAACATGATGAATGTTATTTAGGGTTCTTGATTGTTACAATTTAGGGTTTTTAATATCATAGGGTGGTTTATCTTCATCTTCATAATGATTTTGGCTTTTTTGTTCATCTTCATCTCAAAGATTTTCTTGACAGGATAAGATTACAATTTTGGTTCATAGGTTTTGGAATTTATGTTCTTCATCTTCGATTTTTGGTCACACATATCTTTTTGTTTTTGTTTCAGATTAGGTTCCTTCATTTCTGCTTTAAGTTCCTTCATCTCTTATGAAACTCGCCAAATCTGAACATGAATTTCGATCTCACCGAGTTATCTACTTTTAGTTATTTGTGATTAAGATTTCGTCTGTAAGCTTCAATCGACTTCATCTCAGATTTGTGATGCCTTTCAGAAAAAATATTCACATTCGTCATGAAGATGTATTTTATTTTATTGTTTGCGTTTGTGATTATGTGTTTTAGGTTTATGAATCTGAAAACTTGATGATGTATGTAGAGTTTGTGTTTGAGTGTTTCAATTTTATACATGAAAATGATGCATGTTTTTTAGAAAATAAAAATAAATATGAATTTAACAAATGAGGTGGTAAAAATTATTGAGGTGGCAAAGGTTGTAATATTAAAAGTAAATAAAAAATAAAAAATTTCCGGTTACCTGTTGTGTAAGTAACCAGGTATACTAAATGGTAATTTTTGAAGGTTTGATACATTAAATAGTAACTTTCAAAGTTTGATACATACAACAGTAAAAAATGACAAGTTAAATACATATAAGAACCGAACCCTTTAATTTATGCAAGCTAAATTTTTTCCAACTATTTTCTATGCTCGATCTAATCCATAATATATACTCAATCTAAAATAATTCAAAAATCACATTATGATATTATTGATTACATCATCATAATGCATCATATATTAAATAAAGATCAAATAGCTAAAAAGGAGGTCACTCTTGCCATTTTTAATGCTACCCCTTACCCATGTTTTTTCTTTGTAGGTTGCTATCTTGGCATTTAGAGTTTTTGGGCCACTCCTTCTCGTCATAATTGCTCTGGGGTCAAAATAAATTTATGCCTTCAATATATAATATTTTTAACGACATTCTATGATTTTAACGATACGACAAGAAATAAGAAATAATTATAAATATAATATATAACATCTAATACAAATGTTTAAATAATAGAAAAAAGTTAAAACATTTTTATCCGAAATATGGTTTAATTATTAAATGAAAAATACATTTTTTTAGTATCACAATTATGAATATACATCTTAAATAAATATAATAAGATTTATACCGAAATACAAATGAAAGTGAAACATGTTACAAGTACATATTTATAAACACTTAATCATTATGTGTTGTTATGTAAAAAACATGTTTTTTTATAAATATCAAGGATATGTTATACATATATGTGTGTATGCCTAATTGAAACAACTTGATGTGCAATTTTGAAAAGGATGATATTCATAGACAATAGTGACAGTGAGTACTGTCAACTACCTATATATATAATATCATACTAGCAAACTAATTACCAAGACAATAACAGAAGAGGTAATGACCATTCTGTATTAATACATACACACTATTCTTGTAGTTTATCCTTGATGTGATGTGAAATGATTAAAATATGCATGGTTTTCATAAGGACGATGTAGGAAGGTGTTTCAAAAAGATGGTGGATGCATCATCCTTTTTGTCATGGTTATAAGCATCCTGCATTCCATGAGGACCATGACGATTCTGAAAATCAAAATAACATCAACAAAAACCAAACAATATACACTGATCGAAGAAAAAGGGAAGAGGATGGCACTTCATGTAAAAATCAACTAACAAAGCATCACTAGAATCAGAATCAGAATCAGAAGAAAGTATGATATTAATCATTCGCAATTAACTATAAAAATGAACCACCCAAAACATAAGTAAACACGACACTTGCCATTGACCATCGACAAAGGAGGGAAGAGACAACCTACAACTATGGACAAAAACTACATTGGCGGTCACTATGGTTTTTGTTATACATTTAGTTTTTTATAGTAACTGACATTACTTTTTCTGTTAAGAACCCATCATGTGTCTTATATAGTCATTTTACCTATTATCTTCATTACAAAAAAAAAAAATCCTCACGTCCTTGGTCATTTTGGCCACAAGAGTGTGACAGAAATTGAGAGAGAAAAAGAGAGGATCTTTGTTTGGTAAAGAAGATAATGGGTAAAATGACTAAAATACCTCATATGCAAGGCATAGTGACTGCAAATGTAATTTTTAAAATTAAAGAACAAAAAGTGAAGTTTTGTGCAAATCACGAGAACGAAATTTGTAATTTACTCTTTAATTAAAAAAAATTAGGAGCAAATCCCATATTTTAAGTTTGGTCCTTTCTTTAAAAAGTTTCATGGTTATGCCATCAAAGGGAATTTTGTTATGCTAATAGCCCTTTTTTTCTTGAATCACACAAACATCCTAAATCACAATTTAAATAGACCTTAATTGTAGTTGAAATAGAGTGTCTTACAGTGTTACACTAATGGTAGATCACAATACTCGTCATTTTTTAAAGACGTGTAATGCTAGGTTCGACATTAGCATTGAGAAGTTATTTATGGCAACAACATGGATGGATCGATTAGAGGAACAGGATCAAGGGATGTGGATGAGGAATCATTATGATAGATTCAGAATCATCATCATCACACCGGATATTACTTGTCAAATTCTTGTCGTTACTAGTTTGGGCATGCTGAAATTTTAGTAAATTATCAAACGTTAAGTTCCTGTTTGTTTCACAAAATTCGAAGAAATTGAATTTATTTAGTTCCATACAACTCACCTATGGAATTGACTTTTCATTATTTAAGTGAATATAAACATTCAAACAAATGGGATTTTATTCAGAAACAAGTTTACCAAACGTAATACAACAAATAACTTCATTTCAATTCCATTTCATTTCATTGAAGTCTACGATGTGTTGCATCCGCTTGCTATTCTAAATAACTTTTGGTAATCGTTTGTCTTAAGTATATGTGAACTAACACTTATTATGATGTGTTGAAGAGTTTGTGTACCACAAAAATCGACTATATGTATACATTTGGATTTTGATTGTTAATCGGATTAGGGCTTAGGTACGTGTATTCATAGAATCAAAATCATTATATGGGTTTATATATGAATATGATAACCATTCATAAACACTATAATAAATTGACAGTTTTACCTTTATGTGCAAGACATATAAGGTTCGTATTAAATATATCAGACCAAAGGATAAATAAATGACTATTAGTGCAACAAGGTTTACATTAAGGGATTAATAATCAAACCTATTTTTTAAAAAGGCAAAACTAGTAAAAAGGGTATACCTAAAGGAGCAAATATATGTATTTGCTCTAGAATTACAGAAAATATATATAAAAGTTAATATTAAAATACTCATAAACAAGGAAAATGATCCTAAATCTTGTTATATATTATTTTAGACAACGTTAAACAACCAAAAAGTATACAAGTAAACAAAAGGAATTGAAGTACGTACGTATGATGATAAGAATATAAGATATTCATAAAATCTGATGTAAATATATATATTTCGGTTTCCATGTTTCATTAATTAATTAAAATAAATCGTTATATAAACAATATATGATGACGTTAGATCTTATCTTATGATTCAAGGATAATTTAAAGTCTATCCCATTTGAGATTATAATTTTCATACACCTATTATTTGATATAAGAGTCGACATCAAATAAGCACAACGATAGTAGAAAAAAATTTAGTACAAACTTCATTATAATTTATTTAATTTTATTTAATTTTTTGATTGTATATGTTGAATTTTAAGGAGTACTTGCTTAACTTTTAGACACTACAAAAAATTTAATTCCTTCTTGCTTTATAAAAAACGTATAAAAATATAAGAGTTATCATATTTATAAGTGTGGAAAATAGTTTAAATATAGATTTTGTTACGAATAACAAGGTTACATTAAGAAATGTGTAGAATTGAATTTAAAATTTCATGTTTTACATATTTAGACTTAGTGATGAAATAGAATATTAGAAATGGGAATGTAACACTAGTTTTACTAATGTGGAGGGAGAGTTGACATTTGATTTGGATTTTCTAATTTAAAAAGAATTTAAATAAATTTTTTAAATAAATTATTACATTTTCTGCTAGATCTTGAACAAGCATGTTTTGAATGTCCGTGATCAGGGTTGTTCATTGAATTGATTTTTGAGTTTCTTAAGTTGTTCGTCAAGTTGTTCAGGTTTGATAATTTTTATCATGATTTGAATTCGTATTACTACTGTGATACCAATTTGAATTCAAATGGTCAAATTGGTTCTCTAACTAAACCATATTTGTAGCGCCCCAAAGTTAGTAAGTTCCTAAATGTGTGTTTAGCAAGTTGTCCTTTATGTGTTTATGTGATTTAAAACTAGAAGGGCTAAAATTGTCAAGAGTGTAAAGTAATTAAGTCAAGGGGTTGTTTTGCCATTGTTTGAAAGATAGATTTATATGAGTCTTGTTTGACTTATTTGAAGTCAAAACCCACAAGAACCAAATCAACACACAGGATACACACACACATACGTGAGTTCTAGCCACCCAAGTTCTGTCTATTTTGAGCAGCGGTCACGAAGGTTTAGTAGCTGTATTTTGATCCTAGATAGTCACCAAGATTCAGGTATGTGTGGTTTAATTGATTTTGAAGTTCTTGAGGTCAAAGGAATGATTCTTGGATGAGTCATTGAGTTTTGATGTTATAAGTTAAAATATATGTAGAAAGGTTGCTAGTAGTGTTAAAGAACTGGTTTGAAAGATTGAATCTGAGTTTGGTCAGATTTAAAGTGCTAAAAATCGATTTATTGCTGCTGTCGTCGAACAGAGCAGAAAGATCTGCAGTGCCGACTGTCCTTGCGATCGCAAGGGTTATCCCTTGCGATCGCAAGCAGTGGTTTTGTGTTTTGGGATGTTTAGTCTCTTGCGGCCGTAAGTATGATTACTTGCGACCGTAAGGTAGTGTTTTAGAGTTTTGGTTGAGTAGACCCTTGCGATCGCATAGGATTACCCTTGCGATCGTAAGGAGGTAGTTGGGACCCTTGCGGTCGCATGGCTTAATGCTTGCGGTCGCAAGCAGTCTTCCAGAGTTCAGTTTAGTTATTTGATCTATATCTTTTGTAAGTTGAGTACATAGGTTACAGAAGTATTGTTTATTGCTTGTAGGCAATAAGAGTTGATGTTTCAGCGATAGAGAATAACTGTTTAATTGCGGCTAAGGTGAGTGTACTTACCTTTAATCAGATTAGCATATGTATATGCATTAAGTAGCTAGTATATCAATTTTATGCTTGATATATGATTTGATTATGTGAGATTCAGTAGCACTATGTTGCAGTGTTTAGTATGATCAGCATACATATATATGCACAAGGTGATCGGTATGTTATCCGTGTTGTGATATGTTTATGTAATGAGTTAAGACTATTGTTTAAAGGTACAATAGTACCCAGATATAGTATTCAGTACAGAGATAGGGGTATATTGAGATTCTTATACCCAAACAGAGTGTCAGGGATTTGATTACACACGAGGTGTGATCATACCCTGGACCAGATAATAGTTTGAATAGTTTTACAGGTGTTCAGCTTGGATGTGAGACATCCCCAGAAGAGTTACTCATGTTTTAAGTGTTTATCTGTTCAGTTTGTATGCTCACTAAGCGAAAGCTTACGTTTTAGTATGTTGTGCATGCAGGTAACCAGTTTCAAGCAAGGGTAAGGCCCCGGTGCTTTGCAGAGTTGGATAGCTCCAAGCTTTTTAACAGAGTACTTTTAACACTACTTTTTATGAGACTGTTAGCACTAAAGTGTTGAAAACTTGTTTTCCGCAAACCCTGTTCTTTTAGAAAAGCGGTGTTACAATATTTCTCTAACTGATTAGGTTTGTTTCAATCCTTGAAGTTTAAATCAAAAAACTTTGTGAAGAATTTAACATTTCAAATATTTAATAGGAGTTTGAACTTTAAAGGATGAGTTGGGAGAATATTTATAGATTTTTGTTAGTATTAAAATAACATATTAATATTTCTTAATTAGATAGGAGAAATAAGATATAGAAATAAAGTATTAATACACAAATATATGTGTATTTGTGTAGTATTTGTGTGTGTTTTCGAGTTTTAAGCCAGTTGATCAACACTTTGATAGATTCGAAAATCAATGTAAACTTTCAAATTTAGTCCAAAAGATTTGAAAACCAAACAAACTAATTTAAATCTAATCGTCAAATTCGGGTGGATCAGATTTCGGTTTTTAAAAATCTCATCCAGATATTGAACACTCATATCCTCGCTTCTTGCAAATCTAGAACAAAAATTATTGAAACAAATCCATCATGTTAAATATCATCATATCTTGCAAAGTCAATTTAAAATATTTTTTTTGATTCAAGAAAAAGCAGAATCTTCTTCGTTTTATGGTAATTATTAGTCTTGTATAGGGATTCGACTTGTTGGATATCTCTGATTGGATGTTGAACTACTCGATCTACTAATATAAAAGTGTATTGGTTTTCCGGGGTCATTATATGTTTTTTTTATTGTATTTCTAATTTTAAGGTAATATCTCGATTTTGAACGGATAGTTTGGATCTTGATTTTAAACAGATTTAGAATTTATTGGTCTTTAAGGAAATATCAAACACCATCAGAGAGAGAACTTACTTTTTCATCATCTTTTGTTTTGATTCCTTTCTAAATTGTCCTTTAACTTAGGAAAAACTGCCGATTTGGTCCTTTAAGTTAAAAGTTGTGTGGTTGGTCCTTTGTGAACCATTTTGTAGCTAGAGGTGTAATCGAGTCGAGTCGAGCTGGCAAACTGCCAAGCTCGAGCTCGAGTCGGTTTCAAAACTCGAAGCTCGAGACTCGACTTGAGCTCGAGATCGAGATAGTACTCGACACTTTTGAGCTCAGCTCGACTCGACTAGAATTTAAATGAATAAACTAGTGCATCAAAAATTTACAAATGTATAATAAATTCATAACTTGTTCTAAACTATCAACAATTAACACATATATTTTTACTGTAAGATATGACCAATAACTAGGCATTATGACTATAGTACCCATGATTTTACATATAATGTTTCAGCCCTCGATTTCACGAAGAACACGGAAGAATACACTTGGAATTGTATTCTTACAAGTCCAGATCTTGAGTTTGCAAGTCATTTGGGATGCAGTTTGACTCGAAAATGTGATGATATGATGAATAGATTGCTACACTTGATGAAGAACAATGAATAATGTTCGATTCTTAGTTAAGAGTTCTATGATTCCAAGGCTTGTAGAGGATGAGTAGAAAGTGACGGCTGGAAAAGGAGAAGGGAAATGGGCAAATGGTAGGGTTTTTATTTTGTACTTATATACTTTGTACACTTGTGCAATTTTTGTAGGAATAAAAGGGTAAAAACGTAATTAAGTACAAGCTCGAATAGGCTCGCGAGCCTAACGAGCTGAGTATTATGGAACTCGGCTCGAAAGCCTACCGGAGTAGCTTGAGCTTGACTCGCTTCAAATAGAGTCGAATTCAAATATTTTTCGAGTCGATCTCGAGTAGCTCATGAGCTGTCTCGGCTCGATTACACCTTATTTGTAGCCAAGTCAGTCCTTTCCAACGGTGGACATTAGTCAAGTCTGTTAAGTTAGGGGTAGTTTGGACTTTTTACAATCATTTCTAACTTTTTATTAATTTAAATAATATTTAATTTTTTTTAAGAAAAATATATCCTTCCTCCCTCACTCTTTCCCCCTCTCTCTATACACACTCTCTCCCTCTCGATATGTCTTCTCTTCTCACTGCAAATAACCATCGTCCCACCACCAACCAAACGCCACCACCCCACAACCACTGTTTCTCCTACATCTGCAACCGCCATCGCTGCCGCCACTACTTCTCCTCGTCTACAACATCTAAAAATCAATTTGTGGATTGCACCACGAAGTTGTGTGAAGAGAAACTCATAATGGATTTCCACAGCAAGATACCGAGAGAGTTTAGTTAATGAGAATCGATTTTGCATCCAAGGTCAGAGAACCAATATCTGTTTTACTTTCGCAGATATTAGAGGATAATAGGTTTATGTAGGGTTCATGAATAAAAATCAATTGTGTTTTGTTTGTTCTAAAGCTCTAATCTCACATAGCTAAGTAATTTATTCTTTCTCATGTAGTCATGTCCAATTCTTAATGCAAGATATTGGGCTGCAACAAGAAACAGAAGATTTCACAAGAAAACTAAAAAAGTACAGAAAAACTTTGATTATAAATTTATAAAATCTTGATTGTATGTTTAAGTGTTTTTGTATCATATTCACCTTAACAAATGGCCAATTCCCTTGAATAAAAATAAGGGTTTAGTTTCAAAAAGTGTATCGA
Organism: Pulicaria dysenterica; assembly: GCA_947179395.2. Classification (NCBI taxonomy): domain Eukaryota; kingdom Viridiplantae; phylum Streptophyta; class Magnoliopsida; order Asterales; family Asteraceae; genus Pulicaria; species Pulicaria dysenterica. The sequence continues at coordinate 99,534,646 of OX359289.1, forward strand.
ACTTGTCACTTTTTACTATTGTGTATATCCAATTTTCAAAACTACCATTTGATGTATCAAAGTTATTAAAACTACCGTTTGGTATATGGTTACTTGCTATAGCAAGTTAATGTTTATGTGGCAAAAGTCATGAGTGATGTGGCAAAGGTCATGGATGATGTGGCTTTTATGTATTAACATTAAATAATAATAATAATAATAATAATAATAATAATAATAATAATAATAATAATAATAATAATAATAAAAACAAAAACTTATGAAACCAGATGCTTCATCTTCAGAAGCTTCATCGATCAGATGCTACCCAGGTCTTCACCATCGATCTTTATGAACCTAGATGCTTCTCTATGATGGCTTCGAGTTAGGGTTTCACACAACAGATTGAACCTGCATTTGGGTTCAACAGAACATATCGAAGGTACGACTGACTAACAGATCTCGCAAAATCGAGTTAGGGTTTCATCCCCACTGCTTCATATAACAAATTGAAGCAGCATCTGCTTCCATCGAAGCTACCTTCATCTTCATCTACTTCATACACAATTTCTGCTTCCATCGCTACTGCTTCATATACGATTTCTTAGGGTTTCGAGATTGAAGACGGTTGCTTGAAGACGATCATTCTCAGGTGATGAACATCGATTTGGGGAACTACACGAGACTTCTCATGCGACAAAATCCAAGTAAGTTTCCAGATCTGAGTTCGATTTGGGGCTTCATTGACTGTCGGAGTTCTTAGTTTCCGGTTATGATTTTAGGGTTTCTTTGATTCTGTTTTTCACCTTAGTATATTTTAGGGTTTCTTCGATTATGTTCTTCACCTTAGTTTGATTTTAGGGTTTATTCGATTCATGCAGAAAATGTTTGATTTTGAATGTTTAAATGTTCTCCTGATGTGATTAAGGTTGTGTATTTCAGTTTTGATTCACATCTAAGTTCAAATGTTTTGATTTTTGGTTCTTGTTCATGAGATTCTGAATCTATTCTTGAAGATGGTTATGAATCTTCTTCCATATGAAGATGGTTATGAATCTTCTTCTTCATGCGATTCATGCTTCCAGTTGTTCTATAAATTATGGATTTTACCTTTTAAAATTAAAACTGATGTGTCAACAAGTAATGATATGGAAAATGATGTGGTATTAAAAATAAATAGAAAAGGCAAAAATAACTTGCTACCTGATCAGTAGGTTTTAGGATACATCAAATGGTAGTTTTTAAAAGTTGGATACACTAAATGGGAGTTTTGAAAATTGGGTATACACAATAGCAAAAAGTGACAAGTTTGATACATTTTTTGAAACTAAACCCTAAAAATAATCATGCCCCTCTTTACACTATTGGTTTTTGATATGCATAACTAGTTGATTTAACAATTTATCCCACCTTGACATAAGATGTTAAAAAGTGGTGAATTTATTATATAAACTTAAGAACTTATCTTACATATATAGTCATATGGATTTTAGTATAGAATATTTAGCACCTTATATAAGTTTTAAGATGTGATATTATTTTTATAAAAGAGCCATATTTTGATTAGTGAATGTTGATAGTGTACAAAATGTGAAACCTTTCTAAGAAGCATTCAAAATTTGGTGATGAACTCTTTTTTCTTATAATGAATATTACAACCTTAATGTATTTAGACAAAGATATCAGAATTTGAAACAAATTTGATGTATTTAGGTAAAGATATTGGTGTTTGAAACAACCTTAATGTATTTAGGCAAAGATATTACATTTGAAACAATCTTAAGGCGTTGTAAAGTTTACACGTAGGGATATTTTAGCCTACTTCGCCTAAGGCATCAAATACTATTGGACCGGCATGAAAATGAATAATGAACGATGAAGAACAAATTATATATATGACAAATAGTAGGAAGTATGAACAGTACATTTTTTGTCTTTTTCTGCAGGACTTTTAAATATCCTTTATATTATATAAAGCTGGTTGGTTTAATGATTTGCAGTTTGGGCGGAGTGGCTAGCACTTACATCTTTAAACCTTTAGATACTAGGTTCGAATCCAACCTTTATTTCTTTTTTCCCCAACCTTTCCCTTTCCGTATAGAGTTTTTATATTGCTGTTTTTTTCCTTGCTTATTTCTTTATAGTAACTGGTTGAAATAATAAAAAATGCAAGCTATTTCCTTCAAACCTTTATCTGTTTTTTTAACAACGAGAATACTTCCATTACATAAACGTTCATAACAACTTCCATGATTGTCCACAGGTACATTCTTAATCGTTATACCACACGTAACAACGACATTACTATTATCAAATGAACCAATTTAGCACATTAACAAACTCACTGCTTGTCCTTCCTTCCTTTGCTGATCCTGCGCCATTACTACCTGCTTGTAAACATGATCAATATCGCACATTATCACTTTATTTTATCACCCAAATTGACCACAGAAAATAGAGACCACGACATGCTATTAGCCATGGATCATCAGTTCCAGCCCATGCACATTACACATGCTATTATTGACCTCATTTAGTCCAAGATCAAACCCCAATCATGCATACGCTTTGTTGCTGGATGCCATGCATAACTTCCTTCATTATAATTGCTTTACCCAAATAAACGAATAAAGCCTGCTGCTCTAGAACACAACATTCTGCACATATGATGAGATCGATCTTCACCTCATGCACCCTCCTCTGTACGGCATCACACTCCCCAAATCTCTATAACCCACATACATGTACATCCTGCTTCCCCCGAAACCCAAATACCCTCCAGCGATGCCTATTTAGAATACACACTCATAATGGGGGTGAATAAGCACCAACTGGACAAAAGAATTTGTGGCTCAAAGGTTTACCTAACAGAAACGAAGGGGATTACATTACCTTTCTATCTCTCTATACACAAAACTGTTCAGTTATACAAACACCATGACAACTATGTTAAGAAAGATGCATGGGGCTCGAAGGGTATAAACAAATAGGTAAACTCTATACAAACCCAACCTATCCTCTAATCTTCCTTCACTGAATGAACCCTAACACACCCCTTATACCACCGTCCTATATGTCCACCCCTTCTATTACTCCAAGACTCTACCAAGTGCATCGGAACCTCACCCTCCCAACCCACCCAATATTGAACAGCATGGTATACAATACCCAGGGACGACCAGACTCGAAGAAGACACACTAATTATTGACATTATAATTACCCTTAATACCCTCAGGCCTTTTTCCACAGAAACCAAAACTGAGATCAGGAGGCATACCCCAAAATTACGTACACTTTATCATGCACACTTTATCACACCTACACCACCCCAGAAAACATAACATACTGGAATGCCCACCCACACACACCCAAAACCAAGACCATAGAGGGACAGACATAGATGTGACACTATTGCCCGACCCAAAAACAACACACTTCTATGAGCATTACTCATGATTATCTGTATATAGCACCACTCTTAGACCTTACTCAACGACCCCCAAAGGTACGATCCATCATAGTACCTCAATTTTACTTATCCACCCATCAACACTGACTAGACATCTCAGAAGCCAACACAAGTATTTCCATTTGCTATTCAGCTTCCACGCAATACCTGTACTCCATTGCCGTAACACTTACGTTGTTGCGTACCAAAGTTTGATAATTGTGAAGCCACCAGCACCTGCATAAGAACACCATATTACCATGTGCTCACTGCACATCAGTAGCTCAATAGTACAATCATGAGGTTCTGTATAATTTAATATTCTGATGAAAGCACACATCACGACACTACGCACCCTCACAAGTACTCTTACCACTAAACACTCTATACATTATTCGCACAGATCATTTGGCACCTAAACCAACTCATGCTACTTCTTTCATGCTTAACACACATACACATACTTCGGTATTTAGATCAGAGACTACATCTAGAACCATTACAGCATCCGTATAGACATACCACTTGATTCCATAATTATACATAAACCGGTTATACACACAACATGCCATCTCAGTCCAATTAAATTCTAACCCTCAGACCACTCACTACCCACTCTATCACACATGCACCCTCATCAACAACTCACTCGATAGACCCGGGACACTAGCACATCATACACTACCTATATACACTACTTACCACTTAAACGCAACCAATCCAGGATCCTACTCTATGACTACCTCTCTTTGCCATGACATCAACTTCCACATTTAATTCCCTAGGAATATCCATTACCATGAACTACTTGCATAACCTATTCAACACCTTGATTCTTCCTAACACCTCACCCATTCCATCTATCGGCTATAACTCACCATTCACTAACCTCACTGCTACATTTGAATCCTAATAAACCTTGACCCTACTATCACACAACACCTTATTATTCCTCAGTACCAATAGCCCAAAGTACATAGCCTCTAACTCTGCCAACAAGGGAGAACATTTTCCAATGGCGTTGGAGAAGGCGCCTATAATATTACCACTAACTTCTTCCTTAAAGATACCACCAATCCCAGCCTTAGAACTATCGCCCCTAACTACACCATCCACAAATAATATGATAACATCCTGACTTGCCATAAGGGAATTGTCCATTAATAGATCCGACACGGACTCGCCTTTTAACACTGCAACTGGTTTAACACTCATTTCCAAAGTTGATCTAACTAAATTTGGCCATTTTGCGTGACACCATTAACCTAATCTCAACCTACCATACCAACCAATTTTTCCTGATCCAATTGTTTATTATTAAATATGGCATCATTCCTGTCTATCCATATTGACCACACTATCCCGTACATTACCACCACCCATATTTTCCTAATCCACTTAGGACTACATAGTTGAGGCCATATTTGTAGTAAATCTCTAATATTCCTTGGAACCACCCAACTTTGTAGTAACAATATGAAATTAATTTGTTTATATAAGTCGAATTAGTCTTTTACTAAATGTCACATATATGTATCAAACCTCCGCCGCAACACGTAGGATACAATTACCTCCTTTGAAATATAGATGAAGATGATAAGTAGGACCTGAATGACTTTTTAAACAAGTTTTTATGTTGACTTTCAGATACATGTTAAATTTCACCGACTTGAAACTCGAATTCATAAAATCTGTATATAATTTTATGTATTAATATTATATAGAAACTCGAATTCATAAGTGAAATATGTTAACTTTTTTTATTTCATATTTTAATTTTAATACATGTCTTTATCTTATAAATAAAAGGATAGTTATAAATACAAAGTAAGAGGATATAAAATACTTCTTTTGTATAATACTAACATTGTACTCGCACAATGTTGCGGCGACAAATAATTTTTATTTTATAATATGCCGCTTTCAAGAATGTAATGATATGTTATTCGCGCGATTCAATATTACGCAAAATCTTATACAACAACATGTCCGTTTTTTTTTTGTTTTTTTATTTTGCATCTAACTATTTTATTAATTGTAAAAATATATTCTAAAAAGACATTAAAGAGGAGAGAAAATGTTAAATAACTTATATAGTGATATAGATAAGAATAATTTTATTTTTCTATAGTTACAAATTAGATCTTCAAATTATTCAGTTGTATTGTGTTGACTTTTATTTCTCGCAATGTAGTTAATTTGCATAGTTTTTAAAAAATTTAGTTGAACCTAATTCGATTCAAGTTTGAAGCTTCAGATTAGAGACGAATGATTTGAATTTCGAACTAGAAAACGGTTTCAAATTTAGCCAAAAATATATCAACCATTTAAAAAAAACTTACTAAATCGAAAATAAAAGCTTACTTGATAACAACCCTTCTTAATGTCAACGAGAAGAAAACAATTTAAAATAGTAACTTAAACTATACGGATATCTTATATATTAAAAGATAAAGATAAAGATTGTGATATTATCTTTCTTAATTAAAAGTAATTTTACCGATTAAAACTATTTAATTAATTAAAATTTGATTTTTCGTTATTTTCTATTTGGTTAGAAAATTTTATGAGAAAAATTTATAATTTTGATAGTTATTAATGATGCTATTCCATTTTGTAAAATAGAATCACGTTCTAATATTTATGATTTGTTTATATGCTTAATTTGCGTAGGGTATAAGTTGTTATACATTAGCTTGGGGCTATTGTACTATAAGCTATTGCGGTTCTTATTTGAGATGAAAAAGATAAGCCTACAAATAAAAAAGTTGTCCACGAAAAACTTTTATAAAAAAATTAATGATGCTCTTATAGTAAATGTAGTTTTCTCATAAGTATTATTTTTTTTTACAAAAAAGTTTTATCTCAAAGTCTAATTTATTAAACTTAATTTTTTTTTTACTTTTAGGATATTATTTATCAAAATTAAGGACTTTTCATCTATGGTAAATGTAGTTTTCTCATAAGGGTTATTTTTCAATAGATGTGTATTTTAAAGTTTGTTTATGTAATGATACAGAGATAGATGAAAAAATCTTCCACCTTATATATACAAACAACAAAATCAAATCAATCTTGCGGATAATTTAGCCAGGGTTCTTGGTTGCTAAATAAATATTAGATGTGTTTAGGTACTGTTCATCTACAGTGTAAATGTTTTTTTTTTTTTTACTTTTAGGATATTATTTATCAAAATTAAGGACTTTTCATCTATGGTAAATGTAGTTTTCTCATAGGGATTATTTTTTTTACAAAATTTTTTTATCTCACAGTCTAATTTATTAAACTTAATTTTTTTTTACTTTTAGGATATTATTTATCAAAATTAAGGACTTTTCATCTATGGTAAATGTAGTTTTCTCATAAGGGTTATTTTTCAATAGATGTGTATTTTAAAGTTTGTTTATGTAATGATACAGAGATAGTGAAAAAATCTTCCACCTTATATATACAAACAACAAAATCAAATCAATCTCGCGGATAATTTAGCCAGGGTTCTTGGTTGCTAAATAAATATTAGATGTGTTTTTGTTCAAATGTATTTTACATATTCCTATAATTTGACATGATATTTTATTAACAAATGTGTCTCAATTATGTTACTATCAATATAATTTTCATGTATACTTCTCGAACTTGCCATAAATGTTATCAATGGTAGACAATTCATACTTCTAAAATTTGTTAATTTATCATCCATGTTGAATCTTGCGGGTTGTTGGGTAACCCACACTTTTTGCGTGAATGATGATTGTTTATATAAGGACGGAAACAAAGTCTACCTCAAAGTCTAATATAGTTAAAGTTAACATCAAAAAATATTTTACAATAACTAAATAAAGATTTTGTCAACTTTTGTATAAAATGAAATTAACTAGGGTAATAATGTAACTTTGACATAAAAGGAAACTTTCTTGAGAGGGTTTGTAGTAAAAGGGAAATTTTTAATAAGTTTGTAATATAAATATTAAATATAAGAAAGTTTTATGATTAAAATGAAATTCATAATGTAACTGTGTTATAAGAATTTTAAGTTATTGTAAACATATATGTAAACTCTAAGTCTTTATATTCATTGGCGAATCTAGAATAGGAAACCACGTGGTATTCTATATTATACATATTCAGTTTATAAAAAAATGTGCTGCGGCGGGTACAAAAACCTTGTTTTATATATTTTAAAATTTTACATTAACCATTACCGTAATTATTAACAAGGTATTAAACTATTAAATATAAAAGAGCTTATAAAGACAATTAGATAATAATTATTCCCTACTTAATTAACTAGCATTTTACTCTGGTAAGGTTGGCCTACTAAAATTTTAAAGCTTGTAGCCCAAATTTAGAAAGCCCAAAATCATACCTAGAGGCTAGAATTAAAAATAATGAAAAATATATATAAAATAAAATAAAATATAATTTTAATACCATTACGACAGACGGGTTCGGTACTTCAGTAACGCATGCGTAATAAAGCTATAGGTATATGAATACATTAGATTTACACTTGTATTGTACTATTGTTTTCGTAGTCTCGTAGATGTATTAATTAAAAAAATTATCCATACAAAGAAAATGAAATAAGTCTAGTAAATTTATATTACGTAAAATTTAAAATATTCTTTTTAAATTAAAGGGTTTTTGATCCACTGTTACTAATATGGGAAGGTAATAAAGGATTTGGATTTTACACTTAATCAAATTCTTTAAACTTTACAATGTAAAAAATAGGTAGTGGTAGAGGTTATGAACGTCAGTAAAGTTTTTTTTGTTGTCACTGGATTCTTTTTTTAGGTCACCGAATTGGGTTTAATGATCTGTATATATATGGTGGGTGGTTGGAGATAAGTGGGGTTATAGTTTATGAATGTCACCGGAGTTTGGTTTATGGTCGTAAGAGTTTGAAGGTTATTAGAAACTACAAATATCACGAGATAGATTACCGACTGGTGACTTGGTACTGTAAGTGATCTTGTATACAATTAGTGATGGAAAAAATCCGATCCCCACGGAAATTTCAAACACGAAAATTTTGAGATGGGTAAATGGTTATAAGACCAGTATGTGAATTATTGTAAAAAAATTTATTTGTTTGGGACAGTTATGATTTTAATCAATATCCAATTCCATACTCGTTTCCATTTACCCTACCTGATCAAACCATTTTTATATTATATTATAGAGTTCCATTACTAACATATTAATGTTTAATCTTGTAATTCAATACTATTGAAATTGTGTACGATGTTACTAATGAAATAAATATTTATATAAAACATTATTATATTTAAATTTTTTTATCTTATATATCTTTTATTTCTAATTTTAATAGTATATTTTGTTTGTTTGTTTATTTTTACAAAACTAAAACATTCACTTAAAAACATTTAAACATATTAATGTTTGAACAATCGTTATCTGGGAATTTTAATTAAGATCGTTCAATGGGATATTTGATACCCGTAAACCTGATGTACTGATGATTATTTAGTAAATGGATATCCCACAGGATAAAACCAGATAATGAACATATATAGTTTTATAATCGGGTATGAAACTAGGATAACCCGTATGGCCGTACCCATCCCATTGTCAATTTAATACAATGTAATGTCGAACAATTACGTTGTATTATTTGCAAAAAAACATTATATACAATAACAAATAAAAAAAGTTTTTTGTTTTTAGTATATTTTACTCTTCTTGCATACCAATATAATTCATGTAAGAAATACAAAATGTATATGTTAAAACGAGGAAAACTTCAAATTTCATGAATTTGAATGACCAACAATCAAAATACACGAATTTTTTAATAGTTAGATTGACAATAATGTGCTGTATAGGTTTACTTAGTTAATCGGTACCTAATTCACTTCACTACTTTACATGCATGTCTCACCTTTGCTACTTTACTAGTGCTTTTACTCTCAGGAATCTCTCATACACACACATATTGAGGCACTATTATTTAAACTTATTTTTTATATATTATATGTGTTACATTAATTAATTAAAGTTTTTAATACATCTCATAAATTGCCGATCAAATTACACTAACAAAGAATGTCTAAATAGTCTCATTCCACTCATTTTTAAATATGCTTTAGCAATATTGAACAAATTATAAACAAAATTTTGTAGGTGTCATTTTTTTCCTCTCTCATATATACTAGACATGTTAAAGAATCATATTTTTTTTATTCAGATTAATTTAAATTTAAAAAGGGTGTTAAAGAATCACATTTTGTTAATTCACAAGTGACAATCACTTGTGTCTATAAAGTAAAACTTTAGTATCTTATGAATGATTACATGACTTTATGTGCTCAAAGCAAAGCAAATATTTTGGATTGAGCATGATGGAGCTGGGATTAGTGAGACATATCACATATAGTGATACTAGTTTATTGACCCGTGTACGTACGGGTATTTCGGAAGTGTATTTGAGATATTAAAATTTTTAAATAAAAATAACGCAGTAAATGAAATATCACATTTGTGATGAGAATATACTAATTTAAAAAAAGTGTCATATTACATTACAATAAAATTTATAACAAAACGTAGATAAAAATGAGACGGTCGTAAATATATAATTTTTTTTTCTCTAAACAAAATATATCACAAGTTACTAAACATAATTTATAAACAACTTATAATTAGTTACATTAGTATGCAATTTTTATAAACCCCCCTCACATTTTCTTAAAACCCCATGTTTTATAAAACCCCCTCACAATTTTCATCCAACCCCTTCCCAATAGATTTAAAACTGAATTCAAATTACTCATATCCGATTTTTAATCTTTCCAAAATTGTTTTGAGAATTAAATAATTTTGAAATTGAAGGTTGTGATTGATTGATTAAAACTCAATTTATTGTTATTTTTGGAAAATTTGCATGCCTTATATATAGATATAGATAGATAGATACCTTACACTCGAAATCATAGACAAATTCATTAAAACAGCCTTTTTGTCCATGTTTTATGGATAGATGTAGGGTTCTTGTAGCCATTAAGTAGGCAAACTTACGGATATTTAACATCAATTATTTGTTTAACAATCATAGAACGATTTTGAAAAAGATCATGTAAATCAACTTTGAATAATTAATTCATTCTAAAAGATAAGACGTATGTGTGTGTAAGGAATTCATGGGTGGGCAATGACATTGAAGGAAGATGAATTGGACGGCTCAGATTGGTTCTCGCGGTTCTCGCACTAACAACGGTTCTCAAATGAACTTCTTCCTCTCTCTCTCTCTCTCTCTATATATATATATATATATATATATATATATATATATATATATATATATATATATATATATATATATATATATAGTACCCGCGTAATGTGAAGACTGCAAAATTTCTTACTCGATAACGTTTGAATCCTTATCCTCATTACCCGAGAAAGTAGTCATTTGATCAAATCATACTATACATATCAAAAGAAAGGATACCCAATATATCTCATATAATTTACTAATTAATAGATAATCGCACTATTCTAACACATAACAATTCATATATATATATATATATCACTCATTACACCTCAACACCACCCAGAGAACACATAGTAATGGTTGAACCTCAGTTTGAGACTAAATACTCTTTAAAGTATCAAATTCCCTCAAACCAAGGCTCTGATACCAACTTGTATCACCGTCAAATTCAGGAGCTTTTTATTCTTCTAAACTAAAATCGAGTTTTGAAAGTGCGTGGTTACGGCTATAAATACAACGTTCCCATAACCTGTATCTATCAAAAATTTCTACAGCCAACACAGCTAGCGGAAACATTTTGTATCTAATTACCAATTAAATAAGTTGCAACAAAAGAAACGGCTGGTGTTACCAAATATCGGCCAACTAAAACACAAATAACATAACCGAAACATAAGCAAATGTGTTCACAATAGCAGGTAATGTAAACCGTATCCAAGCATATCACCTGTCCTCACAAACACCAAGTAATTACAAGCATGTAGGAAGGGTACATAGAAGGAGTTAGCTATAAATAGCTAGTGAGCAACATTTAATCATAAGTATTATAACAAGAATATCATATTATGAATATTATATCAGGTATTATCAAACTAGTCTATCCTAACACATTGTGAAGCACCGGTTAGTCACCAGGAACCACGTCTTGTGAGGTAGCGAACCTGACTCAATGGTCCTGACTGGGGAAACCGAATACTTCCACCACGCCGGTGGAGAAGTGGATAGCGGTCCACCATTGCGTTAACGGTAACATTACCCAATTGGGATCAGTGGGAACTGAGAGCCCATGATCACGTTGAGGTACGGAGGTATTGCAAGAAACAAGTTTCACGATTGCCGAATCACCGTACATCATAGCCGACGGCATAAGGCCCCAACTAGATCCAGACAAGCTGGCCCCAAACATCCAACAAAGTGTCGACCCTAACACATTTGGCCTACTCAAGCCGTCACATAACAAAGTTGGCCTACTCAAGCCATAACATAACAAAGTTTGCTTACTCAAGCCCTAACATAACAAAGTTGGCCTACTCAAGCCCTATTATAACAAAGTTGTCCAACTCAAGCCATAAAAGTCATATAACACAATTGGCCTACTCAAGCCTTTAACACATGTGCATATCAAATTATATCACACACAATCCAACAATACATAATGAATAACTCACCCTTAGCTTTAATGTTCATTAAATCGTATAACATTCTTATTGTGATGCTAATGTTAACCGGTACTCACCCGTAGAATTAAAGAAGACAAATATAGTGTCCGGGATTCTCTTGATCCTCGAAAGTACCTAACATACCATTATTTATATTTAACAACCAAGTAACAACATACAACAATCAAGCTATTTCACAAGCGGGTCAAAATGCACCCGACATGTCTAATACATGTAATGATCATAAAATACCTCTATAACCTCTTATAATCTTTTTATATATGATTTGCAACATGTACAAACAAACTACACGTGTATATAGTTAATCCAAATCAATATCATGCTTTAAAGTGTGCAATTAACACAATGATCTACACATATAGCATCCAGCATCATAGTCAACTCTTTTATAACATATTATTATAACTCAATCTTTAAGAATGTAAGTTTTCTTCCAAAAAAAAAATGTTGAAAACATAAAATTATGTACAAAGCTCATTATTGACCAAACGGGTCAAAAATCCACAACTTTGACTCTAACAGATCTACCCAAAACGGTAATATTTGAAAAAACTTTCTGAAGACAGCTTGTTCCCCTTATGATGAGGAGTTGATCTGCAAAGTTTGAGATCATAACTTAAAAAGACGGATGATCTGTTTTTAAGAGAACTTAATTAAAAATACCATGTACCACTCTCTTAGGTTCGTAAACATTTTAAACTCTCTTTTTGAAATTACATCTATAACCATGCCAATCCTTTTTGTACCCACAATTGCATAGTAGACTATTTTATACTTTTGAATTGGATTTCCGCTGAACAGATCAGTTGAAAAAAATTGGAGTTTTAACCCTGATCACCTATGAATTAGCTTCTGGTCTCGAAACGGCGAATGACACATCTTCTAACGATTTAGCATTGATTTTATACGATATTTCTAAATCAGTGTTATTAGACTGCCAAAATTAAAAAATGTACTAATCCCCTACTAATTTGAACCTAAACCAGACCATAATGTTCCAAATCAATTTTTATCATTTCATCAATGTTATTTCACATCAAATAAAGCTAATAACCTACACATAACTTATTTAAACAACACCCAATTCAAGAATCCCATAGGTTTAACCCTTATTTTGCCATTTGAACATCATTCACGAATTCCATTCAATGTCCACACTTCCAATCTTTAATTTGAACTCAAAAACAGACTATACATGTTGTATGAACAGATTAACATCTCAAAAATCATTGCTTGATTACAGATTTGGGTTTGACCCATTTGCCCTAAAATCATCAACTAAGAAGAACACAAGATCAGGGCCCTTACAAAGGGATGAAGATGAAGGTAGAGTTGATTTCTATCACAAAGATTATTACTTGATGATCAATTGATGTTGTTTCTTGGATTGTCTCTCCCAAAATCAAGAACAAAGAACTAATGGGTCTGTATATGCGTATGTGTGTATACATATGTGTAGAAGAAGATAGGAAAGAATAACCGACTCATGAGAATATAAATTAAAAACGGGTATCCCGCTCCCTTATTCAACTTACAACTTAATACTTATTTACCCGTTTCAACTAACGGGGATATTTTTAGACTCGTTATTTCAATTCTTTTAATACTTAATAATTTTTATTCATTTTCTTTATTATTTTCTATATCCAAATAAATAACAACACCTAATACGTAGAAATTATATTTTATTACCAAGGGTACAAGCTTACAAAGAAGAAGTATAACTAGGCCATTTTGGGGGTGTTACATACACTATTTTTGATAATCTAAATAAAAAATGCATTATTCTTAAAAAATTCCTTCAACTATATGAAGATGTGAAAAACTAATGGAATATCTGAAAGAAATATTTCAAGTTTAAACTTTATAAGAGAATTTTCTATCTTGTTTATGTGTTAACACCTATAGACATTGTTTGTCTTTTGGACAATTTCAGTTTTGTGTGATAGAACTAGATTGGTTTTCATTTCTTTTAAACTAGAAAAATTTGGTTCTTTGTAAATGTAATTCTTGATATCCATATCAATAAGAATTATTTACAAAAGTATAACACTAGTGTTTGACAATTAATTATAAAAAGTAACTATTTAATTCAATCATGTTTCAACAATTATATGTTTTCTATATAATCTATGACCAACAAGAAGCCTTCGAGGTCGCTACTTGTTAATTAATTTGTAGGGGATTAAAGAAAGCCCGCAGACATAATTTAACAAACAACAATACTAATTGGATCTATGATGGCAATCTGTACATTTAAACTAAACCGGATTCAAGAATACCTCAATTGATTGTTTCCGGAAGGATGTATGCTCCAATAGTTCGACCCCTCTAGCAGTTTAGACTCCAGAGCATTATAAATCACGCACTAGCCTTAATCCTTCCCCTTGAATTAGTTGATTTTAAGCTTTCTCTGATCTCTAGAACTAGAGAGAACGCATTCCTCTCTCTCTCTCTTACTAAAACTTATTTTTAATTTGGTCTACCCTCCAGAAACAAGCCATGGTTGATGATCAAGTAGAAATATGTGATTAGTGGCATTAAGAATGCGACTTTGGGTCACACCTTTAATTATGCACTCCGAAACACAAGGCATTGTCGTGCCACATATAACCACATGACTTGCCTAGGGTGTGCTTAATAAATTTGAACTTCAAAAATTCGATCTGTTTGCGGCCTTTTGCATACACGTAGAGAAAATTAAGAAACTAGTAGTTTTCCTAGATCCATTTGGTTTATTGCGGTGATTCAGATTACTTGTATGACCTAGCATGTTCATGCATCATCTATATGTTCAAGCGGAGAAAGGGCTTTTTGATGTGAACATCTCACTTTCTATTATTGGTGTATATTTATGTTTAAATTTGTGTTTTTGATTTTTTTGGTTGGAACAGATGAATCAAATATGTGGTTTTGTTATAGTTCACGAGTGAACACTTATCGATATGGCAGTATGTAACTAATATAGTTTTTTAGTTTCTTTAAAATCGGTAACACATTGTAAGAAAGAAATAATAAGTTTAAATTTAGATTTCATGTGTCGTTTGAAGTAATTGTATATTTTATTATGGTTGCTATGAATTTATTGTGGATTGAAAACATTTTTCATAAGGTTATAGTAATTTTTATACGTGTTCATAACAAACACGGTGATATAAAAACACATTCTTTGTTCATAAAAAATGTTACATATGCCCATTAGTGATTTGTGAAAATATAAATGTTTATGAGTAATGCTGTTTTACATATATATATGTTTATTGAGAGCAAGTGAAAATTTAATGATAGAACTTAGGACCTTAACATTTGTAACGTGTGTTTAGTAGAAGACTCGTGTTTAGTAGAAGACTCGTCTTATACTAAACAAACGTTGCAAATGTTAAGGTCCTAAGGTATTGGGATATTGGTATTTGGGATAGTTTAGATTTCGTGGCTTAGGGCCTAAGGTCATGAGTTTAAGTCCTCATACACAAATTTAGTTTAATAAAATATATCAAAATTATTTTGCTATTATTTGTATCGGAATTTAAAATTTACTATTTGATGTATCAAGCATTTTATTTTGCACTATTTTGTGTATTAAATTTTCTATTGTATGTTTTTTTTAAAAGCTTATATATATTTCATTTTTATGTATCCAAAATATATATACAATAGCAACAAATTTAAACCATTCATATTTTATTATTAAATATCACTTTTAAAGTTCAATACCTACAATAGTAAAACATGACAAACTAGATACATTTCGGTAAACTAAACACTTTTTAAACCATCCATATTTTATAATTAAATATTGCTTTGTTTTCCTTTTCTTTGAATTTGTCCAAATAATTATTTAACTGAGGGTTTGACTAACCTGGTCATAGTAGTAGTCAACTTCTAAATATTATGTGTACGTACGTAATTAATTAATTATTCATTCAAAGATTATCAAACGCTTAATTAAACAAGTAAAAGTACGCATATTAATGGCATTTTCAATTTCAGAATCAAACAGAAGTTATACGATATACCCCCAATGAAATTTGACGGTTCGATCATTGGTTAGGTTAACAAAGTGGTCAATTTTAGGGTACCGTTTGACAACATTTAACCTTAGTTAGAGAATGCCAGAATGGATTATGAAGGCCGAATAATGATAATTATATTTGATGATGCATACGTACGCTTTAATTAAACTAATCAATAGAATATATTAGTTAATGTGAAAACTGAATGTAATAATTGTTGGATTTTGACCTTAAGTTTGATAACTTAATTAAGAAAAATTCAATAGGGATATATAGTCAAGAAGTTGCGATTAGTAAGAACGTGCTAAAATTATTTAAATTGGAATTGATTATTGCAAAATTAGGTTTATATAATTACTAATTAATTCTTCTGATCATATAATTAATACAAATCTTTTAGATGGTTTAGATAAATGTCAATGGCCAACAGGGCCTAGCTTAGTTGGTCAGGGGGTTTTCCTTATGGGTTTTTTCCTGTGGAGTGAAAGTTTAGTGTTTAAACCTTGAGAATGTCAAATAATGAGGGGCGGTCGAAGACACGCCACCAAGCAATTTGAACCCAAACTGGAGAGATGGGAACAGTGATCCTATATATGCCGGTAAAAAAAAAAGACAAATGTCAATGGCTAGATATCCAACATATTTCATCTATTTTAATTGACAAATGACAATCAAGGGGTGTTGGAATTAAATTATTTTTAGGATTGTAATTAGATTGCTGAAAAGTTCATAGGTTAAGTTTTTTTGGCAAGTAATTTTAATTTAACTTGAACTTATAAAATTAAAAAAAAAATCGTAACTTTAAATTACAAAAGTACAAAACTCATAAGCTTCAAAACTTAGCTAGCTTACAATGTTATAATAATTTAAGATATTCCGGTTCCTATATTACCACATGATCCAAATGGCCATTTTGACAACGTACAACATCAAAGATCGAATTACACTTTTTAATTCGACAAATTAGCAATACTCGAGTAGTCAAGAAGGTCTATGATATTCATCTCAAAATTAACCAGCAATAGAATATTTTTACCAATTATAGATGTTCCTTCATGGTGTGTTTTTTCTTCAATTTGATATATGGACAAAGGGATATGATGGTTTTCGGGAGAATTGTAATTAACTCCTCATTTGCAAGTTTCAAAGCCAAGATGGGAACTTAAATTAGACTTCATTAGTTGCATTTGACTAAAGAGAGGACCCAACAAAAGAGAGTACGTAGAGGTTGTCGACTAGAGTTGTCGTGCCAATGAATTATCTAATGCTGATGGTTAGGATTAGGAACCATATTGATCGACTGATTATAAACGACCACTGAGCACCTTCTAGGTCTAGGCCAAAGTGTTAAACAAGTTTATGAAGTTCCTACATAAGGGATGATTCAAGCCCTAAGCTATCGCCTTCCTAGCTCCCGCATTAGAAGCAAGACTATAAGAGTTGGCCTTTCCCTAGTTATTTTATTGCTAACTATACTTGTTTTATATAATTCCATGGCTAAAAATTGTTTGTAGTGAGATTTTTAGGATGTAACCTAATTGTCTTTCAAAATCAATGTCTTGACTATGTCCAAAATTTTTTTAAGGATAGTGAAAAATGATTGATGTTGAAAGTTTGGAGATAAATTTCAATTTGATGATATATAACTTATGCCCCCAATCCGGATTTGAGCTATTAATAGTCAAGAAGCCAAGACCAAAAGTTCCTACTTCCTAGTTCCTACTATGGAATAATTTGACTGTTCTAGATCAATGAGCATTGGCCTGGTTCATTATGTCTCTACCATCATTTACAACTTAATTAATTCTTTTACTTCATATATACACATAACTTAACACATAAATAAAACAATCAATTAAACCCACTTTTTAACCATTCTTGGTTATCCGCTTAATAATAATTAGCCACATTAAATTGATTTTAAAATTCAAATCACCAACCATCTTAAAAAATTGGTTCTTTGGTATAGCGCTTAGCCGCTTAATTAAGCTCTCAATAAATTAAGTTTTAGTATAAAATTATATAGTGGTATAAAACACTATTTTATAAAAAAATTAAAATTGTGGGGTTCAAGATATGTGGGTGATTTATCTCACTTGGACGTACTTAAATTCCCTTCCAAGAAGCTGACCTACATGCAAGTATATTTATAAAATAACTAACTACTATTCTCTCATCAATGTCTATATATATATATACAATCTTTTCCATCTTCTAACAAGACTTTGCTTAATTTCTCTTCTCTTTCAATGTCAAGAATTTACCCTCAAACTCCTTCTTATTCTTCTTCTTCTTACATAACCTCAAAGCCTGAATCCTTCACAATATGGATGAAATCTTTAGTTTTTAACACTCATGGATGCACTGTATATAACTCTAATGGTGAAATTGTTTATCGGGTTGATAATTACGATAATAAATGTGGCGAAGAAGTTTATCTCATGGATATCCGCGGCGAGGTTCTATTTTCATTACTACAAAAGGTAAAAAAACAAAAATATACTCAGTATATACATACATACCATTCATTTGTATAATCATAAAATGATATCTATTGTAATTGTTTTCTGGATGCAGAAATTACGATTATTTGGATGTTGGGATGGATATAAATGGGATGACAGTAGCTCAGAAAAACAACTATGGTTTCGAGTAAGAAAAAATCGAAACATTTGTGTGAGTTTGTGTGATCATGTCGGGAGAGGGTGCACATATAAGATTGTTAGAATGGATGGGAAATTAGGGTTCAAGATTGTTGATGAAGATCAAGAAGGTGCAATAGTTGCTGAGATTAAACAGAAGCAAACGACAACAGGGATTAATTTAGGAAATGATGTATTTACGTTAACAGTACAACCCCATGTTGATCATTCGTTAATCATGGCAATCGTCATAGCTTATGGTTTGATAAATAATCAAATTTGAAGAAAAAATTAAAAACTGTTCGAAACTAGGTGCTCATAGTATATATGTAGGACGACATGAATGCATATAAATATATGTACATCGATCATCAACCGAATTTTCTCAGAGTTGTAATATTCTTTTATTAATTATCAGCTTCCACAGCTTCAATTGAATGTTCTTTAATTTCTGTGTGCATTAAATAATTGTTTTGGATTAATTAAGTGAGAATTGAAGTTAATATACTTTAATGGTAAGTGGGCATGATATTGAAATTTGCTAGCTAGCTAGAGTAAATACCTGCTGGCCTACCGGCCTGCTACACATTAAAAAGACAAACGTAATAACTAGTGGAAGCATCATCATCAACTCATGTCCCATAGAATTTCAAGATCCTCCAAATCATGTCTTTCTTTATTATTAATCAACTAATGAACCAATTATATATCAATACATTGCTAATTATCATACTTATTTTGGGAACTAAATCTGACTGTACGGAAATGCTATAGTCATAGTTGTGAGTGGAGTGCTTTTCTTTCTTTTAGATAAAGTCTATAACTAGCTTTATAATCTTGTTACCATTTTAGCTGATTGATGGGTTGTACTCCTCTTTTCCTTTTTTGGATCTCTGTGATTGTAATTGGGTTTCTAACACATTCCTAGTTTTTAACACCTTGCTAGTCGATAATGAAATTTATCGCCGTTCAAAAAATATATTTGTGAGTGGATAGATACGTAAAACCGGAAATATAAATATGTTTCCACTGCTTATTACTTTATCTCTCTCATTTACTCTATCTTGGATATTCAAGGCTTTAGTATATATTCAACGATGGCCAACAACATCGTGACCAATATCATTCACTACACACAGCCATTATCTTCATTGGTGTTTAAAACGTGTCACCTAGGGTTTTCCTTTCGCGAGTCTCGACATATGCAATCCGTCATGTTCACAACTGATCACTACCACAATGGCGAATGGATTTACATGGGGAAGTGCTATTTTAGGACTAAATTCCCATTAGATAAACATTTCATGTTCTATGTCTCAAATCTTTAGGGTCTTGGTTCGTAAATTGCACTATTTGCGATTTGGGATTTCGGTAAATTTGTAAGTCAATATTGGTAACATTGCGATTTTTATTGGTGTGAAATAGGATTTGTTTTCAAATTTTTTCTTATAATGATTTGGTCAATCACACACTTTCTTTCATATTTGACATGTTTTTTCAAGATCGTGAACGAGTTCATTTGATTCAAAATGGCATTGAAAAAATTGGTTTAGCATTGAATTTTACTGTTGATTCTCATTTTACTGTTCTTAAATTGAATTTTGCAAAATATGATATCTATCCATGAGATGAGTGGAAGGTTCTTGAAGGTCTTGTTGTAGATGGTGCACCAAAATGGAATTTGAGTTGGTGATTCTAGTATCGACCGGAGTTTATTAAGCTCTTTGATGATTTTGTTGCCACCCCATAAACTTTTATCAGTTTTTACGAAACCTGGAAATGCATTTAGTTTTAGGAGACGCATTATGTGAGATGCATTGAATTTACTTGATGCGTTATTTTATGAGATGCATCTCTATGAATGACTTTAGTTTGCAATTAGTTTGATTATATTCATTTAGTTTATAAAAATGCTAAGTTACTCTTGACTAGAAATGCATTACTTAATGAGATGCATTGGTTTCATGAGATGCATTGGGTTATTTCTTACAGATTCATACTCCGGGTAGGTTTCTTGTATTAGTCCCAGATTAGATACTCAAACAACCAAAAATTAGTTTTTTAAACTTATTGAATACGTATATAGAAGATGACAACAAGTTTAGCATAACACATAGACTAGCTAATTCTAAAGACAACTAATGTCTATAGGTGTTTAACACATGAACAAGTATGAAGACTTCTAAATGCTATCTAATTGCTTCAGTTAAGTTGCAATCGGTTTTTCTTGTTAGTGTGAGTCATATTTCAATAATTAAGTTACCTTGCATATATATAGATGACAAGGTACCCGGTTAGAAGACATGGTTGGTATAAAAAATATAATATTTAAATTATAAATTTAGTGAAAGTCAAAGTACGTATATATTAGTTTAATCAGGTTTCCACTAAAATAATATTACATTAAAAAGTATACACCACTAACAATATTTAAATATATATCACATAGAATTTTACTTTACAGCAGCGCAAACTTCCGTTTTAATGTCGGTAGCTTTTATCCATAGTATCTTGAGTATTTTGTCTTTTCTAAACATGTTTGTTGTCGGACATGCTTAGTTAGATCTTCAAGATCTTCTTTCTTTAGAAACTTCAACCTTTTCCATCATATTTAAGTTCTATCTTTTTAGCTTTAATATACAAAACTAAAAGTGTAGGTACTTTTACAAATAGAAGATCTAACGTTGTAAAGAATAACATATGTTTAGCCTTTGACTTAAATAGTTATGCATAAAAATATAGAAGGCAACTAAGCACTTAACGTAACGACCTGAATTCCAGCATTTATTATATAAGCATTGTGTTTATTAGATGTAATTATTAGGTATTATGTTGTGTGTTACATTGAGGAGTTAAACATTTACTTGGTTGGATGGTTATCATTGTTTTGTAGAAATTTATAACTTGGAGTTGTGTGGTGGATATGATAAAAGTATAAGTGTTAGGGCTTGAGTTCAATTTTATTGAATAGCTAATTAAGGTAATTAAGTCTCATATGGGAGTTACAAGACTTTACATTTGTGTGTGAGTAGGTGTAACTCATCGGTCGAGAGAGAAAACGAGGAGGAAGTAGGAAATCGTGAACAATATTTTGACGACGTCGGTTGCTAATTGATCTCAAGCAAGCAATCAACCTTCGTAGTATGTTAATTTTACAGTTTGAATATCGAATTGTGAGAGTTTTAGATCGAATTTTTTTATGTTAAGAGAGTTCTTTGAAATCGAACATAAAATGGAAAATTGATTGATCAAGTGATGTTAATAAGTAAAATTGATGATTTGGGTGTGTTGGAAGCATGTTTGTGATGATTTTGGTATAAAAATCATGAATAAAACTAAGAAATTAGGAAGATTAATGATTAAAGTCAATAAAATGGTTAGTGTAAGGGTTTACGACTCATATGAAGAAATCGTAAACCATGATTTACGATCGACAGAGAGGTTTCCGATTAAAGGGTTGATTCACCGAAAGGTTTGAGTCGATCCCCTAGTGTGGTTTTCAATTATGAGGTTAACTGATTGGGCCTTCGTTTTCGACTCTTGTGATTGCGATTGTGATTCACGATAGGATCAACTTTGTTATGATTTTCGATTAAGGTTTTCGATTCATGAGATTCACGATTTGATAGTTTCTTATTGACCATTTACTATTGAGGTTATCAATTGTAGTTTATGATTCAGTGTTCGTGATTGAGATTTGCGATTGGCTTAAGTCTATGATTGTGTGATTTTCGGTTGCATTATTTGCAATGGGCAAAGAACTACGTGTGTGTTCGCATGACATAAATTTCAAATTCCAGTGTTACCCTTCTTCATATAAACTTATAGAAAAATTATATATCCTCATACTATTTATTCCTATTTCATCATCCTACTTACCACAAGATGACACATCCTCTAATTCTCTTTTATCACCTCCTCCATTGATTTTGACACTTGTGTTTATCTTGTGTGTATGAGGGTTAGTAGGGAAAATAGTAGTAGGACATATCACCTCTCAAGTTTATATTATCTTTTCCATCTTGATCTTAGCCCTTCATATATCTCACACTCACACACACACACATACATACACACACACACACACACATACATATATATATATATATATATATATATATATATATATATATATATATATATATATATATATATATATATATATATATATTTATATATAATTAATTAAATATATCATGGTCGTAATTCACCGGTCTTAACTGATGATCGTCGCTATTCATGGTTAGTTTATGAATAAAATGAAGAGCCAAATAACCATCCGATCGAATCAAATGACAAATTAGGATTAATTCTCTCATTTTCACCTAATTATCAGTTCTCATTTGAACCTCCCTATATATATATATATATATATATATATATATATATATATATATATATATATATAGACACACACATACACACACATGGAGTGAGAGAGAATATGATCAATATAGAACTACTGTTTATTCATAGAACCTAAAGAATAATTATGGACCTTTGGATTTGAAGATCAAGGGTTAAGATCAATTTATATAAAATTCTATATTTCAAATAAAATTATTAGCATATTTTTAGCAAAGAAGGGTGTTGGGGAGATATCAATATCAAACCATAATCAAACATGTCTATTAATTAAAATAGGATTTGATGCTAACAAAACCACATATTCAGTTTTGTACTTAGATCAGTAAAAAACATGTGTTGTTTTTCAAATTAGACTTAAAGAAATTTCAAAGTAAGAAACATCAGCTGAGGAACAAAAGCATCAGTTGAACACTGAGTATAGCCAAAGGACCAGCTTCAGAAAGATCAGCTGAGGAGAAAAGACAAGTCTAGAAAGAATCAGTCGAGCGCCTACAAGCATCAGCTGAGGGTTTAACACCATCAGCTGAGGGTTATCTCAAGATCAGCTGGCAGTCAAAGTATCAGCTGAGTCTACAAATCTGAGCAGCTGATGTCTTCCATCTATCAGATAAGCTATTCAATTAATAAAAGGGTAAAAGAGTCAATAAACTCAACCCACTCCTATTTTCTCTCATTCCACCCTATATAAGATGCTATGATAACCAAACCTCCACCTCCATTTTTAAGAAACCCTAGATCTGTTTCAACATATCTGGCCGCCGACTTTATCTGCCTCCCCATTTGATCTCGCCGCCGACCTGATTCGCTTCCCTATTTGATCTCGCCGCCGACCTACTCGCCAGCCACCTCCTCTACCCAGCGATGGCACGTTGCTGTCGAGCACCACAACTACCAGTTGTTCCCACCTCAACCGTCACTGTCGAACACCACCACAACCACCACCGTTCTTACCCTGACTCCGCCGACTTGACTCTGCCACCCGTCGATTCCACCACCGACTTGACTCCGCCGTCGACTACTTTTACCCGTGCAAATTTGATGCCCTGACTCCGCCGCCGACGTGATCTACTTGAGAGATAGCACCAGCTCCCACCTTCCACCGCCGTCGGTCGCCTGTTCCAACCTGAACCCTCGTTGCCCCGTTGTCCTTCGAACACCAAAACAAAGTTAAATTCATTCAGATATGTAATGATGCACCGTCATCTTGTTCGCTGGCACTCAAACATCATACCATCTCCACTACCAACACCAACACCAACCCATTGTAAGTCTCCTACTTACCCCATCGGTTGTAACACCATTGAATCGATGAAGTCTGTTTCTCTTTATCTCCAGAAAATGGTGAAAATGGTATCTCTGGAAATGGTGAACAAGATGGATATGCGGTTTTTAATATTCTGTTTTCTATGTATTATAAAGTATCGAATGTTTTGATATTTTGAGTTTTAGATTATATGGTTGTAACAATGTTGTTAGTTAGTGATTTGTTATTATTTGTTCAGTATTGAATCCTATAAAATTCATTAGAGAAACGTGTATATTATAAGTTGTGTTCCATATTGAATATTGTAAAACTCGTATATCATTTGTTGTGTACAATACTGAATATTATAAAACTCGTATATCATTTGTTATATTAAGTATTGAATATTGTAATATTTGTCTTAAAAATACTATAATTTTGGCTGTGTTCATCCAAGAACACAACTAAGGATGTAAAAATCACAAATTTTTTAGGTGTATCAACCATTGTACTCCCTAAAATTAAGTATTTAAAAATAAATTATTTTTTTATTTTGATTGTTTAATTAAAATTTGTGAGAGAGAAATTGACTGGAGAGATAAAAGTTTTGGTTTAACCATAATGCCCTTTTAGATCAAATAAATATTAGTGGATGAGATTGTTTCTCGCACTTTTTGCAAATAAGACACTTTCGTATGAATCCTGATATATATATATATATATATATATATATATATATATATATATATATAGACACACATACACACACATGGAGTGAGAGAGAATATGATCAATATAGAACTACTGTTTATTCATAGAACCTAAAGAATAATTATGGACCTTTGGATTTGAAGATCAAGGGTTAAGATCAATTTATATAAAATTCTATATTTCAAATAAAATTATTAGCATATTTTTAGCAAAGAAGGGTGTTGGGGAGATATCAATATCAAACCATAATCAAACATGTCTATTAATTAAAATAGGATTTGATGCTAACAAAACCACATATTCAGTTTTGTACTTAGATCAGTAAAAAACATGTGTTGTTTTTCAAATTAGACTTAAAGAAATTTCAAAGTAAGAAACATCAGCTGAGGAACAAAAGCATAAGTTGAACACTGAGTATCAGCCAAAGGACCAGCTTCAGAAAGATCAGCTGAGGAGAAAAGACAAGTCTAGAAAGAATCAGTCGAGCGCCTACAAGCATCAGCTGAGGGTTTAACACCATCAGCTGAGGGTTATCTCAAGATCAGCTGGCAGTCAAAGTATCAGCTGAGTCTACAAATCTGAGCAGCTGATGTCTTCCATCTATCAGATAAGCTATTCAATTGTCTAAGGGGGTGTTTGGTTGGGGGGATTGGGGGGAATGGGAATTCAAATCCCATGGAATGAGGTGTTTGGTTTGGCAAAAGAGGGTGGGATTTTAATTCTCAGGAACTCATGAAATCCTATGGATGAGGGATTTACAAATCCTCCCACCCCCTAGTATTCTGAAATCCACAGATGAGGGATTTGCTCCGGCGACCATCCAGCGTCATTTCCGGCGAACCTTGGTCAACAAAAACCCGCCGCCGTCGTCGCCCCTTTGTCTCCGCGGTCACCCCTTCACCGCCCCGTCACCCCTTCGCAACCCCTTTGTCGCCGATGTTTCCCTTCATTTCCAGTGAATAAACGACAGAAACTGAAGCCTTCGCCGTCGTTTCCCTTCGTTTCCGTCCGTCTTCGTCTGTGTTCGAAGAAACCCTAGCAGATCTGATGGTGGCCGTTCGTCATCGTCCCCGTTCTTCATCCCCATTCGTCTGGCCGTCATCCTCGACAACGGAAACCCTAGCCGTCATCGTCCGCCTTTGTCACCCACCCAAGAAAACCCTACCCACGAAGAAAACGCTAACCCTAGTCTTGTTTCCCGCCGCCGTCACCCACGTAGAAAACCCTACCCACCGTCGAAAATGCTAACCCTAGCCCAAAAAGGATGGTTCTCCGGTGTCGTCCGCCTTCGTCGTCCACTGCCATCTTCGGTCGCCGTCGCCGGCGTCGATGGTGGCAACATATGTGGTTTAATGGTGTTGTTGATAGGGTTTAATAGAGGTGGAAATCTCACCCAAGAAATGTAAACCAAACAAAGAAATGGGATTTAAAATCCCCCCCAAATGCAATTCCCTTGTATAAATCTCAATCCCCCCAAAATCAATACTTAAACCATATGTCCCCTAAGTCTTTTCTTTCATAAGCTTATCACCCTGAATGATCAACTGAGCCATCTGGATCTACTGATCATATAGGTTGATTAGCTTATACATTATTACTGTAGTATGTTTTATTAGCTGAGCATTTATGATCAGCTAAGCATACATCAGTAGCTGAGTCTTTCACATTTATCCTTAGCTAAGCAAAATTACACTTGCAGTTCAGTGTCTATTAGCTGAGTCATTATACAGTAACTCAGATAGCAGTTTTTCCATTGTAATATTTCTTAAGTCTAAGGCAGAACATGTGTTGTTTTATTATGCCTTTAGATCTGTCTTTGTAAAAGTATTAAGCACTTTTTGGATCTGCAAAAATACAAAAAGGATTGATCTTGACCCTTTGGAAAAGGTGATAGAGATTTTAGAAGAGAAGATCTCGAAGATATGCTTCAACAACTAAGTATGGCTGGCAACCCCATACTTGGTAAAGTCAAGTCTTCGGAAAGCATGGTGTTGTATAAAGTACAAGCATGGAAAGAGAAGTTTACACTTCCAAGACTAAAATGTAGTACTTTAATAATATAATAACAGATAGTGGGATGTTTAATCACTGATAATGACATGTGCTTTATACACGAAATGTGTAAAGCAAGTTTACTTTTCACCCACTAAACTTTATCTATTATAATATTATTAAATCAAGTACCTTTGTCTCATTCTCCACTCCATCAACTGGATACCATTTGCTTATATATGCCCTTGCATATAAACATGCAAAGATACGTTGGTTGAACATTGAAATCTCATCAATTGAGATTGAAGAAGAGTTAGCAAAATATTTCTCAGTCTAATCAAATTTGTTTATGTGTTGAACATCTTAGACATTAGTTGTTTAAGATTAGCTAGTCTATGTGTTAGACAAATCTGTTGCCACCTTTTTTGAACTTAGATTTTCCGCATCTAGTTCAAGTAATTCTTGATTCAAATCAATAAAAAATTATATAAAGTACATCTGTGTGTTCTTAGTTTTTAAATAGCTAAACTTTGTATTCAACCCCCCACTTTTACAAACATTTGTTGTTGTAGTATCCATCCGGGACCAACAAAGGGTAATTTGGGAATTCAAAATCTCCCCAATGTTTCAACGATTCAACCACCATCCATATCAATTGAACTTAAAAAAAACATTAACATTTTAAAATTTTAATTTTCCATAACTAGTTAAGTTTTAAGAATTGTAAAAAAAAATTATACCAGTCTCATAGTTTTTTTAATCCTCTTTAAATCAAAACCTCCATATTTTTCTAAAAAAATTATATTGAAAATGCAACCTAGTTTAAGATGATAACGGAAATGCAACTCATATGAAGTTCAATATGCAGTTTGAGTTGAATATTTCATCTTATATCTGTTACATCAAACGAAAATTCAACTCAGATGAAAATGATAACGAAAATACAACACAGATGAAATTGATGACCAAAATGTAACCCAGATAAAAAAATGATGTAGCATTTTGGTCATCATTTTCATTTTTGTTACATTTTAGTTATCATCTTTATCTAAGATGCATTTTGATCATCATTTTTATTTGTTTGGATCTAAAAATCAATCACAGCGTTGAAGAAGGTGATGTTTGATTTGAAAAAAAAGTAGGACATGTGAAAATGCATATTTAAAATCACGAGATTCATTTTTATCTGTGTTACATTTTCATCTAAATAGCATTCTTAAATATTGTTTTGAAGAAAATGATGACAAAAAAGGCAAGTCAAATGATAATGATAATCAAAATGCAACCTAGATGAAAATGATAACCAAAATGCTATATCATTTTCATCTGGGTTGCTTGCATTTTTTATGTGAAAATGTTTTTGTTAACATTTTAGATTGCATTTTTTATGCGAAAATATTGTTGTTTGCATTTTAGATTGTTGAAGCTTGCATTTTTATATTTTAGATTGTTGTTGCTTGCATTTTTTATATGAAAATGTTGTTTTTTGCATTTAAGATTGTTGTTGCTTACATTTTTTTGTTTTTTGTTTTGTTTTGTTTTGTTTTTGTTTTTTGTTTTTTGCATTTTTGATGTGAAAATGCTTGTATACTTGTGTTTCTTATAAATGTGTATGCATTAATTAACATGTAGATGTTGGTGAAATTTTATTTTAATAATCGTCTCATGTGTTTTTCTACTAGATCTGTTCTTTTTTCATTTTCGAAACATTTGCATATTCGTCAAACCATTTGCATTTTCGAGACCACATTTTTCAGGATAAAAAGTGTTTAAGGAAAAAACCATTACACCTCCATTACCACTACCTACAATCGTAGCGTGATGAACTTGATCATCACTATCGTCTCCTCCTTCCACATGAGTGGTTGGTCTTTCTCCCAGTATCCCCGCTTCACGCATACACCCCCTCATCTGAGGCAACTCCTCACTTTGCATCTTCACGGAATCATCCTTTTCCTTTAGCACCTTCTCCAACTATACCATGCGAATCATACTGCTGGTGATATGCGCGATATGGCTGCTACGCACGGATACTGTTCTTAGGGGTAACAGAACTCACAGACTTTCCGCTTCCCTGTCACTCTGGAGTTTGAATGACCCCTTGGCATTCTCCAGCTGGTTCACAGCTCGCGTCACATTACGTCTTCTTGTTTCCACCATTTCTACTCAAGGAAGTCGAGTAAAGGTAACTATCTATAATCATCACAAACAAAGAGATATCTAACAAGTAACTCTCTCACACACATCCCCACCCAGTCATCGTACTTGAGCTAAACTGTGAGTCTAAGTACCGGTCTCAGTACTTAGGTCCCTCAGAACAGAGTTCTGATACCAGCTTGTAACAACCATGGTTTTCAAAAATTGAGATTCACAAAAGAAATTCTACTCAATCAAATTTGTCCTAACGGAGGACTTTAAAACATCACAATATTTTAAACACTTAAACCGCTTTAGCTACATGTCTACAACAAAACCACCGTTACGTCAAAATCACATATGTAGAAACTAGAAGGGGGGTTGAATAGTTTCTATAACCACTTTTTCGTTTTATTAAATTAAATAATTAAATATGGGACACAACAGAAACAAATGTTAGTAGATATAAAATAATAGATATATGACTTGAAGGTAAATATGCAGAAATAAAAAGATGCTTAAAATATATAAATATATATAGTAGTGCTTATATATATATCTTGATGAGTGTACCAGATATATATATATAAGATGCTTGAAATGTAAAGTGCGGAAAATATATAAATATATATATATATATAAGAGTTTATATTTATATTTATTATAAGTAAATATATATATATATATATATATATATATATATATATATATATATATATATATATATATATATATTAATCTTGATGGATGTACCAGATAAATATATATATATATAGTATGACAGAAATTTAAATGACGGTATTAAATAAATAAAATAAATAAGAAATAAAATGCTGAAAAGTAAAATGCTAGAAATGTAAATATGCTTGCGAAAATAAATATGCAAGTGCAAGTGCGGAAATGAAAGAGTTAAAGGTTGAGAGATGACACCGATATTTTATCGTGGTTCGGTTGAACTCCAACCTACGTCCACGCCTTGACCTCCATCCAGAATTTCACTAGCACCACGTGCAAAAGTCTCCTTAGAACAGAAGAGACCACCGGTTACAATCACCTTTGATACGAGGACGTGACCACCTCATGGTGTTCTAATCCAAGAACACCAAACACGAGTTCTTCACCAAGAACCCGGAATGCCTCCGACTAGGACTTCCTTGCCTACACCGTAGGACTTCCTTACCTCCACCGAGGTCTTCAAATAAATGCCTTCACGAAGGATTTTTATAAAGTGTTTTTCACCAAGAACACTAACCCAAAAACAATGTGGGGAAATGTCAAACCCACATGTATCAAAGTTCTACAACTAGAACTCTCTCTCAAAGTGATGATTTACAATTTAGCTCACTACACCAACACTGGTGTTTACAAAATAATCACTCACTATATATAAATCAAGAGGCAAATGTATATGGAATTAAAGCTTTCTTGTTTTCTCCCTCTCTTGATCTCTCTTGCTCTCTCTTTGAGTTGTTGAAGAAGATAATACTTTGATCTTTGAAGATTTGAACAACTCAAGAATCACACACATATAATATAAATATGAAAGATCATAAAGTGTGATTCATATTAGAGAGGATATCTGTTGCAAGAGGTGGTTCAAATGAAAGAAATGATCTAGTATATATAGAGGTAGAAGAGAGAGAAAAGTGAGCTGTCAAGTGCACCAACGGTAGCAGCCACGGTCGACCGTGGCTGCAGCCGTGGCTGCACCAACACAGGTTTTCGAGCCGATTTACAATGTAATCTTTAAGTCTCGATTTTCTCTTTTAAACTGGTATTTTGGATACAAGAAAACCCGAAATAGTTATCGTTACACTGTGTATTTGGACTGGGTTTTAAAGCATTAATAAATACAAGGATGAAAGAGGTGGTGACACCTCATGTCCTTTTTGTTCAAAAAGTTGCCACCTCATGTCCTTATAAGATCCACCAAATCCATATATACTCAATCATTTGATACACAGTATAATAATACCTCTTACGGATATTTAACTTGTATATCAAAATACGTATTTTCATATTTGCCAATTTAAAATATTTTCGTTTAATAATAGTTGGCAAATTATTTTATAAAAACTTTATTCCAGAAATAAATATCTTTCAAGTTTATATGGAATGTTCTTATAAAATGAAAATACATTTAAGTAAAAATCAATTTATAAATATCTGAATTAAATTTAATCTTTAAATTTAATATTATCTACAAGAAATCTTTGGTGGACCAATAGGAGTGTGACACCTCAAAAAGTTGTTGTACTTTTGTCTCCTCCTACCAAACATTTCTTGAGATTTAAATTTATAAATATCTTCACTCTTATTTTATAAAAGTTGTTTATTAACTATGTATACATTTATACTCATTTTTCATTTTTATAAAATTGCCAACTAAAAATATATTTTGTTTTAGTTCGGGGCAATTTGTTTTATAAAATCACAATTCCTAAACTATATATTTTTTGAACATGTGGAATTGATTTATAAAAATGCATCCTAGTAAAAATCAATTTCTATATATTTGTTAATGTTCTTCAAAAATCGTTTTTAACTAGCTGAGTATTGTATACGTTTGGCGCTTGTAAAATTTACATACTCGATTCTTTTTAATCCTCTCGTAATATTTTCACTGTGATCAATGCAAATTTATATTATTGATTTATTTCGCCAAACTTATTATTTTAATATTAACTTGGATTTTTATAAAATATTTAATATTAAATACAAATATTAAAATTGCAACATCAAAACATTTAAATAAATGTTTATTCTTTGATTGCACTAACAATCTCCCCATTTTTTGATGATGACAATTTTAATATAATCCAAGTTAATAATTCCATAATATGTTATGGAAAAAATAAATAAGTGATTCAAGAATTGACCTTGTGTGGCGTTCCGCTTTAGCTTTGGTCAACACGTCTTTTCTTCTTTATTCTTGAATTAACTTGAATCAACAATCTTGAATTTGGATCTTCAAAGCTTTGACAATTGTTGACTTGGACATTTGCTTCTTTGGCATTTAGCCTTTCCCCCTTTTTAACTCCAAGTTCTAAACTTGGATTTCTCTCCCCCTTTGTCATCATTAAAAAGGTGGATCACATCATCCCCTTTGGATTTATCTAAATTTGGATTGTCTACTCCCCCTATATTTTCTAAATTATTCTCCCCCATTAATTTCTCCCTCTTTTGAAGTATAATTGTGTGTATCAATAAAATATGAGGATGAGGAATCAAAGGTTGATCAATTTGTTGTTTTGTTTGATCATATTGAGTGAATAGGTTTATTGGCATCAAATGATATGTGAGTGATCTCTTCTCTTTGACATAAAAAGACTTTTTAATTAATTTTCATAAAAAGGATCCCATTTCCTTTTCTTATTGTGCTAGTATCCTTATATCTCCTTTTTTAAATACCTCCCCCTCAAATTAATGATCCCCACAAATTAATTCTCCCCCTCAAAGTAAGCTCCCCCTCAAAATACGCCTTGACTTTTTTGGCATTTGACTGGATAGTTTCCTACATTTTTTTTGTTATACAAAACAAACAATATTTTCCAATCTTGGGGGATTGGGGGTTAGCCAAGTGTAGTATTCAACTTGAAATCATACAAAGTAAAATTCTATAATTTTTATGAAACAGCATAAAGTGCTTAAAGTCACCCAATCAAGATGATCAATCAAGATATTAATTATTACACACATTGATTAATCAGTTGTGTCATTTTTTTTCTCATAATTGATTATTTATCCAAGTAGTCAATTAAACACTCGTGTTCAACTTTTCATTTTCAATCATATTAAGTTCAAGATTTCATAAAGCTTGCAAAGTTATTCTTGATCAAAGTAGCATACATCAAAATAGATCAAATAATATATGCTCATAATAATAAAAAAAATGACACACAAATCCCTTTAATTATCTGATTTTTATTCAGTATCTTCCAGAAGTTTTAATTGTATGAAAGGATTATTTTATATACATCTATTGCATTTTATCCATCCAAGCATTCATGCATTGTCTTAATAGTCATTATTGATTGCACATATGAGACATAGATCATATAAACATGTTAAATAATTATGAAAAACATATAGTTAAATATCAAGTTCATAGCAGATTGTGAAGTTTGAAAATTTCACGGTCGCACATACTTACGGTCGACCATGATCGACCGTGGTCGTGACCAGCGGGATATCAATATTTTCACGGTTGCAGCCTCATCGACCATGGTCGACCGTGAACTTGTAATTCATCAGTTTTTCAAAAATTACATTTATCATTTTTAGAACATAGAAAATCATTTTAAAAGATGTATACATCATGATGAGTAATTAAACCAATGATTTTTATCAAATCAACCATTCTTTCATACTTAATATGCCTAAAGGATGTGTTTTTCTTTGAGGATTTTTGATTTGTAAAGCTTTTAATGTTTTTAAAATCTTTGTAATTGGATAGAGCTCATGTCAAAGTTACCTCCTAATTGTTCTAAGATCGTTTAGCTTTTTGAATACCAATGATTGCCCCTTTTTTTTATAATAGGAGGCATGAGAGAGTTTGATTGCACTACAATGTATTTATTGACACTTGACCTTGATAGAACGAAGATACAAATCTCCTTAGGTTTTTTTTTTCATTCTAAAATTGTATGCAAGGATAGCTTAGGAACGAGCATAGGTTATCCTTTCGGGTTGACTTTAGCGATTTTTCAAATTTTGCATATTAGCTCAACGCGATTTTGTTCTATGCTATTTAATAATGTTTTTCAAGAATTATGTTTCATCCTTTCTAATCTATTTTTTTTTGTTTTTTTTATTCTAATGGCTTTGTTTAATTATGACATTTCATTTGTGCATATCGTCATGTAAAGAGTGACAGCTTAGTTTTCACACAAAATGGGCTTTCCGAGAGACTTACCTTGTAATCGGTAAGTGTTTGTTTTGACTTTAGTGCTTGAGCACAAGCCTTTGCATGACCATGTAATTTCTTCACTTGTATTCTTTTGATAATTTAGACATCATCCAAGATCTAAATATATTATGCTTACGATGTCTATACGGGTTTTCATTATATTTTAAGGTTAGTAATCCACTGTACACTTGTTGTATAGAAATATCCATTGCCGCATCAAGATGTGATTTCTTCATATTTTCCTAAAATAGTTCACATCTACAAACACTATATGTAGCATTGGATCTACTTGTTGTTAGATAAACCAAGCTCCCGATCATGCCACATTATCTGGTGCTATCAAATAAGTCACTCCTTTTGTTTTAATTCACACGTAGTATTCATGAGTGTATATATTGGTTTCACATTTCAACATCAAATTGTAGTTTAATCATGTGTTTAGATTGGTTTACGCATGTTCTATTTTTCAAGAAAAACTTTAATTCATCAATACTTATAATGCATGATCTATTAGAGAGTTTATTAGTTATGAATGATGATTGACGTTTGAATTTTGAAAATTTTAATTTTTCACAAAATGTACCATGACGGTTGATGTTCCATGGTCGACCATGTGTGACTGTGGTCAGAAATTTTAGTTTGCATAATTGAATTTCTCATTTTTGAAAATGTAAAAACTCAGCATACTTTTCTAAAGTTTTAAAACTCATATAAGTCATGTAATAAGATATTTCCTATATATGTCAAATATTGATGATTTAATTTAATCTACATGCTTTAATTTAATCCATAAATTTTCAATTATAGAGCTTGCAAATATTTGTTCTATTAAGAAATTTTAAAGCATGATTATTAGCAATATTTTTTCATTAGTAACAACTTTTACTTTTTCATAATCAATCCTCTAACTTTTGTTTGTAAGATACGTTTATGCAACCGACTAATAATCCTCTTTTTCATGAGATAACTAGACCCAATGAATGGCTATAAGATGATTCATTTAATTTACATTGGCCATTCTTTATTATTTAGTGCTACTCAATCATTTTTCAAATAGTTATTATGGCACTAATTTCTTTGAAAGGTGTTTGATCTATTGGTTGATTCACTTATATTGCCAATGACTTAAACAATTTGGTGAACCCTAAATTCTTCTAGTGTTGAAAGGTTTACTAGGCCTTTTAGAGGGAGTGACTTCATTCTTAATTTCAAATATAGCTTCATTTACATTAAGCGTTGCTAGTTGATGTTTATGGTTTGTTATGCATTAAGATCATCATCAACTAGAGACATTGATTTGTTTAGAGGAGTTTCATCAAATGTAACATTTAGGGATACCTCTATATCCATAATTTGTTTATTTATGACACTATAGGATTTTTCATTTAGAGAATGTCCTAGGAACACACTTTCATATGCTTTAGGATCAAATTTAATCAAGTGTTCCTTATTATTTAAAAATGAAGCATTTTCTTTCAAACACCACTCAAATGTCTAAATGTAGGTTTTCTACCCTTGTATAGTTCATAAGGGGTAATTTTTATGAGTGACCAAACTAGAACTTTATTAAGTATATATGTTATGGTTGCTACGACATCATACTTAATATTTTGGGGAATTGATCGTTCAATAAACATGGTATGACTCATCTCTTGGAGTGTACGGTTTTTTTCTTTCCACTACCCCATTAGATTGAGAAGTTTTAGGAGCCGAAAAGTTACGAGTAATACCATATTTGTCACAAAATGTTCTAAATTAAAAATCATTGTCAAATTCTCTACCATGGTCCGTACGAATGGACATAATCAAGTGGCCTTGTTGGTTTTAAATTTGTTTTCAAGATTTTTGAATCATTTTTTTAATAATAAAAAATATGGTCCACTTATATAAAAAAATCATCTACAACAACTATAGTGTAAAAGTTTTAACTATAGCTTTGTATTGATGAATGACCATTCAAGTCACCATACAAGAATTTTAATTTTTTTTTAAATATTTTACCTTAGGAGTGATATGAACTTGTTTTCCAACTATAGTAATATTTTCACTGTGATCAATGCAAATTTATATTATTGATTTATTTCGCCAAACTTATTATTTTCATATTAACTTGGATTTTTATAAAATATTTAATATTAAATACAAATATTAAAATTGCAACATCAAAACATTTAAATAAATGTTTATTCTTTGATTGCACTAACAACATCATTGTTTTAAAGCCAAATTCATCACATAACCACAAGTCGCTTTTATAAACATCACAAACAAAATAAACTATCCATCAGTTCCCCAACTCACGAGGCCACGCACCTCAGCAATTTGCATGAACACAAGACACATTTCAAATAAACAAGTATCAGCTTACGCTTCATGAGCCACCTTAGTTATCACCACAAATTCATCATATTAAAACATTTACAAAACATGTTCAGGTTTAGGTAATAAATCACAACCCATAACTTGACCCACCCGCATACATCGTAAATCCCCGCCTGGATAAGTATTATCGCAAGCATCGATATTATTATCATACAACATCTTTTACATCACAGTACATCACTATCATCGTCACCCCAAATACCACTTGCGTGCCCGGAAACCATCATTTACATCACTATCATCTAACATCATTTACACATCCTTCTTATTGGGGTCTATCATTGTACATCACTATCATTGCCACCCCAAATACCACTTGCGTGCCCAGAAACCATTAGGGTTCTAAGGTCCCTCCACACTAGCACCACATGCTTTCCTAGAACTAAGTTCTAAGGTCCCTCCGCATAGAAAAACTCATGAAAAAAATGAAAAAAAAAATGCAACAGCGTGAAGGCGTCGCATCGTGATCGCCTACTTCACGTGTCTCTGCAACCTACAAGCCTTCTAACATACACCACTCCCATGTGTAACGCCTAACGCGTCACGTCGCTACGTGTGACGTGTGTTTGCAACATGCATGCCTTCTAACATATGCCACTCCCACGTGTTCTGCCGCCCAACGCGTCACGTCGCTACTTTTGACATGTGTCTGCAACCTACAAGCCTTCGATTCGTGCATCAGGGTGTTAGTTGACATAAATATACTTCTTAATATATAAACTCCATAAATACCATTCATTTCTTGTCTAAATTTTATTACAATATTTGTCTTACAAAAATTGGGTCGTCACACGATAACTCGTAGGTGAGCTCTTTAACCCAATTTTATATAATGAAAGTAAAAACAACGGTTAACTTAAAACTAAACAAATTATAATTAATAACTAATGAGAGATTAATGAAACCTCATGTTTTTAGACATATTATTTTCTACAAAGAACACACTTTAATGATAATGTCATTTCATTGACTCTTCGAATATCCTTTTTTTCTCCACTTTTGAAGATTTAAACCTAAAGCCTAAATGATTTTCTATGTTTCTTTTTAAATAATAATCAGTTTTCTCAAATAGCAATAACAAAGAGGGAAAGTGAATATTGAAAGGGAGTATGCAATTAGATTGAGGGAAGTGAAATTGTATATCAATTGTTTTATTTTTTTATTATTACGTAGATACTAATACAAAAACTTGTTATTATATTTATTTTTAATTGGTTATATTTTAGTTATTATAGAGCTATTTATATTAAGAAAATCTACGTATATTTTAGTTTAATTTATTAAATACTTTTAAATATTTAATACATAATTAACTAAGTTACGTATTTTTTAGATGAAATTTATTGTCTTGTTAACTTATTTGAATAAATTTAAATTATGATTGACTCGATATTGATCCTTATTAATTTATTCGACCAAATGTGATTTTAACTAATCTAATTGAAACAAGTCTAATCATGATTTACTCAATACTGATCATGATTTAGGTATTTGAATGAAATATTATAGTGAAATATTTACTAGTGTTAACTATGATTGGCTTCTTTAAACAAATCGCAATGTATTATGAACAAATGCTACTTAGCTTTTCTTATTTGACTAATGCTGATCATGATTGACTTATGTGAACAAATTGTGACCTTTTTATAACCAAGCGTGACCTTGATTCACATACTTAAACTTTTTTGGAAAAAAAATTAACATGTTTGACCAATCTTGGCCAATGAGCTGTATTAACCTCTATTAAACATAAATGACACATTGATACCATGTGATATGGATTAACCATCTTAATCATATTAAAGTCTAATGGTACCCTATGATATGTTAGTCACTAATCTTTTTTTATATGCGCTCTATATGTTTGACTTTAAAATGATGTTTTGCGATTTTTGTTGACCATGTTTGACGTGTAATAATAGTGTTTGATACAAATGATAACCAAATTTTTACCTACCTAAACCAACTATGACTTCAATTGGTCAATCTTTATCATGATTCCCTTATTTAAATTAAGTACATCCTTGATTAAGCAATATCGACAATGATAAAAAATTACTCTATAATGACAACTATGGATTGTGTTTCACCTATTTGAATTATTCATTACTTAGATTGATCAATATGGACCATGATTTTATTATTTGAGCCACTCATGATTGTGATGGACCAATATTGACCATGATTGATCTACTTAAACCAAGTATGACTATAGTAAACAAATGTGAGCAATATTCACCTATTTTAAAAAAAATTTATTTATATTAATTAACACTAACCATGATTCCCTTATTCGGATTAACTATATCTTTGATTGATGAAGAAAATGATCTACATCAATTATATAAAAGTTTTGTAAAGTTAATACAAGAAAGTAGGTCAACATAACCTGAAAAATAAGTCGATAAAAACTCAACCTGAAAATTAAGTTTATTTAAAACCATGGTTGTTTCGAATCATAATTTCATATGGAAGTGTAACATCCACGTTGACTTATTTTTAGAATACAACGAAGAGGAATAAAGCAAAGGAAACGAGCCACGAGACATGGGGTACCCAAGGCAATAGATATAGGCCAAATTTGGTGATCAAATGTTATTGCTAATCAATTATTTGAAATATGGATGTTTGAAGTTATTAACATTTTTATGATCTTATGTTTTTTAAATAAATATGCATTTAACACTTACGTTTGCTGATGAAGACGAGATTTATACAGGTTTGAATCTTTCAATCCGGTTGAATCTTGCATTATCATAGCAACTAGCTAAACGACCCGTGTATTAACACGGGGATGATATTAAAATTTTAATTTATACAGATTTATAAAGTACTAACATGTTAAAAGAAAATTAGAAAACATATAGGAATATAAAAGCTCGTAAGATATGATAAACATTACAGAAGTTTGAAATTCATACATAATATTATCATTAAATTTCATTACTAACTTGCACTTGTTAAAAACTATATAAAAAAGTTCTCAGTTATCTGTATGAAAACAGTATTCAGTAATCACTTATATGTTTGAAGCACGGTGTTTACTCTTTTAGATGTTGTTGCTATGTTCAGTGAGCCTTATGGATATTGACAACATAATATTAGCATTTGCATGCATTTTAAAATTTGATGGGGCATACTACTGCATCATTTTGCTAACTTCACAATCCTCTTCTATGAGGATGTAGCCTGTGTGCAATGTGTCTTATTTTCTCTATTTAATAAGTATTGATAGTATATAATTTCATACAGTGATATTTTAATTAGCTAAGCGACCCGTGTATCAACACGGGATGATATAAGTAAATTTAAATTTATATAGTTTTATAAAACGTCATAACACGTATAGTAAAAATAATTACAAAGCATAGATAGGAAAATAAAATGTCGTAAAAAAAAGAAATGAATAACAATTACAAAATTTTGAAATTCATACATAAGATTATCATTAAATTTTCTGTAAAACCTCTTTATAAACAGCATGCATGGTTTTATTAGTAGTGTGTCATTCATTATCGCAAATTAAAACTTTTAACCACTCCTTACTCTTCACTCGAGAAATCGTCACATATAACTGTTCATTAGTGAAACGTGTATTTCTAATACTTTTTATAAAAACTCTTTTTAAGAAATATAAAATTTAATGACACGTCTAAAAGTTTTTAGTATAATAGTAATGTGTTTCTCGTGATGGAGCTTTATCCCGACATTGTAAAGACATAACTATAATATTATTGTCGATGTTATAATATCAAGTGCTTTAAAGACACTTTTATTAGCCAATTATATATTTGAATATTTATAATTGTAAACTAAATTTATTAAAAGTTAAATAATGATGACATCCATCTAAGTATATGCAAATTAGATCAGATAAAAATAAGTTTCTAACATAGAATAGATCATGTCTATACATACGTAAATCACTTAAGTGTAATTTATTATTCAATTAAATATAATTGAGAATAGATCTCATTGAAATTCGAATATCCATGTTATAATAACTTTTTTTTAAATTTATCAAGTTCTTTGTTAAAAAAAAATAGGCAATTAAAATTTTTATATAAAATTCCAAGTTATATGTGTTACAAAACCCACTATTATGACAGCTGTTTCACTACTCATTAATTATGTAGAGTTTTAGCTTCTTTAGGGTTATTTACTCACAAGCTCTAAGTGGTAGTGATAGTTTGGTAAACAATTTTATGCCATTAACCATTAGTTATAGTATATTTTTAATTCTTTTTATCGAAATACCAATGAATCAGTGGTTATATCGACTATATTATATAGAGTGAATAATTATAAAAGACGAATAATATGTCCAATAATTACTTAGATGTTGATAAAACAATTAAATTATACTAATTTTTTTAAAAACCTCATATTCCGATAAAATTTATACCAAAACGTAGATAAAAATGAGACGATTACAAATATATAATTATTTTTTCTCAAAACAAAATATATTTGAAGTTATTAAACATAATTTTAAAACAACTTATAATTAATTACATTAATATACAATTTTCTTAAAACCCCCTCACATATTTCATATTACACCCTTAACAATTTACATTCAACCCCTTCTATTATATTTAATTGTTTAAAAGGAAATCGAATAAACCTTAAGGAAATCTTATAATTATGACATCATCACACCAATTTTTTTAATTTTTTTATTAAAATCAAAATCTATGATTGGTGAAGAATTTTTAGGAAAGGGTGAAAACCCTTTTCTTTTAATATATATTAGAGATTAGAGATTAGAGATAGATTCATGTTATTTTATTTTTTTAACTGTAAAAATACATATACATATACATATTCTAATCTACATCAACATCAATGTTTAAAATACGACTTAAATTTTTAACCTTAAAAATAAAAAATAAAAACACACTGATACCTTTTGACAAAAAGGCAGTTTAATAACAAATTCGTATAACTTGTATTACGTGAGCTTCAAGCGCTTAGTCATTGACGGATACATAATACTACCTACGTTCTAATTTAATTGTCCAGTTTTGACTTTTTAAGTTTTTTTTTTAATTTTAACCTTAAATATTTTTATTTGTATTATATATTATTTAATAAAAATTATACCAAATAAATATACATTTAAAACACAATCTACTTATATATGCTACAATGCTACATGCACTTTTTTATTAGTATTTTCTTCACATGGTTTTACCAAAACAAGTTTTAAATTAGTTACGATTAACAACTAAAAATAATTATTAACAAATATACAAAGATAAAACCGTAGTGAACAAAATCTAAAAACCGCATTTAGTGAGGAGAATAATGAAGAGTATCACATACAGACTTTAGGCAAGGACTCTTGTCAACGAGTTGTTATTGCTAGTGCTACACCTTTTTCTAGGATATACATCGTCGTTAAGAGTGATTTTTCTTGTAATGTCTATATATATATATATATATATATATATATATATATATATATATATATATATATATATATATATATATATATATATATATATATAGTTAGGTTCAAGTAAAAAAAAAATTATGGTACAAAATGTAATGAGGAAGAGACATGTGTCATTTTCTGTTAAGGGGTATATTTGACTTTTTGTTATTTTCTAAATTAAAAAAAAAATCCTAATAAATGCTAGAAATAAGCCACGTTCTCCTACCCCATTTTATTAAACCTAATAACCCTAATTCTTCTCCCTTCACCTATCCTCCGCCTGCCTCCCTCCGAACCGCACAAACCCAAAAACCCTAGCCCCGTCGCCGTCGCCGTCGCCGTCGCCGGTTTACCTATCCACCGCAGCTGCCGCCGTTGTTTGCTTCTTCTCCGCCAGCGAAGTCTCAAGTCTCAAGTCATCTCCGCTGCCTAGGGGTTTTATACCTCTCCTCCGCCTGCCTCCCTCCGATCCACACAAACCCAAAAACCCTAGCCCCGTCATTGTCTCCGTCGCTGTTTTACCTATCCACCGCAGCTGCCGCCGTTGTTTGCTTCTTCTCCGCCAGCGAAGTCTCAAGTCTCAAGTCATTTTCGCCGCCTAGGGGTTTCAGTTTCTCGATAGCCGCTGCCGAGGGTTTCATTCTTGTCGCCGCCTAGGGTTTCTTCTTTCTTGACAGTCGTCGCTGTTGTTCTTCTCTGCCGCCGCCGTTCTCGATAGCCACCGCCGGAATGAGTGTGCATCTCAATGATTTGTGCATCGGCGACACTTTTGATATGGTTATCAAATGATTTGTGCACCGCCACTGCACCACAACCACCGCCGTCGTTCATCCGTGGTTTCTTCTCATGTGCATCATATTTTGCCAAAGTATGCATATTTTTTATTTTTGTGTACTAAAATGGTTGCAATTTGTTCTTTGTAATCTGTGATTCAAAAGGTGTAATCGATTTGATGCACTTTGATCTGTTCATCATCTGTTTATAAAAATATTTGTAATTTTGTGCTTCAAATGTTGTATTATGTGCATCTAGCTACTACCGTGATTTTGATTTCGCCGGAACTTCGCCGGTCGGTGCACACCCACGGCCGGTGATTAAATCCCCTTAAAAGATCGTTTAAGCAGAATTCTTATTTTTTTTTTTCAAAATAGTAACCGTTCCCGGTTTTATTGTGTGGTTGATTTGTCCACTTTACCCTTTTTCTTTTTATTTTTAAATCCGAAATTAAAGATTTTATTGACTTTTTTTTTTACTTTTGAAGAGATCTAATGGTTGAGATCTCTCCTTACATTTAGTACCATAATCTTTTTTTTACCGGATCCCTACCCTATATATATATATATATATATATATATATATATATATATATATATATATATATATATATATATATAGGGTGAGGTTCAAGGGAGAACCCTTTTAAATAGAGAACAGAGAGAACACGTGTAAACTTGTAATTTATTATTTCTTCTTTACGTTCATGTTCACCCATAACTACCCAAAAGTCAACTTTACATCCTAAATCTTAAAATCAAAATTATTTCTATAATTATTAACAATTTAAAATTTTGGATGCATTGATGCATCAAATAACACTTTTGTATGCATCGATGCATCAGGATTATATTCGAACATATTATCAAAAAAACGTAACATATTTTAAATCCGATGATCAATGGAATCAAATGCCTAAATAAATTGTGACATTTTTTGAACCATCTGATCAATGAAATCAAAGTTTCAAAAGTGTACGTTCTCTCTATTCTCTATTTAAGAGCGTTCTCCCTTGATCCTAACACTATATATATATATATATATATATATATATATATATATATATATATATATATATATATATATATATATGAAAAAGTTCATGCGAGAACCGCGAGAACCAATCTGAACAGTCCAATTCCCCCTCCTTCAATGTCATTGTTCACCCATGAATTCCTCACATGCACCCTGCCACACTCTATCCCTCCACGCTCACCATCCATGAAACTTCCCATATCCAAGGAACGGCTGAGATTGGTTCTCGCGGTTCTCGCACTAACAACGGTTCTCGCATGAACCCTCCTATATATATATATATATATATATATGAATGTATGTGTGTATATATGTATGTGTAAGTGTATATGTGTACTAAGAGAGAGAGAGAGAGAGAGAGAGAGATGTATATATACACACTAATTATGTACATATATATGCGTGGTGTTGTTTGTTCCATATGTTTCCATGTATGCATATATTTACATACTAACCAGTAACCACAATCCAATACCAATTATATTCTTGGTGATACATGATAGTACTCAAATTCTATTACATAAAATGTTAAAACCAAGGCCAATAATCAAAATCCGTCATAACTCTTCCATGTGCCATGTGTTAATATTCTTGTACGTCCACAAATTGAATATTTATAAAAGATGTTATTCAAAGGTTATTGTATATATAACATTGATTTGTTTGAAAAGTATTTAACATAAACTAACATGAAAAATATCAGCCCTGGAAACTCTCCAACCATGGAATTATGGAAATAGGTTTGTTTAGCATGGCATTTATATATTGATGGATACACCTCAACTTTTGGTCTTACTCTTACACTTGGGACCTGGCCCTCCTGATCGGCCACAATAATACTCTCTCTGTCTCACACACATACACACAGATAATGTGTGTGAGAGATTGAGATACAAACGGATTTTGATGTGACATCTAAATATTTAATCTTATTTCTTAATTAAATAAATTTAAATAAAAACTAATTAATTACACTTTAATCACTCATAATAAAGGATATTTCTAAGAAATCTAGTGTTGTTAGATAATAACTCAACATGATACACTTATACCCGTGCGTTGTTTC
Source organism: Pulicaria dysenterica (assembly GCA_947179395.2). Classification (NCBI taxonomy): domain Eukaryota; kingdom Viridiplantae; phylum Streptophyta; class Magnoliopsida; order Asterales; family Asteraceae; genus Pulicaria; species Pulicaria dysenterica. Next base: position 99,579,485 of record OX359289.1, read on the forward strand.
AGGATTTTTGAATGAACAAAATATAAAACTAATATTTAAGCATATTAGTTTTATATAAAACTAATATTTTTTGCAAACAACTTTTAACTTGGTGCAGATTTTAGGCCCTCGTTTTTTAGCGATAAATTTCCAAGACTTTAATGGAGCAAGCAGATTCTCTTAGTAGATCGATCTCGATGGTAGAATTAAAGGTGGCTGTTTGGGAGTGTGGCTCGGATAAGGCACCTGGACCGGACGGATTTACTTTCGTGTTTCTTAAAAGATTCTGGAACACCTTTAAAATTGAAGCTACAGCAACATTTGACAAAGGCTGCAATTCGTCATTTCTTGCCCTTATACCAAAAAACGAATCCCCGATTACCCTTAACGAATTTCGTCCCATCAGCTTAATAAACTGCCTTTACAAAACAGTTGCCAAAATTCTAGCAGGCAGGCTAAAAAGGGTCATAAATCACGTCATTAGTCAAGAACAAACAACTTTTATCTAAAACCCTAATTCCATTGGGAACCATTTTTAGTGCGAGAACCGCGAGAACCAATCTGAGCCGTCCAATTTCCCTTCTTTCAATGTCATTACCCACCCATGAATTCCTTACAAACACCCTGCCACACTTGATCCCCCCACGCTCTCCATCCATGAATTCCACTTATCAAATCAACGTCTAAGATTGGTTTTCGTAGTTTTCACACTAAAATCGGTTCTCAATATAAAATGAACAAAGTACTGCTATTAATTAGTCATTAATGGTGTTACAAATGGTTCTCATGGTTTTGTACGAAAACATTTCTCATTTTAACTTTTCTCTAACTCTTTTTGTACACATAGACATTGATACACACAAAGAATGAGAGAGAAGTTCAAACGAGAACTATTTAACGTATAAAACTGTGAGAACCATATGTGACATCGTTAATAAGGGTTTTTTGGTCGGCTGGACCGTAATTAATGAGCGAGAATTGGTTTTCCTACAATGTCTCTCATTAATGAACTGCCAAAAAATTTAATTCATTGATTAATTTTAATCAAGAGCCAAAATAGTTCTCACGAATTCTCGTTTGAATATTCCCATTCATACTCTGTAGTGACTCATTAATAGAGTTATTTTGGTCATTTACATATTCACATATTTAATGAGACTTTATTTTTTCAAATATACCTATTACTCAGCCATTAACGAGCATTAATGAGGGCTAATCAATGACCCACTAATATTATTAGCTATTGATTTAATTTAATCAAGATTCAATATTTGTTATCGCGGTTTTCGTAATAAGAAGAGTTCTTAAATAAACATTCACAATAAATGGTTGAGATTACGACTGCATATTTGATTAATGTAATATGCATATTCCGTCAGAAACTGCACACTCGAGTTAAGTAAATGCATATTCAATCGTAATATTAACCATCAAACGTCTAAATCTAAGTATTGAGATTGGTTCTGTAAGTTTTGTATATAATGTTGATTATGTATTGGTCCTTGTTTATATATATATAGTGGGAGGTTCAAATGAGAATTAATATTTAAGTGGAAATAAGAGACTTAATTTAACCCTTCATTTGATTTGATCCGATGATCTATATTTGTTCATTCATTTTATTCATCACCAAACCATTAATTGCAATTACAATGAATTACAATAGGTGAATTGCAACCATTATCTCTAATAGATCGACATCTAATTGATAGCTAAGATTTGTTCTTTTATTCTCACCTAAATATTTATTCTCACAATAATCCTCCCATATATATATATATATATATATATATATATATATATATATATATATATATATATATATATATGTGTGTGTGTGTGTGTGTGTGTGTGTGTGTGTGTGTGTGTGTTAATGTTTAGTACTTAACCAACTTTATATGCAAAACTTACAAAACCAATCACAACCAATGGTTAAGATTACGACCGCATATGCATTTTACCTAAATCGAATATGTAGTTTTAATGGAAAATACAAAATTTAGTAATCAAATATGTAGTCGTAATCTTTACCATTGATCATCGAGTTAGAAATGTTGAAATTATTTATGTATGTTCATATATATATATATATATATATATATATATATATATATATATATATATATATATATATAATATCTGTGTGTTTGAGGGTTCAATTGGGAGCCATCATCATCGAGTATTGTGAGAACCAATGTTGTCCCTTGATTAAATAAACCAAAGCCTAAAAATTTTGACGACTCATTTATGACTAATGATTGTCTCATTAATGAGTATTATGTTAGGAAATTAAGCATAACTATTTAATGACGGTCCTCTCATACGAAATTCACGTTTGAGAAAAATATAAAAAGACTAAAATATCTCTATTAATAAATAATTATTAGAATAAAGTAAGAGGTAAATTATTGTAAAAGGTGTGAGAAGGATTATATGACTGACACTTGACATTACTAATAAAAGTGTATAATGAGTATTGTGGAATTCAAATGACTTACTAATTAAGTAAAATTCCTAGGAATATGACAACCTTCCTCTTTCTCTCACTTCAAAAATCTCACATACATCTCTCAAGACCAATTCTCACCTGACCAGTCGGCCCCTTTAAGTCCGCCAATGCCGTAATCTCTCGGAGTCCAGCGTCGCCACTGCCTTCCGAGTCCAATATGTTTCCGCCCCTTCTAATCCAACCGATGTACCTTCATGTGAAGAACTAGTGAATCAGATATCAGATCCACCATCAACTATTTTTTGTCTTCACCACCACCACACATACCACTACCGTCACTGTGCCCATATACCATCAGTTGCATAGATCTCAAAAATCTCGATTTGCATCTAAACGCGTTTCATGAGTGTATTGTTAGTTTTGTTTTATAGTTTCATCATTTATTGTATATTCAAGTTGTTAAAGGTCTAAATTTTTAACTTAAGGTTTTTTTATTCATCAAGTTTTTGTTTTGAAAATCATAATTTCAAAAAGTGGATATAGAAAGAAATTCATGAAGTTTTTGTTTCGAAAATCATGGTTTCAAAAACTTGATATAGAAATTCATCATTTCTTATTATGTAATCATATAAATCATAGTCTAGATGTTTCATCGATAGGTTGTTTATTTATAAAAATTTTCTCTAATTTATTATTATATATGTTCATCAACTATTATGAGACAACATTTGTTGGAAATTTGAATTGAGTTTAGAAGCCATCTCTTCTCTACACACAAATAAAGATGTATAGTTTGATGGAAATCAGATCTTGAACTTCATTGGCTTAATTTAGAATCTCAAAGAAACCTCACAAAAACTCACGGCACAAATAGAGAAAAGAAAACATTCACAACTTGTAGCACACAAGTTGCATGAGGGAAAAAATACCACGGTGGCTACATTTTTTATACTCATTAACCAAAAAGTATAACTTAATACATGCTTAATTATATAATAAACTAAAATACCAAACTCTCCTACTAATAAGGAACAGTCTGCAGGGGACGTAGCAACTATCAAAAACCCACTTCGTAATTCCTAAAATAAAGGAAAGATGCATGCTATCTAAAAAATAATTAATGAAAGACTAATTCAACTTCAATTCCGCTGATCATACACATGCATGACCCAATTAAGTTGAATGCATGGTTTGAACTCCTTAAATCTGACTTAGTTCCTGGGCATCAACACAGGCTTGTGACCCGACTTATAACTCGTTCATCTGTGAACAATACCGATTAACCCAACATAGTTCATCAATATTAATTTGAGTTTTAGCTGCATATCAGAAATCATTATGAATAGTCGTGTTTCACTTATGTGGTTGTTCATATCAAATCTGAAACACGAAGCAACAAATTTCGATTTTGAGAATCATTTTTTAATTTTGTAGGTCCCGTATTTTTTGTACATCAAGTTGCATCGGTACATAATTTTCCGTAAACCAGTGTTCTATATATATATTGATGTTCATCAATTTTTCTTTTTTTTTTTTGAATATTTATCAATATTTTTTATTTCTTTATTCACCTTTAAACTTTATTAAATTGGACGGTTACTATTACTCAAATTTTGACAATTCACTTTTGATAGAATCCTATGAGTCATAATATTTTTTACACCTATTAGGCCACCTGTACCACCTCCGGGTGTGGTATCGGGTTCGGCCGGGTAACTCAAAAACACCCATACGGGTGAAACGGGTGTGGCTAGCGGGCTTTGGAGCCGGGTATAAACACCCGATTGTTGTAACGGATTATATTGTTTTTTTTTAATTTTAACCCTTTATGTAAAAAAAAAAAAAAAAATTTTTGAAAATTGAAACCAACGGTTATATTGTTTTTTTTTTGTTTTTTTTTAATTTTAACCCTTTATATACAACCAACTTTCACCCATTTTCAAATCATCTTCTTCATATTCATTTTCTCAAAACTCTCTCAAACACTCTACCAAACACTTTCTCAAACATTTTCACAAACATTTTCACACGTATATTTTGAATACGTTAATAACGAGGAAGTACTCGGCTACGAAGCACCTCGTAATTGAGTTCTAAATTTTAATTATCTTAATATTTGTAATTTGTTTTTTTAATTTTAGTAATGTATTTTTTTTTTAATTTTAGTGATGTAATTTTTTTTAATTTTAGTAATGTAATTTTTTTATTTTAATGAAATGAAATTTTAGTTGTTTAAATTTATTTATAAATATTTTATTTTGTTAAATAATAAATTGTGTGAAGTAAAAGAATTAAAAAAATGGGAAAAATGTTATGGTAGGAGAGAGAAGGTGGTACTAGCAAATTGGGTAAATTGGGTAGGAGAGAGAAAAAGCTGATGTGGCGCTGATGTGGCTGTCAGGATAAGCTGGGTAAACTTAGGGCGGTACTGATGGCCTTATGATTATTTCTCCCTACAATAACCCTATCATATATATATGTATGTATATATGTACATGTATACATATAGAGAAGGTTAATTTGAGAACCGTCCTTATTGCGAGTACTACGAGTACCAATGTTGTCCCTTGATTAAATCAGATCAATGTCTATAATGATAATACCTTATTAATGAGCCCTCGTTAATGCTTAATAACGACTTATTGATAACTCATTAATGAGATGTATTTTGAAAAAATTAAGTCAGTCTAATAACGACTCATCCACCTGGACGTAATTCAGTGCTGGGGAAATATATATACATGACCAAAATACTTTTATTAGGGAGCAGTTCAAACGAGAACTATTTTTCGTACAAGAACTGCGAGAACCATTTTTGACCAATCATTTAATTTCCCGTCTTTTTTATTTAATTTAAAGAGAAAATTGTAGTATCAACATTTTTACATTACCCTCAATTTTTTAAACTAATATATCCGTCATACGAAAAGATGTTAAATTATGAAAAATGTATTAAATTAACAAGAAATTATGCTCTTTAATTTGAGACCGATCTTGCTATATTTATTTTTGGAAAAAAATTCGTGTTTGCTTGGGTTTTTTCAGTTCAGCTCGACATGTGCACATCTACATCCGTGTTAGAAAAAACTAGGTGAATTTGTGCATGTACACATGTGCAAAATTTGCATATGTGCACATGTCGAGCTGTATTGAAAAAAAAACCAGCAAACACAAAATAAAGAAAAATTTGAAAATATATATCAAGATCGGTCTCAAATTAAATAACATAATTTTCTCGTTAATTTGGTATAATTTTCATAATTTAACACATATCCATTTGATTTGTATATTAGTTTAAAAAATATGGGGGTAATGTAAAAATGTTCAAATTGCCCTTAATTAATTAAGGATAAGTTTGATTAGTTTAAAGTTATCCATTAATAATTCTTTATCGCAATTCTCGTACGAAAAACGGTTCTCATTTAAACAGTCTCATGTATATTTGTGTATATATATATATATATATATATATATATATATATATATATATATATATATATATATATGTGTGTGTGTGTGTGTGTGTGTGTGTGTGTGTGTGGTAGAGATCCGGTAAAAAAAATGTTATGGTACTAAATGTAAAGAGAGATCTCAACCATCAGATCTCTCCCAAGTCAACAAAAAAAGTATAACAGATCAATTTAAATTCGGATTTAAAAAAAAAGAAAAAGGGCAAAAAGGACAAATCAGATAAACAAATAACACGGGAACAGTTAACGTGAAGCCCTAGAACCGCCGGTCTATAACCGCCGGTCGACTACCACACTCACCGTCGCCGGCCAAAAGCACAACACAGTCACCGTCGGTCACCTGTTTTGCCGGCCAGATGCACAAAACATCACCGTCGGCTAGATGCACATAGTTACAACCCCACGATCACCCGTCGGTTCTCTGTTTCGCCGGCCAGATGCACAAAACATCACCGTCGCCCTGATGGACATAGTCACAACCCCACGACCACCCGTCGGTTCTCTGTTTCGCCGGCTAGATGCACAAAAAAACCTCCGATTCACAGAATCGGATGTACAGGAGACGTGTGCATAGATGAACGGCGGCGGCGACGGTAATCTGTGCATCAGGCATGATAGATGGAGAGATGGTGGTGAAAGCCTAACCTGTGGCGGCGGCGAACCCTAAGCTATGCGGTGTCGGCGTAACCCTAAACTGTGGCGGCGGTGTACCCCAATCTGTTGGTCCTGTGCGAAGATCGAACGGACTTCAATAGGTTTCATGGTTTGGTCGACGGCGAACGGCATGGGGAAAACGACGGCTGGGCTTCGCGTTTCCTTTCTAAGGCAGAGAACGGAAGAGTGAGAGACGGGAGACAGGAAGAGTGAGATACGGGAGAGGGGTAGAGTGAGAGACGTATTGAGATTTGAAAGAACGTGGGGAGATAAATATTAAGTATTTCCATATTACCCTTTTTAGTTTTTACAGGTTTGCCATGTGTCAAGCCCTCGTTCCTCCTTACATTAAGTACCTTAATGTTTTTTTACTTGAACCCAATTTTATATATATATATATATATATATATATATGTGTGTGTGTGTGTGTGTGTGTGTGTGTGTGTGTGTATTATAAATTGAGAGGTTCAAATGAGAATAAATATATAGGTGAAAATAGAAGCCTTAGCTTAATTCTAGCCCTTCATTTGATTTGATCGGATGATCTATATTTGACCCATTATTTTATTCATTACTCAACCATGAATTGTGACGATGGTGAATTGCAATGAGTGAATTGCGACAGTTAGATCTAGTAAATCAACATTTAATTGATGCTAGAATATGTTATTCCATTCGCATGATTTTCCTTCATTTTGCCGCATTTCGTAAGTGATAACTTTCAAATTCAGAGAAACCCTTAACTCGCGCATACAGCAGACTCCTTTTCAAAAACCTAAGACTGGCAGAGTCCAAAGACTGTACGTAGTTCAAGTTTTCACCCGATTCACCAAGGAATATTTTGGTTGCTTTTGGCGGATCGCTTACTACTAGGGTGGATCGGATGTCAACAAGCCCTTCTCCTCAAAGAGCACTAGTTGTCAACTTATAAAAAATACAAAAGGTGTTCTCCAAGCCACTTCTTATATGCTTTGATTCAAAAGAAGTTTGCTTTCTCTGCTCTTAAAAAAAACCTTATAGCATTTCTCCTTCTCTTTGTTGAAGGCTTATCCATGAATCCGGACTTGAAGAACTTGAGGGCATAGGATTCAATCCAGCCACAGGTTCAGAATAGGGCAAGAAAGCGACTTGCCGCCTCAGTCATGAAGGAATGCCGAAGAGCCTAAAGAGGGTGTTAGAAAACCCACTAGTGTTTTTACTAGAAGACATAGTAAGAAAAAGAAATTACAACTCTCACTTACAAAGCATCAAAAAAATGAAACTATCTTAACCAAATATAATAAGCAACAATTCTCAGATCTTTATCTAATTTATTTAGGTGCCCCTTCTGGATCTGACCACCATAATAACCAAGGTGGTGCCTTTCACTTTTTGACTCTTAACTTAAACCATTGGTATGATAACAATTTAGTATCAAAACCGACTTCACCGTTTGATGCTTTCTTTCCTTCGAACACACATTGATTGCGAAATTTCCATAGTAAATACTCGTAGCTCTTACTGCATCTAAATATCTATTCTAACAATAACACTCTCCTAATATATGTATATATATATATATATATATATATATAGGGGATGGTTCATTCGAGAACCATTGTTAGTGCGAGAACCAATCTCAGTCGTTCCTTAGATATGTGAAGTTCATGGATGGAGAGCGTGGAGGGATAGAGTGTGACATGGTGCATGTAAGATATTAATAGATAGACAATGACATTAAAAGAGGGGAAAGTGGACGACTCATATTGGTTCTCGCGGTTCTCAAATAAACTTCTTCCTATATATATATGGGGGAGTTCATCTGACAACTGTATCATTAATGACTCATTAACATGGAGTATTTTGGAAAAACCAAGACCTCGCTCTTTAATGACGGTTTATCTAGACGTAATTCATGGTTATGAATATATATATATATATATATATATATATATATATATATATATATATATATATATATATATATATATATATATAAAAGAATAAATTACCCCTATTAATGATTAATTAGCATTAATAATGATGGTAAATTTTAGTACTTTACGGTACTTGCAATAAGAGCGATTCTCAAATATATGAACTTATATATATATATATATAATGCATCAATAAAGAACTTATGTTTAAACAAAGAATCTAAAGAACCAATCTGGATCATTGATCATCAAAATCAATGGATGAGATTAAAGATGATAAAACTGTAATTATCATGTTTTAAAATAGGAAGAAAGGGTAAACATGGAAATTTTGTGAATTTGAACAAAAAAAATTATACCAATCTTTTAGTTTTTAAAATTTTTTGAACATGAAAGGGTAAACATGGAAACTCATATTTTTCTAATTTTTTTTTAACATGAAAATTTTGTTTGCATTTTGGACAGCATGTAGTGTTCTGTACGGATTTTGCATTTTGGGTTTAAATGTGTAATTTTGCATTTTGGGTTTAAATGTGTAATTTTGCATTTTGGACTGCATTTTCATTTGAATCATGTTGGATTTGCATTTTGCATTTCATAATTTTTGCTTTTTGGAAGCATCTAGATGACCTACATGTTTATATTTTGTGTTTTCGATTTTTTGCATTTTGTATTTAGATTTGAATGAACCCAGCTCAAAATACAAACTACGGATTTTGAATTTTGTATTTAGGTTTGAATGAACCCAGCATCTACGGATTTTTCATTTTGGGTTTGAATGAACCCAGCTCAAAATGCAAACTTTGCATTTCAAAAAAAAGTTTCAGAAATATATCAAATCCGTTCTTGTTTGAAAAGGGACGAAAAACTGAATCTAATGATATAATTTTTTTGTTAAAATTCTTAAAAACGAACGAGTTATGATCATTTAAAGTAAATGAGGGTTTTTTTTTTAATTTTGGGGGACACTGGAGGGTTACGTGATTTTTTATTTTTTTTATTTTCCTTTTTTGCCCTTAAACAATGTGTCACGTGTCATTATCAGATGAGGTAATTTATGTTCTATGTTTAAGGGAGGTTCTGTATTGAACCTTACCCTATGTGTGTGTGTGTGTGTGTGTGTAGGGGAAGGTTCAAATGAGAATAAAAAATTAATTGAGAATGGGAGACTAGATCTTAGTCGTTCATCTTGTAAGTGGAATTCATATATGGAGAGCGTGGGGGAATTGAGTGTGCAAGGTACATGTGAGGAATTCATGGGTGAGCAATGACATTGAAGGAGGGGAATTAGACGGCTGGGATTAAGTCTCCCATTCTCAATTAATTTAAGGTTCTCATTTGAACCTCCCAATATATATATATATATATATATATTCTTCGATTATCTAGTAGGTAGACAAGGGTGATAAGGCAACTAAGAAGATCAAGGTGACAAAATACTAGATGATCACATGGCAAATTAAGCAAGTTGAGAATTGCACCCACAGAAAAGCCTGAGACTAATAATATTGTTTATGAACCATGCATGGTCCATGCATCTTGTGTTGCTTGTGGTGGGGTGCATGGTTTGCTAAGGCTCATAATCATTCTCACATGGATGTTTTCTTAACTGCCCACCCAAGTGGCTATGCATCTTTTGAAACACATATATAAACATGCATATTGAGATGCTTATAGCAGAATATATAGAGTTGCTCAATGTTTAGTAATATGACAAGAAAATTTATTTGCTAACATAACAATTGTGAAGTGTATGTCGGTATGAAATATCTTGAAAAAGCTCAACATTAATTTAGGGCCGTGGTAAAATGTATGTGATCAAACGAAATTCTCAAGGATAGATTTGTAGCCATTAGTTAAACTTGAATGTATGGCAAATATATATTATGTCTTATTTAATATTCTTAGATCCTGGCTGCTAGTTCCTTTCCTATGCAAAATCGTATAAATAGTAAATGATTGATGATCAAAAAAATGCATAAACGTAAGACACCATTTTTTCTCCTCAAATAATGGTTAATTCACTTGTGAATCCTATAATGTTACCCTAATTATCGAGTTTATAGATGGACCTAAACTTACGTTAGTAATAGTTTAAATTTGGGATTTTTTTACTTAATTAAAGCTAAGTCATTAGTCATTATCTAACCTAATTATGCTCACTAAAGATAGTTAATTTATTCTAAGTTGGGCATAAGGTTAAAGTGACATTATGGATATACTCATTTACCATTGGTCGGGTGGTTCACTTTAATTACCCCATATATATATATATATATATATATATATATATATATATATATATATCCGTACTATTACTTTAAAGTCTTGGGTTACTTCATTATTACTTTTAAATAAACTATAATCAAGTTGAAATTAACATCCTAAATCATTTACCATATCTTGTATCCTTTTGTATCCGTGATCGATTATATGAGAAATAATCAACGATTCCCACAATATGGTACTGCGTTAAACCTCTATTCATATCTACGAAATATAAACAAATTGACAAAAACACCCCTATTTCTCGGCTACCAACTTACACGTTTAAGACCAAAAGTCCATATTTATATTATAATTTACTCAATAAAAAAGATAAATAGTTAGTTTAGGCCAGCCAGGAGCCATAATCTAATATTAAATATAGCAATAAAGTGTTTTAGAATAAACCAAACAAAACAAACAAACAAATATAACATAAAAAAACAAGAATTGAATTCAATATTAGAGCAAATGGGAAACTATGTGCTTGCATTCACCAAATGGTATAAGCACAAATTGGAATGCTAAATCATCATTTAGTGAGATTATGAATCATTGTGCAATTAACTCATGTAAAGAGGCAAATTAATATATTAAATTAGAAAAAGAGTTACAATGGGAGTTTTAATATTTAGAAAGACAAGGATTTAACATAAGGAGTCATTGTTCTTATCTAAACTAGAATGTCCTCAGTTTACAAGTCATGTCATATGTTGTCTAATCCATATATATGATAATTTCTCATATCCATTTAGTGGATTAACAATATGCTTTTATTCATAATAAAAACCTCCAAACAAACATATATTCTCAATACTATACACAACAAATATAAAACATATAGATAAATAAAGAAGTTATATATTATCTTTATAAAAACATAAAAATCATAATTATTATATAATACATTATCATTTTGTACATATCACCTTTCATTATTTACACAACCCTGGAAGCTAAGAAATACAAATACACAATATATATAAACATAAAAAACTGATTATTTATTTCAAAAGGATTATGCAAAATTCCAAATAAGACAGTCGTTTGCCAATCATTTGCCTGAATATGTTTATGATACAGAAAAGCTGCAAGAGTCTGCATTCTTTTCAAAGAAGCAAGGTATTTGTTAATTTCTAGAACTACTTTAATTTGACAGAAAAAGTTTGAAGGTATAATATTTTATACATGAAGTACAACACAAGGAAGGGGACCAAGATCTGAACACCTTCAATTCAGAACAGCTTAGATGACGGGTGACCCAAGTCAAAGCCGGCGGTGGTACGGAATACTGGATAATTTTATTCGTGTAGTGTAAAATTTGATTTTTTGAGACGGTGCTATCATTTCGTACTATAAATTTCGATTTTTTCGAACTAGTGCTACCACCCATTTCTAATGGTGCCACTACCCATTTTAAATCTTGAGTCCGCCTTGTATATCTCTTTCCTATAGTTCACACTTTTATGTTATATAGTGTTATATCACACTTTGTTTTCTCTACATACCCATGATATTCTTGACGAAGTAGTCTTGTACGTAGTAGCTGATAAATTTAGTGAGTTCACCACTGAGCTCTGGTTTTTCCGCAATTCGCCTGTTAACTATTTTACCATTGGACAACCGACAACATAACTTTGCCACTAATACGGATAATTCTAGCGCTAGCGTTTGAAGAAACGACTTTTTAGAGTAGAAAATGAGAAGAATACGTGTGGAGATATAATGGTATGGTGAGCCTCATAACATGGATCATATTGTGTAACACAAGTTATTTATGTCATACCGACTATCATCCAACCCTTAAACAACACACTACAGAAAATGTCATTTATCAACTATTCATAAAAAGAGTATTAAAATTTTAAAACATGTCGCATTTTATAAATGTGTAAAATATTTAAAATATAGAGATTGTTAGAAAAATTTTAAAAACACTTTACATTTAGAAATGTGTAAATTTGCTTTTAAAAGTTCACACTCTTAAATGTATAAATTTAGTAAAAAATAAATAAAGAATTAGAATACTTAAAAACGTGACTTTTACTATAGAATTACTTCCACATTTTCTACGTTTAAAAGTGTGAAAACTTGCATAATTTTTCCACACTCATGAATGTGATTTTTGACTAACATTTTCACACTTTCAAATATAAATATTTGATAAAGATTTGTTACACTAAATTTTTCCTTGTTTGTAGTTTTTCACAATTTTAAATATATTAATATTGCTAAAATGTTTGGATAATCAAAAAACTTTTTATAGTGACATGCGATGGTCATATTCCTTCACTATGAAATCTGAGACCTGCGGTAATTTTTTAAAATTTGATAAAGACAATAAAATTGAATGTTTGATAAAGACAATAAAATTTTTTTAAATTTAATACACATAATAACAAAACGTAGTAAGTTATAACATTTTGGTTAATTACATAAACCCAATAGTTTAAAACTAGTTCTAATCCAATTTGGTTTATAGATTTGAAGACTGAAAGAGCAAGATTATAAAATGTGGTTACAATTTGTTATCAAATAGTACGTTATGGTTATGCAGATACATTTGGTTTGTCTTAAATTCAAATTTCGTATTATGTGTTAATAGTGTAATTTAACTTTTATATATCCTTCGTCCTATGTTTAGTAATCACTTTATGTACTTGTATCTTTGTCCGAAATTTCTTTTGAACTATGGAGTGTACTGGTGTGTAATCTGTTTTTGTGCTAAATATTGATGAAAACTAGTATTGTATGTTTGTGTTGAAAATTTTGAGGTTTTAGATTCTTCAATTGGGTCATGATTTATATTGTTTAATCAGTTGAAAATGTTGAGTAATGTTTCTATCAGACGAAAAGTAACTTTCTAATGTAGTGTTTAACATAGTCTTTTTTTTTTTGAACATCCAATTTCATAGTACCATTAATCCTCCAAAGTTTAATATAGTCTTGTTTTATTTAATTCACTCATAGCTAATACCTACAAAAAATTCACAACCGAAAACCAAACCGAAGTAATGTTCAGTTCGAAAAAATCCCTAACCGATAAATCCTAGAAAACCAGAACTCCAACGGATAAACACCCTAATTGACCCATCACATGCCGATCACGGTCACCGCACTCTTGCCTTTCCTTAGATCTTTTTTGCTCAAAACATGAAATCAAGAATCCAAATTTCTAAGTTAAAATTTGAAATGAAGAACAACCTCTCAAGCATAAAGTATGTACAACATTATGTTGTCTATGCACATAAACATTTATGTTAGATTATTGTCAGAATTAGATAGAAGACAAGAAATTCTATTTGTCACTTGGTCTAACGATAGTATGGATAAAATTAACATATTATGCCTAATTTAAATGATATAACAAGACAATTAATACAATTTATGTTTTTCTATACTTAATTAAAAGAAAAACAGATTTGCCTGGGTCTACTAGGGCAGGTCTTGAATTATCCAATGGTCCAGTGGTCATGTTGAAATTTATTAAAAATTATATTGTATATAATTAAATGTGAAGAAGAGAAATGCACATCCATAAACCTACAACCACCATGGCCTTATATGATCAACAACCAGCATCACATGGCAGTGTTTATGTTTATCAAGGCCTGCAAATAAATGACCAATAGAAAGTATTGCTTTTTCAGAAGATATTATAAGAACTAAGTACTTAATATATAATTCTAACATTATTTGATAGGAATTCTTCAATCAAATCAAATCTTTGCAATAGCATCACTTGGTGCAGGTGTCATTGTTATTTTAAAAACTCTATGCGTTCGTATTATTTCTTTCTACTTCATCATCTTGTTATTTTATAAACATTTTTTTATAACAATGTACTATGTAACAAGCGTTTAGTAATTTCGCTTTAGAAATAACTTTTTTGCGATATAGTTAAAGATCAATAACCAATAAATTTCGATACACAACAATTGTATTAGCATAGTTTAAACGCTTTATATATATATATATTCTAAAATATCAACATGTATCATCTTTTTATTAGATAAACAATGAACAATTAGTTTTAACTTTACAAGAATTTAGACTCATATCACATAAAACATGAAACTTGCTAGAAAAAAAAAACAAAGAAACAAAAGGTATATATTTTCATACCCATGATGCTTAATTAATTAAACGAAATAATTAGTACTTCAACAATGTATAAGTAATAAAGTCTTATCAAAGGGCATTTGGCCTAGCGGTATCAAGTTGTGATTAAGGTGTCTCTCTTTCTTAAATGTTGAGGGTTCAAGTCCTAATAAGAACATAAGACCTAAATTAGGTGGGTACGTGTGTTTGCCGTTTAAAAAATAATAATAATAATAATAAAGTCTTAGATGGTCGATCTCCGTATGAATTGTGGAGCAAGTAGTTACACATCATTTATATATGTCCTTGTCATATTGTTCCTTTTTCCTACTTTCATACATTCAAAGAAATATGTAAAATTAAAATAAAAATATATTTAACTTTATACCTTTTATTATTATGTTAAATTGTTAATCAAAATAAAAAAAAAATTTACCTTTTGATGTAACAAACATTTATAACTCACTTTCTATATGTACTTAATTATTTATTGACATATTTACATATATAAGTTATGTCAGTTTTTTTTAATATAACCATTAACCAAATTACATTACAAATTAACTTTTGAATGTTCTTCTTTTGGTGTGGAGTTGCACGGTTTTTTATCCAATGGTAGTCATAAGGTGTCTCCTCATTAATCTGCTTTCCTTGTTTGCAGTTCAACTAGAGCTCCAGAGTGTATCTTCTTTATTCTCTTTTTCAAGTACAAATGATTTTTGAATCTGTATTTTATTGATCTGGTCATCTTTAGGTCTCATCAGGCATTACAATCCAGAAAATTAATATGTGGTCTAATCATAAAAACAAACTGGTCTTGGATCTTATATATGAGAGTTCTCTTATGTTGGATTTTATATAATTGAAAAGACGATATTATGAGTTTTGCTTGAAGATAACCAGTTTACAAGCTTCACTCCTTCACATGATCGAGGCTAGATAAGCATTAATCCAAAGTGTTTCTTGCCAAATCTCCTTTCTTTGTATAAAGTTATTAGATTCGTAAGTCCTGAATACTGAGAAGAAAAGGCCTAATGCATCGCATTCATGAAGAATTGGATCTCCTGTTACGTTGGTTTTTGTTCATTTGGGTTCTTTAGATAGATGGGTAATCTCTTGCATCATCTTTGCTCTTGGTTTGTAGATAAACGCTTTTGTATTATATATTGTCTCTACCTTTAAAACTTTTAATATAATTCTTTACCTTTTAAAGAAAAACTTTTATTGTATGATATATAAACTAGCAAAATAGTTTGCCAAAGAAATATTGTATCCATATTCATTTCTTTGGTAATTCCCTTAGCACCCTATTAATTAACCCTATAACACATAAGAAATTTAATTTTTTCATTTCTTTGATGATAGTAATTGATTTCAATTGTTAATAATTTGTGTCTTCTGTTTTGTTGGTCTGCCTACTTCTTACGAAGGTCCAAATATTTTAGGGGCTTACACTGTAGATAGAATACTTATAATGAATACAAAGGTCCAAACTAGTTAAAATCAGCTATTAACAACTATTCATTTTTTTTCAAATTTTGAATTAGTTTTTAACTTTTTTTTGTTGTAAATTGCAAAATTAATCTACAATCTGGTAGTATTTATATAAAGGAAGCACACACAAGTTTAACAAAAAATAAAAAAAAATAGATAATTTTATAACTCCTCCATATTCACCTGCTACCATTCTCTTTACTCTTATATCATATTCTTGACTATTGTCAAAAGGTGAGAGGAGAAGAAGAGAAACAACAAAATATATTGAGAATTGAATGAGTGATTTTTATCAAATCATTAAAGATCTGTACAAGGAAGTTTGAAGGAGCTCTTCCCTCATGTTTTTTGCATCGAAATCGAACGTAGATACTCTATTAAAAGATTGGTAGATTTTCAAGCATGGTTGCTAGCATGTATGATGGTCATAGAGAGCACATTTGCAAGTCTCTAGCGAGTCTTTTCTCGAAACCGTTTTTACAAGTTTTAGAAAGGATTCATGGCTATGGAAATGGGATAAAAAGGAATTTTAATTGGCAGTCAAGAGGATGTCACTTTTAGTTCAAGAAAAAATGTTCCAAGTTGATGGTGGGTGGAGATGACATGTTATGGATGGACTACAATTGTTCTAATTAAGATGAAGATATTTGGGTGGTGGCTTCTAAATGAGGCACTTGCTGTGAAATCCATTCTGCAGGCCAAGAGAGATATTTTCATTGTCTTGATCAACTTGTGTGCTTTATGTAATGAAAAGGAAGAAACTATTATTGCTTTTTTTGATTGTCGGATGGCTGGCTAATGGTGTTCATTTGGAAGAAGATATTGGCATGGTGGAGTTTATCGGGTCCACGAATAAACTCGGTAGATCTTCTCTCTGAAAAGCTTTGGGTACTTAAGTTAAAACTAGAAAAACTATTTACTTAAACGTTTTTCTAAAAATAGAAAGAAAAAAAAAACTCTCACTTTTGAATATTTATAATTTTTTCAAACTCTTTTGCTTTTCTAAATAATTTTTTTCCAAAAAACACTTCAAGCAAGCATGTTTTCTGAAAAATAGAAACTCCATTTATCTTAACATATGCTCTGTTATTCTTAAAAAATAAAAACTCTCTATTTTTTACAGAAAAGCTGAAAATGTACGTTTCTTCTACTAAGCGCAAATTTCTCTAATAAAAAAGGTTTTACAAACGAAGTCTTAGCCATTGTCGTGGTAGCATTATGACAGATTTGGACATGATGAAATTAACCGTATATTTCATTTGGAAGAGGATGATGAGAATAAGTTAAGGGAGAACAAAATTTTCCCTCGAATACAAAGAATGGCCGCTCATTGGTTTTTTGGAGGAAGTAAGAAGCTTCATATTGACAAGACCAAATGATTTGGAAGGATACTAAATTTTCTTTATGTTCCCAACTATTTTATACAAATAAAGGAAAAGAAGAGGACTGTTTGGTGATATTTTCTTTCTTTACTTTTCTTCTAAGATTGGAGTGATTTGGAATGAAAGTATTATTATTCTAAATAACATCATGTATGCTTCCCGAGTGATCTTTGTCGTCTCTAATGCCAATTTTTTCAATCCTTTTCAACAATATCCAGGTATATATCAATTATCTCATGTTTTAAAAACTGTCGCTAACCTATATACATATAGGTAGATGTCACTTGTTTAATGTTTTAAAAGTTTTATATGTTTGATTTTTAAAAACTTACCATTTGTCCACCGACAGATCTACTCATGAGAATTGGGGGGAAAGGCTTGAACTAGTTTTTTTTCATATGCATATATGTGATTTACAAGCTATACCCCAATTGTATTTTATTTTAGCCCCCAATCAACTAAAGCCAAAGTAAAAAAAAAAAAGTATATCAGATTCTTGATATTCCCTATCTAAATGAAAGCTGCAAAAATATAATATTTATGAATTAAACCTGGGGGGACGTAACCTAGTCTCACAATCAATGCTTAAATCTACGTGGACAGAGCCATTTTATGTTTAGATTCTAATTACACAACAAACACTATGCTAATTCAGTACTAGAAAAACTGTAAATACCAACGGACAAAATCTGTTGGTAACTTGGGTGATTCCGTTGGTAATTCGGTTTACCGACGAGATTACCAACGGAAATGGCATGTCGGAAAAAGGCCCGTGGGTAAATTTATTTACCGACGAATCCATTGATATTTTACCAACGGAAAACCATTGGTGATTAAAAGTAATCGTTGGTAATTTTAGTAGCCAAAAATATTATATCCGTTGGTATTTTACCAACGAAACGCCATTGGTGAACAAAATAACCTGTTGGTAATTAGGGTTGCCAAGACCTTATATTGCATTCATATTTTACCAACAGAAACACCATTGGTGGTAGAAAGCTCATCGGGAAATTTATATATCCCATACGTAAATTATACACACATAGCAACGCACCAATCAACTAGATATCTATAAATTGGTTTTAATAAATCAAACCAAATTACAATTATCCAATACAACGAAATTTAAGGGTTCCAAACTATAATTAGTTTGGCAACTACAAATTGATATAGGGCCACATAATAACAATCTACAAAAGACTTATTAATCACAAAAAAATAATAATAATAAAAATATCACTTATCTCCCAACTATAAGTAGTTTGGTAATCAAAAAAAAAACAAGTAATTACCAAGCATCTTCAAAGTTGTTTCAAGGCCTACTAGTGCTCTCTATCATTTCTCATCTTTTCTATTTAGGCGAGCAAATTTGCTTCTTTGGCATCCATCTACGTCTTCATTTTTTCTTCAATCTCCCCCAATTGAATCAATATGAAAAGCAACTCTATTTACTACTTCTTTTTCTACTTGTTCTTCGATCTCCTAGGAAGTTAAACTGATGCAATCAGATTGTATACTACAACAAAGTTTAACAGGTTTATATATTTCAATTCGATCACTAAGTATTACCAATAGAATTACCAACAGATGTACGTTGGTAAAATGTAAAAGCCTATAAAAGTGTAATCCGTTGGTAATCCTGTTGGAGATACACCATTTTACCAACGGATTAATGCCCGTTGGTATTGACAAATTTTCTAGTAGTTGTAGAGTTAGATTTAATTGAAGAAGATATATATTGCTTCTTTACTGCCAATCTACCATATATTGTGACCCATTTTTAGGGATCTTCTTTTCTTAAGGTATTTTAACAGTTTTTATAAGAAATGGTTGTAATATTTCAGCAAGAAAGTGCATCTTATTGTTGTATGAGACTTTAAAATGAAAATTTTTCTTTCTAAAGTGTGTAATTGTGTTAGAGCTTGGAATTGGAGTGCTTATCATATTTATTATTAGGCCATTCCTTTATTTGATTAGTTTTTACTATAATTCCTATATATGAACTAATTTGTAAACTTGAATAAATTTACGGTCTATGTATCAATTGTTTTTCTACTTTTGCCTGCATGATTATTAATCTACAAATTTCACTTTGTGATTTGTTTATTTACGATCTAAATAATTTGAGCATTTGTTTTACTAATTGTTTATATATAATCTTGATACTCTATAGAAACTTTTTTTTAGGACATGATGTTAAATAGAGTATTTTGATAAAGAGGATTAGGATTCTAGAATAGGTGGGCTTATGCTAAGAAATTATATGTAACTATATATATATATATATATATATATATATATATAAAATTTAACCTAACATTTATAATAATATCCGACCAGTCACTAAAAAGATGTAATAATCCTTAATATCTAGATGTATCCATAGAATATTATTGACACATACATTTCTTCTTATTTTACATATTGTGCTATTACATCTTTTTTAACTTTTTTCTATTATTTTTATTTTTTTCTAATTCTTTTTTCTATTTTCATTCTATTTTAACTTATTTTTATGTATTTATTTGACTAGTTTTTATTTATTTATTTATTTATTTATTTATCTATATATGTATCATTTGTTTTATTTTGTTTATTTATAAAATTTTATTTTTAAGTTTTTTTTTTCTATGCTGCCAGAGATATATCTCAGGAAGCAATCTCTCTACCTACGATTAGAGATATGAGTGTCTACTTTTTACCTCCTCCATACCCCGATGTATAGGAATAAAAAATTTAATTTTTTTATTTCTCTTTTTTTCTTTTTTTTCCAGAACACCCGAACTTTAACATTGTGTTTCCGGAGTTTAATTTGGAGAGAAAAGAAGAGTTCCAGAAAGAAATAAAAAATTTGTGTTCCTGAGATATTTTAAGGAAAGTGTAGGAGCTATGTGTGACTTACACTAAGTCAGAGGGGTGTTTGTGTAAGTTTCATAGTTGGTTAAAGGTTGTAAGAAGGTTAAAGAATGTTGTTAGGAGCTGTGACAACTGGAGGTTGGATGACAGCTAGAGGTTAACAGCTGAAAGATGACTGACAGGTGGAGGTTGGACGTCAGACGTCAGAGGTCAGGTCCTTCATCTATATAAGGACCACCACTTCTCCAGTTTCAAGCACCTAGAGATCAGATTATAGTTTTAGTTTCTCATTTTCTTTGTAATAGTTTAGTTCTTGTATTTCTTTAGTTCTAAATAGAGTGTTAATTGAGGTTTGAAGAATTCCATCATCTTTGTTGGTTTTAGTGCTCAATTGTTCATTGAATCAAGTCGTTTTGGTTGTTCGTTTGTCTCAAGTTTACAACAAATTGGTATCAGAGCTCCAAGGCTCAGCGATCTGGTCAAGATTGATTTCTTGAATCTGTGGGTGGTTTCTTGAAGACGAAGAACAGGAGAAAAGAAGGTTCCAATCTCAGGGGAGATTGAAGAGAACGTTGGTGATTCAATTTGAATTGAAGTGATAAGATCAAGAAGGTTCTTGACGGTGAACAAAGATGGCTCCACCTCTCGTGATGATCGAGAAATTCACATATATGAATAACTTCAGTCGATGGCGATTAAAGATGAGGGCACTTCTCAAACGAGAAGGGATATGGGCTCCTTTGGGAGGAGAAAGATCAGGAAACATGGAGGAAGTGGAGTTGAATCTTCAGAAGGAGAAAGCTCACTCCATAATCTTGTTATCGCTCTCGGATGAAGTTCTAGTGAATTCTTTCGTGGTTGGAAGAGATACGATATCGCTGGAAGAGGTAAGGTCGAGTTTACACTCACGAGAACTACGACACAAGGCTTCAGGTCATGTTTCTGATACAGCTGAAGGAGGTGTAGGTCTGATTGTGTCAAGAACAGAAGGACGAGGCGCTGATTGGTCAGACAAAGGAGAAGGTAGACAGAGAAATGGAAGATCTCGGTCACGGGGAGCAAATCCAAATCCGAAGAACGTGTGTCACAGGTCTGGTGATACAAGGCATTGGAAGAATGAGGGTCCTAAGAGCAGGTTGAATGCGAACGTCATTAGGGACGATGCAAGCTCTGAATCGGAATTGGTTCTCATGGTGTCAAGTTGTGTTAGAAGGTCAGATGTGTGGATTATGGACTCAGGTTCTTCCTTTCATATGTGTCCAAACAGAGGTTGGTTCTCCTCATATCAAGAAGTGGATCTTGGTAGTGTTCTAATGGGTAACGATGCTCCTTGTCGGGTGGTTGGTGTTGGATCAATCAAGATCAGGATGTATGATGATATAGTAAGAACGTTGTTGAACGTCAGGCATGTTCCGGAATTAAGGAGGAACTTCATTTCGATGAGTACGTTGGATGAGGAAGGATTTGAGTATTCTAGTGTTGGTGGAGTACTGAAGGTGTCAAACGGTGCCTTAGTGGTGATGAAAGGTAAAAGGGAGTCTAATCTATATGTGCTGAAGGGGGAGACTGTAGTGAGGCAAGGTGCAGCTAATGTCTCGCAAACACAGGAAGAAGCTTCAGAGATGTGGAAGCTATGGCACATGAAATTTGGTCATGTTGCTGACAAGGGTATGGTGCTTCTCAGTAAACGTGGTCTGGTAGGAGGTCACGAGGTGGAGAAGCAGAGCTTCTGTGAACATGGTGTTTATAAGAGTAAGGTTGAGGATTATCAATTATGGTCACAACCTGAAAGGAAGACAAGTGTGAGTAGGGATGTAACTTCTGACGAGAAGTTAGTGGTCTCACAAGAGGGTCTTCAGGGTGTATCTAAGAAGGTGGAGGATAGTGGTCTTGACATGGAGATGGAGTCGACTCAGGAAGACCAGGAAGATCCGGACCTTGATGGTTATGTTCAAAGTAAGTTTGGCAAGATGGGTGCAAACTGGGGTTATGAACATAGTGGAGGTAGGTCTGTGGAAGGTCAAGAGGAACCTCAGGAGGTAGATACACAAGATGATGTAGACGTTGGTTTACAAGGTGAAGGTGGAGCTGACCAGGGAGCTGATGAGAGTGCTCCGTTGGCTAAGGATCGATATTGGATACAGGTTGAACCTCCGGTCAGATATGGTTTTGAGGGTCTGACTGTGTATGCTTTGCAAAGGGCAAAGGAGGTTGGTAATTTCCATGAACCAGGGGCTTATGGTGAAATAGGTGTTTCAAAGGGAGCAGGTTTGTGGATGGGGGCAATGATGGAGGAGATTGATGCTCTTCATAACAATGGAACTTAGGTTCTTATTAAGTTTCCTAAAGGTAGGATAGTCGTGGCATGTAAGTGGTTCTTTGAGAAGAAGGTCGGCTTGGAAGGGTCCGAAGTTGAATGTTACGATGCACGATTTGAGGCTAAAGGGTATAGCCAGAAGGAAGGTGTTAAGACGGCGTTTCTTCATAGTGGTCTGGAGGATCTGGTGTGTTTGCTCTGGAGGTCGCTACATGGGTTGAAGCAGACTCCAATGGCAATGGTACAAACGTGTTGATACTTTTATGATCAAGCATGGGTTTGTAAGGAGGTCCTATGACTATGGTATATATCTTCGGAAGTTGAAAGTTGGAAACTTGATGTATGTCATGGGGTGTACAAAGATGTACCTAGCTCATGTAGTCTTCAGGTTCATGGTCAATCCGATGAAGGTTCGCTGGGTGGCAGTGAAAAGGTTTTATAGGTACTTGAAAGGTACTTCAAATGTTGGTCTCATCTGTGGAGGTAATGAAGGATGGTTTGTTACCAGGTGCTCTGATTCTGACTATGCAGCTGATCTAGATAGAAGGAGGTCCGTAACAGGTTATGAGGTTATGTTGGGAGAAGCTGTGGTTAGTCAGGAGGCAACATTACAACCTTTGGTTTTGACAGAAGCTGAGTATGTGGCTTTGGCAGAAGCTAAGAAAGAAGCAAGCTGGTTGAAAGAACTAGTGGGTGTGACTTAGCTTAAGTCAAGGTGGAGATTGTAGGAGCTATGTGTGACTTACACTAAGTCAGAAGGGTGTTTGTGTAAGTTCCATAGTTGGTTAAAGGTTATTAAGAAGGTTGTTAAAGAAGGTTGTTAGGAGCTGTGACAACTGGAGGTTGGATGACAGTTGGAGGTTAACAGCTGAAAGATAACTGACAGGTGGAGGTTGGACGTCAGACGTCAAAGGTCAGGTCCTTCATCTATATAAGGACCACCACTTCTCCAGTTTCAAGCACCTAGAGATCAGATTATAGTTTTAGTTTCTCATTTCCTTTGTAATAGTTTAGTTCTTGTATTTCTTTAGTTCTAAATAGAGTGTTGTTCATTGAATCAAGTCGTTTTGATTGTTCGTTTGTCTCAAGTTTACAACAGAAAGCATGAAAATGATTTGAAATGAAAGTTTAGTTAACTTTATCTCCTAAACTTTTCTACCAAAAGTGAGAAGATTTAGAAGGAAAGGAAATAACAAAATTTTATGATTTTTCGTAAGGGACTAAATCATTATTTCTTTAAAGTGGTATGTGTATGCAACAACACCTAACTTAAGTAATGTTGACCGCATACATCATTTCCCTAACCAAATACTCCTAAAAACTTCTTCGATACCGGTTTGATCCACATTCGAACACACGAAATCTTACAAAATTAAGTTACAAAAAAATCATGGATTTCATATCAACCAGTTATACTATATGCTACAATGTAAATTGCTACGTATATGGTATATAATCCATGACATGGACATGTTATTTCTTGAAGATAAACCTAAGTGAGAAAAAAAATTAAAAAGAAAACCATATATTAAGGATTTACACAATCACAACATTTCATCATATATAGCTAGCATTTCTTCGAGTTCTTGAAGTTTCTTAGAGTCATTACCAGTTGTTGCCTTTCACCCTCTACTTCTGCAAACTTTAGACTTATTTCAGAATACCTTTCTTGCATTTCCAGCAGTTCTGCCTCCATCGATTTATTTAACGTCTTCAATAACGCCATTTCATTCGCTGTAGATGCCTGTAACCCGAGAACAGATCATCAATCAAACGGGGGATCAAAAAGATCCAATCTTTAGTGATTTAATAAATATAAAAAGTTAGTGTTTTAGCTACCTGTGAAATGGCAGTGCTTTCATCAAGAACCTCCAATCTTCTTTCCAACTCCGAGATTTTAGAAAGAAGATCATTTTCCTTTTGAAGAAACGAATGTTCAGAACTTCTCAAAGCGGTTTCCTTTAGTTTTATCTGGCCCTGATAATCAAACACAATACAACTCTTTTAGGAATTTCACAAGTGTGATCAATCATAAGCAAGTTGAAATGAGTATATATAAAAAGTTACCTCGAGTAGTTCTATTCTGCTTTTCAGATTGTTAACCTCTTTTGAGCTGCGAGGAATGTTTCTTGAAACTGCTTTGCTTCCCTCCTTAATCTTCTTCTCCAGGTTAATTATCACATCTTCGTTCTTCTTGATTTCACTTTTTAGTTGAGATACCTGGTTTCTTAGCTTCTCTTTCTCGCTTTCATCGTTGATCAAAGACGTTTTCATGTCATTGTACTGAGATTTAAGAAGTTCCATTTCTGATTGCAAATGTTCATAATCGACATCTTTTTGCTTATTAACATCGATTAAGTTGAACAGCTCCTTCTTTGAACAATCAAGTTCCATCTTTGCTAAATGAACCTCATTTTCAAGATTCTCTCTTTCAACTTCAAGATTCTTCTTATCTTCTTCTAGCTTCTCAATCCCAGCTTTATAATTGGATATATCTTCCATCTCTTTCTCCATCTTCTCCAATTGTTTGGACTTTTCGGTTATTTGACTCGAAAGGTCAACTAGCTTTTCTTCGTAACCAACATTAAGAAAGTCTAAATCTTGTTTGACTTTCTTGACCGTTTCTTCAAGATGCCTTTTCTCTACACGAAGTTTATTGGCTTCATCAATGGCTTTCATTGCTACCTTCTCGTTTGCTTCAAAACTGGAATTCATTTGTGAAGAGAGCCTTCTAAATTCCTCTTGAAGCTTCTCTGCTGTATTAGCACTTTGTAATTTCATCTTTCTCAAGCTTTCTTCTGCACGAATGGCTCTTTGCTCCTGCTCGACTTTTGCATTTATAAGATTTTCAATATCTGCTTCAAACCCGTTAGCTTGATCCTCTAAATCTTCCTCCAAGTTCATGATATGGGTTTCGAGCTCTTCAATGGCAAGAACCAATTCTGATAGCTTTTCGGATTTCATTTGTAGCTCCTTATTCAAGCTCTCAATCTGGGATTCAAGTTCATTGACCACAGCATAAGATGTGCATTCATACTGCATCTTTAATTGTTCTTGAAGTTGACTTTGCTCAAGCTTATAACACATATCATGGTTTCCCTGCTTTAAGATCTCATATTCAAGAGCGATTTGGTCCATTTGCGTTTCAAGCTCGTTTTTATCTCTTTTGTATGACTCTATTTCACTATACAGGTCGGTTATCTTTTGCTCTAGTAGATACGCTTCCTGCGTACCACTATGTTGTCTAACAATGTCTTCCAACGCCTTTTGATCTTCATCATCATCTGTCTCAGATTTGACTTCTTCCAATTCATGAGAGCTGAAACACTTTGACTTTGACTTTGACTTTGAAACCTCTGAGTCTTTCTGTTCAAGCATCTCATCAAGGTCCCGCACAGCAAGAATCAACTCGGCGTTTGATTCTTGTGTTTTCTGAAGTTGTAAACGGAGATTAGAATTCAAGTCTTTTTCATAGTTAAGTTCTTGTCTTAGTTCATCAACAAGATCCCATGGATCCCCTCCACCTTTGACTTTGACTTTGACTTTGGTTTCTTCAGCAAATCTTTTACTTGACTTGAGCTTTTCACACTCCGTCTTAAAGCCATTGTTTTCTTCTTTAAGTGCAATTACTTCTTTAGAAAGATCCTGACCCTTCTTTCTTTCCTTCACAATCTGCTTACGAAGAGTCTGCAACTCTAACTCAGAAACATCCGCTTGCCTAGCCAAAACCTCAACTTCTGTTTTGAGCTTCTTGATCATGGCTTCTGGTGAACCCTCTTCAGGTATTTCTCCTGAAACGTTCTCCTCGGGGCTTGGTGATGAATCATCTGGGCTCAATTCAGGTGGTGAACCATCTAACCAATCCCATTGTGACAAGTGTCGCTCCTCATAAATTGTTGTAGCCGATAGTTCATGAGTCGGTTTGGTTTTCTTGACTGCTGGTTCATGAAGGATATCAAGTCCTGAGCTGCTATCAGAACCCGATAATGTGATATCGGACCCAATTGAACCACGTTGATCTTTGTTAATGTTATCATTCAAAGCCCCAAGATCCTATCAAACATGAATTTTCCTGTGAGTAAAATCCTAATCTGATGTTTGATTTAACAGTTGACTAATTCTATCAAGGGTCAATGTCATGAATAGCAAACTACTTTCCTTAGAAGTCCATTTTGGTAACTAACATTAATCAATATTATTACAATTTACAATACGAAAAGTCGAATATTAAGTTGATTTTTTATGACATTAGCTCTTTCACAATACATGTTTAGTCAAACAGAACATTAATCTATTATTACAACATGAAAAAGAGAACTTACTTCACTAGGACTGTTTTTCATGGTTTCTTCTATATCACTGTTGCTTAACTGAGCCCTCAAACTCCTATCTTTGCGATTTGCATTTTCATTTCGATCAATTTCCCTGTAAATTTTAAACAAATCATTAAATTAATATTTTGAAAAACAAAATGAAAATTAAACACTTTGAAATATACATTTACCTTTGTGGTAAGGACTCCTGAACTCTTTCAATTGATACCTATTTCACAAGATATGCACAACTATTAAAAGATGAATTTAAGGATCCATTTAGATTAAAAAATGGGTTGATCATCAAAAATACAAACTTTGTGTTAATAGTTTGGTATCTTATAAACATATGAACTTGACAAAATTTTATCTATGAACTGACAAGTTTGTATATTTAAAATGGAGAAGGGACTAACATGCAAAAAAACTGCACAGTTTGCATTTCTAAGAGGAAGAGATAATGAAGAAATCTTTGTAGCCTCAGCAAAAGTTGCAAAATCTATTGAAACTTCACCAACACTACTAGATTTTGAGGAGCCCTACAAAATACAGAAAACCACCAAAAAAAAGAAAAAAGATTAATTTGATTTGAAGTGAGTTGAACCTTTTCATGTTCATAAATCTGAAAGTAGTTGTACCGTTGCCAGAACAAAATGATAGATTTTCTCTTGAAGCTTTTCATGTTTTGGATCATGAACAAACTTAACAGTTTCATAGTGTGGTTTTTCCCAATGACAGCTTCCATCTTTAACTTTGGCTTTCTCTAGTTTTGAAGTCGGTTTTCCAATATCTGCTGGAATCACAGATATGATCAAGGTATCCCCTGTTAACTGTTTTAGCTGCATATGCAAAACCAATGATCCAAGTAAGCATAAGTTGATCGAATTCGAAAACATTCACTCTTTTTCACGAAATCAAAAGAACCAAAAATAGCCACACAAAAAAACTCCTGTGAATATTCATATAACTATGTTGGATGATGAATCCATGGTTACAGATTTTCTCCATTTCTGATCGAATCAAAGCTTTGATGCATTGCTTACAGATTCACTTACACACAATTTCAAAGTAGAGAATCTTGAAATTTTGGTCAATTGAACCCAAGAAATCCAGGAAATAAGCACACATAAAGTACTTCGATTTTTACTATTTTTAGAGATCGAGAGATGGGAATTTTGGTATATATCGGAACTTTTAAGTTCGAACTTATAAAATTACTTTTGATTAAGAAACATAATGACTATAAAAGATCCAAAATTGAAACTTGAAAGTTGTCTCTTAGTCAATTCAACAAACACAAAGTATGCAATAATGCAATCAATCATTTCAGTGTAAAGATAGACAGGACTGGATTATTAAAAAATTTATGGATGAAAATAATATTACCTGAGTTGCATGAAATTGCAACTTGAATACAGATTTGATCTTGTTCTTGTCATTCCTCCATCTCGCCGACTTGAACATTTTTCCCTCAGGCCTTCACCGTGACTGTCTCCCTATATCAAATATTCGAATCCACATTGCCAAAGTCAAAATTCAGGGTTCCCCTGTTCAAGTAATTCTGCAACCTCGTCGGAGCTCCGGCAAAGCTGCCGGAACATCGCCGACATTTCCGTTGAAACAGACGCGATGAAAATTGTGCGCATCAAAATCCCAAACACACAAATTGAGCTTCAAGATTTGCAAATGAAGCGGGTCAAAGATCTTAAAATCTACCCATGTTAAATTAGTCAGAAATAACAGAAACCCAGATCAATTCCAGAGTTTTAAGCATGAAAACACACACAAATCAGACCAATAGACGCAGATAGATTTAGAAACTGAATTGGGCAAATGCGAGTAAATGTGAGGGGTGTTTGGTGAGTGAGATAGGTATTTGTAGGGTAAAGAACTCGTGAATGAATTTAAGAGTGAGTTTGAGAGCTCACAAGCAGAGAGAGTAGATCTAAAAAGTAAAGTCCGAGTCCTCTGTCTCTCTCTCATGTGGTCTCTCTGTGCAATCATGTAAAGATTTCATTTATGTTTTAGTGTGTTTATGTCTCTGCAGATCGTTGGTAAGAAGTTATTAAATATTATATTATATTATATATTATTATTATATTATAAGTTATAGTAATAATTATAAAAATTGAAAAGTGAAGGGGAAGCTTCTGTAAGATTTTATAAATATGAAAAAGGATCAAAACCAGTATGATGTATGGGACTTTCGCCATCACCCGTTTACCCGGCAATCCATGGCATCTCAGCTTATTTTATTTTACATATCTTTATTTTTTTAATGTTATATATAATTAAAAATAAAATGACCGTTATATGAAAATATATTAAATTGAATAGGTTTCTATTTTAGAAAATTGCATGAACCGAAACGAAATTGCATTAGGGTATTAAATTGTAATTTCTTACGTGTTATTTTATGCTGATGGAACCCTACATCTCTCATATTCACACATATAACATTAAATATCATATACTCACACATATTATAGGATGTGGATGTAATGATCTAGACCCGATAAAATTACAATCTTATATTTTTTAGGTCATGTTTATTTCACCGTAATGCGAAGGAATTGAAATGATTTTAATTCTATCAATGTTAGTTATGGAATGACATTCCTCTACCTAAAGGAATATAAATACTTCAAAGAATTTAATTCCTTTCCAAATAATGTTACCAAACGCAATATACAACGGAATTTGATTTCAATTCCATTACATTCCTTCACATTACGATGAAACAAACTGGATCTTAGTGTTCTTATGAATTCCTAGACTTTTCTTATATATTTCTTGAACAGAAAGTGGTATTTTTATTAACACTACTAAGCATCTTGAGGAGGCAAGGAGATTTAATCAAGCCCAATAGCCCAGATTATGCAAAAGCTCAGTGTATGGTAAGAGATATTTCCTTTGTTAAGTCATTCTTTATGTATAGATTGACGTTCGTTTTTTATGGAACATGTAAGTTCTTTTGATTCTTGTATTTTTGTACCTGTAAGTCGGATCATCTCGTAGAAGTGTTTGCCCGATGTAGTACTCTATTTTTGTACTTTCAACAATAATATGACTTTATTTGATATGAGTTGGTTTAATTACAACTTTTTTTTATGAAATTGAATGTTTTATTAATCAAAACTTTTAAGAAAGTAGTTATCTTGAAAGCTAAATTAAATTAATTAATGAAATTTTCGTTATTTATTACATTATATGGTTAAACTAGATTATTAATTGTGACTTAAACCTTAGACCTTGCGTTATAGGTTACCTGATGGATTCGGGTGCCAGCGGGTTCCCCAAGGAACACCAAAACAAGACCTTTGGGTAGGGAAATCGAGTAGGTGTAGCGGGTCTGTGGACTCGATGGAGAAGCTGCATAACCCCCATCCCCCTCTCAACCAATCACACTCACACATATTTAATTTATTAATATAAAAAATAAAAAAGTAGGGAGAGTTTTAAGGAGAGGTATAATACTTAACTAGTTAATTGACCCGTGCACGCACGGGTATATCGGAAGTGTATTTGAGATATTAAAATTTTCAAATAAAAATAATACAATAAATGAAATATGTAGACTATATTTGTTGTTTTGTTTGTAACATTACCACTATTATCACTAATCAAAACTTTTAATTATTTTTTACTTTTAACACGTGAAAGGCTTACCAAACTACTAACTAAAGGACGTAACCGAACAGATTTAAGAGAAAGAAAATATACATACATATTTGTACAAACGCGCATTACATGTCTAAACATGAAATACAACATAATTCAACAGAGAATCACTTGATAATTTAATGAATCAAATTAGTTGATAAAGAAGCTCATCTTCATGCTAAATCCAATACTAATGACCACATGTCTTACCTTTTGAACAGACTCCATTGTATTTTCACTTCTAAAACCGAATTTTCGTACACCTTGCAAGTAAAAAAAAAATAATAACTCATGTGTTAAATATTAAAAAGTCAAAAATGATTTCCTGTTTTGTGTTTAAAAAATCAACACTTCTATCTTAGTGTTACTTTTGACTAACTACCTACACTAATAATATAGTTTCAGGACCATCAAAAAACTATCTTTACATCTCTGAATTTAAATTTTTAAATATATAATATATCATCTTTTAGTGATACATGTTATCTAAAACCATATTTTATAAAAGATTTCATACATCTTTCTAATAATATTGAAAATATTTTAAAATCAATAACAAAATACTTTGAATAGCATATTCAAGTTGACCACTAAACTTATTACCATAATCCCAAAAAAATTCACTCTGCTAAACAAAAAATTACCTACACACTACTATTAATGGATAACAAAAAAAATTAAGAATAGACTAATTTAAAAAAAAGTGTCATATCACAATTAAATTTATACCAAAACGTAGATAAAAAAGAGACGATCGTAAATGTATAATTATTTTTTTCTCTAAACAAAATATATCAAAAGTTACTAAACATAATTTTTAAACAACTTATAATTAATTACATTAATATACAATTTTTATAAAACTCTCTCACATTTTCTTAAAAGTCTCTCCATATTTTATAAAATCATCTCACAATTTTCATTCAGCCCCGTCTCTATTGATTTAAAATTGACTAAAATTGTTTTGAGAGTTGAATAATTTTAAAATTAAAGCTTGTGATTAGTTGATTAAGACTCAATTTATAGTTATATTATAAGAAATGGTAAGATATATATATATATATATATATATATATATATATATATATATATATATATATATATATATATATGGGAAGGTTAAAATGAGAATGGTAGACTCAATCTCAGCCGTTCATTTTGTAAGTGGAATTCATGGATGGAGAGCGTGGGGGATAGAGTGTGGCAGGATGCATGTGATGAATTCATGGGTAGGCAATGACATTGAAAGAGGAGAAATTGGACGGCTATGATTGAGTCTTTCATTCTTAATTAATTTAAGGTTCTCATTTGAACCTCCCACTATATATATATATATATATATATATATATATATGGATAGGAAGAATAATAATGATATAACGCTGATGTGACATTGAGTAAGGAAAAGGAAAAAAAAGTGTTAACACAAGGTTGTGGGTTCAAGTCCTGTTGTGGACAAAATGGTGTAGATTTAATATTAGGTTAGAGGGTGTGTGTTTAGCCGTTAAAAAAAACAAAAACAAAAACTCATGGCCATAAAGCCTTTGCTAGTTTAGTTATAAGCAAAGTTTAATGATGCTATAAGCACGGTTTAAATTCCTACATCAAAGTTTTACAACAAAAGTTAATTTATATAGTTTTTGCGGGTATAACGATTAGCAATTTGGCAATTAATCAATATAATACTGTGATAACATACGCTCACTATTGTTTGGGTATTGATTTTGTGAAACTAATTAAATTATTTATACAATGATTTCAAATGCATAAACTCGTTGTAAGATATTAATTTTGGGAATATTTAGTTTAAATTAGTATAAGCTAAATTTATTGCCTTGCCGTTTAAAAAAGGAAAAAAGCTAAATTTATTGATTATTTTATTTTGCATACCGTTGGTTAAGATTATCAAAAACAAATAAAATCTATATTGATTAATAGTTATTAACCTGTGGCGCATATAGCAATATTTGCCTAGAAGGTTTGTACTTGCTTGTGTCGTGCTAACTAATGATGGGTTCGTGTTTTATTCTAATTAAATTAAGTTCTTAGTTGTTATAAAGAAAAAAAACAACCAACGTGTGGATTACTCTAGAATCTAGAGAATTATTCTTAAACTTTGACAAGTCAACCAAAACACATCTGTATACTTTGATTTTTGTAGAAGGGGTTAGAATTTCACATTAATTTATTTTTTATCTTGTAAATTTCTTTGTAATAATAAATAATATAAATGTGTTCTTTTGTTAGATATGTCAGTTAGGCAAACACACGAAATTATCTTTTAATCATTCTCAAATATTAGTTACTTCTTCTTTTGAGCTTAAGCATTCAAATTTATGCACTTCTTTTTTTGTTCTTTTTTTTTATAGTTTTTCACATGTTTTATGGTTATATCATAAAAAATGTCATGCATTTGCTAAATTTTTACATTTTCGTGCATCCAGTAGAACCCAATTTTCGTGCATACATTATAACCAATCATTTCCCAATTTGCTTAACAAATATGGAATACAACTACAGTTCTCTTGTCCCAAACAAAAATTGAACGGATGATTAGAACTATATATAAACAATGTTATTGAAAACCTAATTTTCAAATCAAACCTTCCTTATCTTCACAATACCACTTATCCCTCTGTCGTATTCTAATGTCCAAGCCTTAGATGACCCTAATTGACTAAAGCCATGCATGATGAATTTAATGCCCTTAATACTATTGATACTTGAGAACTTGATATAAACTTTTTTGCATGGTGTTAACATTGTTAAGTCCATATGGCTATATATTTAAGAATGATTACAATGTGAATGAAAGCTTGGATTGCTATAAGGCAAGCTTGGTTGCCAATGGGAAAAGTCGGAGATTAAGGGTTGGTTGCGACGAATATTTTAGACCCTTTGTGAAACCTAGCACTATTCCTTTCGTCCCCTATCTTGTAGTTTTCGAACATTAGCCCATACATCAACTGACGTTAAAAATGCATTCACGCATAGTTGTCTTTAGAATAATGTATATTGTATTAGCAACATAGCTTTAAGGATACTACACATTCACCAATGATGTCACACACACCTCGGATTTTCTCAAAGTAAATGTGTCTCCTCACTTTTCATTCCTTCAACCCAATCAGCCGATTGCTTATTTTCTTCTATATGTTAACGACATTGTGCTCTTGCTTGCTTGGCACTGAGTTCCCTGACCTACTTAATTGGGTCCATGATCTTATTTTCTTAGCATCTTGACTACCTGTGACAAACTAGTTCTTTTGTCTAAATAAAAATATGTCTTGAAAAAATTATAGTTCGTGCCCACATGAAAGACTACAACCACTTTCAAACATTCAAACATAGATTAAACACGCTTTAATACCCGTGCTTCGCTACGAGAAAATTTGTTATTTTGGTTGTTTTGAATTTCTATTATTTGGTTTTATTTGCTTATTATAAGTGTCGAAACGACTGTATAAATATTGAGAATAAAGTATATAAGCTAATATATATTGAGCTAGAACCAACATAGTTAACCAACCATAATGGAGTCTTTGCAATGTAATGTATAGAATTAGCCTATTCACGAATGGATTGTGCCCATTGATATTGACCGTTTTTCAAGTATTGATTTTAGTACGTGTATGATTTATTTATGTTTTTAGAATTAGTTAAACATCATCTAAACTTGTAAGACATAGTGTTTTTCTTAAATTCTTCCACACGAAAACGTCTGTTTTGTAACTCAAGCTCAGTTTTATTTATTTAATACCATAAACATGATATTTAATAGATAATAAAAATAAAAATATAAAACAGAATTAGATAATGTAAAGATAAAAATATAGAAAAAAGAAGAAAGTTGTATACATGTATTCACGTTGATGGGTTGTAAAAGTTTACAATCAATCTACTTAACATTTAGCGTAACATTAATGCCTTTTGTTTTGTACTGTAAAAAATTACGTAAAAAAACAAAACATTTGCTATTCAAAACGCTTGGTAATCATTATATGTTATTATATCTTACTCCTTTATAAAACATTTACAACTTTCAAAACTCTTAAAATTTAAGTTAATTGAAATTACTAAACTACTCTCAAATTAAAGTAAATAAAAATTGTTAAATGAAATAACTATTAGATGGATTTAATTATATTCATATATATCATTTTAGTGAACAAACATTTCGCAATAAGAAAATATTTAAAACATCAAGTAATACCAATTAACTTAATTATTTTAAAATATTTTAACAACTAAATATTTTATTATAAATATTATACCACATAATAAATAGTTGAACTTAATTATTAGAAAACGTGTATAAGCAGACTCATAAATTTAAATAGCCGATAACATAAATTCATAAACATTTAAGGAATTTTAATAACTCAAACTAAAATTTATAAGATACATAAATTTTATATTTAAAAATAAGCATAAAAATTAAATCAAACTAGTATTTATAAACATAATAATCAAAATACATGCCATGTGGTTCTTACACAAAAGAAGAAGAAAATTAGAGCGCAACATATGAAACAAAAGGAAACTGCAGGGCCTAAAAAATAGGAAGGAAAAGCGCCATGGTGAAGTCTTGAACCTGGGACCACACTCATAGAGGCAACAGTGTTAACCACCTCCGCTATCAACAACTAATGTATTTTTACGCAAATTTATATATAGGAGAGGGTTTATTCGAAAAGCGTTGTTAGCGTGAGTCTTTTTTTTTATATTATTTTATAATATAAACAAGTTTAACAACAATTAAAATAATTAACAAATAAATCTAAATCTTCACTCTTTGGGGGCAAATTCTAAATCTTTACTTAATTTAATTTTCTATGATTATTTAGTTAAATAATTATTTCTTTGTTTACATCTACAACCATATTGTCATCTACAGTGTTTGTATCCTATAGATAGCTTAAAAGCTACTAATGTGAAATTAATGAAGTCAAATCACTCTTAAAGAGTGTGGTGAATGGTTAATTAGCTTAAACCAGGGAATTTGGAGCCCAGCCCCTATCTATAGAATAAAGTGTTGTATCATGTGAAAATTACTCCACAACCCCTTCAAATGAAAGCTACTCTTAAACTAACACCCTTTATAGTCTCTTTGTCCTAATTAATCAACATTTTTCTTTAATTGACTTGGTTGACCATTGTTTTTGGTAAATATATTATTTTTTAATCTAGTTTTCGAAATTAAAAAAAAACATTTTTGAACAAATAAAAGCGAGATACATTAAGCTAGTAATGCGATAGTTCGTTCAAAATATTTTTTTCATCTTAAAATTATTATTTACAAGCAAAAAACATATAGTTCAAGACTTACCATTAATGCAAGATCTGATTACTAGAATGTCATTTTCAATTCATTCTTACATTTAATATACCATTGACTTGTAAAAGAAAACGAAAAAAATGATTAATTACAGTGTTAATATATGTTATACACTAACATACATCATATTACATGAGAACAATTTAGAGTTTTAAATAGTTCAAATAAAACCACCTACTAAATTATAAAATATACTAATTCTATTTCTTTATCTCTATATTTAATTATACTATTTGTCAATTGGCATTGCCAATTTCTCACGAGATTTTCAAGGGTATTATTGTAAATTCAAAGTTAACGTACGATAATTTATATTCTCATGATATTTAGTGGCCATAATATATTTAGCATCATCTCTCTCTATTTCTCCTTCTTCTTGCCCATCTAAAAGAAAGTTAAATGTTTGCTTATTTGATTATGATTTCTCTCAACTATTTTATGGTTAAAATATTAGGATGATTAAATAAGAGTTTAGTTAATTAAAGTATAACTATCTTATCTTATATCGTTATTAAAAGAAAAGATTTCTTACATCATCATTCCCCTTCCCTAAAAAATCTCCACCAATCATAGCTCTTGATTTAAAAAAAATCGGAAATAACATGATTATGATGTCACAATTGCTTCCGCAATTTAAAGGGTTTTAAATGTAAATTTAAAGGGTTTAAATGTAAATTATTAAGGGTTAGAATGCAATATGTGAGGGGGTATTAAAATAATTGTATACTAATGTAATTAATTATAAGTTGTTTGAAAATTATCTTTAACAACTTGTAATATATTTTGTTTTGAGAAAAATTAATTATATATTTGTAATAGTCTCATTTTTATCTACGTTTTAATATAAGTTTTATCGCAATATGAGGCTTTTTTAAAAATTAGTATATTTTAATTGTTCTATTCATCGAGTGCAACGTGTAGGTAATTACTGGACATTTTATTAGTATATTTTATTCTACATAATTACTGGGTAGTGAAACAACTGTCATGTTAGTGAGTTTTGTAACTATACATACAACTTGGAATGTTATATAAAAATTTAATTGTCTAAGTTTTTTTATTTTTTAACTTATAACTTGGTACATAAAATAAAAGTTATTAAATGGATATTTGAATGAAGTGATATCTTGTGTTTTCAATTATATTTAACTGAATAATAAATTACACTAAAGTGATTTATGTATGTATATACATACTCTATTCTATGTTAGAATCTTTATTTTATGTGATCTAATTTGCGTCTACTTAGATGAATGTCATCATTATTTAACTTTTAATAAATTTAGTTTCCAATTTCAAATATTCAAATACATAATTGGCTAATATAATGTCGGGATAAAGCTTAATTACGATAAACACATTAATATTATACTAAAAACTTTTAGACGTGTAATATAATTTTATCTTTCTCAAAAAGAGTATTTATGAAAAGTATTAAAAATACACGTTTTCACTCATTGACAGTTATATGTGTCGGTTTCTCGAGTGAAGAGTAAGGAGGGGTTAAAAGTTTTAATTTGCGATGATTAAGGAAACCTTACTAATAAAACCATGAATGTTGTTTATAAAGAGATGTTAACGAAAATCTAATGATAATCTTATATATGAATTTCAAACTTCCGTAATTGTTATTTATTTCTTACGAAATTTTATATTCATATCTATGATTTGTAATTATTTTTACCATACGTGTTAGTACTCTTTAAATCTATATAAATTTAAAATTAACTTATATCATCCCGTGTTGATACACGGGTCGCTTAACTAGTTGTTAATATAATAAAAACATTATCTATAAACTAACATTTTTCGAACCTTCACAAAGTTGTTATTAAATGAAATTTATGTAACAATATTGCAACTTGGTTTAATTAGCCTAATCTATTCATATTTATACATGTGGAATATACATTTTCTCACTCATCATCTCCTACTTTTATTTTGCTATGTGTTTCATTCAAATTGTTAAATATATATTTTATCTCATTTATTAAACACATGAATCATTTGATTAATACTTTTTAAGATAAAAAATAATAAATACATGTAAGAAGCTAATGTATTAATCTGGACATATCGCGCGGACAAAAAGAAACTCATTTTAATCATATATTTAAAGAAAAAGAAAAAGAAATCCACCTTTATCGAGTAGGCCAGAGATATTTTAGCTTTTACAACATGACCCCTTCGCCTTTAATATTTTAATTCTATAATTTGCTACGTTTGCTGTAAAAGTAAAACAATGCTGACATTTCTTTCTTTAGCTAAAGATTTTGAGTGTATTGGATAAGCTTTTAATCTTAAATTTGTTTCTTTAGTAACCCTACCTTTAACATGCATGATCGATTTTTGTTTTACTATACGTAATATATTTTTAAATTTAAAGATCTTTGAATAAATAAACAGTCAAATATTTTTATTCAGGCACAAAAGCAGTTATGCATGGCTCGACTAGCTCATACAAAAACAACTGATGTACCCGATCTAATCCCGTCTAAATGGAGTATGTATGACAAAAACCAGTCATACATTCAGCCACAAGTGATTAACTTCAATTAGCTACTTTAACGGTCTGGTATATTACTCGGGATTCTTGATTATTCTATTAGTTTTTATATGTAAGCAATGTACTGTGATCATTTTAGGAAATGTTTGTTGACAAAGAAAAATAATTATCTTATTAAATCGTGTATCAAATACCAGTCATATTTATGAGGTACTATTAGATTTTAATCGTTATAATTATAATTATAAATATGTGGGGTGGGGTGGGGTGGGGTGCAGTGAGTCACGTGGTAAAAAGATTAAAAAGTGATGATATTATATGATGATTAACTTGAAGAAGAAGAAAGCAGAAGATTTGTCGGGTCACGGATAGTGTTGCCCGTGAAAATGGTCGGGTCCCTCAATCCACCACACATGCGTCCACCCTTTTGTGAACATCATTCTGAGCCATCATTCCATTTCAAACAATCATATAAATGAACATCTTAGTTTTAGATATCGAAGGATCCTAATTGTATTAATTATATATTAACGAGTGAATTGAAACAATGATCAACACAATTATGAATTTAAATATATAACCAGTATATGAATGAATGAGAGACATGAGAGGTTGTGTTTGTATGATATGATCAAAGCTTATTTAGGGTAGAAAGGCTAGGGCTTAAATACCATAGTCATATGTACAATACTAGTCCTTGTACTTTTAGGAAAAACGAACTAGAAACAAATATTAACTAAATTAGTAATTGTACACAATTTAGATTGGGCAAATGTTCGTTTACTTAATGTATTCTCCTGAATTTTTGGTGGTAAATGGTTATTTGAAAGTATAATGTAGGTTCAATTATCTTAAGAACATTATTGAGCGGATTGTGGAGATATTGACAATAAGCTCCTTTAGTTATTCTTGAATGTATTATTGTAGTCGTTAGATCATGCATATAGTTTATAACCAGTCGATCAGAAATCACGCGTATATATGTACATACGGATCGCTGACCTACTCTTGTGTAGACATGATCGATTAGTGTATATATAATTCTCTAATAAATGTGATCTAGATTAAAATCCATTTATCTTTTTAGGTTTAATTCTAAGGTTGTAAACAAACTAAACGTTCATAAACCGTTCGTGAAATCATACGGCGGGAATTTTGTTTTTGTTCGTTTGTTTAATAAACATACATATACGCACAAATTTCTAGTTTGTGCATTTATGTTCGTGAAAGTTCGGTTATCAGTTCGTTCATGTTCATTTGTGTGTGTGTATATATATATATATAGGAAAAAGTTCATGCGAGAACCAATCTGAGCCGTCCAATTCCCCCTCTTTCAATGTCATTGCCCACCCATGAATTCCTCACATGCACCCTGCCACACTCTATCCCTCCACGCTCATCATCCATGGAACTTCCCATATCCAAGAAACTACCAAGATTGGTTCTCGCGGTTCTCGCACTAACAACGGTTCTCGCATGAACCCTCCCCTATATATATATATATAGGCAAAGGTTCGTACGAGAACTGCGAGAACCAATCTGAGCCGTCCAATTCCCCCTCATTTAATGTCATTGCCCACCCATAAATTTCTCACATGCACCCTGCCACACTTGATCCCATCCGCGCTCTCCATCCATGAACTTCCCATATTCAAGGAACGGCTGAGATTGGTTATCGCAGTTCTCGTACGAAAAACAGTTCTCGTTTGAACCGTCCCCTATATATATATATATATATATATATATATATATATATAGTGGGAGGTTCAAATGAGAATTTAAATATTTTTTAGAATGGGAGACTCAATCCCAGCCATCTAATCCCCCCTCCTTCAATGTCATTGTCCACCCATGAATTCCTCACATTCATCCTGCCACACTCGATTCCTCCACACTTTCCATCCATGAATTCCACTTACAAAATAAACGGCTGATATTTAGTCTCTCATTATCAATTAATTTCTCATTCTCATTTGAACATTCCTCTATAATATATATATATATATATATATATATATAGGGAAGGTTCATTCGAGAACCGTTGTTAATGCGAGAACCGCGAGAACCAATCTCAACCGTTCCTTAGATATAGGAAGTTCATGGATGGAGATTGTGGAGGGGATAGAGTGTGGCAGGGTGCATGTGATGAATTCATGTGTGGGCAATGACATTAAAGAAGGGAGAATTGAACAGCTCAGATTAGTTCTCGCGGTTCTCGCATGAACTTTTCAATATATATATATATATATATATATATATATATATATATATATATATATATATATATATATATATATATATATATATATATATAGTGGACGGTTCAAACGAGAACTATTTTTCGTACAAGAACTTCAAGTACCAATTTTAGCCGTTGATTTGATAAGTGGAGTTCATGGATGTAGAGCGTAGGGGGGATCGAGTGTGTCAAGGTGCATGTGATGAATTCATGGGTGGGTGATGACATTGAATGAGGGGGAATTGGATGGCTCAGATTGGTTATCATGGTTCACGTACGAAAAACAGTTCTCGTTTGAACTTTTACCTATATATATATATATATATATATATATATATATATATATATATTTGTGTGTGTGTATCTCTCTCTCTATATATATATGTATGTGTTTGTGTGTTTATATATAGTGTTTGTTTGTGTTTAACAATGTTGGATTTGTATTATAGAGTGTGTCTCCTTGTTTATGTTTGTTTATCTTTTAAATAAGTCGAACAAAAATATACACGAACTTGCCAATCTTTTAAACAATTGAAAAAAACATTTGTTTATTTATCATTCGTTTTCATTTTGTTTGTTTGGCTAAAATTATTACATATGTTTTTATATCCTCTTTTCAAAAGAACATATAACTCATATATTAAAACTCATGTGGGGTTAGGGGCAGGTATGTATGTAAAAAGTTGGAGGTATAATCAAATGAGTTTGTTTAATTTATGTCATAAGTTCATAACGACATATGTGATTATGTGAAACAGAATTAATTAAGATCCTTTTTTATTAAAGAAGATAAAAAATAAAAAAAACTTATGATATTAAATAATATATATAAATAGAATTTATATGTAATGATTAATGAATGTTGTTTAAGTGTGTTCATAATGAAAACCAAGCGTCTTCCTTGTAAAAATCAGAAAATGTGAAGTTGGTGAAACTATTCAGGTGGTTTGGTAGACACAGTAGTTGAGTTACTTTCGAAGCCGTTCTTTCAAGGTGACTGTAGTAAGTAAAATTTACCGTTTGTAATTTATGGTTATCATAATTTATGGTTAGGTAATGATAGTCATATATAGACTATCGGATTAAATCAAATCAAGGATTATTATTTAATTTTTTATTTTCATCTAAATATATATTCTTATTTAATTATTTAAGAAAGTGAAAAACATAGGGCTTGCGGATTTATTTATACATTATGACATCAATATATTAAATGAAAAATATTAACCGATAGTATTTAATGAAACTTTTAACATATTTTTATAGAAATATAATAGTAAAATAATAATTTTAATTAATAAAATAATATGTAGGTGTCATGTGCTGATGCTCCCGCAAGTGAGTAAACAATTAAGTGTGGAAAATGTCTTTAAGGAAACTAATCACGTGCGCCGACAGCCTGAAATACAAAACCCCTCACGTGATCACTTTACTCGGAACCTTGAAGCCAACGATTGATGTTCCGACCAACATCAAATGTGTCTTACACCAAAGGACTCTTGGCCTAGCGATACCAAGATGGTGTTAAGGTATCATTTCTTTCTTAAGGTTAAGGGTTCAAGTCCCATTGTGAATATAGATGTAGTTTAGTAAGGTTTATGTATTTGCTATGCGATAAAAACAAATGTGTCTTACGTATTTCTGGAAATCTAATGAAAATGATTTTATTTTATATTTTTCTCAAAGACTCAAGAATTCTTTCCTCTAACAAAAAGTAGGAAGCTTGGGCTTTGGATGTTCAAAAAAGAAAATATAGCTTTAATTATATGTAGGTCAAGAAACAATGGTTTATTATATCCCTTGTATGATCTTCCTAGGCTCAAATTCCTTGGTTAGTGTATCTTTGGTTCTGCACTCTGAATTCATGGTTCCATTTTGGATCCCTCTTGACTCATTTCATGTTAAAAAACAAGTAATTTAACTAGCATCGAGTCATCGATGTCGATCATCACTGACCGTCACATAAGCATCATTAAATTATCACTAACACCCCTCAGTGATAACATACATTACTTTCAATCATTAACTGTCACGTCAGCATCAATTTCTTTTTACCACGTCATGTTGAAAATGACAAAAAAAAAATTAAAGAAACTTTAACAAATTGACCATCTCGTTACCATCATCACGAAGTTGCGAATCATGGACCAAAAACAAGCCGCCTTGCAATGGTATAATGACCAACAATCCTCGTGATGGAGAAGTTTGGACAATAACAAGTTCGTGTCACCATGGTAGCGGCGCTCTAATAAATTTAAATTCTATCGAAAAGACATTATCCAAATATCGAATTTTCTATTTTCAAAAAAAAAAACACACAACTTGCAAATACCATTTTCCTTTCTGAAAAATTATATTATATCATTGAGTTATTAAAACTTTAAAGTATGCTAAATTAACTACATATAGTAAAAAAAACAAAAAAAACGTGTATTATTTGTATATGATACAAAATTACAAATATACAATGATACATCATTACATATTTACATTGGTTCAACTATATGGGCTTAAAGGGCTCTCACATATGGGCCTAATGGACTCTCACTATATTTCTAAAGGATTTTAGGGTTTCGAAGTCACTTCTACCCAAAGATTCTTGTACTATAATATACTTCAATATAAATTTTAATCTTTCTTGATACAGTTTTTCTAGTGTAACCATTACACTCTTAACCCTTGCACCATGATGAGGAAATTGATCTGTTGAGATATATATAATTTGTCAAAAACAAGACAAATTGAGCTTTAAACTCGTGTATATTTCATCAAATTGAAACATTTTAAACTTTTATGTATATGGAAACTTCGTTATATATAATCAAGTAGGTTATACCTTGTATTTTCTTCGATGATTAGCGAACATTATATGCTGTGTTGAGAAATTTTTAGTCTACGAAAGTCCACCTGGAGATCCAAAATTTTCCATGAAAACATAACCTAAATTTTGTCTCAAAAAAAATGAGTTCACACATAACACAACTAAAACAAACAAAAACTAAACGACATGTAAATATCACAAACAAATAGTCAACACAGTATACGAAAACTACACTCCCTGTTGATCTACTTCAAACATTCCTTGTTGAGTAATGTC
Organism: Pulicaria dysenterica; assembly: GCA_947179395.2. NCBI lineage: Eukaryota > Viridiplantae > Streptophyta > Magnoliopsida > Asterales > Asteraceae > Pulicaria > Pulicaria dysenterica. Next base: position 99,623,524 of record OX359289.1, read on the forward strand.
CCACATTGGACGAAAGAGTGACTTTGTAATGAGTTTATAAGGGTCATGGGCTACTCCTCTCATAACCAATTGGTTTTGAGTTGGAACCTCACAAACTTACATGGTATCAGAGCAAGGTTCACCCACTCCACGTAACCCATAAGTATCCACGTGTTAGGCGCGAGAAAAAAAAAAGAACGCCACACGTGAGGGGGCGTGTTGAGTAATGTCCCACATTGGACGAAAGAGTGACTTTGTAATGAGTTTATAAGGGTCATGGGCTACTCCTCTCATAACCAATTGGTTTTGAGTTGGAACCTCACAAACTCACATTCCTAACGCACGCTAAAAATGGTATTAAGTATTATAAAAAATGTTCAATATAGTTCATACTTAATTCATAGTTTTAAATGACTAATTTTAGCATTTGGATCATGGCATCAATACTTCAAATTGCATATAAATTTTAAGCGGAGGGACATTTTCGTAATTCCCATGTGATACTTTATAAATCAAATGTGATTGTATTTTAAATCACCTGTGATTGCATATTAAAATTTTAGTATTATATTTTTTACATGAACTTTATTGAACACAACTCTCAAATATATAATTATATAACACACGATCTGATCTACACTTGGAAAAAATGGGTAAACTTAACAAATATAATGTGAAGTTAAATGTACGAATTACACCAATTTATTGACTTCTCAATAAGTTTCCACGTATTTCAGAAACAGATTAATTTTTTTAATTATGTTCCTTAAACAGTTGATGCAGGGACAACTGTCAAATATAAGTTTTGACAATATTCAGGTATATGACTAAAGACAGAAGTTGCAGTATGATTCAAGTGTTCGTAAAAGGAAAATCAAACATTGTTATCTACAAACATAGTAGGTAACGTTCCAACTCAAATGTTGTGATCTCTATGTACCATCTTTGACACCACCCACTTGCTATTTTTACCAACCAAACCTACCATATAACCTTTTCTTTCTCTCTCTCTCCCTCTCATCCTTCTAGACTTTTCACCAGGTTTTACCGGAAAACTGATCAAAAAGCTCTCAAAGATGGTGGAAGAAAAAGAAGAAAGCAAAAAGGATGTTGTTGCTTCAGAAACTGAATCAAAACCAACTCGTAAGTTACACGCATGTGAACTATGAAAAGATCGATATGATTTTAAGAATTTTTTGCTCGTACACACACACGAGTTTATGTGATCTCAAAGATTCATGAAAAGATCGGATCTTTTATATGCTACTAACACACAGAGCACATATGTGTGTGTATTTAATTGTTAGTGTTATTATGCTATTGATGTGTATATGTTACAATTTTACCTTCAGATGCTGGACTTGAAGTGGTGGTTACAGAGAAGAGAGTGGCCCTGATCAAAGCATGGGAAGAGAATGAAAAGACAAAGGCAGACAACAGGTATTTGTTTTCTCCAAAATCACATAAAAACATAGTATATAAAGATCGATTACACCTTTGACTAATAATATCATGTGTGTGTGTGTGTGTATGTGTGGGGGAAGGGCATACACAAAAATATCAGCAATTGAAGCATGGGAGAACACTAAAAGAGCAGCAATAGAAGCCGAACTCAAGCAGATTGAGGTACATATTTCTTTTTTGACCAAACACAAAAAACATTTTAAAAGCCATTAAGAGATACATGTAATTGTGTGATTCGAGCAGGAAGACATTGAGATCGAGAAACAAAAACAGAGAGAGAAGATGAAGAACAAGATGGCCGTCGTTCATAAGGAAGCAGAGGAAAAACGTGCAGTTGTTATAGCGAAAAAAGGGCAAGACATTATTAAGGCAGAAGAGGCAGCTGCAAAGTTTCATGCTACAGGCACTTTACCAAGCAAGATGTTTAAATGTTTTGGCTACTAATTAGCCAATACAAGAATCATTCCAAACTTAACACCATGAGAAGCTAAGAAGCATATAACGTCTATAAACTGTTGGAATCCGATTTTATGATATAATATTGTTCTTCACTTTATATTGTTTTTGTTCAAAATCTGAGGTTTATGTAATCAATTCCAGCTAGAAAATGTGTTGATGATTATGACTTTATAAGATAAACTATGGCTACTGCTACATAGCAATTCAACATTTCCCTAAAAGAAAGACACAAATGTGTAAAAGACTGTTTATTCCATGTGTATCTTGTATATGGGTAAAGGGAATATGTATTTTAATCTCCTCTTTTATTGTTTAGAGCATATATAGTGATAACCGTCGTAATTGGCCCATGAGGCCATGAGTGACTGCCATGACTGGACGGACTCACAGACCCATATTTATTATAAAAAAACAACATTTTAAGAATACCTGTCAAGCCAAGCGAGCACGAGATCACCACCAGCCACACCTATTGGCTATCATGCTTCATAACTGTGTTATGGAACCATGAAGAGGGGCTATAACACTCCAATACAAGTACTCTTATACAGAAGCAGGTATCAGATTGTGGTAAAATTAAAGCTCAGTCACACAAAGACAGGAGAGTGAAAAGGAAACTTCATATTGATATCTAACATAAATCTAAAAAATGCTCAGGTAGAGTTTTTTTCTGTTTTCTGTTTTTTTTTTCTTTTTCTAAAGTTTTTTTCTTTTTTTTTTCTTTTCTTCTTTTTTTGGTTTTTTTTTTTTATAAGGTATGCAGAACAAACTACATGCTATTCAGTACTCACCGATCAGCTACATACACAGCTATGAGCTACCATATAACAGATACTAAACTAAAAGGAGAGAGTTAATAAAAATAAAATAAAGAAGATCCTAATTTTGTCTGTCAATTGCCTTGAATCATTGTTATCCTTCTATTTCTCTAGCCAATAATCCATGAATCAACTCCTGCTTTCTCCATGTTGATTTCAGGTTCGGGAACACGCAAAGATGTTAAATTTGCAGACTACACTGAAAAAGTAATTTGTTAGATTGACCTTAAAACACTAGCAATATATCAAGAACAACATTTTATAAAATTAGCTACAACTCATTTCTATCATCTATTTGTTCAAAATACATCCCCGAGATTTGCCTCTAATTTTTCTTTTATTAAGTTCTTTTTTTGGTGGTGAAGTTGGACAAGGCTCCTCTCAGCACTCAGTAGCAAAGGTTATACAGTATACAGGTCGCAAATTTGACCTATTAATCTTACAAATTCTATGTAATAATTAGAACAATAATTTGCTAAAAGTAATTATTATTAGGTCTGTTACAGTTAACAGAACAATAAGGTGAGCACAAGACTAAGGTGGAAAGATAGATTGAAGCTCAAGATGTAGTTGCTGCAACTCTGATAGACGAATAGTAAGTTAGGACTTATAGGCATCAGATGAGTGCTATGTTAGGTGGTTGATAGACATAGGCTGGTGTGAGTGTGTATAAAATGTTATACTTATTAATATATTTACTGCATATAAAGTGTTTTTGCCTGCTGTTTCTATATGCACATTACAGAACTAGGAGTGTGTAAGTGTGTGTATTAATATAAAAAAATAGATGACAATAATATATTTAAAAGCAATATCCATACTTAATCTGATGATAATTATATTGGAAGCCTCAACTTATAAATTTGTTCGAAAGCCAGCCTTTGATATACACAATATAAGTCTCCTAGCAATCTATATACTCTTACCCTGGTATGACTATGTACATCCTACCTCCGACACACCCTGCACCTTGGCCAGTATTCTTCTTGTTGATTGTTATTGGCATAAAGATTAAGCATGGAGCCACTTTATGATAAATAAGATTAATGGGTCTCCTTCAATACACAAATGTAGGATATGAGTTCTACTCATCTAGCAATAAATGGATATAGCAAATGAAGGTTCTCACCTACTTCCGAATAAACCAACTACATTTGTGTTGTAGATCGGTGATTGGAAATATTAGATAATAGGGATGTAAACGGCCCGAGCTAGTCGCTAGCTACCCGAACTCACATCGTTAAAAACTCAAATGAGCATAGCCTTATCAAGCTCGAGCTTAGAGAAGCTCATTTAGGAAACATGGCCGAGCTCGAGACTTGAAGAGTGAGCTCGTTTAAGCTCAAGAGCCTAAACAAGGTTTAAATAATATTACCGAGCCGAGACGAGGTTCAGATATCTATAATGAGCCGAGCTCGAGCTTAAAATCACAAACTCTAAACAAGCTTGAGCTTAATATATCGTAACCAAGCCCAACTCGATAAGTATCAGGCTCGGGCTTGGCTTTCTTACATCCCTAATAAATAAGGTTTTCATGTTGTTTTGCTCTTGTATAACACTAATATTATGAGATTAAAAAAAATCACTGCGCTTTCTAAGCTTACGTGATTGTGATATGCATCCTTGGATGTAGGGATGTAAATGAGCAGAGCTACTCGCGAGCTATTCAAGCTCGGATCGTTAAAAGCTCGAAACGAGCCGAGCCTAAACAAGCTCGAGCTCGAGCTCGAACCTAGATTAAAGCTCTTTTAATAAATGAGCCGAACTCGAGCTCCAAAGAGTGGGGCTCGCGAGCTTAAACGAGTCTAAACAAGCTCCATATATAATATATTTTTATATTTTATATGTTTAATTTTTAATAATTATATATATAATTTTAATAAAAATATCAAAATAATACCCGAGCCTAAACGAGCCTAGCTTAAACGAGCCGAGCCCGAGCTTTATAAATATTAAACGAGCCGAGCTCGAGCTCAACATCAGAAGCTCTAAACGAGCCGAGCTCGAGCTTAAAAAAGCCTAAACGAGCCCGGCTCGATAAGGGTCTAGCATGGCTCGGCTCGGCTCGTTTACATCCCTACTTGGGTGTAACTTTACTAGACCCAGCTACAAGGGAAGAAGCACATCTAGACACCGAAGCCATGAGGTGATTAAAGCCAATTGAATGGATCTTCTCAAGACATTACTCCAAGATGCTAGTCTTGCTTTAGTTTTTATTGTTGTAAGCAAATACATTTGTTCTTGAATACTCTGATTTGTATGTTTAAAATTATGCGTTTGGTTCGTTAATTTTTTTCATAGAATTTGCATTTTGCAAGATTTACATTTTGTAGGATTCTAAATCGTGTCTGATGTTTGGTTGGAATAATCTATCGACATTTGATCGGATTTCGGGTTAGTCAGGATTTGCATTTTGTAGGATTCTAAATCCCGATTAACCAGAGTAACCCGACCACATAAACTCGAAACCGTATAACCCGCAGCGTAAAAGGGTCAGATGATGTTTATTCTTTTAAAAACCGACTAACCCAAAACCCGATCGGGTTAACCTGATGAAAAACCCTATGCGAAACAGTGGATTGTGTTTTAGGTTTAAAGTGTAAATGGGTAAAATGGTAAAAATGATAAATCCAATGTTTAAGGATTTTGAAATCCTAGGGTGCCTCACTCTTGCGTTTCTAAAATCCTTTACTCAAATGATTTCTTGAGATTTTGAGAAAATCCCAATATTTGAAATCCTATGCTTATTATCCAACCAGATGCAGAATTTGTCAGGATTTACAATACAAATCCCATGATATACGAGAACCAAATGAGGTCTTAGTATTCACACATATCGCTTGTGGGTAGATTTTCTTCTTCTTTGTTTGGGTAAATTGGAATTTGAATAATTTATATGTGATTAGATTACTCTGAAAAATGAAGCCTGAAATTTGGGTGTAACCCCGCCTCCCTATTTCAATGTTTTTTATATTATCGACCCGTTTCTTGTGATGGATCCAAGCGCCAAGCATAAAGATTCATTTTATTTGTTGCCACGATTTTAGTCGTTCACTGATTTTGGCTACTAAATATAAGTCCTTGTACTTACGCACTTTTTCCAATTAGATTTTCATTTATAACTATTTAATTGTTGTAAGTTGATGACTTGATGTACAGGTTCACATTGTTTAACTCGAGGGTTTCTGAGATTTTAACTTGGGCAGGGCAATAATATTTATTTGATTGTTGTCCATATATGTATTTGCCTCAGAACCCTTCATTACTTTAAAGTTGCTGCTTCACTAAAACTATTAAATTTCGACCTTTTGTTGTAGTTTTTAGTAGGTTTGAGAATTTTCAAGTTGTATTTCAAATAATAATTTAGGTGCTTTAATTACTTGACCTTGTAAGGGAAGTGGAATTGTTGAGTTGGAGTCTGGAGATTCAAATTTGACCTAGTGTTCTCTGCAGAATGAAATTTAGGTTGGGCTGTAATTTCAATCTGTTACTTATTATCCTAACAGTCTTCTACCTGGCTCCCTCTTTCTTGATACAGTTAGAGTAAAGCTTAAAAATTAAAATGCTTAAGATATTATTACTACAAATCATATAACCCACAATTATTAATAAAATAATATTAAAAAGGATGAAAAAGTGTTTGTGGGCAATAATAAACCCTTACCCAGCACACCAATCTTGAAACCTCTACTAAACTGTGAAATGTGATGCTTTGAAGTCAGAAGTTACCACACATTACTGTGCATGTGTGTATATATAATTCTTACCATAAGTGACCAAAGCATATGTGATTCATTAATCACCGGCAATAAATGGCTTGATCGATATGGGGAGGAATTTGTTTTATTTCAGTTCCAAGCTCCTGCTCAATCCTATACCTGTAGTAGGATTGGACAGACATATATTGGCTTTTAGTAAAATGGAAAGTATACATGCTGTATTACTTGGGAAAATATGAGAATACATACAAGTTAAAACGGTCTTCATAAGTTATCAAATTCACTGCTAACCCCAGGTGTCCAAACCTTCCAGAACGACCCACCTACAATCACAACACAAGTACTACACTTTAGAACATTAAAACAAAGGCATACTTTACGTACATTACTACATTCTTCAAAAGAAATACTGTTACAATAATCTTACCCTGTGTAAATATGTTTCGGCATTTCTAGGAAAATCAAAATTGATGACCACATTGACTGCTTGAATATCAATACCCCTTGTAAATAGATCTGTTAAAGCAAAATCAATCAGCTATTTGTTTTTTCCAAGTAATGTAATAATAGAATTTAATAGATGAGTAGTATACCAGTGCAAACAAGATTTCTACATGCACCGTTGCGGAAGTCATGGAACACTCTATTGCGGTGATCTTGTAACATTTTAGCATGAATATAGAAGCAAGAATAACCCAGCTCTGTAATCTTCTTAGCTAATAGCTCTACCCGGTTCACAGAGTTGCAGAAAATAATGGATTGGTTGATTTGCAACTGTAAATAGGCCATCGAATTAATGAGACAATAATATTATTTGCACAGATATATGTTTCATTTGTGAGTTGTGAACAAACCTTTGAGAAAAGAGTGTTGAGGCAGTGAACCTTCTGTCTTTCCTCTACAAAAGCATAATATTGTGTAATACCTTTAAGAGTAAGTTCATCCATCAAATTAACAACATATGGTTTTCTCAGGTATCTGTCTTTAAAATCTTTGACTGTAACAGGGAATGTGGCTGAAAACATCAAAATTTGCCGGTTTTCTGGAAGGAAGGAGATTAGATGCTCAACAGAAGGTTGAAACTCCGGGGACAACAGTTTATCAGCCTGAGAAATTTATACATGTAAAGCAATTAGAGTTAAATGACAAAAAGAACAAAACGAAAGGCAAAGTGAACATAGTTTCGTCATACCTCATCCATCACCAGCATTGTACAATGATCGAGTTTGCAAATTCCTTTTTTGGTTAAATCAAGAATTCTTCCAGGAGTACCAACAAGCAAATGAACAGGTTGATGCAAGCGCATAATATCATCCTTCAGACTTGTTCCTCCAGTGGTGACCATTACTTGAATTTGTAAATGCTTTCCAAGTTCCTTGCAAACTTGTGATGTTTGAAGAGCCAATTCTCTAGTGGGAACTAGAATTACAACTGCACATATATCATTCATTGACATCCCACAAGTTACCCATATGTTGAACAAAACATATTCTCAATTCTCAAAGAAAATGTTCAATTATATAAATGCAAAAGAAGATACCTTGGATAACATTTTTATCTGTATCGATTTTTTCAAGAGCTGGTATGCAAAAGGCTGCGGTTTTCCCAGTTCCATTTTTTGCTCTAGCGAGAATATCGCTACCAGTTAAAGCAATAGGGATACTCTCCTCCTGTATAGGGGAAGGCCTTTCAAATCCCTTTTCATATATTCCCATAAGTAGCTCCCTTTTCAAGAAGTAGTCCTCGAATTCATTTCCTTTTGTAGCTGTCACATCCTGCAAAGTATTTAACGTTTTGTTTCAATCAAGTAACAAGATACTTAATATTATTACTATTATCAATAAATCGTTATGGTTTGCTCTTGGGATCATCTATCATCGCAGAGTCACGATATCAAGTAACAGACTGGAACAAATCCATCCCACATTGTCTAGTAATTAGAATATCCCAGAATCATTGCAGGATTTATTTGTTCTTTCGAACTTTCTGATTACAATTACATATTTGCCAACAGTCAACACTAAAAACATTTAAGGGATTACTTAGGTCGAAAAGGTTCTCTTCATCACTAAATCTATGTGACGGCATGAAAAGGAGTGAGTCCATCAAAAAGAACATCCAAAGTTCCAACAGGGTAAGATAATAGATATTTCTTTGGCTTAATCTAAGACCTCCATAGAATGTTTTTTAGACTAAAAAGTAAATGTTAGTGGAACAACAAAATCAAACATTGCTACTGCAGGATTCCATTTTACAGTTAAAGATTGAAGTGGTGATACCAGAGAAGAGCTTAACTGAATCATAGCATGATTGCTCATGTATACCTTAAAGTAACAAAGAACCATGTCCTAAAATGAGATAAACTTATTCATAATAGTACAAACATACAATCTTGCCATACTTGTCTCAAATGATCAATATGAAAATATAAAGTAGAAAATGTGTTCTGATCATCCTGCCATAAGAATTTCTGCCAATAATCCAAAAAAATATGAATTCTTATAACGCTTGCCGCGTGCTCTCTGAGTCAAAATATATATAAAACACTAACAATATAGGGTGTAGGTCTGTGAGGATGCATCTTTTGTTTTACTTAAGAGCCATTATTATTTAACTAAATTCCCTCCACTTGGCTAAATTAATTGTATCTCCTTTTACGATCCTAATGGTTATTACCACCAAACTCCAACTAGGTCACATCAAGGCTTTTGTTGATTCATGTCACAGAAAGGCCAACAACATCTCTAGTGAATTGCACACAATTCTGGACATGCTGAACATTGCATTTCAAGGATTTCGATTTTCAGCATCACAAATAGTACATGAAAGAAATAAACGTGTCTTCAGCTACTAAACATAAAGAAAGAAAAACAAGCGTCAAAAGCTCTTACGATGATGACCTTATACTTAATACTCAGTCCCAAATCTATCAATGTTTTTGACATTGGAGAGTACTAGGTTAAATAACCAATAGTGGAAAGAGGGAGCTTGTTTGGGTGAAAATGGATTAAAAGACTGGTGAGCTTCATAATACAAGACAATTATTGTATATTACTTGCCCTGTACAAGACACTAGTGCAATAATAATCATTAATTACAGATATGTTGGTTACTATCTATGCAGTCAATCTCGGCGATATCTCGGTGATATCTCGCCGAGATATCGGATATCGGAGGTAGGAAAAATATCGGTTTCAAATATCGGTTGTAAATATCGGAACCGATATCTCGCCGAGATCTGCCGAGATTGGCCGAGATTTGACCGATATTTGGCCGAAATTTGCCGAGATTGGCCGAGATTTTCTTCTGTCCACTTTAATAGCCTATTTCTCAGCCTAAAACCTAATTAACACACGTTTCCTTTCCTTCTTTCATTCTTGTATGAGCGACAAACATAGGCTTTCTTTCTTTTTTCTATATGACATACCTCTTCTTTCTTCGTGTACAATTTTGACTTGAAGTTCTATGCTTTTTATTTAACTTTTTACGATTTTAATTATATATTTGTGTGTGTTTTACATAATATAAAAATCCGATATCCCACCGATATCTCACCGCGATAACCGCTATTTCAAATCTCGGACCTTGTCCGATATTTGATTTTCAACCGAGATAACTGCATAGGTTACTATATACATAAGCTTCAAAAGGAAATGCATTAACAAAGAGGTAAGAAAACCAGAAACTAGAAGACTTTAGTATTAAGCTGAAAATTGCATAATATCAACTGGTACATGCATACCTCAGTCTTGTAGCGGGTATCTGCTGCAGGTATGTTTAACTGTGCCTTCCACTCTTGAGAACTAAACTCACATAATGGAAAAACATATAAGTTCACAGCCAACTTACCAATGGTAATCAATTAGACATGTGTGCAAAAATTATTCAGTTAAAGCCTAATAAGGGAAGGAGAAAATTTCATATAACAATAGGATGCAGAGTATCAATCAAGGTAATACTTGGACATAGTTAAATTCTTCATACATAAAAAGTTAAAAATATAAGGGCCCAGGGACTGTTAAGTGAGAATATTAACATCATAAACTTGGCAGGGCTTATAGCGGTATTTTTTTCCCAGAAACAAACATCTATAGAAAAGAACAGAAATAAGAAAGACATTGATAGCAGACCTGGAACATGTTAGACCATGGATCGATACACAGATATCTGGTCGCTTTAGAAAAAATCAAAGATAAATACAAGTTTTACCTGGTTGGCATTGATGACAACATTCAAGAAGAGATTTATGTCAAATAGGGTTTGCATTCACACGCACATATTCTCTCTTTCTCCCAATAAAGGAGTGTCTCGGAGCAGGAAAGACCGAAAGACCTGCTTTTCCAAGTGTGTTTTCAGGCACACAAAAAAAACCGATAATCGAGTTGGCAAAACGCACTGCCAACCTGATACAAGTATACATATTGTATATGTGTGTGTGCGTGCGCGCGCATGTGTACTTAAGCCAGCGGTCTTCCAGAAAGCAGGCTGTTATGGTCCCACATCGGCCAAAAGTAAACTAAGTTGGTGGCTTCTAAGTCTACGTGTCCCCTCTCCCTACAAGCTGGCTTTTAGGGGTGAGTTATAATCAAGGACTTATGGCATGATACGAGCCTAGTAAGGCATGGGTTCTTATCATTGGTATCAAAGCCATCCCCATCTTGCAAGGTCCAACACTTGGAGTGGTGGCTTGAACCCAAAAAGAGGGGTACCAACCGAGATCAACATAGCCGTGACCTTGGTTTTAAAAAGCGGGAAGCGCTCTGATGCGTTTAGAGTCTCGGGAGCCAATGCGTAATGCGCTCGCATCATGAACCCGATGCGCGCAATTTTCACAAAAAATACTTTTAAACTAATTTTATACATTGTAAATACCTATATATAAAAAATCTTCAATTAATACCAAAAGTAGTTTAATAGTAGTTCATAAATGTTGAATAACATAAGAGACAAGTACGCTTAGGAAAATCAAAACAACCAAAAGAAAAATCATGAAGCCCTCACCTCCCCCCCCCCCAGGGCGAAGTTCTCCAAACTTTCTCTAGTCACAAACTAAATGTCTCGAAGATCCACATCATCAAACCCGAGCACATCTCCATCTCCCTTCTCATCATCAATCACTCCAATGTCTTCCTCCACCTCATCATCCTCAACAAGAGCCGGTCTTTTTCATATAACATTTCTTGATGGGCCGACGACCCATCATCACCTCCTCTTGTTGATCCTCTAGTGAAATAGTTTGGCTTATTAACCCCGGAAGCTCTACCCATTGCATCCCATGTAAGATCATCGTCAAGAAAAACTCATCACATGTTTTTTAAGCCCATTCCAGCAGGTAAAGCCCAAAAAATAAAACGCATCGCCCGCGTCACGCATTAGGCAACCACATTAAAGCGCATCTTGTACCCCCTAGCGCATCAAACCAATTGATGTGTTTTAGCCACCGCAACGGGCGCATCACGCATAAGGCGTGCCCTCATGCGCGCTTTTTTAAACCAAGGCCGTGACCAATGATGACTTGGAGTGGTAGCTTGGACCCCCTAGCGCATTAGGCAACCACATTAAAGCGCATCTTGTACCCCCTAGCGCATCAAACCAATTGATGTGTTTTAGCCACCGCAACGGGCGCATCACGCATAAGGCGTGCCCTCATGCGCGCTTTTTTAAACCAAGGCCGTGACCAATGATGACTTGGAGTGGTAGCTTGGACCCAAAAAGAGGGGTGTCAATCGTGACCAACATAGTCGTGACCAAACTGGCTTTTAGGGGTAAGTTCTAATCTTGGGCTTATGACATGATATGAGCCTAGTATGTCATGGGTTCTTATCATTGGTATAAAAGCCATCCCCATCTTGCAAGGTCCTACACTCGGAGTGGTGGCTTGGACTAAAAAAGATGGGGCCAACCAAGATCAACATAGTCGTGACCAACGACGACCTGGAGTGGTGACCTCTGGAGTGGTGGCTTGGACCCAAAAAAACGGGTGCCAACCGTGACCAACAAGGATGTCGGTCCTTCTAGCGTGGGGCATTGTTATGATACCACATCGATCAAATTATATTAAGTTGATGGCTTATAAGTTTAGGTGTCCCCTACCCCTACATGCCGGTTTTAAGGGGTGGAATTTACACTTGGGCAATTGGGCTTATGGCATGATACGTGTCTAGTATAGAATGAGTTCGTATAAATTGGTATTAGAGCCAAACCCATTTGCAAGGTTCCAACGCTCGGAGTGTGGCTTGGACCCAAAAAGAAGGGTGCCAACCATGACCAACACAGCCGTGACCAATAAGAATGTTGGTTCTTCAAGCGTGGGGTATTGTTATAATTCAACATCGGGTCATCAGCCAAAAGTAAATTAAGTTGGTAGCTTATAATTCTAGATGTCCCCTCTCCCTACAAGCTGGCTTTTAGGGGCGATATCTAAACTTAGGTCTTATGGCATGATAAGAGCCTAGTATGGGATGGGTTTGTACCACAGTATCTCTATAATAAGCCAATAGAACATCTTACCTCCCGTATACCCCGTCTACGTGGGAGTGGGTACAATTGTTATTGTTGTGGGTGTTTACATAGAAGTTCATAAACGAGATTTGTTGACTACACTCTTTTGAAAACCAACATGCTCATTGCACAATAAAGAAGTAAATAAAAAGCACCAGAGTTCTTATTCTCTATGTGGGAGGGTGGGGTGCTTGCTTGCATGTCTTTCACTTTCAAATTGTGTGTCGTTGCGGGAGCACGATATGTGCAGGATGTAGTACTTAGTAGCCATAAGTTATAATGTATGCCAGGTAACTTATCCTAAACAGAATGAGACTAATAACCAGACTTATAGAATTCAAGGACCGAACCATGCCAACTTTAACGATAATCCACTGCGGATAAGGCCTGAATAAGTTGTTGTAACCAAAACTGATAATCACCAGCCATTGTATGGTATTCGAGAAACAACAAGGGCAAGAGGTGACAGCTACAAGAACAAATGCATAAGGGTTCTAGACTTCTAGCAGTTATTGAGCATTATTTAGGCATGACAACTTCGTAAATCATTTAGCGCAATCTATTTATAAGTAAAAAAAAGTACAAAACACAGAAAAAATCTGCAACTACAAAATGTTGTAGTTACATTGTTGTTTTAACATTTAATAGCAAGAAAAGGTAAAGCTTTTTACACTACCGTTGCCAGTTTAATAATGGAGTAACCAACACAAATTCCTAATGTTACCATTGTTCCCGAACCTACAACATTATATAAGAGCATATGAAATTTAAGTATGCACATATAGTAGGAACCCTGCTGATGACAACGTGTATACATAAACTGCTTGCAGATTCTTACACGAGGTCAGTTAATTTACGGGCATTGCAGTTTAAGAAAAGAAGTCAAATATCTGTAAATGGTTAAGCAACTAAAGACTCGAGAAAACGGTTATAAATTTGGAATTTAGAAATTGACCTTAAATCAACGCTGCCTTCTGACTGTACGGTTTTCTCAACTTCATAACCATTATTATTAGCAGCAGAAGAACCAGGGGCGTTAGGGTTCAATCTTAACCACTGCTGCTTCTGATTGTACTGTTGCTGTGTGGGCTGCTGTCCCTGAATGTACTGTGGCTGCTGCTGCTGATTCTGTTGTATTTGATTAGGATTTCGTGGTTGATGGTGGTAATTAGGGTTTGTCTGAAAATTACCACCTCCACCGCCGCCGTACCATCCTCCGCCACCGCGGCCATTTCCTATTCCGGGTGGGTACCGGCGATTGTTACTGTTGTTACCGCTACTGTTGTTCATCGGAAGGTGATCGTTAACTTCAAAGGATGTTTGTTTCGTAGTGAGGGTTTGATGCGTTTGATTGTGTGTGTTTAGATCGAGACTTGGGTCCGTCAGTGAACGAGGAGCAGTGCGGACAAGCAAGAGGAGTTGTTATTTTGTCTAATTTAGAAATGAGCTATGTGTTTAATTTAGGGTATTTTTGGTTGGACGGAAAGGAACGTTAAAGGAATAGAATGGGTAAAGGAATAGAATAGTTTATTATCATTCCATCTGCATGTTTGATTACTTCTCGGAATAGAATGAATCATTACTGCATTATGTTTGGTAGATAAAAATAGATATTGGAATGGAATAAATTAAATAAACAATGACCAAAATGCCCCTGAATTAAAAAATATATATAACTTAAATTTTAACAAATTTAATATATAAATATTTATTTTAAATACATTTTACACATCTTAAAAAATTGATAAATATCAAAACCACGAGAGTCATTAATAAATAATGTCAACCTAATAATAGCAAAATCATAGTCACATAAATCGCTACATCATCTGCGATCTTTGATCTGGATCGAACGTTTTCAACGCGGTATGAACACGTTTCAGTCGCCTATCGATGCGCGACTCAAAACGATGGTCAACGCCGGTCCAAATTGATGGTCAAATCGATCCAATTGATCTTCAATTTGGCAATTGGAACGCGATATTGAACGAATAATTTGCTACAGGTACGTCAATTTTACAGTTGACTCTCCAGTTCAGTTCAATGTCGTTCTTCAATATGATAGAGCGTGAAAAATAAAGAATCATTTTTTCACACTTGACTCCTCGATTCTGTATACCTAGCATCTGATTTATCTCTTCTTTATCATTAATGATGATTACATTTTCATTCCAACATCTATTAATATATTTACATTTTCTTCAATTTCATATATTGACATCGTCCTCCTCCTCCCCTATTCTTTTTTGTTATTATCTTTTTAACTCACCGAATGTTTTTAAGTTGTTTTCCTTTAAGTATGTTTACAAGATGTTTATTTGAGATTTTGAGTATTAAGTATAAATCACATTTTGAAAGTATAAATATTAATATTATTATTTATTGGGTACCATGTTATATGATACATCGTACCAAAGCGATCCGGAATGAGCCTACCCTCCTCCGTATTGAATTTTAGAAATTAGCGAAGGGCGTTCCCGATCCATGTTCCCGTACCGGAGCGTTCCGCGATCTATGTGACTATGAGCAAAACCATATAAAAAATTATATACAAGAATACCACGTCAATTAAGAATGAGAGAAAGGGCATGTTGTTAAAGGGCATGTTGGTCATTTTATATCTCATTACCAAGGAATGAACAAAGAAAGAGAGTTGAGGAAGGAATGACATTACTTTTGTAATGCTTCATTACATTCCCTAGTAGTAAACAAACATGTTATTAGTAAAGGAATTGAATGAGTGTTTCCATTCCCACACTTATTCCTTCATAACAAACATTGTCTTAATGTATTTACGTTTACAAATCATCTAAATTGTTAAAACATTCAATATTTCAAAGCACTAATATATATCTTACTAGTTTAAATGTCCGTGTAAACACACGTGTCATACATAATTGATCTTAGACATACTTTCTTTAAATTAAAAAAATTTATATTAATTTTAGTCAACATAGATTAGTATAAACGACAACTTTAGAAGAATACAAATTTTATTTAAATATGTAAATAAAATTTTATTATTTAAGTGGTTGATCTTAATTTTAAATTGATACAAAATAATAGTAATTTGTATTTACTAAGATGTCGAGCTTTGAATTTAAATATTGTCGATCTATATATATTTAGATGTATTAAATTTATATCAATTTAGATATAACTTTATCTTATATAAATTTAAAATAAAGAATTTCAATTTTGATTATTCAAAGTCAAAATTAAGTTTTCAATTTTAATATAAATGAATGGTTAAAAGTTAGTTTTGATTAAATTTAAAGCTAAGATTTTCTAATTAAATTGATGATAGTTAGTCTTTTATTTATATTAGACAAGAGTAAATACTCGTGTAATATACGGGCTGTTTAAAATATTAAAAATTATTTAAAAAAATTAAATAATTGTAAGACACAAATTTTTCTTAAAAGGGTGATAAATAGTGCTAATTTATATTAATATTAAAAGACAATATAATTGTATTCTAAATTTAGTATTAAATTTATAGAGCCCAACAAATTTATATTAAGTTTATTTCGGCCGGATGTATATTAAGTTATTAACCCGTGTTAATATATTGACATAATGACATATATCATGTCAATATATTTAGGCACGCTAATTTAGTATTTTAAATTTATTATTAAATAATGCTAGTTTATTTGTTATTGATTTAATTAAGGATTATCTTTATTTAAGTCATATTGATTAGTTATATTAGTCTGACTCTAAAAAGTCAAAATCAAAATTTTTTAATTAAAGTAATGAACGGCTAAGATTAAATCTTTTATTAAATAAAGGGTCCAGATTATCTAATAATTTTTTTCAAATTAGTCTTTTATATATATTAGAAGATTTAAATGGTATGCGAGTATATATCTTATTTAAATGTTTTGCGAGTATAACTGTAATTAAATTAAATATAGTTAAATGTATATATCATGTTTCCTTGTTTTATATACTCAAGGTGTGTAATAAAATATAAATGATATATCATATAATCTAGTCATTTAAATATTCGTTTTTATGTTAATATTTAGACTAAATAGTATAATAGTGACTGATGCAATGCTATAAATTTTCAAATGTCGTGTAGCGAAGCAGAATCTAAAAGAAAATTGATATAGTTTTAGAGAAATGAATGACGACAATATGATCCATGTTATATGTGTACATGTAATTAAATTTTTTGTTAAGACTTTGAATCGAAGCAAAGACCTTTGACTGATGAGTTTGTTTTGGATACATTCTCTCGTAGTTTGACGCTTGACTGTGATTGAATAACAATCGCAAAGTGAAAAGTCTTGACATTAGCTTTACTTCAATGTTTGTAATTTAAGCCTGGCGATGAATAGGAATGTTAAAAAAACCAAAAATAAACTTACTCGTATAAGTAAGAAAAGCTAGACCAATAGAACTGTTTGAAATACACACATAAGAACAAATGACGTTACCTCAAAATGACCACATGCAATCTTTTAGAATTAGGTCCCAACCTAGCATTACCATATACGACCAGCGATATTTAAGCAATGTGATAACAAGTAACAGAAACTTAGCTTCGTATAATCTGGATCTTTTCACATATATTGTAGCTATATGTTACATTTTAGTATTAAAAAATTAATTTGTAGTTAAATAAAAACAAGTGCAATTATATTAGAATAGCTGGAAATAAACAAACTAAATAGCCTATTGAATCAAAGTTATTTACCATATATTGTAGTAATGTTTTCTTAAAACATCATGATCAAGTTGCATATAGAAACAATGAGTTTTAGGAATAGGGATGGCAAAAATCCCCATATCCGATGGGGAACCCGTTCTCCGACCCCGATTTGACCGGGGAATTCTCTAGTTGACCGGGGATGGGGATGGGGATGGGGATGGGGACGGGGACGGGGATTCCTCGAACATAGAAACGGGGATGGGGGCGGGGATGGGATACCTCTCGGTTCCCCGACCCCGAACCTGCACATATTATATATATATACACACACACACACACACACAAAGTATATATAACTTTTAAAGTCACATTTCTCATATAAATATACATTTGTGTCGAATCTAACTTTTTTACTTTAATATGCATATTAATAAGATTGTTTTTTGTTTGAATATACATGATTGTGTCGTCCGATTTATAAAACATTGAGAACGAAAAAACTAATATGATGAAATTACTAATATAGTTTTTATAGAATCATCAGTGAAAGTATTATAAGCGTCTTTCATGAGCATATATTTTAGAGAAATTATCTATTTAATCTATAATGTTATGTGTATTATAAGCGTCTTTCATGAGCATATATTCTAGTTTTGTATGAAAATTTCCATGTATATCTATTTAGAAAAATCGATTTTGTAGACGAAGAAAATCCCCGATTCCCCGCGGGGATCCCAGAAACCCGATGGGGATGGGGATGGGTATGCAAGTCAATTCCCCGACGAGGATGGGTCAGGGATGGGGACTGGGGGTGAAGAACGGGGATGGGGATGGGAAGAGCGATCCCCGGTACCCCCGACCCCGTTGCCATCCCTATTTAGGAACATCAAGAGCAACCCAATTACTACTAAGAGCGTGTGAAAAAGCGACACATAACCAAAGAATGTAAAGTAAATTTGTTATAGAGTTAATTACATAAATGGTTCCTATGGTTTACTAAATTTCCCATTAATGGTCCCTAAACTTCAAAACAATTACATCCACAGTGCCCGTGGTTGTCAATTTGTTTCAATCTTGGTCCAATTTTAACCTCTCAGTCCAAATCCCTGTTAACTCTGTCCAAACCACCCACCGAGTCGAACAGGATGATGAACAAGAAAAGGTTCAGAAGAACATCCTCAAAGCACCTCCATGATTGATTGACTGGACTACACCATTATCTCTCTCTAAAAAAAGCATTTATTTCTCTCTCTATCTCTATGTATATCTATAACTCAATGTTTATATCTATCTTGATCTTGTTGTTTTTGCTAGTTTTATAATCAAAATCAATTGTATATATATTTATCCCAAGATATAAACAAAGATTGAGAAATGGACGTTACCTTAAAAATCCAATCTTTAAATGGGTTTGGCTCATCAATGGAACCTGTAAATTGGGTGAATAATGAATGATGATGTTGGTATTCAACAGTCAAATTTAGAAGGAGAGAGAGTGGGGTTAGGAGGTGGTTAGGGTTGACGGTGGTGGCCGGCTAATGCTACCCACCGCCTTTCTCTCAACCCTAACCACCTCCTAACCCCACTCTCTCTCCTTCTAAATTTGACTGTTGAATATCATCATCATTCATTATTCACCCAATTTACAGGTTCCATTGATGAGCCAAACCCATTTAAAGATTGGATTTTTAAGGTAACCCCATTTCTCAATCTCTTTTTATACATTAGGATAAATATATATACAATTGATTTTGATTATAAAACTAGCAAAAACAACAAAAGCAAGATAGATGTAAACATTGAGTTATAGATATACATAGAGATAGAGATAGATAGAGAAATACATGCTTTTTTAGAGAGAGAGAGAGAGTGTGTGTGTGTGTGTGTGTGTGTGTGTGGTGTAGTCCAGTCAATCAATCATGGAGGTGTTTTGAGGATGTCCTTCTGAATCTTTTATTGTTCATCAGCCTGTACGACTCGGTGGGTGGTTGAATATCAGGGTGGTTGGCTGGCTAATTCTACCCGCCGTAGAGGTGGGCGGTGGTGGTGACGGCTCTAGTAGTCGATAGTGGGTTTCTGGTTGTTTAGGTGGTCTACGGTGATGATACGGTGATGGTGGTTTAGGTGTTGGTGGTTTTGGTAGTTTAGGTGTTGGTGGATGGTGGTGACAGAGTGAGAAAGAGAAGAGTGTGTGTGTGCGTGAGGGAGGGAGGGTGGGAGGGAGAGAGAGAGAAAGAGAGTTGACTAAGTGGGGAGAGAGAGATTTGACTGTGAGAGAGGGTGTGAAGGTTTTATTTATTTATTAGTAATTATTTTAATTCAAGGGGTAAAAAGACAATACTACCCTTACATCTAGAGGAGTTAACTCTAATTTTAACGGTAGGGTTAAAATTGGACCAAGATTGAAACAAATTGACAACCACGGGGACTGTGAGTGTAATTTTTGAAGTTTAAGGACCATTGGTGGAAAATTTGGTAAACCTGGTCCCTGGGTAATTAACTCTTTATTATAAATATTAATATGCATATTGCATCTATACGTTTCATTTATATTAATCGAATACTATCATCTGATAATGTGAAATAAACAATCACATTAGGCAGAGGTGGACCGGCACGAGTGCACGACATTGGACTATGTGAAAGAATTTTTATTTAATGTGTCACTATAAATTTGTAAATCACATCACTTTGTCAAGGCACATTAATCTATAGGGTTTAGTATATAAAAAATGTATCTAACTTGACACATTTTGCTAATTTGTATATCAAACTTGTAAACTTAATTACCATTTAATGTATTGAAATTTTGAAAGTTAACAATTAGTGTATCAGTTAACCTTTTAAGCAGGTTGCATGTAATTTTGGTCTTTTTATTTATTTTTTATCCCTAAATTGCCACATCATTGATTAGTGCAAACTCATATACAAGTTCCAGATTCGATACATCTTTATATAAGCATCTTCAAGTTACATATTCAATACATCTTTTTCTTCAAAATTTCAACCTGGCGTTCAAAAAAAAGAAGATGAAAACCATAAACAAAAAGAGGATGAACCAAAACCAAGCAAGTACAATACTATGAGAACAAAACCCAAATCACAAAATTCCTAAAAGATGATATGAAATGCAATACACAACAACAATAACAACAACAATACATAATCCCGTTATAGCAGGGTACGAGGGAGGTGAGATGTAGACAATCGTACATCTACCCGTATGTAGAGGGATTGCTTCCTGAAAAACTTCCGGCAGCGTAGAACAGAAAAACAAACAGTACATATGAAAAAAGTAGACCAAGAAAATACGGTATAAAATATATTTCACCTATAATTGGGGAACAACAAACACCTATATAGTAAGACAGTACACCAAGAGTCGATGTAAACAATAGGTTTAATTTCTTAGTTAGAAAATAATTTGTAAAAGCATAGTCGAACCATATCCAAAATCCCTATGTTGCAAAGCGCAAACTCTCTCCTACCTAATCTTGGATCCTAATATTCATTCTCCATGAGGACCTATCTGAGGTCATGTCCACACAGAGAGATAGCTCCTGCAAATCCCCTCTAACTCTATCTTCCCGCCTTAGAAAAGAGCGACCACGCCTCCTAGTGTCATCCACTGTAATCCATTCTGCTCTCATAACTAGTCTTGTTGGTAACCTCCTTTTAACGTGACCGAACCACATCAGTCTCCCTTCTCTTAACTTGTTGATAATACAACGTATTCCCACAAGATCATCTAAGCATCCTCATCTCCACCACTTCTATCTTCTCCGCTTGCGCCTAATAATGTATAACTGGTCATGAGAACTTTCAATCCGTTTTTACCGGTAATACGAAATATAATATTATCATATATAAGTTGCACATGTCAATTGAACAAAACCCAGATTATGTTGAATATGGGTAAAACCCACCCAGATCCAAAACCAAACAAGTACAACACTTTCAATCCTTTCTTACCTGTTGCACTTCACTTCTTCTCGCCCATTTTCATGATTTAAAATCCCTCCTATTTGATGGAATTTAAATTAATTTAAACCTTCTTGTGCCAAAC
Organism: Pulicaria dysenterica; assembly: GCA_947179395.2. Taxonomy (NCBI): domain Eukaryota; kingdom Viridiplantae; phylum Streptophyta; class Magnoliopsida; order Asterales; family Asteraceae; genus Pulicaria; species Pulicaria dysenterica. The sequence continues at coordinate 99,645,193 of OX359289.1, forward strand.
ATGGGAAACATGGAATATGAAATATGTTCGATTTGAAACTTTAAACATTACTAAACAAAAAAATTGGTTTTTGAAAGTTTGAAACCATAACCAATTATTTCTATATTGGTTCGGGTTTTTTTTGTTTGGTTTTGGTTTTTTATATCTAGAAATTATTATTTTTGTAGGTGTACGTTTAACAATATAATAATCATCTTTATTATTTTATAATATATATCACATAAAAATAAGGGGTGTGTGGTTTATGGATTTGAAATTCTAAAGGGACGTTTGGTTCAAGTATTGATTTTGGTAGGAATGAGATTTATAATGGGATTGGGATGTGAGGGGATTTGCATTTGGGAGGATTTACAATCCATTGTTATGTTTGGTTCATTTTCCTTAGGTGGGATTTCCACCACCACACAAGCACCAGATCTGCCACCATACAAGAGGAGCCACCACACCACCACCAACAAACCACCACCAACAAACCACCACCAACCACCGCACCACCAACCGGATATGCGACGGCGACCGCACCACCACCAACAAACCACCACTAGGGTCGATTAGGGTTTATGCGAAGACGAAGGTCGAAGACGACGGCGGTTTCAGATGAAGACGAAGGGAGATTAGGGTTTTCCTGCGACTAGGTTTTTCTATTGAAGACGACGGGTTTCTTGCTCGACGGCGGTTTTCTTGCGATTAGGGTTTTCTTTTGAGAACGACCAACCCTTGCTCGATGAAGGGTTTTCAGACGACGAGTTTCTTGCTCGTCTTCGACGAAGGGTTTTCAGACGATGGGTTTTTTGAAGACGACTAGGGTTTTCTGTTGAAGATGAAGACGGTATGGGGAAGACGAAGACGGTATGGGGAGACGAAGAGATGACGGCGACGGCCGTGGTTCGCCGAAAATTTAGCCGGAAGGTCGCCGGAGCAAATGACCCAGGTGTGGGATTTCAAAATACCAAGGTGGATGGAGGGATTGAAAAATCCTTCATATGTGGGATTCTAATGATTCCCAGGAATTTGAATCTCATGCCCATTTTGCAAACCAAACACATGATTTGGTGGGATTTCAAATCCCATTCCCATGAAATCCCACGAACCAAACGCCCCCTAAGGATTTCAAATACCATGGGATTTCAAATCCCTTGGGATTTCAATTCCAATCACATCCTTTTTTTGGTTTGTATAAAAGACAATAAGATTTCTAGGGCAAAGATAGTGAAGTAGTCGACTCACCTTCACAACTTGACTGGCGAGGAAGAAGGTGCAGGGCGACAACTTGAAGGCATTCAAGTTGGATAAAGAAGGGTGGCTGAGACGGAGGCGGAGACGAGTGACTGAGGCAGAGGCAGAGGCAGAGGCAGAGGCGGAGACGAAGAAGGGCGACGGTGAACACGAATAAGAAGATAGTGAAGGGTGACGATGACAGAGACGAAGATGGTGCAGGGCGACAACGACGTAAACGAAGACAGTGAAGGGCGAATTACAAACATTATTTTATAATCGTGAAAAATTGTCTTAATTGTTGAAGTGAATCCTTCAATTGAAGCAATTAGTAATTCCATCATCGCGGTATGTCTGTCACGAAAGTTTTTGGTGAGTGAATTACAAAACATGTGTAGGGAAATGTCTGGCTAAGGAAGCAAATCGAATGTAGCAAAGTACACTTGATTGACGAAAGAGGAATTTCCTAAATGTTACATAGAAGGCATTCAAGTTGGATATGATGTTACAACAATTCTTTAAGATTGATGAAGTCGATGATACTATAAAGCCGTTGCAACAATTCTTTAAGATTGATGAAGTCGATGATACTATAAAGCAAGATTCAGTGTTGTTTGTTTTCGGACACATAAATGTCTTATTTTATGCTTTCAGGAGAAGATGTGGCTTACAAGGTCTTAAGTCTCAAAATGTCTGTAGAAAAAGATGTAGTTTTTAGCTTTTTAAAATAAACAAAAATAAGATAAAATAAGGTTTTATGCCTACGAAAAAACAAACTTATTAAAAACATCTGCGGACACACAGACATGACGTTTCTTTTGAAAAACAAACATGCTTATTAGAAACGTCTATACGTTTTCTTTAAATAAGACGTTATTTTAAAAAACAAACATATAATAAAGCTCACTGAACTCAGCTAACGCTAAATCAGATACCATCCCGTCAATATCAATCCTATCTAGAAAAATAACACGTAGCCGGGGGCGAGTCACAAAATCCAATAGTTCCTTAGGGCAGGCATGAATATGAGAAAAGGTTGACTCTCGAGCTGGGATACCATAAGTCTTAAGATCGGATCATAATTTCTTCATGGATGCTATACTACGCCGATTTATATCTTGGTAGACTGACCTTTATAATAAAGTCAGACCAGCCCAAAATATTTAATGGAACAAAGGTTGCATATGCATTTTTAAAGCAAATCGCTACCTAAGCTACCTAGATTTAACTATGAAATTATGTATAAGTAGGGTAGTGAGAATAAAGTTGCTAATGCACTATCTAGAATTCCAAACATCCTCACCTTGATAACCATCAAACTTACCAATGTAGCTAATGGTCTGCACTTGCAGATTCAGGCAAGCTGTTTGCTCGTATGTTTGCAATGAGATGGAAAGATTTGAGTCTTCGATATCAGAAGGAAGAGCCTACAAAACAATGAAGAACTACGTTAGAGAGCTCACAGGGACCAGGCCCTGTAAGCCACTCCGACGCTCAAGTTAGCCATAGGTAATGGTAAAGAGCTTGAGGAGACTTTTATGGTTGTGAAAGGTGCATACCTTGGTTGGAGACGGTGGTCTCCTATTTATAGGTTGAGTGTCTCTGGATAGACGGCTGGATGATTGACAAGTGTCGCAATCTCTGGGTGGAGACCAGAAAGGTAGTACCTTTCTGCTGTAAATGGGATATGCTCCCCATTACGAGGATCAGCCAATCATAGGACTGTTAGCAGTACTATCCGTACTGGTAAGGATTTGTTCCCCACTATCGATGTCAGCCAATCACCGTGGGCCTTCGTGTGCTTTGTATCAGGTGGTATGACTGCCTCGGTTCCATATACTAGGCTAAAGGGAGTTTCCTTTGTGTTGCGCTTTGGCGTTGTTCGGTGTGCCCATAGGACACCTAGCAGTTCTTCCACCCACGAGGACCTGTGTCTCCCTAGCTTTGCTTTGATTCCATGTACCAGCTCTCTGTTAGTCACTTCCACTTGGCCGTTAGCCTGTGGGTGGGCGACGGAGGTGAATACCTGTGTGATACCTTTATCTTGACACCAAGAAACCAGCGGTTCGCCTGCAAACTGTGTTCCGTTATCACTGACTAAGAAGTGGGGGAGACCGAACCTGCAGACAATATGTTCTCATATGAAGGCGAGGATTTTCCGTCCCGTGATTGTTGCTAAAGGCTTGGCCTCCACCCACTTTGTAAAGTAATCAATGGCCACCACCAAAAACTTTACCCCTCCCGGCGCCATTGGGAAGGGTCCCACGATATCAATGCCCCCATTTGTAGAAGGGCCAGGCTGAGGTAACAGGTATCATGTCCTGCTTTGGTTTTCGGGGTACTGCTGCATGTATTTGACATGAGTCGCATCTTGCCAACTCCTCTGTTGTATCCTTGTACATGGTGGGCCAATAGTATCCCAAGCGCATGATCTTGGTTACCACTTATCTCGGACCGGCATGCAGGGAGCAGGCTCCACTATGTACTTCTTGAATAACATCTAGGGCCCTTGATGGTCCCAGACAACGCAGCAGTGGTCCTAGAGTTGACTTTCTGTACAAGCGACCATCTTTCATCCTGTACATTGGTGCTTTCATCCGCAACGTTCTTGCCTGCTTCTTGTCGTTCGGGAGGAGGCCTGTTGTTAAATAAGCCTCAAGTGGGGACATCCAAGTCTCTCTCTCTTCCACCTGATTGATTTCTCTCGCCCCTCGGATGGACTTTTCTTTCAGCACTTCGACCAGTACTTCTTTGGTCAGGTGTTCGAAAGCAAAGGTGGCGAGTTTACTAAGGGCGTCCGCTCTTTTGTTTTGTGATCTTCTAACCTGAGAGATTGAACAAGACATGAACTTTGTAATTTCGGCACGCACCTGGGCCTTGTAGGCCTTCATAGATTCTTCCTTTGCCTCAAAGCTTCCATTGACCTGGTTGGCTACCGGTTGAGAATCGACATAGACCTGCAGGTGTGTTACTTTGAGTCTGACTGCTAGTCGGAGGCCTGCCAGAAGGGCTTCATATTCTGCCTCATTATTGGAAGCCGGGAAGTCAAATCGTAGGGCATAAGTGTGTTCTTGGCCCTCCGGACTTATCAGTATCAAGCCCGCTCCCGATCCTTCTGCGCTAGCTGCTCCGTCTGTATAGAGGGACCAAAAATGTTCTCCTGATTTCCCTTCCCCTTGAGTATGCATCTTCTCCTCTTGCAGGCCACGCTCTTCGGTTTCGGCCATGAAGTATGCGAGTACCTGGCCTTTGATAGCTGTTCTCGGTGAAAATTCGATCTCATGTTCACCAATTTCTATTGCCCATTTAGCTAGCCTTCCCGAGTTTTCAGGTCTGGAGAGGTACTGTCGTAGAGGTTTATCTGTTAAGACTTTGACAGGATGTGCTTGGAAATAGCGCCTTAAGCGTCTTGTGATGTGGACTATGGCATATGCAAGCTTCTCAATTGGTGGGTAATCGACTTCCGGACCCTGCAAGACTTTGCTGACAAAGTATACTGGTGTTTGTTTGGTTCCCCGGCTTGCCATTAGGATTGAAGCAATAGATTCGTGCGAACTGGCCAGGTCTAGGTGAGAGTTTCTCCCGTCCTTGGAGCGGTTAGGGTAGGCAGTTGGGATAAGCACTTCTTAATTTCCTGGAAGGCGTGCTCGGCTTCTGTCGTCCAAACGAAATCGCTTTTCTTGAGATAGCCCTTTAAAGTTTGAAAGAAAGGGATCGATTTGGCCGCTGAGTTCCCCACGAATCTTCCCAGGGCTGCCCGTTTCCCGTTCAAGCTTTGTACCTGCTTCTTCGTGGTTGGGCTTCCCAATTCCATGATCGCCTGGACCCGTTTCGGGTTTACTTGAATGCCGTCGGGAGTCACGATGTAACCCAAGAACTTTCCTTCTTCCATTCCAAAGGAGCATTTTGACGGATTCAACTTCATGTTGATTGACCGAAGTGTACTGAAAGTTTCTTGAACGTCGTTCAGCAGGGATTCTTCATTGGTGCTTTTGATGACCATGTCGTCGACATAGGCTTCTAAGTTCTTCCCAATCTGATTGGCGAATGCCTTATCCACCAGTCTCTGATACGTGGCCCCTGCGTTTTTCAAACCGAACGGCATCTTGGTATAGCAGTATATTCCCATATCGGTATGAAAGGCGGTCCTGTCCTCATCTCTTTCCGCCATCTGAATCTGATGATACCCTTTATAGGCATCCAAGAAGCATTTATAACGGAAACCCGCAACGGACTCTACCTTCCAGTCTATTTCAGGCAGCGGGTAATTATCTTTGGGGCAGGCCTTGTTGAGATCGTTGAAGTCCACACACATCCTCCATGACCCATCTTGCTTTTTTACCATCACCGGGTTTGCCACCCAAGTCTGATATTTGACATCCCGCATGATTCCCGCGTCTACTAATTTCTTTACTTCCTCGCATACAGCCTTGCTGTGATCCGGGGCCAGGCCCCTTTTCTTTTGTCTTACTGGATGCAGGCTCGGGTTGACCTGTAGGCGGTGTTCGGCCAGGTGTCTGGGCACTCCCGTCATGTCAGCGGGAGTCCAGGCAAAGATGTCAACATTCCTTTTCAGTAGGCTTATGAGTTTTGCTTGCGTACCTGGACTGAGGGTGTTCCCGATTTGCACCGTTTGGTTTGGGAAGCAGCCGTTAACCATTACCTTACTTTCAGTGATTGTGGGTAGGTTGAGGGGCTTGGCCTGGATCTGCACTTGGGTGCACTCGATCGCTCGCAGTGGCGTGCTCAGCACCGTTGCAAGAGGGGGGGGGGGAGTTGTTTCTGATCTTGACCCACCACCTTGCAAGAGTTGCAGCAGATTGGTTGGTTGCATCACGGAGAAACCTTCCATAACGCTACGTTGGACCGGGATCTCAGGGGTTGACATCCACGAAAACCATGGAGGGTTTGGGCCATGTTGGTTCGTGCCACTTGTTGGAATACTTTGGGATACACCCTGTGAGGTGTTTTGGGGGGTGCTAGGTTGACTAGGAATGTTAGCGATCCCCGGGCCCTCACCCACAGTTGTGACGGTGGAACTAGCGAGAGGAAGGGACGCGTTTGAGGAAGTGGATTTCTCCATCCTTTTGAGCGAAGGGAGGAGATGAGTTCTAGGTTAAGTGGATGAGGGTATAATGGACGTTGTTCAGGAAAACGGTCCCACGGATGGCGCCATTTGTTTGCTCGTATGTATGAACAAGTGCAATGAGATGGAAAGATTCGAGTCTTCGATATCAGAAGGAAGCTTTGAAGGAAGAGCCTACAAAACAATGAAGAACTACGTTAGAGAGCTCACAGGGACCTGTAAGCAACTCCGACGCTCAAGTTAGCCATAGGTAATGGTAAAGAGCTTGAGGAGAGTTTTAGGGTTGTGAAAGGTGCATACCTTGGCTGGAGACGGTGGTCTCCTATTTATAGGTTGAGTGTCTCTGGATAGACGGCTGGATGATTGACAAGTGTCACAATCTCTGGGTGGAGACCAGAAAGGTAGTACCTTTCTGCTGTAAATGGGATCTGCTCCCCATTACGAGGATCAGCCAATCATAGGACTGTTAGCAATACTATCCGTACTGGTAAGGATTTGTTCCCCACTATCGATGTCAGCCAATCACCGTGGGCCTTCGTGTGCTTTGTATCAGACATGTCACGCCTGATCTGGCTAATAGCCTTGGGACACGTGTCCCAAATGGCTTAATGGGCAAAGTTATTTGCAACTCTTATTCCAGGCCTGCTGTAATGAGAGAGACCGTCTTTATTTACAACTCTTATTCCAGGCCTGCTGTAATGAGAGAGACCGTCTTTAGACTGGGACTGATGTTTGACCATATTCAGGCCTGTAGTTGTTAGAGACCTGGATCAGGCTTCCTTTGGTTTATTTGGGCCTTCGTTGTCTTCATCTGGATTAGGTTGTCGGGATTTCATCCAGGCCTATCAGGTTTATTTTTTGGGCTTGCATTTGGGCCTTGATGTAGGTTATATTTTGGGCCTGGACGTGGGTACGTCACAAGCTATGACCAGGATCATTCTTGAAGAAACTCATTTCTACTTTGCCAACACAATGGCCAGAAAGTTGGTCATTGGAAACATGGATTCTTAGCACACCATAATGAACCACTCATGGACCAAGTACTTCCTGGAAAATTATGAGCTCAACCCTAAAAACAGGTAAAATAATTTTCTTGAATTATTCAAATAGGCACCAAGAATTATCAAATATGGAAACCTATAACACGAGCGGGATAGGATAAAAATGGAGCAAAAATTTTACAATCCAAGGTGCAATAATCATAAAGGTGAAACCGAAGAAAAAAAAAACAAAAAAAACAAATTTACTGCTGGGTTCAAATTAAAAACCACCACTTGTTTGAGTTGGTTTACGAATAACAGAAAGATTTCTCACTATATATAGCTAATTCATCTTACTAATCAACTCATTTATCTTATCCTCACGGTTCCCCGAATCACCCCCATCCCTGAATGGTTTTTTCTTGCCTTGCAACGCCTTCTCTGGCTTGTTTAGATTAAAAGGACATAAAAAACTGCAAACCTCCTTGAAATGTGGACCAACATTTGCAATCTCACTTACAATGTCTTCTATGCATATAATTTTGTGTTCACCAAGTGCCTGATAAATTACACAATTTGACCCATTAGACAACCCGCTTGACCAGCCTATTTTGCCACATCAAATTAATACATGTCAAATACCTGCTCGATGATGTTATTATCTGTCAAAGGATATATCTGCTTGTTAATTTTCACCAACCCCTTCTTGTATATCAGCTCATTAACACTTTTGAGGTTTGGATACCTTTATATTGTCAAAAGAACAGGAAAGCTTTCTATAAGGCACAATCTCATTTTTTGCATAAAGAAATTCCAACTCAAAGAAAATGGAAATATCAAACATGGTCTTAAAACATAATTTTATGAAGTTTAAAAGATTATATATGGCCTTACCCGTACGCCACATATGGCTCCACTTTCTGTAGAATTTCCAATATTCTGTCATTTGCTTTAAGGAAGATACCAGTGAATATTCTCCTCAGTCTGAGAGAATACAAGAGTTTCCTTGTCTGAGGATGCATGTCGCTTTTACTGAAACTAACACATTGTAAGCAACATAACATAAAATAGATTAAAAAGGAAGAAAAGAACATCATTCATGACATACCCATTTATACGTATGACAAAAAGAAGCTTTGATTGGGGGAACAAGGATGCTTTTATTGGTCGTTTTCCCCGATGTTTCATTTTAATGAGATCAGCCTCCTAAATAATGTTTAATGTTAGTAAACTTAAATTACCAAGGGTTTAAGCATAGAAAACTTGCGTATAAAAGATATAAACAAAATTTTGAAACATATTTATAAGTACTAATTTGGTATTAAAATGTTTACTTTATCACGGTATTCTCTGATGAACTCTTCGGGCTTCTTGATTACAAAATTATCACTTCTAGATTTCTTCACCTTTTGCTCCAACTGCTCTTTCCGTCTAATTGCCCAATCCTCATTGTTTTTCCTTTTCTTCAATACAACCTCTGACACATAATTAAGAGGCTTTGGTTCCTCATCAGCCATGATGGTTGATACAACCTGATAAAAGCATAAAGGCGTATAAGAGCTTTTACTAAATTGTATGCCTATAAATATACTTATGAAAAACCAAACTACACTTCAGCAAATCACCATAACGTCACATCAGAACCATTTTCAGTCCATCGAAACCAAATTAAAGAAAAAAATTGATATTAACTTTTATGGAGAAAAACTAGCTTATGTAGTTTGGCTACAGCATTTTGTAGATAGAATTCATAGGGAAAGAATAACTGTTTAGGGTTCTTGAGATACAACAATCATAATATCTTGAATATCATATGGTTGTTCGTAATGAAATTAAAAATATTTTGTCGGCTAGTCGATTCTCTTGCTAATATTGCATGCATCGGCTTACCGTAAGCTACTTCCAAATTACAATTGCAATCACAGTAGAGAAATAAACCCTAAGGTTTGCCGCATATCCAAATATAACATCTAATTTGCTGAACGTTTAGCATCAAAAGTCAATACGAAAACCATAAACATCAATTATACCGTCTATCATGATGCACATATTACTTCCAGCCTTCCTGGCAATCTTAAGTAGATCAGATTTTCAAGTTCACATAAATACTATACAAATTGCAAACAGAAAACAAGAAAGACTTGAACGGTATACAAGCCATAGTTGTCAGTTGCGAATAGCGGTAAATAGTGATGGGTTACCTATATGCTATATGGGAAATAGCGATAAATAGTGGCCGCTATTTCATATTTAACGATAGACTTCTAAAAGATAAATTATATATTTATATATTAGCATATATATTATCTTAAAAGTCTTAAACTATTATATATATATATTCAATGTTGAAGTATAATAAGAGTAAATTTATAAAAGTTAAGATAAAATAAGGGTTGATTTTAAAATTTTAGGGTAAAATAAAGGTTAATTTTAAAAACTTTAGAACCCTAATTCTTTCTAAAATTTCGGTCGCCCATTTCTCCATCTTTCACTCTCTTATTGTATGTTTCATGATTTCATCTCTCGATCTTCTCTCTCTTTCCTCGATCCCGATGAAGAAGAATTTCGAACAAAGCAAAGTTGATTAAGACCTAGTGATGAGAAAATCTAGCAAAAATAGAAGAGGACCCTAAGAGCACGGGGAGTGGATGCTTGAAGCATCCCATGCTTCAGCTCCACATCAGCGCCATATCACTCATGTTTCACCAATGCTTAAACCTCCGTACTATCCATGCTTCAATGCTTCAAGAATATTTTATTAAAAAAAATATTATCTCTCCTCTCTCATCTCTCCTCTTTTTCTCTCTTTCTCTCACCTCTCTCTCTCCTCTTCTCCATCGGCATTCAAATGCCAAGAATCTATGCTTTGCTTCGGTACCCAAAGGTGGGGGGTGGTATTCCATGCGATACCGCATGGACACCTCAGCATGCCAAGCTCATGCTTAAGGTACTCCCTTTGCTCTAAGGGATCGACAAAGACTTCAATTTTTGTCTTCAGGGTCTCCCGAGCTTCAATATTTGCCACTGCTATCACTAGACGTGTGATAGCACTCTAACGACGCGACGCTATTCGCGATAGCGTTGCTATCTACCGCTATTAATATCAGTGATACAAGCACACAAGGTATAAGTAGACAACTTCATTAGTCAACATAAAAACCCGTACAATCATGATCTCTAGTTCTTGTAATTTGACATATTGACATTAGGGATTTCAAAGTAATTGGACGTCATAACAACAGATTTAAGCTTGGAAAAGTAGAAAGATTACTACAAGGAATCTCGAAGTCAAAGCTGAATTGCTGAAGCCGAAAGAGAAGCTAGATATTATGAAATTGCGAGAAGTGTAATGTTTTAGGTTTTCTGTACACAGTACTACACACGGCATACCTATGAGATACGCGCATACACTAATCGTAAAACAGAAAAACAAAATCAAAAACACTACGGCTGATATAAAACAGAAAAACAAAATCGAACAGCAAGATGAAGTGGAAAAAAGAAAATCACACAAATCGAACATGTTACCTTTCAAAAACTTCGATCGAACAGGGCTGCTTCAATTTCGATTTTGAATGGAGCTTGACACTTCAATCGAGCAGATGAAGAGAAGAAGAACTCCGATTGAAGGGGCTGCAACTTCAATCGACCAGAGGAAGGCACGACAGAGGCTTGATTTCGATGTGCTGCAACTTCATCGAACCATCGACATGTACTCGGAAGGGAATTGGAGACGACCTAAAAGGCCCAACTATAAAGTCGGACCTACAAGGCCCAATTCAGACCTACAAAGCTCTGCCTAATGTAATTCAGCCCAGATTCCAACCTACGTGAAGCGCTAGAGATGGGCTTTTAGGACCGACCGGACCGGTCCAAGAAAGACCGCCCGAACCGAACCGGTCCAAGACCGAAAATGACGTAAGCGGTCCGAACCGGTCCAGAATCCGAACCGGTCCAAAATGGTCCAAGAACCGGTCCAGACCAACTCGGTCCAAGCCCAACGGTCCAATTTCAAATTCTAACGGCTAGTTTTTCGGTCCAAACCGGTCCAGACCGGTCCGAACCGGTCCCAACGGCTAGTTTCCGAATTTTTTTTCTTTTTTTTTTCAATTCCTCCTATATATGTTTATACTTTATATTTTATAACTTGCAAATTTTTTTTAAATTAACAAGTCACTTTTTTTTCAAACAAAAAAACGAACCGAAAACTGGAAAATTTTAAACCGAAACTAAAAAAAACCCGGAAATGTCTAAACCGAACCGGAAAATACCCGAACGAAAAACGGACCGGTCCAGGACCGAAGTCGGACCGGTCCGGACTTGGACCGGCCCGGACTTGGACCGGTCCGGAAGTGGTCTAGGACCGCCCGAAGACCGAATTTATCGAAATGGTCTTACACTAAGACCGGTCCGCCGAGGACCGGACCGGCCCAGGACCGACTAGGTCCGGACCGGACCGGACCGGCTGTGGTCTAGGACCGATTTTGCCCATGTCTATGAAGCGCTAATGTTATGTTCCCGAGTTTTATTTCGAAGAAAGAGATTCGAAATAAAAATAAAAAGGTTTTGTGTTCTCGAGTTATTTTAAAGATGGAAGAAAAATTATTTGGAAAGAAATTTTGATTAATTTTCTCTCCTAAACGTTTCTTTTAGAAGTGGGAGAAATTAGAAGGAAAGGAAAGGAAAACTTTTATGGTTTTCCGTAAGTGACAAAATTACCCTTAATCATAATAGAAAATTTTAAAAAGTAAGGGTATTATTGTAAAATTACTCTTTTTTCTTTTCTTTCTCTCCAACACGGGAACACCAACTTATTCATTTTATTTCCAATGTCTTTTCCTTTCTTTCCTACTCGAAAACACAAAAAATCAAAATCATTATTCTCTCTTTTCTCTTCCTTTCTCCAGCAAATTTTCTTTTAAATATTTTTCTTTCCTAAAATTATCTAAGAAACACAACGTAAATGCAAGCATCACCAGAGGCGCAACCCCTCACACCGTCTCATATAAATACCTAATCAAAACACAATAGTTACTAAAATCATATGAAAATCAAGATAAAAGGTAACAAAAAAGTTATTCTTTTTTATACCGTATAAAATGTAGAAAAACTAAGATTTTATAGCTCGCGCATTACGACGGTTTAATAAATCTAAAATTCTATTATCACAATAAATCATAAGATTAGGTGATCTGCATGATAATATATTAATTAGTTTATAAAAACACATCCAACAATAATAAAACGCTTGATGAAAAATATAATCACACGATTAGGGTTCTAATATGGTGCAAGAATAATAGAACAAAAAAGAGTAAAAAAAACCTTATATTTACCTTATATTATAATACACTAAGACCCATATTAACTTAAGAATAATAGTAAATAATTAATATAAAGTTTGGGAGAAAAGTAAAACATAACTAATCTTTAATGATTTAAACCTTCAAATTTTTTTGAATGGTTTTACCTTAATTAAATATACATTTTACTAACGCACAAAATTCATGTGATCTATTGTTTGATTAAGAAAACATATTTTTATTGAGTTGGTGCATAGATTTTTTTTATTAAAATATATTTATAAGTGACATTTCTTTTTAAAAACTTATTTACCTGTTTGTAAGATATAAATTATAGCACATGTTTAAGAATCTCAAATAAAAGACCCTAATCATCATAAATACAATTAAATTTACTATACACAAACCCACAAACAAACTCTCGTGATTTGTTCGAGTCCGTTTGGCTTTTTAAGCCGAACAAACATACGAGCACAAAGGAATAAACGAACGAAATTGTATGTTCATGTTCCTTTATTTATAAAACTGGTTTGTTTATATACAAAATGTACATAAATGAACAAATGCATATAAAAATATATTATAAAGCTACTTCAACATTATAAAAATTAACAAACATATTACACACACGAGCATGTGTATATGAACTAAAACGAACAAATGAGACAATGTAGTGTAATTGGTCACAATGGGTCGGTATGGATTACATTTATTTATAATGAATCATATTTGTAAGGTAATAACGGGTCAGTATGGGTCATATTTTATTGTGATGAATTATAATTGGTTACTTTTAGTTTGATGTTTTACCTTATAAGTATATATATAGTAATTAGTGTATATATTAATTTGGTAGCCGTATCTCCTTGAAGTAATTTTTAGTAACCTGATGCTTAGAGAACAACTTCTTAAGATGGTTCGATAGGTTCGACCAAAATAATAGCGCAGAGAACGATGAAGACAACACTAAAGATGATGGCGAGTGCTTCATGTTTTATTAGTTGAGTTAATTAATAGGCGTCTGTGTACATGTCAACAAACAATCTAATTAGAATGCTTGGATTTGGATTTAATTAGTAGTAGTTTGCGGATTTATATTACATGTGACTTTTCTTATTATTATAAACATGTTATCTGCAGAAAGAATAAATAGAAATTAAAAATTAAAAAGTAATTGCAGCGACACCATTAGCAGCGACATGGCGCATTAGCAACAATGACGAAAAGTAAAAAAAATAATTGGAAATCAATAGCGGCGACATGTTTTGATACGACCAACGCTAATAGTGGTGACACATATTTGCAGTAACACCTTTTGCAATAACATACGGGCAATATCGGTCAAATAATTATTGTGACTTAATAGCAACGACATGTTACCGCAAATAGTATTAGCAGCGACTTCTGGGAGTATTAGCGGCCACTCCCATCGTCGGTGCTAAAACTCTCTTTTCTATGATAATCCCAGCTCTTTATATAATGATTCCATCTTTATTAGATTTAATTTAGTTTATATAAATAAATTTTTTTAATTTCTTACATCTTAATTTTAGAATTTTGAAGAGATATTAACTGACATTGATGTGAATCATTTAATATTGAATTTGATTCCATACAAATTCTCCGTTAGAATACAAAAACATCAAATATATCATAAAGAAAAGAAATCTAGCCTAGATGGCTAGATCCACTTAACCATCCTGATTTATAATCTCTAACGAGCAAACAATGACCAACGCGTTACGGTAGGAAGCGAAATATTAGGATAAATGTTGTTTAAAACTAACAGGAAAATAAACGTATTTGAAAAAAATAATTATATAAACAATTGGAATTCGATATAGTAAAATTTAACCTTGATGAATTCGTTGTGATTTGACACCATATTTGTTTCTAATTCAAATATATTCAAGTTTAATTTATTCGTATTATGAATAACATAATATTTAACATTGTTAATCTTTAAATCAAAGAAAGAATTTTACTAAAAAACTAAGTTAGAACCATTAATTTTTTTATTTAAAAACATAAAATGTAAGCTTGAAAACTAAGAATGATATATAAAAAAAGAGTATTTAATGGGCTATATTTTAAAAAAGGAAATAAATAAAGAGTATTTCTTGGTTGAAAGAAAAAAAAAAACCAGAAAAGGTAAAGCAAGATTCGAACATGCCGCTGCTTCCATGAATGAAATAGTGCCTTACCAACTGAACTACAAAGACTGTGTATTATAGCAGCATATCAATTAATTATACATAATATAAGTATGAGGTTACATTTCTTAACCTTCAAATGTTGTTATATATAATTAAGCCTACACTTGAGACTACACTTGAGACTAAGAGAGTGTTTGTGATTACGTTTAAACATTGATTATCTATTGTGATTTGAAATCGTAGATGATTAGTTTAAAGTGTTCGGGGTTGTGTTTTTAGAAATCAATTAGTTATGTTTTAGAGGAGTTTTGAAATATACTTTTGAGTTGTTTTTTCAAACTAATTAATTAATTATTGTGATTTTACCCTTAAAATAATCAATCTACTTTGCTAAGCTCAAAAAACTGATTATCTAGATTATTGAGATATGAATCAGCATAATCAAATCTAAACATTATTATTCAGTAGAACGTTCTCTTACAGCTGATTATCTGATTTTGATTATTAAAAATGCATTAACTGTATCTAAATCGCAATCCCAAACACCCCCCTAAATCAAAGACTTTCCTCCTTTGATGTTCTATTTTTAGAATCCAAAACGATAAAAACATCTAGCACACTCTCTTCCATCTTCTTCGAGACAGAATTAAAACCATTAGTTTCTAAACTATCATCTTAAGACAATTTGTTATGCTTTACCCAATTGCATCGAGTAGCATTGGGTAAGGTTTGAACCCCAACTACATCGGGCATTTTAGTCCTTTTTTTTTAAACAGCAAAGTTAGTTGTTAATAAGTTAGTAAACCCCAAGTTAGAATTAAACTCCATTGTCAAGGTTTGAACCCTGGACCTCTTAGAATGTTTTGTCTCCCCCTCACTCTTAACCACTAGGCTAAGAGATTATTGGTGGGCATTTTAGTCCTTATAAGTGAATTTGGAGCAACATTGAAAATTTGAAACAAATCATAAACCACAAGAATGAATATCGTAATTAATTAAGCCTAAGAGCAAATATGAAATTTCATGTAAATCATACCGAACAAAAATGTAATCTCTAATATATTAATAAAAAAATCTCATAAATTCGAAGATTTCTCTGGCGAACCATATTTGATTTTACATCAATGATTTCTTCATGTACGATGAAACAAACATGCAGACAGGGTTTTGAAATGTATGGCAGATTAAAATTAAACATAAATTAAACAAACATGCAGACAGGGTTAAAATTAAAAAATTAACCTTTGATTATGTTGTGCTTCAGGATTTGATTCTTATCTAGCGATTAATTACGTCCTCAGATCATCTATCCTTCATGATCCTTCTCACGAAGATGATGAGTTTTCCAAGGTCAAGGTAAGTTGTTAGGCTTTGAACGCAATTTTCTGCTTCGTTTACGTATTATTGTGTTCTCAAATGAGTGCGTGCTTGCAATACCCTGTTTTTTTTATCACATTCTGAAATCAAACGTAAATGCCCTACGAAAATTGTCGAATAGAATTAAAATGTTAATCATTTCCTCATCAAATTTCTACCCTTTACAATCAATTCAACCCGATTCTGAAAATTGGTACAAGTATGTATTTGATCCCTTAATTGTTTTTAAATGTTAGGGCACCTACATCACGAGTTATTTCGCTTCAAATGTTCTTCAGGGGTGATTTCTGAATTTCTTTTGGTTACATTTGCGTTGATAAACAGATGTAAATGAAGATTACATAGTCTTGTTTAGCTCATGGCAGATCAACATTCTGCTGAAGGTGTAGGTAGACCCATTGTTTCTACTGAAAGTTCTGAGTCAAAAGATGTTACAGATCGACATTCTGATGAACACGTGAGTATAACTAATGTTCCTGTTGTAAGTTTAGAATCAACAAATAATGTTGCAAATCAACATTCTGATAAAGATTCAAGTACAACTAATGTTGCTGTTGGAAGTTTGGAATCAACCGATTTAAAGAATCAAACGTACGGTAAAGATTCAAGTACTACTAATGTTGCTGATGGAAGTTTGGGATCAACCAGTTTGACAAATCAAGATTCTGGTAAAGATTCGAGTATAGCTAATGTTCCTGTTGGAAGTTTGGAATCAACCGCTTTGACAATTCAAGATTCTGGTGAAGGGTCGAGCACAAATAATATTTCTGTTGGGAATTTGGAATCAGCAAGTTTGACAAATCAAGATTCTACTAAAGGGTCAAGTAAAAGTAATCTTTCTGATGGAAGTTTGGACTCAACAGGTGTTAAAAATCAAGATTCGGGCAAAGATTCAGAATCAACAGCTGATAAATCTGATAGAAGTTCGGAATCAACCAGTTTGACAAATCAAGGTTCTGGTAAAGGTTCAACTACAAGTAATATTTTTGTTGAAAGTTTGGACTCAACAGGTGTTGAAAATCAAGATTCCGGTAAAGATTCAACTATAGCTAGTGAATCTGTTAGAAATTTGGAATTGGCCGGAGTGGCGGATCAACATTCTGATGAAGGGGTGAGCATAGCTGATGTTGCTCTTGAAAGCTTGAAATCAAAAGCTATTGCAGATAAAAGTACAGATGAAGGTGCAATAAAAACTAATGATACCATTGAACATTCTGAATCAAGTAATTCTGGGACGACGTTGGAGATTAATATCATGACACTAGATTCACAGTTACACAGCTTTAATGTTGACAAAAATGTATCACTCCTTCGTCTTCTTCTTCTTCTTCTTCATCATTCCTTATCTATATTTGTTTATTTTTGTGTTCAATTTTATTACTTGAGTGGTGTTTATCTATAGCCAGTTTTAAATAAATCTCATTGCACAAACATTTTAGATGCCAGTTTCAAAATTCAAGGCGAAAATAGCTAGTGAAATTGGCCTTCCGGTGGAACAGCAGCGACTAATCTTTAGAGGCAAGGTGTTGAAAGATGAAGACCTTCTTTCTGAATACCGTATCCTATTATTTACGATACATAATGTTAAGTTGTCTTGCGTAGAATATGTGTGTATGTGTGTGTGATTATAGTTTTTTCAAGTTACAGCCTTAACAGTTTATAGAAGTTGAAAATGGACATACACTGCATCTAGTGTCTAGAAATCCATCTGAATTTCAACTCTCATCTGGCTCCCCCAATGCAGAGACAACTGCAAGGAGTGGCAATACAGGTATATAATTGTATATTGTTAGTACCCGTATAAAAATTTCACTCTTTCCATGTTTTAACATATCCATTTCAATTTATAAACTGATTCTTTCCAGGAAAAAGGTAGTATATAGTGAAAATGTCAAAAACTAGATTTAAGGATGTCTTTTTTGCTGTAGGACAAGATGCTAATGTAACTGGTACGAGTCCTCGTGTTGGGCATGTTTCACATAGTGTAGTTCTTGGGACATTTGGTGTTGGGGATCAAGATGAAGGCAGAAATCCAGATGTAAATCAGGTGTGTGTCTTTCCACGTCCTCCCTTGCATAAAATGTAGTCCTTAAGCAACCACTGGTGTGGTTTTAATGGCCGTTCTAATTGAAACACTTGTTTATTTTCCTCCATTGAAGGTGATTGGAGCAGTTCTGAATTCCTTCGGGATTGGAGCTCAGGCCACTATTGGCGGTATAGGCGTAGGACATCCAAATACGCAGGTGGCTTGTGTCTTTTTTCTTGTTTTTACATTTACTTTTCATCTTAATCACAATCTTGAACACTGATTTTGTGTGGTTGTTAATGAGGTTATAACATGATACATGTTGATCCCCTACTTGTTTACAGTTGAGTATGCCTGTAGTGTCCCAAGGAAATGAAACAAGAGCAAGTGTCAACAATCATGGTGAAACAGGAAACCAGTCACAAGGCATGCAAATCCCCCAAGGAGCAGTGCGAGATGTACCTACGCTTTCTACGGTTAGTAACATGTTTTGTAAATTCTTTTTGTTGCAAAAGTGTTTCTTCTATAAGTTCTAAAATCAGTACAACTTTACTTGTTTTCTTGTATGTATGTAGCCAATTCCTGATTCCTTAAATACACTTACCGAGTTCATGAACCGCATGGAACGCGTATTATCTCAGAATGGTAACCATTCGAGAATTATCATCTTCCCGTTAGTATAAATATTTTCTTATTTGTATGCTCTTTACTTTCGGATCTCTTTCAGGTTATCAACCTACAAATAGTAGTAGTACACAAGGCTTACCGGCTGAACAATTGCCTACCAATGCTCGTGGCTTACTATCACCAGCAGCTTTGGCAGTTGTTATGCGACATGCGCAACGTCTTCTCAGTGGGCCCGCTGTTGATTCTTTATCTGTACTTACCTTCAGCTATACCCTCTTTTTTATTTTCCTACTTCTCTCTCTCTCTCTCTCTTCTAGTTTTTCATTTTCTTGAACTAAAATTTAAGTACATATTTTGTAGCATACAGCAAGAAGGCTAGAGGAAGAGGAGGGTTCTACTGATGTCACAGTGAGAACCCAAATTCAGACAGATGTGATGCAGTCAGGACTTGCTATGCAACATTTAGGTGCTCTTCTGCTAGAGCTAGGTCGTACAATGCTAACATTGCGAACTGGACAATCTTCAGTATGTCATTCTGTTTTTTTAAAATTAGCTGCTTTAGTATAATCTTATAAAAACCATCATTTACAACTGAAAGAGGATATACATATTCAGGCTGAATCTTCCGTAAATCCCGGGCCTGCTGTTTATATATCTCCCTCTGGTCCTAATCCTATAATGGTTCAGGTTTGTTATCAGCACTCACTATACTCTATACATATATGATGTATAAATAATCAATTCAACTTTTTTTTCGTGCAGCCATTTCCTCTGCAAACTAATTCTCTTTTCAGTAGTCAGCATACTGCTACTGTGAATCATGGTGCGTTTGGTCATATAGGAGTTGGAACAGTTCCACAACACCTTAACATACATATTCATGCTGGTAAGTAAAGTAACTATAACTCAGCCCCATGCTGACTCCATGCACCCTTATCATGGTCTTCACTTAATGTTATTCATTGGAACAGGTCCAAGGTCTACTAATGTTGAATCAAATCAAGAACGAACTAACGAAAATGGTAATATGACTCCTGCTTGGCATCACATATATATATTTCTGTTTCACAACAAAGATATAATTAGCATTCTATGATAACAGTTGGAGTTAACTCGCAGAGCAGAAGTATCGGTGATAGCATGGCAAGTCAAAATGATGTTGTTGGTGGTATGTTTATGTGTAATTGTTAAGAGAGTATATGTAATTGGTTTTGTTTGTCACTTCTTGTTAAAGTCTGCTATTTTGCCAATCTAGGCCAAACAGATGCTCGTCTTCCTCAGGTTTTGACGGTATGCAAATTTTTCCACTTAATCTACTTGTTTCACGTGTTCTTGTTGGGATTATGAAGCTGTAATTTTCACAATGTGACTAACATAGTATCAAGCAGGACACAAGAAATGCCTCTTCCAGTAACACAAGAATCAAATCTTCAAGTGAAACTGAAGCGGGTTTGTCGGCCAGTCGAAGGAGCAACAATACCACCCCTAAAACTGCTTCCGGTGTTCCCCTTGGACTTGGCCCGGGAGGTTTACAACCTAAGGTGTGTCCGTTTCCAAAAGTTTAAAACTTTTAAAAATCTTTTTTATTTTTTGCTGGTGTTACTGCTATTTTATATATTTCTGCAAATGTTTAAGCAAGTGTTATAATCTCTAAATGTGATACTAGAGACATCGGCAGACAAGATCAGAGGCGGGTAGTAGCACTGCTTCTTCTTCATTTGCTAATCAAAGCCTAACATCTACTGGCGGCCAACTGGATCCCGCTACAATAATGAATCAGATTATGCAAAATCCTGCTTTAAATAATATGTTGACTAGTGTTTCTAATCAAAACGGGGCTGGATCTTCAGATTTCTTGAGGAATTTGTTTAGTCAACTTGCTCAAAATCCTGCAATGATGAACACAGTCAACCAGCTTGCTCAACAGATGGATGGTAATCAAGATTTAGGTAGCATGGGTGGTGGGAACCTTGATATGTCAAATATGGTTCAACAGATGATGCCGTTTGTTTCTCAAGCTCTCAATCGTGGTGGGACTTCAACTCCAAATTTGCCTAAGTCGGCACCATCTAGAAAGGGAACGCTTCATCGACGTTATAGTAGTGTCAAGAGTTTGAACATCAATGAAAGACCAAGTGATTTTCAGGTTTGTTCTGACCCAGTTGAAGTTATAAGAAAAGATTCCTGTTATATCTTGGATTTTGCATTATATTGATTATTGATCAAAGTTTTGTGTTAAAAATATTGAATTGATGCTTAATTAGTGTTATTCATGTATGTAGATGAACCTCGAAAATGCGGCCCAGAAAATTGTGGAGCAGTACCCTCCTCTAGAAATATTCTCATCCATAGTCACAACTGCTGCTTCTTTGCACAACAATGTTTATGATACTACTGCTATTGATGAGTTATGTATGGAGGAGGAGCTTGCTCAGGTTACCATCTTTCCATATATCTTTTCTCTTAGCTAGTGATGGTAAGAGACTCTTTAAGTCAGATTCAGTTATACTTGGGACTTGCAGGAATTTATCGAGATGTTGAAACGTGATATTTCTCAACGACTTCGAGGAGGTAGATGATGATCAATGGAACTCTTTTCTTATTTTTGTATATATATACATTTCTTCTGTAGTATTTTTTGTTCTTGGCTTGTGAGCTTTGTGATTCTTGTCCTGGCTGGCTGGCTGCAGAAGGTTTATTGGCTTCTTTATAAATTTTGACAGTGCAATTTAATTAATTGTGATGGTATGTGTGCAATTTATATTTTTATCCATGGGGTTACTAAATGTTCTTTTTTATCTTGATTTAGTATTTGTCTGCCTTATCAAGTAGCTAGATTACCTGCATGCTTACAAAAAAGAATAGAAATTAAAAGGTTGTATTCACCTAATTAAGGGTGTTATTTGAATGACATTGATCATAACCACTTGATATTGAATTTGATAACAAATTCTCCCTTAGAATATCCAAAAACATCAAATATCTTTAATATATTAAAAAAGGTCAAAAAAAGTTATAAAATCATCATTTTATTTCTAAATATCTTTGTCACAAATGACTCCTCTTTATTTTCACAAATGACCGTCAAAAACCTTATCACATCACATGGTTATTTATGTAAGTATATTTTTATTGGAATAAGTTAAATTTTAGTTTATTGTCTTGAAGTCTATTTGTTGTGATATGCGATTTATGCGGATAATATATAGTAAAACAGATTTATATTGTTGTAGAAATATATTTCATTCTTTATGATTTTTTTTAAATCAAATTATTTTTTTTATCCATGCATGTTTATTTTTATCCTTAGCTCAACTTAAAAAACCTACCAATTCTAATTGTTAGATCATGTGTTCAATGGCACATGCTTCTTTCAAAACTATAGTTACTACAGTGTAGAAAGAAGACGTGTTCACATTTTTAAAAGACGTTAAAGTCGAATCCGATAACGGTAACATCAAAGTCAAGATAATCCTTATGTGGAAGTAATTCTTCATTGACAGTCCATGAAATTAATCCAGCCTTGACATGATTCTAATGAACCAGAAGATAATCTTAAAAAAATATATCATTTGTATAATCTCATTAACTTTTTCATAATTTGTATTACTTTACTTACATGTCATATATGTATCTCCAACAGAGTTACAAGATTACTGTAATTATAACTAGAAAAGCGTTGCTTAGTATGTTTGAGTTTAAGTTAAAAGAAGGTAATTTTTATATAATTTCGAACTTCACGGTTACAAGATTATTGTAATCACTAGAAAAACATTGCTTAGTACGTTTAAGTTTTGGTTAAAAGAAGATAATTTTTATATAATTTTGAACTTCAACATACTCTCCTAATTTAATGTGGTAGATCACGAGGTTAAATAAACTTTTACTTACCAACACACCATCCTTGCTACCCATGATTTTTCATTCTCATGATTGATTCAACCTCATGAATTATGAAGATGCTAATAAGTCTAGAGTTAAAAAGTGTTGCACTCAGTTAGTTATCGCTTATTATACTTTAGAAATAAAGTGTAATTTTAGTTTAAATAATAATTTTAAATTATTACCTTCCAAAATGTGTATTAATATATTATATGTTGGCTCATAGCATCTAATAATATAAGATTTTTTTAAATCTTATGGTAAAAACAAACCTATTCTTATATGTGATCTTTAAAATCTCAAATATGTTTAATATTCGTAATCTTTTTTTAAAAAATAATGACAATAATAAACAATGCTTATCTACAAAATTCTTTTGAGACGTCTTGTTTTTTTGTCATGTGTCAGTTATACGTGGTGGTTTTTCGAGTAGAGAGTAAGAATGGTTTAAAAGTTCTAATTTGCGACTAGGAAGACAACCCTACAAATAAAACGATTATGTTGTTTATAGGTTCTACCAAAAATCTGATAATGTTACGTATGAGCTAGTCTCTGATCTCTAATAGTTTTAGCCCTCGTGTGTGTGTATATATATATATATATATATATATATATATATAGAGAGAGAGAGAGAGAGAGGAAGGTTCATTCGAGAACCGTTGTTAGTGCGAGAACCGTGAGAACCAATCTCAGCCGTTACTTGGATATGGGAAGTTTCATGGATGGTGAGCATGGAGGGATAGAGTGTGGCAGGGTGCATGTGAGAAATTCATGGGTGGGCAATGACATTGAAGGAGGGGGAATTGGACGGTTCAGATTGATTCTCGCACTAAGAATGGTTCTCGCATGAACTTTTTCATATATATATATATATATATATATATATATATGCTTTATAATTGTTTAAGATATATTTTAGCACATAAAGAAAAAACCTAGCTTGTCGACTTAACCACACTGATTTATAATCTCTAATTAAGCATACTCTTGAGACTAAATCAAAGATTTTCCATCTTTAATGTTCTATTTTTAGAATCCAGTTATTTTGGATTCAAAACCTTAAAAAGAAAGAACACAAATTAGGTGTGCAAATGTCTCTAGAAAAATGCATGATTTGTAACGAAACTGTTAATCCCGAGGAAGAGTTGTTTGTTGATGGCGTTTGGTATCATTATGCATGTTTCAAATGCAGTCAATGTGATGAAAATCTATTGGTATTTTATCCATCCTTAATAAATATCTTCTCAATTTTGTTCATCAATCAAGTGAATTTGTTAATACTTAGATCTTTCTTTTTAATGAAATAACCTTATAATTGATATATAGTGATTTTATTTCGTTATTTTGTAAGGAAAAAGATTACTCGTCATTTGATGGAATCTTATATTGCAAGCCTCATTTTGAGCAAAAATTTACGAAAAACAGAAGGCTTCCCAGAGGGATTTGTGAGTTTTTCTTTTTGTTGTTTTGATCTATTTATTTCTATGAATGTTATCTAACTCTAGTTTTTCATGCATGATAATCAGCTTTGCCTAAACCAAGTGAACTGGTAATTATTATCTTTAGTTAATTTCATATATATAGACAAGTGGTTATATGTTTTTCTTAATCTTATATTTGATTACTTAATTTATACAGCTAAGAACATCGTCTAGCAGACTCTCTTCCATCTTCTTCAAGACAGAATCAAAACCATCGGTTTCTAAACTACCACCCTCAGGAAAGGTATTTCTATATGTTACCTTTCAGTTCAAAGTTTTAATTTGTCAAAAGATGGTGACCTCTGCATGCATTTTTTCCCTTAATTTTTCCAAACGAAGTATCTACTCATAGTTTCTTGTTCTATTGGGACTGATTGAATATATGTTTTCCATAATAAAATTGGGCTTGATATATAATTTGCTCCAACTTTTTACTTAAGTTGAATACTATTGATTATTGAAGTCAAAGACTCAAAGGGTGAATTACACATCTTTTATAGTTGAGGGTTGTGAATTGTTAATGGTCATTGGGCATGTTAGCTACAGTTTCATAAAATTCTAAAATCTAAGTAGAAGAGTTGCTAGAGAGAGATAACATGAGACTTGTATAAGTTTAAAATCCTCTTTCTTCTTGAATCTTTGTATGTATATAACAAACTTGGTGTTAGCATTACTTTCATACTATACAGTTGCTAGTAGAGTCCAAGTACAATTGAAAACGAGTCTTTAGAGAGGAGATCAATATGAAAGCGAAGAACACGTATGAAGGAAATTCAATACTATATTCAAAGGCATGAGAACAATATTAAAGTTTGATTTGGGAAAGTTTTGTTATGAATAATGATTTCTGTCCATGGAGAGTACTAAAGATGCAATCACTATTGATGAAACATGTGCCCTAGGTGGAGAAAAAAGTCTCTTAGTATTCTATGAACAAAAGAAACATTGTAATATATTGCAATAGTTCCTAGTCTTGGTTATAAGTCTTTGAAAGAAGCAAAAAAGTAGATAATGTCACCTAGAGTTTTGTCTGTATTCACTTTGAGGTGGAGCTTGAATAATAAGATAGATTAAGGTTAGGTTTTTGTCTCTTTGTCTGGCCTAGGGAGATAAAAAGGTTTGATTGCTATCCTATTACATGCATATAGTTGCATGTATTTTAAAACTTAAAAATACTTTGTTTGATGTATATATGTGTTCATAGATGTATCTTATATTTTGGATCACTATTTTGAATATGTTGATTTGTGATACTAGAATGAAGTACCACAGAAAATACCAGACACAAATGACGATAGTGCTTATGCTTCAGATGCTCTTACTACCACCAATCGAAGCCTTTCGTCCGCAGGTGGCCAATTTGATCAAGACAAAATCATGAATCTCTTTATGCAGAATCCGGCTTTGAATGATTTGTTGGTCAGACTTTCAAATCAAAATGAGATCCAATCTCAAGATTTCATGAGGAATATGTTAGAGCAATTAACTCAAAATCCCGAAATGATGAGTGCTATCAATCAACTTGGTCAAAAGATGGGTGATGATCAAGATCTAGGTAGCATTTTTGCAGCTATGAATGGTTCTCATGGAGATGGCGACCTTGAAATGTCATTTATGTTTCAACAAATGATGCCCTTTTTTCCTCAAGTACTCCATCGCCCGGGTTCAAGTTCAAATTTACTTGAACATAATCCTCAATCGAAACCTGGGCTTCATCGTCGTTGTTATAGTGATAGCGCGAGCATCAACGAACTATCAATGGATTGTCAGGTGTGTAAGATAAATAAGCACATATATATACTTTGTGAACACAAGCTATCTTTTGAAATTCCTTACTTAAAATTGTGATATTTTTTTTGTAAGAATCCAAGATTTTGGCTTGCTAAAAACATTAAATGAGTGATTGAATTCATTCATCATTCTAATTATATTTATTAGGAATACATTATTGTATTCAAATGGATAGTAAAAGTTGTGTGTGATATGAATATAAAGGGGAGATTGCTTTATCCTAAATTGTGTTCATATATAGTTTAGTTAATTAATGTTAGCTACTATTTAGTTTAGGATAGAAGTTTAGGGATAATAAATAAGTCCAAGGTAGAATATAAAATTATGACAAGATATATAAGGTCATTTGTAATGTAACTCTTAGGTCCTGTTTGTTTGACCGTAATGCAAATGAATGGAAATGAATTTAATTCTATCCATGTTAGTTATGGAATGACATTTCTTTACCTAAAGAAATATTAATACTTCAAAGAATTTAATTCATTTCCAAATAATGTTACCAAACGCAATATATAACGGAATTTGATTTCAATTCCATTACATTCCTTCACATTACGGTGAAACAAACTGGACTTTAGTTTTTTAGTCAAGAAATTGAGTGTCAAAGGTTTTCTCTCTGTTCTTTACGTTTCTAACCTAGCATGAGAAATTATCATTATTGTTCTTGATTGATTCTTCAATATTGTTGTGTGATACTTGATTTAGGATCCTACAATATCTTTAAACTGTTGCATATCGTGCTGAAATTCTTTCCATTTTTAGATGAATCTTAAAGAAGCGGCTCAGAAAATCGAAGACAATTGCTTGCCTCTTGAAATCTTCTCATCTCTAGTCGAAAGTGCAGCTCTTTTGAAAGATCATGTTTACGACATATACAGTCTTGCTGAATTATGTGCGGAGGAGGAACTTGCTCAGGTTTACCTTGTCTTACTTTTTTTTGTCAAAATAACATAAAGGGATTTTAAGTATGATTTTCTAGCATATGTAAATAAAAGATTCTATGTTTGATTCATCAGCGAGCTCGGTCTTTGCAGGAATTTATGGAGATGTTAAAGCGTGATGTTTGTCGACGACTTGGAAAGAGATACAATCGTTGTAATTTGATTTCTTGACATTTCTTTTCCTTGTTTTAGCTGACAAGACACCAAGATTATTGTAGAGAAGAACACTGTTTGCATTAATGTATATTTTGCCACGAAAAACTTTTTGGTTTGTTAAATCAGATATGTGCCAAATTGTAAAAATGAACTAGAAGAACAAGTTATTCAAGGTATTTGGTATAGTTTAATAAATAGGTAGCTCATCAACGATATGATTGATTAGTAACTTAATTGAATCGAATATATTGGGCATATATAAGGTGATAAATATATAAGGACATATATGCAACTTTCAACGTTGAAATTAAGTGTATTTCAGACCATGAGATATACCTTCATCCATTTTTTTTATCCAATCTGCCATGTCACTCCTCCTCGCTAATCTTCTACCATCTATCTATCAAGAAGTTGGAGCATTCAGTTGTGAGAAGTTCTTGATTCCTTCTGATTCATTGCAGACTCACAAACGATAAGCTATGCTTATGCTTCATGCTTAAAGTTTGTTGGTTGATTTTATCGTATACTTGGCAGGGGATTCAGGATTTTTTTAACTAGTGACATCATATAATGGAAAAATTAAAAAATTAATTAAAGTTGATGGTGTTGTTCGGGTTATTTTTTGAGTTTCCGTTTAATCGGGACAGATTAATGAGATATCAGTTGTCGTTTTGGTATTTTAAGGCCAAAATTTAAAACAAATCACTACTTAGAGGTATAAGATCGAACACACGATTACAATTTATAATTTTTTCCAGTTTTGAACGAGTTATGGTAGCATCTAAATAATGATTTGTACCGTTGTTGTATGCGTGTGTATGAAAGATGGGATGGTTGAGGAGATGAATGTGGGGTTGAAGTGATAAGAGTGAGATGGAGGGAGAGGAAGGAAAAAAAATAATGTAACGCTGGTATGATAATAGAAAAGAGTGAGATGGATACATATGGTGTTAGCCTATTAGGCTAAGCGCATCCATCCCGCGAGATGGTGCGTTAGCCACATATCACACCCAATATACCATCGCCCCCACCTCTCAAATAGAAAGTGAGGGTATTAGTCGGTATATCTCTCTACATTTACTTATTTCTTTATTTTAAACAGAGAATTGTTAAGTGGATGAATGTGAGGATAGTGAGATGTACGAGGATGAAAGAAAAAGGATGACGTGACGTTGACAAGGGAAAGAAGGAAATGGATACGCATGGTTTATGAGTAAACTAGCATTGCACCCGCGCAATGCGACGACGATGATAATAGTTCGTGCTCGATAACATCTTTGATCTAAAAAGTAAGGTATGATATGTGTGGAATACGGTGTTATTCAACCTATCCATGTTTTTTCTCCATTTTTCTTAATTTCTTAACTTTTCTTACAATCAAACATTTTATTAGTTGTTAAAATAGCTTTTAAAAAATAATTAAAAATATTATTATTAAATAATTAGAGAAAAAAATATTATAGCCTTGAAATTGCATTGATTGTAAGTAATTTAGTCAAAATTAGATAAATTAAATAGTTGTTGTGATGTTTAATGATTTATTAAAGTAATAGTTGCTTTAAATTAGATGAGACAATCAAAGGGATGATTGGTTAGATTATTGCTTTAATATTTTGTATCTTAAGTATAAAAACTTGTACACTTAAAATCAAGTAATCTTAAAAATTTTAAAAGAGAGAAAATTAAATGCTTTATAATGTAAGTATATATATGATATTTAAAATATAAAATTATAATTATAATCTATTGTAACTCAAACGGATAGACCCCTCTCCCTCTCCCACATTCGTACACTCGCAAAACACAGTGATCTTCAAGGGCTTATCGGCTCTACTATAGCTGATGAGTTTGGTACCCTTTCTTGAAAAATGGAGAGTCTCTCTCTAACCACCACTACAGCCACCACCAATACTTCAAAGTTTAGATTCTCTATCCCTTGTTATAAAAATCCCAAAACTTATAGAAATTATCCCTTCCATCACAAACCAAATAGGAAATTTCTACTTTTTGCTGCTAAAGATGAAGATAAATTCGACAGTTATGATCAAATGGAGCTTAAGTTTGGGAAATTAATTGGTGAAGACCCTAAACTTACCCTTGCCAAGGTTCCTTTCTCTCTTGATTCCCCTATGTAATTGGGTCTTTTTATGCGTAATTTCAAGTTCTTATGTGTCTAACGATACAACTTAACACATAACATGTTGAAAAAGTTGAAGTCTTTTGACAATTCTATGGTTCTTGAAAGGAATGTACTCGATTCTAGATGATTATCGTATGCCATTTTAGTTGAATTTTGAAAGCAGAAGTAGAATTTCATGGTGAATTTTGGCTTGGGACAGTTTGAAGTGATTAGTTTCTTGACATTTAATCGAATCTTGTTACTATTTGATTTTTTCAAGGTTCATTTGATTTTGGTATGACCGTTTCTGTAAAAGATAAAGAATTGTTTCTGTAAAAGATAAAGAATCTTGAATTGAAAAGTTGTTGTTTTGAGCTTTGACATTTTTATTGTTAACCTGAAAGTAGAACTCAAAGTTTAGTTTGATTTGGGTGCTGTTTAAATTGGGAGGAGTGATTATGAAGATGATAAAGATAAACATAGTGCATATATGATATACCCCTGGAATGATAAGTACACTGCAATGCTCATTTGGTCTACACATATTTCAACTTTTTCCGTGTAATTCCATTCTTTGTGCAGATAATCGGTAGAAAAACAAACCCCGATTTGTCTTCGTTGGAAATCGAGAAATTATACAATAAGAAAGGTATTAAAGCCTTTACTGACATAGAGGAGGTTCCATTTGATGTATCTGATATTAGAAGAAAACCAAAAGATGCACTTGATGAACATACTTTGACTCGGCCTGTACTCAAGAAAGGAGTCAAATTTGAAGCTAATGATTCACTTGATGGACTGAGTCTGAGTCGGCCCGTACCCAAGAAAGGGGTTAAGTTTGAAACAGATGATAAACCAGTAGTACCCAAAGTAAAAAGACCAAATCAACCCTTGGCAAAAGCTCCCAATGATCCTATGCCTAGTGCCCCAAATGTTGAATTACGGAAACCGACTACTTATAAAGAAGAAGATGATGGTTTTACAGCAATGTTTCAGAGACCAAACTTTTCATTTCAAGGTAATAAAGAACAGGAGACTGAAAGGCTTACTGATACAACAATGGTGAGGAAGCCCGAGCCATTTATTCAAAAAGAAGAAACAGAAGTTGTTGATAACGATGAAGAAAGTGAAGGTGAGATCCAATTCCAAACAGATGTTTCACTTCTACAAAAGCCTGAGATCACAGTAGATCAAGATTATAGAGATCACAATAAATCAAAATCTGAAGTTGATGATATGAGCAACAGTTCAACAAGTGTTGATTTAGCTCTCCAATCGGAAAATGGGAACGATTTGAAGTTACAAGAGATTGATATAGGGTTTACCGAGACAAATTCTGAGCCTGATATTGCAGCCACTTTGAGAGGACCTCCTAAAAGGTATTTTAAACTATTTTGCATGATGTTTTCTATGGTGATTGATATAATAGGCATCAAATGCCATTATGAAATAAGTCAACGTTTCTTTTGTTTGACCTTTTGATCATCTACCATTTCTATGTTTTTTTACATTAATGTGTAATAGATTAGATCAACCCATCAAAGATACATCAAAGATTGAGAAACAGGTCAAGGAACCTATACCTTACGGTAATGCTGGCGAGAGTGAAAATTTACCAACAATACCAGTCTTGAAGGTATATGACCGATTTTTGCTATAGTTATTATACCTTTGACATTATTAAACATATCTATTTCTCATTCTAAACTTGATTTGTATTTTATTTGAGGATATTGTGAGTATTATATATACAAAAAGAATTGAATGACAAATGATAATGAATTAATGATACTTGTAGCATGTGGTAAAAACAAGTTTGATATTTAATGTTAATTTGTAAATCTGATTGCTACAAATATTTAATGCTATAGGAGCGTGAAGATATCGACTGGAAAAGAGCTCGAGATTTAATCAAGACACAAGGAAGAGAAGAAGTGGAACTTATAAACTCTAGTACTCGCGGGTTTGTTGTAAGTGATAGTAATAAAATTTCTTTTTATTCTAGGATTTATCGTCTTGGTTGTTTTACCGTTTTGCCCTTGTTGTACAGGCATCTTTTGGTTCTTTGATCGGCTTTTTGCCTTATCGGAATCTTGCCACCAAGTGGAAGTATTTGGCTTTCGAGTCTTGGTTGAGGAAGAAAGGATTGGATCCTGCTATGTACAGGCAAAGTCTTGGTGTTATTGGGGGCTATGATGCCACAAGCAAGTCAACTCCAAAGTCAACCGTGGACCCTAAAATGATCGAGGGTGAATTATCACCTGACATGAAACTTGAGGATCTTCTTGCAATTTATGACCAAGAAAAACTTAAATACTTGTCATCCTTTGTTGGTCAGGTTTGAATTACCTTTTTACTGATCGATTGATAATGTGCCAAATGTATGCTTATATTACAAGTTCATTAAATATATAATAACGAAAATCATTATGATATTCGCGTTGTAGAAAGTAAAAGTGAATGTGGTGTTAGCAGATAGAGATACAAACAAATTAATATTTTCTGGAAAGCCGAAAGAGAAGGATGAATCAATTGAGAGAAAGAAAACTCTCATGGTGAGATTCTTTCGCGTTTGTTGAAATTTGTTCTCTTTTAACATTACAATATCTAAGCTCTAATTTTGAACTTGTACAGGCGAGGCTGAGTGTTGGAGATGTTGTTAAGTGTTGCATCAAAAAGATTACTTATTATGGTATTTTCGTTGAGGTACTTCAATATTTCTATACCATTATTTTTCTCGAACCCATTTTTAGCTTAATTTTCGCCATGATAGGCAAAAGAACAAATATTTTTAGACATTATTATCCTTGTTGAGCTTCATCGGTGACATCATCTTTATAAGGGTGAAATTATCTATTCACTTGGCTTTTAACCTTATGATTTTGTTCTGGTTATTATGTTAGGTTGAAGGAGTACCTGCATTGATTCACCAAACCGAGGTGTCATGGGATGATACTTTGGACATCATATCTCATTTCAAAATCGGACAGGTACTTTAGCATTGTATGTTAAATAACATGTTTGTACTCGGTTTTTTGCCTTCTAAATGTCCTTAAATGCTCAATGATAACAATAATAATCTCCTGTTCACAGGTTGTTGAAGCAAAAGTTCATCAATTAGATTTTTCACTTGAACGTATATTCCTGTCGTTGAAGGAAGTGACGGTATGAAGATTTTATCTATAAACAAACAACAACAACAAACGCTACCCAATCCCGCAGGAGCGGGGTATGGGGGAGGTAAAATGTAGACAATCATACCCCCACTAACATGTAGGGAGATTGCTTCCTGCAAAGGACCTCCGGCCGAGATAAAAGAAAACTTAATAATAAAAATAAAATAATAAATAGAAAAAGTAATTACTAAATAAATAAATAAATATAAACTAAATAAAAAAGATAGAATAAAAAATAAAAAAAACGATAAATAAAATAAATAAAATAAATCAATAACAACTAGAAACACAGAAAGGCTAAATATAAAAATAAAAGTAGAAAGTAAAAGAATTACAAAAAATAATAAATAAATAAATTAAAACAAAGAGGTTGAACCTACTCCCTAAACCCTATGTTGCTAGCTGTAGACTCGATTTCTCCTAACCCTGGATCTTAATCCTCCTTCTCCAAGACACCCTATCTGAGATCATGTCTTCGGAAAGAGAAAACTCCTGTAAATCTACTCTCACTCTATCTTCCCACCTCAGAAAAGGACGACCACGTCTCCTAGTACCTTCAACTACCATCGCTTCCGTTCTCCTAATTGGTGCAGTTGGTTGTCTCCTTTTAATGTGGCCAAACCACCGTAGTCTACCTTCCCTCATCTTTTTGCCGATAGACGCTACTCCTAATTCGTTTCTAAAGACACCCACCGGGATTTTATCCATCAAAGTCTTCCCACAGATCCATCTAAGCATCCTTATCTCGGCCACTTCCATCTTTTCCGCTTGCGCCTTTTTCAGGGGCCAACACTCAGACCCATATAACATGGCCGGTCTAACAGCTAATCTATAAAATTTTCCCTTAAGTTTAAGGGGTACTTTCTTGTCGCATAACACTCCTGTAGCCGCTCTCCACTTGCCCCACGCCGCTTGGATACGGTTTGTAACATCCTCGTCTACCCTCCCTGTTTTATGTAAAATGGAGCCAAGGTACCTAAAGGAATCCTGGGGTCTCAGCACTTGGTCCCCAAGGCGGATGTCTAGGCTCCCCTCATCTGATGTCCTACTAAAGTGACAATAAAGATATTCGGTCTTACACCTGCTAATCCTTAGTCCCGAGTCCTCTATCGCTGTCCTCCACTGTTCTAGAAGTCTGTTCAAATCTTCCTTCGAATCAGAAACCAAAACGACGTCGTCTGCGAAGATCATACTCCATGGTATACCTCTTTGAATACTCATCGTAAGCTCGTCTAGAATGATTGCAAAAAGGAAAGGGCTAAGAGCTGACCCCTGGTGCAGACCCCCAATCACCGGAAAGTACTCACTGTCTCCTACCGGGGTAGACACACATGACATCGCCCCGTCATACATGTCTCTCAAAACCCTAATGCATCTCCCTGGGATACTTCTATCGTTAAGGGTCTTCCAAATAAGTTCCCTGGGGACACTATCATATGCTTTATCCATATCTAAGAACACCATATGCAAATCTCGTTGTCTCTCCCTATGCTTTTCCACTAGGTTTCTAATCAGATGCACTGCTTCTATCGAAGACCTCCCTGGCATAAAGCCGAACTGGTTATCCGATACTCTAGTTTCTCTTCTCAGCCTGTTTTTTCTCACCCTTTCCCACAACTTCATAGTATGACTCAGAAGTTTAATACCACGATAGTTCTCACAGCCTAGGGAGTCTCCTTTGTTCTTAAAAATTGGGATAACCACACTGCGTCTCCACTCTTCTGGCATCTTATTCGTTCTAAAGATTAGGTTAAAAAGGTTCGTAAGCCAGTATATGCGTGGTTCTCCAAGACACCTCCACACCTCAATAGGTATTTGGTCCGGTACTGCCGCTTTACCTCTCCCCATCTTGCGAAGAGCATTTTTAACTTCTCCTGAGGAAATCCTAGTGCAATAACAGTTATTTCTAACTTCAGAGCCCAACAATGAGCCCTCCCCACCATCTCCCACCAACTGACTAGTTTCCTGATTAAATAAATGTCGGTAGTAATCTCCCCATCTACCCTTAATATCTCTATCTTTAGAAAGCACTCTCCCTCTATCATCTTTGATAAACTTGATGGTTCCTATATCTCTTTTCTTCCTCTTCCTGGCTTTAGCTAATCTGAAGATTTCATTAAGCCCTTCTTTAGAGTCTAATCTATTGTATAAATTTTCATAAGCTCTTTCCTTCGCCTGTGCTACAGCTTTCTTTGCTTCCCTTTTAGCTTCTCTATAAGAGTTCAAAGCGCTCACCCTATCTCCTCTGCCATTTACCCTAGCTAATACTAACTCCTTAAAGCAAGACTGCTTTCTTGTAACCTTATCCTGGACCTCATTGTTAAACCACCAAGATTCTCTATCTACACGAACCTTACCGGAAGTAACTCCTAGGGTTTCTTTGGCTATCCCTCTAATAGTCTGGGCCACGCGGTTCCACTCCGAATCTGCATCTCCCATAGGGGTTTTAGTAAACTCTACCGCGACTTTGTTCCTAAATTCTTCTCTAACTTCCCCATTTAGATTTCTCCATAAAATTCTAGGTTTGCCCTCTTTTCTGTCCTTAATAAAACCTTTCCTGAAACAGATGTCTAACACTAATAAACGATGTTGCGAGTACCCAGCATCTCTAGGAAGGACCTTACAGTCTATGCAGTTCCTCATATCTCTTTTACGCGCAAGAAGGAAATCGATTTGCGTGCAATGACCTCCGCTAAGGTATGTAATCAAATGCCCTTCCCTTTTCTTAAAGAAGGAATTTGTGATGACCAACTCGTGTGCAGAAGCAAAATCGAGTAAAGCCCTCCCTTCATCATTCCTAACCCCATATCCAAAATCGAGTAAAGCCCTCCCTTCATCATTCCCTCCCTTCATCATTATCTATAAACACCTCATTAGATTTATATTTTGCAATGAAAATAATAAAATTTGCTATACAAACACCTCTTAAACTAAACGTGTAAGCAAAATCTTGCAATTTTATCGGCCATTTGAATCCAAATGTGTGTCTTGTGGTAGCCTGATCCATTGATCGAGACTTTAGAGGCTGTTGTTGGCGATCAAGCCAACTTGGATGGTAGATTAGAAGCCGCTCAACCTGATGAAGAGGTAGGTTATTAGCGTTACATCTTTTCGATATTCCACTTTTCACACACACACAAAACCACTTTCATATTAATCGTGAACATCGTTTTTTAACGAATCCTGTGTATTAAACTGCACAGTGGGCAGATGTCGAATCACTTGTGAAAGAACTGCAGCAATACAAAGGAGTTGAACGAGTAAGGAAAGGTCGGTTTTTCTTGAGCCCCGGTTTAGCGCCGACATTTCAGGTAGTTTTCTTGCAAGAGAACATTAAATTCCTATATGTCTTTGTAGTGTGTGTGTGTGAGATCCAAAATTCTGAATGATGTACAGGTTTATATGGCATCCATGGTTGAGAAAGAGTATAAATTGCTTGCACGAGCTGGAAACAGAGTTCAAGAGGTATCAACAAGTTGCTCGTCTTGTCTTATACACGAAACTATATATAAGTTACATAAGTATTAATGTATTATACCCTCAAAACAAAACGAATGGCGTTTATTTCATTTTATGGACAGGTGATTGTAGAGACATCAATGGGGAAAGAAGAGATGAAATCTGCCATTCTAACATGTGCCAGTAGAGTTGAATGATGTCATTTGGTTCTTGTACAGTTTGCTTAATCATTCTTCGGGTAAGATCATCTCATCTGTGTGTATGAGCCTTTTCAGCTTTTTAGCTAAGATCAAATTTAGTATCTGTTCTTATCAGTTTAGTCCAATATGCCGTATATGCATGTTTGTGGCGACATGTATACAACTTTTGAAGTAGACTTGGTAGGTTGTTGGTTCAGTTGATACGGACACGTGGAAATGATAATAATAACCGTTTTTATCGTTAAAAGAAAGTGAACGATACATAACTGTGAACGGGAATCCTCTTGATAATACATAGCTTACGAGATGAACCTCAAAAGAACCCTAACACGTCTTTATGTATCATTGAAACGGATAAGTTGCCCCCGCAATATATATTGAACCTTCTTATAAGGCCCGAGATTTGACCACATCAAGACTCATCTCACTAGCATCTGTTGCTTGGAGCTCCATTTGGATCCCATCAAGCTCTCTCTTGAACCTATCTTTGGAGCTTGCATATATCATCTTACTTCTAACCCTTGATGAATCTGGAGACCTGAGTAACAAACATAAAGCTTGAAATGATATAAAATGTTCAATATAGTCCATACTTAATTTATAGTCATGAGGAACTAATTTTAGCCTTTGGATCAATGACATCAATGGTCCAGATTGCATTTTAAAATTTTGGGAGGAGTGACATTTTTGTAATTCACAAGTGATGCTTTTACAATCACATGTGATTGTATACTGAATCACCTGTGATTGAATATTAAAATTTCAGGACTATGTTTTACATATGTACTTTATTGAACACATCACATAGTTCACAAGTAAAGATTATGAAGTTAGATAATAGTGTTCTGTACTTGCCATGCAAAGAAGAAAATCTTGCTTTTTTGACAGTTCTTGTTGGTGGTGAAATCTAAGTCATAGACCGCGTAGCGACATTCATTGGTGGGCAAGCTGTTTTGGAAATCCTCGAAGCTTTTGTTTGGTCGGCCTAACTTCTCGACGACAACTTGATGAGTCTTGTCTTCGATCTTGAATACTATGAATCGGTAGTTTCTCTTGGCTTTCAACTCCAAGAACTTGAGCTTGCACTCATTGTTCACAGCCATTCCAGAAGCGGCATTCGCCTTCACATTCAACAAACATTGTTATTATAGTGTCAACCTTTACACGGTCAACATGAAAGAGGTAAATCATATAACTCAAAGTTAACAGGTATCACAGGGTTTAATCTTTGAACTTCCACTATAGATTTCATTCCCAACTACTAAACTACGTGAAACATATTCTATCAAAAAAATAATAATAAAATAGATATATGATGATGGGGAAATTACCATGTTGCCCACCAACGTGAACCGAAAGATGATCTAATAATTTATTGAAAGGTGATGATAAAATATGATTGCGGGGGCAACAAAACATGAGTGAAAGTGAAGGTTATTTAAATGCTCGAATTGCTTTGTTATGATCCTTATTTCGAGGATTAAATCAAAGGTTTGGGTGTAATTTGCGGGAAGCTAACACCGATTAATGTTGATGACCATTAAACATCAAATGGTGTCCATGATTCCAATTTTACTTTCTAATTGTATACATCTCTTACGCAATTGTATTTTAGATCATATAGTAGAAAAAAGTCGGGAGTTTCAATATTAATTTACTAGCGTTTATGTTTGTAAATTCTTAAATCTATCGTATTTTGGTTATTGTTAGGGCTATAACTGTATCGAGTCAAGTTTACACGGTATCAAGTTTGAGGCTGATTCAATTGGAAAACTTAAAGTTGGAAACTCAACCTTAGCTCAATCAAATATTTGTTTTCAAGTACGAGCTCTAGCTTGATAAGGTAACCGATAGTATGAAGTTTGGTTTGACCTGACTCGATTGCCAGTACTATGATATTAAAAATAATATTTACCTGTTTTTGTATTACTCAACTCCATAAGTTTAAGTTCTTTGACTCAACTCGAGTCAAACCATGTATTTTATTACCTGAGCTCGACTCAACTGAGTGGTAGCAACTTTCACATACATCACATTGTCATATTAGTTTTTTCTCCCACCACTTAGTCCTGTAATAGTTACTTTCTACCGTATTGTATCTGAACACCGGCCTAAATTTTACATTTGAAATAGAAAAAAAAGAAATAGAAAAATTACCTGCAAATGGACCCACCCCTATTTTTTTAACAGCAAAATGATGTTAGTGGGTCGGGTCCGTAATGACATCCTATTTTTTTTTTTTTTTAAGAAAACCACCGTCTCCAATGTTGTTAAACTCAAATAGCATTAGAACAAGTACTAGATAGTTACTAATACTCCTCAACTTTTCTCACCATTTTCCACCTTCACCAAATTCCACCCCAACCGGCTACCATAGATCCACGCCACGCAGCGTTAAAGTAATGCATGCTTCACTTTGTTAATCAATTGCCATTTAATTAACTAATAATTAAAACCATCAATTTACATTAACGTCGAGCTTTTTATTAATTAGATTCTAGTTTCAGCACCACTAATTCAAGTTATATCCTAACATCGGATCGTTCTCAAGTTTGAGCTTCCGGCTAGAAATCTTAATCCAAAACGAAATTGCCTCAAACCGTGCATGTGCATGTTTTGAAACAATTTGTAAACTCGTACATGACATCATAGTTAAGTGTATGACGTACATACCAAGAACTCAATATATACAAACTATGACCAAGTCAAAAGTAGCGAGGAAACATTAATCATAACTAAAATGTGCCTAAGAAAAATACTTTTATATTTACAAGTAAATTTTATTAATATTATGATTATTATCATATTATTAATCAAAACTAAAATGGGTCCATTCAGTACAACTTTTTCTTGACTTAATAGTATAGTAATGGGCATACCACAAACCAAAGCACTAGAATGATCGTAAATAGTTTGGCTAATATTTTTCTGGCCTTATAGATTATAGGCTAATTACATTAAACATGGGCTTTTAAACAACTTGTTATAGTATGTGCTTGAAAAACTAAAACATCAGACATATATTTTTTTTGAACATCAACAAGGTCAATTTGGCAAAAGCTTTGGCATGAACATCACCTCTTCCAAACAGACCAATCCAAATACAACAAAAGGAAATAGGAAAATTAAACATTTAAGAAATACAACACCACGAAATCCAATCCAAACTAGCACCATCTTTCTTCATGTGTTTAATCCAAAAAAATGACGTAGCTTGGACCAAGCTTATTGAAACATGTCTTGCAGCCCCTCCTCCTGCATTGAATACCTTTCTATTTCTCATATTCCACATTAGCCATAAATATGTGTATACAATACTTTGGAATGTATTCAGCTTCTCACCAATCATTTTATTACTATCACCCCATTGGAATAAATGTTTAAGACTAACAATGGTATCAACATTCAGCCCCCACCACTTAGCAATCTCCATGAGCAATTTTCTAGAAGTAGGACACCGGCCAAATGAATACGTAATCTTCAGATTCTACTGCATTACCACATAGAGGACATAAGTCAGATATTATAGACAAACCTCTTTTTGATAAATTAGTATATGTTGGCAGAGTTGTGTTCAATATAGTCCATATAAAAAACATAGTCCTAAATTTTAATATTTAATCACATGTGATTTAATATAAAATCACATGTGATTCAGTATACAATCACATGTGATGGTAAAATCATTACATGTTAATTATGAAAATGTCACTCCGTCCAAATTTTTAAAATTCAATCTGGACCATTGATGAGGCTGATCCAAGGGCTAAGATTAGTCCCTTGGGACTATACAATAAGTATGGACTATATTGAACATTAGTATATGTTGGCAATCGTTTCCACAACACTCTCAAAGCAAGTAAATTAACTTTACTCGGAACATATGTTACCCAATGAAAGGAAGAAGGGCAGTCTTTTTTGGCGACTAGATACTCGAAAGCCGTTCGCAACAAAGAGATGGGTCATGTGTGGTTATCCACCCTTCATGTGGTCGTAGGATATGTGGGGTCACTAGATGTTCTTAGTTAAGGTCGTTTGATATTATTCGATCGGTGTCTGAATGTTGGTGTGTTCGTTAGGGTTAATTAAGAAAGAAAAGGTGATCAGAGGGTAGAGATAAAGAAACAGAGAGATCATTTAAATTCATGGCATCTCTACGTTACTTGGATATGATGGCTAGTGTTGGCGTCTAGTAAGTGGGGGCGGGGCACGTGCATATGGAGCCAGCCAGCCAGAAGTTCACTTGTCCCGTACTCCAAGCAGATACATAGCTTGACCATTACAAAAAAGTTTGTGCAGCCTTAACACTCACTAAGCTCCATCCACTTGACTTCCCACCCGCACCTTATCTTTATTATTTGCTCTTTTACTTAACTATGATATTATATTATTCACACGTATTATTATTATTTATTACATGAGGTTTCCTACTCTCTTATTAAATGTTGCAATCTTCTAACTTATAGATTAATACATGTGTCAGAATTAAAAAAAAAAAAGATAACAGAAAGTTAGTAAATTTCATATGTAATCATGAAAGTATAAATAAAAGAACTTTATGTATATCAATACGTGGAATGTGGTTATTAGGCGTGGTAGACCAGCGGCCTCTCAACGGGTCAGATCAAGCCCTATATCCGATTTGATCAGCCTAATTTATATTAACCAACGTGTCTAAAAGTTGGATTCATCGTCCCAATAAGAGATCCAATAGGTCGACTCATTTAAGTAGATCACTACGTGGGTCGATCCAAGATCCTGTCTGACGACACATTTAATATTAAACTACAATTTATTTTTAACAACTACCAACTATCATCAAATTATCAGTCACCACTCACCACTGCTGCCGCCTGTTACCACCCCCACCTCCCGCCACCGCCACCGCCACCGCCACCACCACCACCATCTTTTACCGTCTCCAACACCGTCACAACCACCACCGCATCCACCATCGCCACCATCACCGCTGTCACCGACCACCACTCATGCCGCCCCCCACCGTCACTCTATTACCGGCCGCCACCACCTACGGTAGGGTAGGGTAGGGTAAGGTAGGAGTAGGGTAGGGTGGGGTAGGGTAAGGTAGGAGTTGGGTAGGGGTGTGTAGGTTAGGGGTGGGGTGGGGTAGGTAGGGTAGGGATACGGGACATGTTAGATCTTTAAAAGATCCGATCCAATATGACTAATGAGAGCTCCATACCAATCGCGTAGTTGTAGAAATGAATTGACACTCCATTATCAAGTGCTCTTCACTTGGCATAAAAAATAATACGCAAGAAATAGTGAAGTGGTGAAGGAGGGGTGGATTCATATTTTTACTTTTTTCTGTTTTTTGATTGGTAGTTGTTTAATTGGGGAATCCTAAAATTTGATATAATAAATGGGGGTAAAGAGTGAGATGGATAAATTAATAGTAGTGTAACACTGATATAATAATATGATAAGAGTGATTGAATGTGATAATTACAAAAACTCTTGTGAACGAAAAAAAAGAGGTTAATTGAGTAATTCTGGTGTTGTAAACCCCATTTTTAGGATCCCTATACAATATCTTGGTCTCCTTTTCTTTTTCTCCCTTTGTAAGTCTTACTATAGGTGTGTGTTTTTTTTTTTGTAAAAAAAATACTCGTAATTTAATTTTTTTTTGTAATTTAATTCTTTTTTTTTTGAAAGACAAATTTATCGAATGTTATATATTTTAGTTTTATATTTCAACATTTTAGTGTGATGTTATATTTACACATAACTATAAATATCATCATTTTCTTGTTGAAAGGTTTTGTAACTTTATTCTAAATACTTTTAGTTATCGTTTACTCACTCAATCAAGATATATATCAAAATATAAAAGATAACAAAAAAAAATTAATGAATTTTATATGTAATTATCTAGCGGATAAAAGGGAGTAGCATTTTTTATTTCTTGCTCGTTATGTAACTTCTGCAATAAATATATATAATTTACTTTTGTATAACATACACACAATTAAATAACCTGGCTTGCTGGACCGGGTTTTTTTTTCTCGAAGCATGTGATTCCAAAATAACTTTAAATCTCCCTCTTAAAAATAAAGAAAACCGCCCCTGCTTTGTGTATATAAACAAACCCTCCTCCAATTTCTCCTGAAAACACACTACTCTCATACTCTCCTTTCTCCCTCCATCCCAAAACCCAACAAAATCATGAGAGAAATCCTCCACATTCAGGGCGGTCAGTGCGGCAACCAGATCGGAGCCAAGTTCTGGGAGGTCGTCTGTGCCGAGCACGGCATCGACTCCACCGGCCGTTACAACGGCGACCAAGATCTCCAGCTTGAGCGCGTCAATGTCTACTACAATGAAGCTAGTTGTGGAAGATTTGTTCCACGCGCCATCCTCATGGACCTTGAACCAGGTACCATGGACAGCGTCCGATCTGGTCCCTACGGCCAGATCTTCCGCCCTGATAACTTTGTCTTTGGCCAGTCTGGTGCCGGAAACAATTGGGCTAAAGGACATTATACCGAAGGAGCCGAACTTATTGATTCTGTTCTTGATGTTGTTCGTAAGGAAGCCGAGAACTGCGATTGCCTCCAAGGTCATTTTCCTCGCTCTTTGACTCTGTTATTTTAAATACGAATTGTCTAGTGAATGTTTTCCGGTGAATTGCCCCAAATTCGAACGGATGTGATTAGTTTGAGAATTCATTTTACTGATGCGCAATTTGATGATGAAATGAAATTAGCGTTTTGATTTTATTGTTGTACCCGGATTTTACTTTCTAGAAAACTAGAGTTTTTTATTAAATCTAGAGCTCTCGATATGTGTTCATAGATCAGCTTTAATGTTAATATATTTAACGTCAGTTGATTTCTGATTTTTTTCTTCTACAGCTTCATATTAGGGCATTTGAGGCATCTTCATCGATTCATGCCTTTTTACTTTTCTAAAATTGTAAAAAGCATTATAATAAATGGAAACATGATCAGTATAATTTTGTAATCACGACAATCTCTATGTACTCTACCTAACACACACACACATACTGGAACAAAAAAATTGCCATCAGTTTTCTTCATTTCCATATTTCCATTTATGAACTTTTAAACTCACAAGATATTATGATTTTGATGTTTGAGGTAAACTCAAAGGTTTATAGAATTGAATTATCTATGATGTCTAGTTATCATGTATTTTGATATTCTTCTTGTGGTGTTTAGCGAATTGAATTAACT